>CM034546.1:74888824-75555956 GCA_020055645.1 Tomocerus qinae
TGATTATTATACAGAGTAGCTGATATTGATATGCTTGTCATTAAGGAAAACGGACTTCATGCAGCTTTACTGCCAATAATTTTGTAAAGATCACTTTTCATTTTAAACCATTATTATCCATTGGGGCAGTAAGTAACGTTAATTGAAATAAAATGGCAAACCAAAAGCTACAATTTGTACGTGAAAGATTTGTTGTATTGGTGACTTTAGTCGTGATGATTGTTTTAATTTCTATATTTCCAAAAAGAAATCGAATTGTGTGTCAGTGGATTCAGACATGGATAAGTGTGATAAACATCAAGAAACTGAAAAGCAAGCGAGTGTTGAAGAAAGTGAAGATCATAGCAAAGATTTAAATGTCATTTTGAATGGTATCCGAAAAATAGAACTGAACCCAGCTAATATTATTCCTCGGTTTATGACTGTTTATGGTAAAAATGCGTTTCCCATCATTCATGGTCAACAATCTTAGATCGTCAAATCGTCCCATCGCCAGTGCTGGTCGTTACGGAAAAGGAAGATTTGCTGCGTTTTCTCACACTACATTCTTCGTAGACGACGGAACTCCACAGTTAGATAATGATCAACTTTTGAGAAAATGTAATCAACTGGACAGTCTCCTCGAAACCCAAAGCACACATTGGAATCTGCGTCAACCCTCGAGGCTTGGAAAGGTACAAAAGAGTATTATCCCAACAATAATTTGTGACTTATAGCGATATTAAGGATTGCTCAAATCAAAAACTAGAAAATGTGACCTACTTGAAGGAGCATGATTTGCTACTTTTAAATGCTCATAAAGTAAACAACAAGGAAAATATAGCCCTTCGAATTTGTGGCTTCTGGAGAGGGACTCATTCTAGGTGCAACTCCTTGGACTCACAATCCCAATTCAGGTCAAGAGTTTTTTGGCAATAAAATTCTGAATTCAATTGGAGGTGTAGCATTTGCTACCAATAGGTATTACTATTTTGTCAGGTCTAATGAAATAAATCTCACAAAATCCAATTTCGAAGATACAAATGCCTACCAAGTGTGGTTGAACTTCAAAACAATTCTTCACAACAATCAGTCCGTTAATGTGAGGATAGATTGCTTCAAATGGAAAATATTATGGCGGATAGAATTGATTTTGCACCCATGGATAAAAACTTTTCTAGAGAAATGGTAGACGAATTTCAATTGCTTGTAAATGCCAACCGTCTGGATGATTCTGTCAAAACTTCCCTTGATGACAATCTTTGGAACAAGTTCAAACATGCAATCAAGTCGGCACCCAATGAAAAGGCGACGAAGGCATCCGTTGCAGTGGAAAATATTGTTCATTCAAATTTTACTGTTTATTCTGGTATCTTAAAGGAAATAGTTGCCCAATTTAAAATTATTATGCACATTTGATAAAATTCCTAACAGAATTTACAAATAGCCGAATACCTGTAGTGTACTATTGCTGAAATGATTAAAGCTGTATGTAATGTACACATGTTGCTACATTGTATTCGTATGTGTTAATGCTAATAAGTAAATTCAGGCATTAAAGCTTAATGCCTAGGCAATAAGCTCAATGCCTAATAATGCCCGGCATTAAGCTTAATGCCTAATAATGCCCGGCATTAAGCTTAATGCCTAGTCAATAAAGCTTAATGCCTAATAATGCCCGGCATTAAGCTTAATGCCTAGTCAATAAGCTTAATGCCTAATAATGCCCGGCATTAAGTCTTATGCTACGATTAAAATTTAGGCATCAGACTTAATGCCGGGCATTTCTGGGCATTAAGCTTATTGTCTAGAGAGGCATTACGCTTAAAGTCTGTTAGTGTTAAATATATATAATATTGATTATTAATTACATTCCACATTTATGCACATTGTACACACTATATAATATAATTTCTTGAATGACCTAAATGTATTTCAATATAATCAAGTACTTATCTGGCATGATGTCTGGCTGCGGTTTTGAGGACAGGCGATAGCCTATATTTCATATTTTTACCTAAATCGAGTTGCACATGTCAATTAAGCCAAATTTGCCCGAATCCAGTTTTAGTGTTAATGAACTCTATTTTAGTTCATAAAACATTGAAATTTGTTCTTTTTGAATTAACCCTTTCGTTTGATAAACCCTAACCTCGAAATTAAAATGAGCAAATATGTTTTTTGTGGTAAAAACTTTTGAGATAAGATTTCATTTTCGTCTATTTTTTAAATTTTATTTTGAAACCAGAATACAATTATATGTACCAAAACCATTGTACGTAGCATTATAGCGTGAAAGAAATAAATAATGAAGTATATTAATATTATTAAATATCAGATTATTATTTATTTTATTTACTTGTTGTTATTTGACAAAGTGGCTTAGCCGCAGTATTGTGAGAATGCATGCCAACCAAATATGGACCAAAAAGCTCCATGCATCACTAACGCCATTGGACCTTCTTCCACCGCATGGTAGAAACGAATAAAATCCCCAGAGGAGAATCGTTAGGGCTAGGCGAGCCATATGATTCTGACCATACATACATCTCTTTTCTTCCAATATCTCTAGCTCCAAACCAGAATGGACCTTTTTGTGTAGGCAAAATGCATTATAATTTTATTTGTTTTACGCCCAATATTTTTTATTGCATATTTTATATAGGTACACAAGCTGTAAAAAAATTGAGGCGCTATTTTGTAGATATTATCTTTAATAATTTTAATAGATGAACTAATGCCATACCTTTTGAAAGATGAGACGCTACGAAATCGTTTTCTGCAGTGCTGTTTAGCGTGGCCATTTTCATTCCGACAGTCCTACATTGATCAAATGCGCCGTGCCAACTGGTCTGTTATGAAAAATGATTGATGAAGCCATATTGTTACTAATAATATTGAAAAACTCGATATTATACCAACATAATTGTCTCCATTGAAAAAGACTTTATTCCCAACGTTTCCGAGATGGCTTATTCTTGGCTGTCCTTCTATCTGTAAGGATTCTAATACATTGCTTCCTTTGAAATTGAGTGGTTTTATGACTGACATTAGATAAAGTCATTAAATAATTTATGGCATTTCAGAAAATTAATGAATGATATTTATATATCGTATAATGTATGGTTGGTTACCTGGCGATTCTTTTGAAAATTGCTTAGAAGCCAATGCAGAACTGCCAATTATTAAGGCTACAACGAACAGAAGAGACATGTTGGTGTTGCTGCTCATTTTTGATCTTCGGTTTGTATGTATGTACATGAAGCAAATTGAATTTTCTCTATATATAGCTGCAAAATATTGGCAGAACTAATCACGCCATTCTGAATTTAAGATAAGATTGTTTTGATTCAGTCAAGGAACAAAAAAGAACCTTTTTTGTTTTTATATACTTGTTTGCAGAAAAGGTAGGTGCAAAATTGTAAAAAATGTTAACTTTTTTAAGTTTTTAAAAGCTGTAATTAAAAATAAATAAAATTTCTCATTTTGTAGTCCGATACTTTTAGATTAGTGTTCTAAAATTGATTTAAAACACTATTATTTTTACATTCTAAATGATTGGTATTTTATTTATATTTGATTGGTTTGTGAAGTAGTTTTAGACACCCAGTCTATATATATGTACATAGAGGTAAAAAAGCGAAAAATGTAAAAAAGGCATTGCTTTTTTGTTCCTAGGATCGAATAGGAAATATAATTATTTCAGATGCGTCATGTTATATGTCATGTACATTGATTGATGGCTTTTTGCATGATGTGCATGTGGTGAGCTAACTGGACAATCATTTCATGGGTATAACTTTTAGAGATAAGTTTAAATGACGTGAGTTAACAAGAAAAATGTCAATGTTATATACGAGCGCGTCGATACACAAAGAGATAGCAGTTTCAGGTAACAAAGAGGACCTTTTTTGCATCTTACCTTTTTTGCATATTTTACAACATTGGTAGGAGTAAGCTTTTAAAACAGTAAGTATAAAAAAGTTGTTTATGTCTTTTACCTTTTATTATGTCGCAATATGCCCCGTTTACATCCACTTTACATTACAAAAAGCCGTTTACATCCACTTTACATTACAAAAAGCCGTTTACATCCACTTTACATTACAAAAAGCCGTTTACATCCACTTTACATTACAAAAAGCCGTTTACATCCACTTTACATTACAAAAAGCCGTTTACATCCACTTTACATTACAAAAAGCCGTTTACATCCACTTTACATTACAAAAAGCCGTTTACATCCACTTTACATTACAAAAAGCCGTTTACATCCACTTTACATTACAAAAAGCCATAACACTTAACCCTAGAATGGATAACCTAGGCTGTCTACAGACATTTTTGATTTTGGTGTCCAATAAAGCAGGGATAGATTTGTCGTATAACCTCGGGATTTTTTGTATTTGTCACAAATGTGTTTCTTTGCTTATATATTTAATGAGAAGTTATTTGGCGAATATCTAGGGTATGAAAAAAATGCAAAATATGAAAATGGGACCTTTTTTACCTATTAAAGGATGGCCTAGGCTGCCCACAGACCTACAAGGTTTCGTAATTTTATTGTCTGTGGAAAGACTATGCCATGAATGTAGTGATTTTGGAGTTAGTTCCTGTGGTATAAATTGTGAAATTGGAATGTAATTTGCGTATGCATGTGCAAAGTACACTATAGAAATTGTATATGTTAACGGCAATAAGAAAATTCAGGCATTAAGCTTAATGCCTAGGCAATAAGCTTAATGCCTAAAAATGCACGGCATTAAGCTTAATGCCTGGTTTTTATTGCCTGATTTGGGTGGAAATAAATGTAAACAACAAAAACTTAAATCTAATAGAATAGTCGATATGTAAAATGTAAAATGTAAATGTATACGGTTAGGGTTAGTCATTTAAAACAATATGGGATTTTTAAATGTATTTTAATTTCATAAATTTTACTAAATGCTCTATGTTAACACCTCCTCAATTCGGAGTTCCCAATAAGTCCCAATTTTTGAATAGAAATATGGAAAAATTAGTATATTTTGCTTATCTAGATGGAGCTTTAGTGCACATTATTGTATGTTTTATACAAAAACAAGACCCAATAAGCAAGTGAAGCGAGGTGGGTTTTTTGCCAACAAACCCCAACCCATAAAAAACCCGACCCACAACTCAACATAAACAATTACATAGCTTACAACAGCAACTCAACAAGCAATTAATACAATGTAAATCACCAAAAATTATTGTGAGCTTCTTCAGATTTGAAATTCTGTCTCCATTTTGTTTCATTATAGTACTAAAATATCACTCTCCGATCTAGAATGACATCCAAAATGATACCGACGACCAAAGTTGGTGATATTTTAAAAAAGCTTTAAAATTGGAATGCTATACCGGGACATTATATTATATATTATTTCAGTTTATGCATAAAATTTAAAATTCATTATTTGATGGGTGACACAAATGAACAAAACCGTCACAATGACGACTTTGACGACTAATGACTGTATACCAGCTTGTATATATATAGAGAGTTGAGCAAAGCAAAGTCAAAGTCAATAAATATGATGGTTTGAATAATAATTTTTAAAAATTTATTTAACATTTTAGGGTTTTTAACTTATACTCATAATATTATATAATTTTAACATGTCATTCATTGTGCTTTTTATATCCAATTATATAGGTACATAAAGTTACAGTGTAAATGTCGAGTGAGTTTGGTACATGTAATCCGTCATTCGTGTGATTGGGAACATTTTTCTAGTAAACATCTGAGAATTTGAACGAATCCATTTATTGGCGACTGTAAATACAAACAAATATTTTTCTTTGATACTAGGTGTACTTATGCTACTATAAAACTTCATTAAATGTGAATTGGAATGGGCCTTACCTATTTTATTTCCATATAAAATAGGACAACCTCCGTGCAGAGATAAAAATTCTTTCTTTCCATTTCGTTTCAAATTATACCAAAATATTGCCGATCCTTTGACAGGTTGGGCTAGGATTCCTAGTTTTGGAAAAGCTGTTCCTCCTCCAGCAGATACCTCTGACAACTAAACAAATCAAATAGTAACTTAACATTCTATAACATAATCGTAGACTTGAAAAAAATTACCTGCCTATCTATGTTTGGTATAGGAGAGCCTAAGGAACCTGCATATATTACGTAACGTAAACCCCTCTCCCAAGTGCAGTGTACAAAATACCATTTACCACTTACCAGTGGTAAGTGGTTTTTAATGGTATTTAACGTTAAACACCACAACCTAAAAAGCAGTGGTAAGTGGTATAAATGGTAAAAAATAGTTTCATTTAAATTTCGTGTTTGAATTTTGAATAAAATTCGGTGCCAAAGTATGAAATAGCTTAGCAGATGATCGTTGTTGTCACAAATTGATAAGTGTTCATCAATCAGAGTAGGATTCAACCAATGGGGATGGGGGCAATAATAACCCATGCCGATTGAGAAAATAATTGCAATTAAAATTAGCACCAATTTTAAATGGGCGATACCATATACAATCTATTTTCTTCATTTTTTTAATAACTTTTAGTGTATAATCAAATAAATATAATTAATTTAATTGATTAAAGGGCTAATTGGAAATATTTCATAGAACATAAAGTTTTAAAACTTATATTTGAGGAAGTCTAGTGTATCTGTACCCAGCTGTCTAATCAATCGCTAAAATTTACCATTTTTACCATTAAATGCATTTTTACCATTAAGTGCATTTTTACCACTGTGATGGTAAAAAAGGCTAAAAAGTGGTAAATTTTGTACACTGCCCAAGTGTAAGGCAAGTGCTAGCTGTAACACTTTTGGGTATCGCCTCCTCCCATCAACTGTAAACGTAATATATGCACGTTCCTTGAAAGAAAAAAAGCAAAATGCTCATGCCCTCTCTCTCTAAACCCCCGAAATGAGTTGTTTTATATTATTATAACATCAGAACAATAATGCAAATTTACATAAGACGCTTATTGGTGATTGAATGAAAATGACTAGCTGAAGAAGACATTTCGTAGTGATGGTAATAGGCGTATTAATTAGCATTTTAAAACTTCAAATTTAAGTTAGTTCTGCTATATCGATACATTTTGTAGCATTTTTAGAAGAGTTGGTGTTACTTTTTACTGCCCCCTTGATTTCCTTTTGCCAGTTTGGACACCTATTTTTTGGAATTAAATAACTGAACTGGTGGGGTGAGCACTATTTATTCCATAAATTATTTTTTCGTAAGTTGTTGTACTCGTGGAATTTGCACGTTTTTCCATTATCCCGAAATCATATTTTTCTGATTTTTTAAGGAGAACTTTTGGGGTGTTTATTAAAAATAGAGTCTTTAAGTGTTCCCTGTATTGGTTACTACGATCTACAGTTATTATTTTGGTTTAGCAACTTCCATTTGACCCTCAATTGTTTTTGTTATTGTAATGGGTGGCCTGCTGAATTTCTCTTGAGTACTAGATTTGCCCCTTAGCTGGGATCACTAAGTTATACTAACAACATAAATTCTTGATATTGTATTTGTAAAAATACAATTATAAATAAAGGGATATGTTTAGATTGAACCCGTCTTACGTAGTATAGAATTGATGCAAGTCGGTCTCCTTTTCTTCTGAAATATTCACAATCATCATTGTTTAATTATTATTATGCTGGTGCTTCATGCGGGATATCAGAATATTATACAATTACAGTTTCAAAACATATTTTCGAAAACTTACACCTCTTCTTGCTCAATAGTGTCCATAAACTTTGATAAACAAAATTCAAAAAAACAATTAAAATTTTCATACTAATATTTGTAATAAAAATAGTTCAAACTTGCTACTAATGAAAAATTCATACTTGAGAATTAAAAATATTATCGTAATGCGGATTGTAGTGTCCCCCAATCCCATAACTGGTAACTTGTAAATCTTCTGCAGCATCCTCCCTTGCAAATTCATTCCTGTGATTAATTGGGTAAGTTTAGGAAGATGTGCAAACTCGAGATGCTCTTTTTCTGCAATCCACGTGGTCGTTGATGTTCTCACGGCAGAAATGATTTCTGAGTTTTTTGCAACCCCTTGAACTTTCGATCGAGCCATTCGAGAAAAGGTTTTATTAAGTATGCTTGAAATAACAGAATTTGACAAAATGTTGTAATACTGCAGAACGGGTGGGTCTTCGTGGTGTTTCTCGACTTGTATGGGATCGAGAACAAAGGTCCATCCTCTCGTGTCCAACCAACATTTTAAATCTTTAGTTAATTTTGGAGACTGCGGTCCATGGAAGAATTAAAATCATGAATTCCTAGTAGCATTCAACTATTCATAGTAATAATAAGAAAACGTACTCTGAGATTTTCTCCACGGCAAAGAGCGGCGAAATTAGTGAGATCGTGTACAGAATCTTGTTTTTCATAGAGTTTATATTTTTTGGAGTCAATAACTCTTTGGCGAACGTTCCAATTGGACAGATTTGCATTAATACTCGATTGAAAGACATAGGAATTCATTGGCATCACGTTCCGCACTTTGTTATGCTAATGAGACAAATGCAGTGGATTATTTATAGGAAGTATTCAGAAGTTGAAAGTTAGTTACCAGTGCAATGGCCTTTTGCATTTGTTTGAATACGACTTCTGTCGATATAGTTTGGGGATGCTCTTTGGTTGATAATTGGTATGCAGCAAGTAGCCATTCGATTGCCCTCGTGTAAATATTGGAATTCAGTGAATACACTCCAATGTAATTCATATCGGCAGCCGTCAGACCAGAATCCGTCTCAAAGTTCACGAATTTCCCACTGCCGAACTGTAAATTATATGCATGAAGTACGAAATGTAAAGAATTTCAATGAAGTAAATCATAAAATAACATTTGACTACAAGTTTTCCATAAATTCATGCGATAAAATGAAGAACAACCATAAAATTACACACCATACATCATACAAACAGCTTTTTCTAATTTTTAGAAATGTTGAACAAAATGTGTTTTAATTGCCATTTTCAACCAATCGATGCACACTGCTATTTTATATAATTTTACAACTTAATGGATTATCGAAGACTACAAACACTTGAAAGATTAGATCAGTGTACAAAACACCATTTACAATTTACCAGTGGTAAGGGGTTTTTAATGGTATTTAATGCTATTTACCACCAACTAAAAATTGGTGGTAAATGGTATAATTGGTAAGAAATGGAAATTTGAATTAAATTCGCCGGAGCTGACGATTGTCAGAGTCAACCAATTGGGACAAAATCGTCCTTGTTTACTTAATGAACAATCAATTTCAAATACCTAAATCAGTATTTTTTCTAATTAAATGTAAGTTGGTTGTACCAAGCGAATAAATATGTCGTTTAAATGACATTTTCCCCCACTTTCAGTAGACATTCAAATATAGATTTTAATTTGAAATATCTTAGAGAAAATAGAGCGTAAAAATTTATTTTATTGTGTCTTTTGTGGATCTCTGCTAATTATTCACTATAATTTACCAATTTTACCATTAAATGAATTTTTACCACTGTGATGGTAAAAAAGGTAATAAAGTGGTAAATTTTGTACACTGGATTAGATAGTTCTATCGGGAAAACTAAAGAACTTGATGGTCATTGCTTGCCCAGTGAATGACAAATATAATAAACTAGCTGAAAACCTAGCACAAGGTGCTTGAATAACGTTGAAATATAAATTTCTAGCGATTGCACATAGCATAAAAGTTACACATATTCCTTGCACCTGCGTACCAACACGATTACAATATTATAGCTGTTTTTTTGAAGTCGTACAATACATGCATTAGTCCGATCAGGATATTCAATAACGGCTTTTATGTAGAAAACAAGCTTTTACACGATGTTGCAGAATGAATAGAAACGAATAGTTGCGTCGATTTTTAATTATTTTTAATTTTTGAACTCTTCTTTGGACGTGTCACCGATTTTGCCCATTTAGTAACTCGGCCTCCGTATTTACCCGTAGATTGTACCCTGAAAATTTGAACAGTCTAGCTCAATTTGAGTGACACTGTTTAAATTTTCAACTGTTTGAGCTTAAAACTATACAATCAGATAAATTGTTTTGAATAATCATATATTATTATAACATTAGAATGCATGCATTTATGAAAGATCGCCTTATTTATTACCGTATGCATAATATTTTAGGACAGTGTTTATTGTTGCGCTTAGTCCCTAACATGTGGAAGCGTAGAGAATTAATTCACGTTCTACCGCAGACTGATGTTACGGCTGATGAACGAGAATAACGCCAGGCTAAGCCAGGCTCCCGCCATTAATTTCTACTTCAAGCTATACATATAATAAAAATAATCTCTTATATTATAAGCACAGAAAAGTTAAAGCAATAAATTTACCAATCTATCTATGTATGTATGTCTAATGTCTGGTAAGACAGCCTAGGAAACCTGTACAATATTATCTTCAAGATGCGTGTCAACGTGAGCCAGTTTACGTTTATACTATAGTAGTGATAGTGATATAAACAAATAAGCCCTGTAGGCAAAACGTTTCCCGAGTGAGAGATTGAGTGTGAGATGAAATTCTTGTTTCGATGTGCTTATAGGATGCGGATCGAATCTAAATCCTTTATTATAAATGATCCTGCATTGATCTTGTTTACTCCTAATTGTTTATTGCCCTACGTGGACGTGAATTGACGTCCCTAACTTGCGAATTTGCTGGGAGTTGCGAAACGTACGTGACAGTAATCAATTAGCAGAATTTATCCGACAAGAGTTCAATTATTTTACTTACATCTGACACATCCACATCGTAAGCGTCTTGAACTCTGAGCAAAGCTTCAGTAGCTCCATTCACATCTTCAGTTTTTGGCAGAACTTGGCCCTTACGAGTTTTCTCTAATATTCGCAAAAATCCTGCAAAAAAAGATGGTGCGGATAAAATCGATTCTTCATAAAATGACTTAAAGTTGCATAGCCATAATTGCAATAAACTTAGGTAGACAGAAAAATGCAATGATAATAAAAGTGATACCTTTTTCGTGGTCTTTTCTCAAGTTCTTTTCTATGTCTGGAAGGTCTTGAGCAAATCTGCGAATAAGCCGAAAGGTCATCAATGGATGTGCGGTAATTTTTTCAGTCAACCTCCTTTTGGATTCTCCACTATCCAATTTCAGTTTTTCTTGAATGTTTGTGGTAGAAGGAGTGTCCATACTTTGAGGTATGTCCACAGTGGAGGGCAATACACTCGTTTTATAATCGCTTATATATCTATTCAAAAGACAATAAAACGACAAGACCAATTTTTAAGCATAAGTAACGAGTATAATTTTCAATAGTAATTTTGTAGGAGGCAGTGCAGTGGCTATAAATTTAGCAAAAACGCTTTCTGATAAATGGAAATGTAGTTTACAGCAGGAATACATTGAAATCTTACTACTCTCACTCTCAGTTCAGTCTGAAAAAAGCTTATAAATAAAACTCCGACGTCTGGTAATAATTGTATTTTGTATTCACTCCATTTTGTCAACATTAAAATGTCAACAAAGCAAAAAAATCAAAAAACATTTTTGGCAACAACAGTTTCCCTTTTTTAACACCACCTTTATTTCTAGCATATTTAACAAGCAGTCAAATAAGTATGAGGTAGAGAACCAGATTAGTAAACTTGGTATATCGTATAAATAATCAGTCTAATAAGCAAATGAGATTAAAGCAGTAAGAATTTAATCATTTAAGTCAATTTAGCCACTGGTTAACAAAGAATTTTAAACGGTCGGCAATTATAGCTAGCCATTTAAGCTAATTCAGCTACTGATTATAAATAATTTCAACCGGCCGGCCATTTTAGCCAGCCATTTAAGCTAATTTAGTCACTGGTTTAAAAGTAATTTCAACCGGCCGGCCATTTAAATTAATTTAATCACTGGTTAAAAAATAATTTCAACCGGCCGGCGATTTTAGCTAGTCGTTTAAGCCAATTTAGCTACTGGTTAAAAAATAATTTCAACCGGCCGGTCATTTTAGCTACTCATTTAAGCCAATTTAGTCACTGGTTAAAAAATATTTTTGGATTCTGGGGCGATTTTTTTCCTTACAAGGATTGCATTTTTCTTCAAGAGTATTACTATCAACATACACTAATGCGTGTAATGTGTAATACAAGATGATGGAGTGGAGGAGGAAGCCTACGACGCCGGAGTACGTACTCCATACTCCAGCCTCCGCTTCGGGGCTTTATGTTCATGCGCCCTATGAGAAATTAGTGAAATACTTGAGGAAGGTCAATCTGAAATCGGCACTTTTAATTTTTCAAATTCGACACCTGGATAAGTAGTCAACAAGTCCGTTAACTGGAAAGCCTTAATGAAATAAGTTTGTGGAATTAAGTTTAGCAATTCCAAATGAGGTCATAATGAATGCATTTCTTACACCGAACAATTAAAATACTTGGATGCCAACTGAAAAAAAATTGAGACTATTTTGTGCACAAAACGAAAAGCGCATTGAAGCTAAATGTTCCATAAGGACGCAATGTTTCGTAAAATGATTATCAAATTTACTTAGGACCCATAATTACAAACATCCCCAAGCTTTAAATAGCAATGTTTAAACTAAACTCATTTTAAGGACTTACTTTTTGGCCAGTTGAACTCGACTCTCCAGATTTTCAACGTAGTCAGTCAATGCTTTGAGAATCTCTTGCTCAAATGACACTAGTTTCTGTATATTATAAAGTGATGTGTAGTAATCCTCCGAAGACAAGGAGAAAGGAAGGAAATGGCAGGAAAGAAACAGAATGTAACAGCATTGCACAAACTGATTCATGTTATCTAAGGGCTTTGGCAATGAGTAAAGGTATAAGGTTGGTTGCACTATTTAGTCACAATAAATTGGTAACTTTTGCTAATTGTAAACCTGTTTAGGTTGGTAACCATTTTTTCTATTTATGTAAATAAAAAATCCATGAACAGCTCCAAATACAGAATCATAAAATAATTAATTCTCATCGCAAAAAAGTATGCAATACTATTTTAACGTTTCATTGTGAAAATTAATTTTGAAGTCCTTAAAACAATTAAACACCTAGCCGGTTTTTAAATGCATATAATTGCAATTTTACATTTTCAGCACAGCACACCGTTAACTACAAAATATTTCCAGTTTATAATGACCACTTTACACTCAAAACAATTTATTATTGAACTTTATATTAAATGTATTACGAAATGTCAATTAAATTTAACTAGAACATACTACTTTCAACGAAATGTATTTTGCGTGCGTTTTATTATGAGGTAAACAAAATCCTCGAGTGCAGAATGTAAACCGATAGGATGCAATATCTAAACTGAGTCGGTTAAACCAGTTAACAGGGAAAAGACTACATCTGTGCAGCCTAAAATCTCATTTATAGGCTACACACCCGACGAGACTCGATCCTTCACAAATCCCTTGCACGTCTTGCACGTGGACAGACTTGAAGCAAGCCCCCTCAATGAAGTCACAATGTAATGACCAGGCATAAGAATTTGCAAGATTTCTGTTTATGAAAGAACGGAGGTTTGAGTGCAGCTGCAGAATCAGGTAACATGTTCCCAATGCAGACTTTTTTATCTCTATAAGCTGTATGTATGGTATTCGCTTATCTCAACTTTGCAATAAATAACGGCACAATAGGGTCAGGGTACATATCCGACTGCCGAATGGTAGATAGCCGACCGCTGAAACGTACATATGCGAAAGCCGAATGGTATTTAACCGAATCCGAAAGCTCCCGAAAGGGTATATATCCGAATCCGAAGGGGTACCTAGCCGAATCCGAACAAAAATGCTTTCGGAAATCCTGGATACATATCTGAATCTTAACCTACCCTACCAAAAATGTAGAGGTGGGCATAATTTCCCGACCAGGTTCAAGTGTCCAAAAAACCAATATTTTGCATTTCATCAATAAAATCATAAAATCTGAAACTATTCAACAAATTTTTTAAAAGTTTGGGCATATGCTAATAAATAATGACAAAATCCAAGCATATACTCTTTATGCAAAAAAACCAAGCATATGCTCCTTAATACTAATAAATCAAAGCATTATTAATCAAAGCACTCATTAATACTAACAAATCCAAGCATAAACTCATTAATACTAACAAATCCAAGCATAAACTCATTAATACTAACAAACCCAAGCATATGCTCCTTAGCACTAACAAATCCAAGCATATGCTCCTTAACACTAACAAATCCAAGCGTATGCTCCTTAACACTAACAAATCCAAGCATATGCTCCTTAACACTAACAAATCCAAGCGTATGCTCCTTAACACTAACAAATCCAAGCATATGCTACTACTTAATACTAACAAATCCAAGCATATGCTACTTAATACTAACAAATCCAAGCATAAACTCATTAATACTAACAAACCCAAGCATAATATGCTCCTTACCACTAACAAATCCAACCATACACTCAATAATACTAGCAAATCCAAGCATATACTCAATAATACTAACAAATCCAAGCATATGCTCCTTACCACTAACAAATCCAACCATACACTCAATAATACTAGCAAATCCAAGCATATACTCAATAATACTAACAAATCCAAGCATATGCACCTTAATACTAACAAATCCAGGCATATGATCCTTAATACTAGCAAATCCAAGCATACTATGCTGCTTAGTATGAACAAACCCAAGCATAATATTATGCTCCTTAATACTAACAAATCCAAGCATATTATCAGTGTACAAAATACCATTTACCACTTACCAGTGGTAAGTGGTTTTTAATGGTATTTAACGTTAAATACCACTACCGAAAAAGTAGTGGTAAGTGGTATAAATGGTATAAATGGTAAAAAATAGTTTCATTTAAATTTCGTGTTTGAATTTTGAATAAAATACGGTGCCAAAGTATGAAATAGCTTAACAGATGATCATTGTTGTCACAAATTGACAAGTGTTCATCAATCAGAGTAGGATTCAACCAATAGGGGCGCTAACAACCCTTGCCGATTGAGAAATTAATTGCAATTGGCGATACCAAATACAATCTTTCTTTCTTCATTTTTATAACTTTTGGTGTACAATCAAATAAATATGATTAATTTAATTGATTAAGGAGCTAATTAGAAATATCTCATAGAAAATAAAGTTTTAAAACTTATATTTTAGGAAGTCTAGTCTAGTGTATTTTTACTCAGCTGTATAATCAATCGCTAAAATTTACCATTTTTACCATTAAATGCATTTTTACCATTAAGTGCATTTTTACCACTGTGATGGTAAAAAAGGCTAAAAAGTGGTAAATTTTGTACACTGCATATTATGCTCCTCAATACTAACAAATCCAAGCATATTATGTTCCTTAATACTAACAAACCCAAGCATATTATGCTCCTTAAAACTAAAAAACCCAAGCCTATGATCCTTAATACTAACAAATCCAAGCATATGCGTAATAATACTAACCAATCCAAGCTTATGCGCAATAATACTAACACATTCAAGCATATGCTCATTAATACTAATAAGTTGATCTATTGGTGCAAAAAAGTTAAGAGGCAATGTGATAGTCAGAGTAATTTGCCGGTTGCCAACGGACGCTTCCCTTTAGTGTGACTATCAGTGGAGGTTTAGCTCCTCCCACAAGTACATCAATGCTAGCAAAAGCAAAGCTAACTGCACTGCACTGAAAATTAAATCCTTCCCTGCTGTAAAGTAGTCCCATTGGCACTCCAAATTCCGCCACCACAAAATTACATTTACCTTCGCTTACAAGCCACAGATTAGATAGACTATTCATACCTTTATAAAATCCGGATATATTTTCAAACGGATCAAAAATCGGTAAGAAAGACGGAACTAGGTCAGAAAATAAATATATAGTTTGTTTAGAGTGTGCTCTGTAACCTGTAACTCTAGTTCCATAACTTGTTTTGTGGACTCTGCCACTCTAGATTTGTGGGTTGTTCTCTGATGGTTTTGCTTTTACATTTTTTCAAATTACACACCTTAAGAATAGTGAACATAAATCAAAAAATAATCGACCGATTTCGTTTCGGTAAATTTTGTGTTGATCCCCTAGCATTTGTCTGGAACATGCGGCTCTCAGATTTTTAAATTATTTTATTGTAATAAAAATACATTACAACATTGTCGCAGAATATTTTCGCGCCCTTTTTCAATAAATTGGTTTTTGAAACGCTATTTATGACCCATTTTGTGTGGTTTTGGAAATTCGGAGGGCCACATGTTCCAGGGAAATGTGAAATAATCTTTCCAACAATAGTCACCAAAATGTTGTACGTGCAGTATTACTTAAGATATTTCCACTTTCCTGAGATAGGAAATTAAAATTACTGATAGTCAACCTTAAGGAGCATAATATGGTTCAATTTGTAACTATTAAGAAGCATATGTTTGGACTTCTTAGTATAAAGGAGCATATGCTTGGATTTGTTAGTATTTAAGTAGCATATGCTTGGATTTGTTTGTATTAATTTAGTTGATGCTTGAATTTGTTAGTATTAATTTAGTTGATGCTTGAATTTGTTAGTATTAATGAGTTTATGCTTGGATTTGTTAGTATTAATGAGTTTATGGTTGGATTTGTTAGTAATAATGAGTTTATGGTTGGGTTTGTTAGTATTAACGAGCATATGCTTGGACTTATTAGTATCAAGGAGCATATGCTTGGACCTATTGGTATTAAAGAGCATATGCTTGGATTTTTTGCATGAAAGAGTATACGCTTGGATTTTGGCATTAATTATTAGCATATGCCCAAGCTTTATGCTTGGATTTGTTAGCATTATGGATCATATGCCTGGATTTGTTAGTATTAAGGAGCATATGCTTAGATTTGTTAGTATTAAGGAGCATATGCTTAGATTTGTTAGTATTAAGGAGCATATGCTTAGATTTGTTAGTGTTAAGGAGCATATGCTTGGGTTTGTTAGTATTAAGGATCCCATTATTTCATGTGCGGGAAAATTTGAAAATTGGACCATTTACATATAAAATAAAAGTCGCAAAGGCTTTTTAACTAATTGCTTAATTGAAAAAAATAAAGAGACAAAAAATGTTTTTCATATTGTCATCTAAAAAGTGAAGTAGTATTTTGACGATAGCACAATTCCTTCCCACTTTGGAAGGCTGTAAAATGGGAAGGAAGTGGGCTATCGTCAAAAAGCTACTTCACTTTATAGATGACAATATGAAAAACATTTTTTGTCTCTTTATTTTTTTCAATTAAGCAATTAGTTAAAAAGCCTTTGCGACTTTTATTTTATATGTAAATGGTCCAATTTTCAAATTTTCCCGCACATGAAATAATGGGATACTTAATGAGTTTATGCTTGGATTTGTTAGGATTAATGAGTGTATGCTTGGATTTGTTAGTATTAATGAGTGTATGCTTGGATTTGTTAGTATTAATGAGTGTATGCTTGGATTTGTTAGTTTTAATGAGCATATGCTTGGATTTGTTAGTATTAATGAGTTTATGCTTGGATTTGTCAGTATTAATGAGTTAATGCTTGGATTTGTTAGTATTAAGGAGCAAATGCTTGGATTTATTAGTATTAAGGAGCATATGCTTGGATGTTTTGCATTAAAGAGTATATGCTTGGATTTGTTAGTATTAAGGAGCAAATGCTTGGATTTATTAGTATTAAGGAGCATATGCTTGGATGTTTTGCATTAAAGAGTATATGCTTGGATTTTGTCATTATTTATTAGCATATGCCCAAACTTTTAAAAACTTGGTTGAATAGTTTCAGATTTTATGATTTTATTGATGAAATGCATAATATTGGTTTTTTGGACACTTGAACCTGGTCGGGAAATTATGCCCACCTCTATAACTTTGGTAGGTTAAGATTCGGATATGTACCCAGGATTTCCGAAAGCATTTTTGTTCGGATTCGGCTAGGTACCCCTTCGGATTCGGATATATACCCTTTCGGGAGCTTTCGGATTCGGCTAAATACCATTCGGCTTTCGCATATGTACGTTTCAGCGGTCGGCTATCTACCATTCGGCAGTCGGATATGTACCCTGACGTGACGGACTCTGTTTTCTGTACATATATATTCATATAGCCGGTCACAGGGCCCAGGCCCTGTTATAAATACAGCTAGTGTGTATTCCAGGGCAATATTGTACAATGTAATTCAGTATTTCAGATAAATAAAATATTCCAAAACCACCCCTTTTGTCAACATTTTGTTTAGAAATAGAATTGTGGCTAATAAAGCAAATTACTCAGTTCACCCACCATGATTACATTTTTGACTCAGATACTTTGAATCCCCATAATAATATTATACATACTGCCATCACCAATGGGAGTAAAACTGACTCTTTTTTTAGGAATCTATCTATTTTTAAAACAATTAAAAACGTCAAGGTAAAAGGCCAAATTGAATTTTCCCGCACATGAAATAATGGAAACCTTAAACGCACTGAAAGCTGGAAAAATTTGCATACAGAATGCATCCATTATTTCTGTTATGAAATATTTTTGTGCCTTGTAACTCGTAGGAGACTATATAGAGCGCAGTGTATAATTCCTCACTAGCACGAAGTTGTTCTGCTTCGGACGTGTTGGAATTTGTCTCATTATGTGCGTTGTTGTGTGCTTGGCTGGGTTTTAGAATTACGGCAAATCAACACACAGAAGTACAAACAAACCTACGGAATTAGACTTTTGCCGTTTATTTATAAGGATGTTGTATAGCCTTGGACAAAAATCCATAATGTGGTTCCAGAGGACCGAAGCATATAACACAGTGCCACATTTCATAAATGGTGTCGTTTATATGATGATTTGACCTCTCAAATAAATACTTGCACTGTACATTGAGAAGGCTTATATCATTCGAAGTGCACGAATGTTGTCTCAATGTTGTAAACGATGATGAACCCATCCGTAAAATGGTAGTGCAGCCCAAGTCAGAATTTCATTAATTTTGAATTTATAAATTTCAAAATGTGATTTCATGCTAATATTATAATTTTATATTACTAGGCCACCAGTACTATTACTGCATTTTAAAATGATTATATAGGAACTAGCCGGTCACAGGGCCCAGGCCCTGTTATAAATTAAGCTAGTGTGTATTCCAGGGCAATATTGCAAGATGGATAGAATGTATTTCAGAAACTTATTTCCGTCACCCACCTGGTGCGTGAGGGGAAGCAGTTTATTTGCTTGGTCGGATAAAACAGAATAACACTTGGCAGCATAGGGGTAAGTTGTAGGTAAACATCCCATCCAATGCAAAAGATGGAACATCAAACCCCTTCCATCCCATCATCACCAAACACCCAAGAAAAGATCAACATCTTATCCAGCCCACCACCAATATTCAAATAAAGTAATCCATCTAATATAGCCCATCGCCAGTTTCCAAATAAAGTATCATTTCAGCCATCACCAACACATCCCTTTCAGCCAATTCATACACCTGGATGGGGATGTTGGGTATAATGGATGGGATGCTTACATCTAAGCTTGGCAGACATTGGCAGTATCCATAATGATGAGTCAGAGTAACGTAGACGTAACATTATACCCCAAGTCAAAAATGTGACCATAATGGGTGACCAGAGTAAGTACCGATAGTCACAATAAAATTCCAACACAAAAATATTGGCCCTTGGTCGTAATAAGCTGAAGTTTTAGAAAATTTTGTTTTTTTGATTTGGAATAACTAATTACATATACTATCGTTTATAGTGTCAATGCAAGGAAAATGTCAACTTCCATGAGATTCATGACTATGACCAACGAAAATGGAATCACATTAAAGAAATATTCTACATTCATAAATATTCACCCACCTAAACTTTTTAAGGGCTACTTATACTCTTCCTAATCCTATCTTCATCACGATTTGTGACGTCATATTAGAAGTCATAATTTTATGATAATAAATCTCCTTAACACATATGTGGCAGATTCAAAACGTACACATTTGAAATAAAAAATAGTTTACCACTTCATCCCGCTCTGAATATTTTCTATTTAAGAATGGACTTAGTTTTAGCTCGCCTGAATAAGGCAGCTTATAGAACCGCACAGTCCGTCCGTCCGTCCGTCCGGACCCACGATAACTTTCGAACGCATTGACCGAAGTTGACCAAATTACGCATAAACAATGCCTATGGACTAGTGACGAACCCTATTGATTTTGGTTCAAATCGGTCCATAAGTTGCTGAGATACCGCGCGCTCACTTTGTCTTTATTTGATAGTCAAAGCAGAAAATAGGCCATAAAAATTTCAATTGTGTTTCCTATTAATTGTTAGCGGGATAGTATAAAATATTTAACTCCGCTTCTACCAAATTTAAAATTTTATAATAACGTAAATAAAACTGCAAAATAACCATTATAGAACGAAAATAAATCAATTTCGAATTTATATTCAAATTGATAGTAAAATTTAAATTTTTCGATTTCCTTTTAATTTTGTTAGTCATTATTAACCGACTTTAAATTTCTGTTGATTTTACTACTCATAATCATTCAAAGTTGAATATCTGTTGATTTTCATAGTCAACATTAATGTACTTTGATTTTTTGTTGATTTTCATAGTCAACATTAATCAATTTTGATTTTCGGTTGATTTTGATTGTCAACATTAATCAATTTTGATTTTCGGTTGATTTTCATTGTCAACATTAATCAATTTTGATTTTCGATTGATTTTTATAGTCAATATTAATGTAATTTGATTTTCTGTTGATTTTCATAGTCAACATTAATGTACTTTGATTTTCGGTTGATTTTGATTGTCAATATTAATCAATTTTGATTTTCGGTTGATTTTTATAGTCAATATTAATGTAATTTGATTTTTATAGTCACCGTTAAAATGTACTTTGATTTTCTGTTGATTTATATGGTCAACATTAATGTACTTTGATTTTCTGTTGATTTTTATAGTCAACTTTAATGTACTTTGATTTTCGGTTGATTTTGATTGTCAACATTAATCAATTTTGATTTTCATTGTCAACATTAATCAATTTTGATTTTTGGTTGATTTTCATTGTCAACATTAATCAATTTTGATTTTCGATTGATTTTCGTGGTCAGCAATCATCAATTTTGAATTTTTGTTGACATTTCAAATGATATAGCTTCGTTTCCTTATAATATCAATGTCTGAATTTTTAATATGTCGTAGATACATATACAAAGACTCCATTCTGAAAGTTTGATCAAAATCCGTACGCTCAGTTTTGTGTAACGTGCGAGTACATCTCGCTACTAAAATGTGTACACGGTAAACTTTACTCAGGCGAGCTTCTGTTACGGCTTGCTGTAGGTTTTCTATTTAAGACGTAAAACATTTTTAACCTCCTATTAGCTTAAAACCATTTGCGAATTGAAAAAATGTAGTTTTATTATGAATAGCCAATTTTTAAACTTTCCTGCGTATAAAGGTCACGGCACGGTGTATTAAATTGAAAGAAAGAGTATCAACTACCACGTCTCACAACAGTGACTTTCATAATTTTATCACCGCGCAAGCGTGTATGCAGTTAGTAAGTTCTATATGGATGGAATTTAGCATATTCAGCAAATAAACCAAATTGTGTTGTTAATACATTTTGAAATAATGTTACGGTGGCCGAGAAACATTCATAATTACATAAGATCCGTGCACACAAACATACAACATACATTTCGATGACGTTTATATTATAGAGTGATGATGATACTATTTGAAAGTCGCATGTCCACGTATGTGTAGCCCGATGACTCATCGTATCGCTTGCTTTGCTTTCCTTTCACTCGGTTCACTCAGCCGAAGCTAAAGGTTCGGCGGAGCCTAAAGTGTTATGAGACCTCTATGCTAGACCCAATCTTATTTAGTCGAACATGAATACAACCAACACCTGACTATTTTCGGAGCACCATTTGAATTCCTCCGAACAAATTCGAGCACCTCCGAATAAATTCGAGCACCTCCGAACAAATTCGAGCACCTCCGAATAAATTCGAGCACCTCCGAACAAATTCGAGCACCTCCGAACAAATTTGAGCACCTCCGAATTAATTCGGAGGTGCTCGAATTTGGCAAAAACAATACCTATGGTTATTTCTATTGATTATTATTTGACATTTATTTCTATTGATTATTATTTGACAATTATTTCTATTGAGTATTATTTGACAATTATTTCGAGTGATTATTATTTGACAGTTATTTCGATTGATTATTATTTGACAATTATTTCTATTGATTATGATTTGACAATTATTTCTATTGATTATGATTTGACAATTATTTCTATTGATTATTATTTGACAATTATTTCTATTGATTATTATTTGACAATTATTTCTATTGATTATTATTTGACAATTATTTCTATTGATTATTATTTGACAATTAATTCTATTGATTATTATTTGACAATTATTTCTATTGATTATTATTTGACAATTGTTTCTATTGATTCTGGAATACATCCGTCCATTCCATTGCTTTTGAGATACCGCTCCCTTACTTTGACTTGATTTTGATAGTCCAATTAGAAAATAGGCATTAAAAATTTAAATTGTTGCCTGATAGTATTAAATATGTCACATTGGTTCTAACAAACTTAATATTTTATAATAAGCCATTGAAAAACGGAAATATAACTTACGTTCGAAATTATTATACAGAGGGATTTCCGGACGGACAGACAAAAAACGTATTAGCATACAAAGCATATATACTAATTTGAATAAAGCAAATAAAACTAGGAAGTTGTGGGATAAGAACGAAATTTGCCTATTTCGGATTTATATTAAATTTTACAGTCAAATATTATTAATCGAATTCCTATTCATTTTGATGGACACCCTACTTTGATTTCATTAAGATTTTTATAGTGAATAATAATCTACTTTGTCTTTATTTCGAATTTGATGGCCAATATTATTAATCTATTTTAATTTACTTTGATTTTTATAGTCAACAATAATAGTTTTCTGTTGATTTGATTAATTAATGTACTTTCAATTTCCATTCATTTTGATATTTTATATCAATCTATTTACAATTTCTTAGCACTATTCGACTTTCTCTTAATAATATTGATGTACTTTTACTTTGTATCCATATTGATAGTCAATATTAATCTAATATTAGTCAATTAATTTTTTAGCACTTTTCGTCTTCCTTCATTCTGCTACTTTATACGTACACTTTTCACTGCTTTTTCAACGAAATATTCGAATGAAATAGGTACAAATATTGAATTTGGTTTTGAATTGATTTGAATTGCCCTGTCTATCTGTAGACACGAAAGAGGTGTGCGATCTTGCGTTGTTTAGTTATAGAAAAGGAGATTTAAACAAAGTCTGTCCCATAATTTTAAACCGGCCATTCATTTTACTTTGTCAAAACGAAAAGTTATCCCCAAGGGCGGGAGTAAATATATAGTTAAACGTATAGAAAAATTGCAAAATGACTAATGCACGGTATGCAGAAGTTATTGAAGCCTAGACCTAAAACTTGATGGTCAAAAAATGAGAAATGCGGCTGTTATTATTAACAAAAAATATATTTTTCAATTATCTAATCATCTAACCGCCATTCGAAATAAGCTAGATTCCTTTGTGTGAATTTATTCACATTGTTGTTACCGCCAGGGTTTATTGACGGGCTCGTATTCATATAATATTATTTTAAAAACGTATGTCTATAGTCTTTGATTGATGGCTATTCGTATTACTATTACCTCACGTTCCTTCATTACTATAAACATAACTACTAACTCAACTACCAAAAATACTAAACGAAGTTAGACTAATTTTAGACAAACTTAGACTAATTTAGACGAACTTGGACTAATTTAGACAAATTTATACTAATTTAGACCAATTTAGACGAACTTAAACCAATTTAGACCAATTTAGACAAACTTAGAGCACTTAGACCAATTTAGATGATCTTGGACCAATTTAAGACGAACGACAAAACTAAGTATAATTCGTTATTATAGTGTCGGATTCGTTAAATTTCGTTATTTACATGATTATCATTAAAATAATGCTAATATGCTACCTAGGTATATAGCTTAGTCAAGATTGTCTAGAAATGGGGCATTTTTTGAAACTATTGCGCAGGGTTGTGGGTCGGGTTTTTTATGGGTTGGGGTTTTTTGGGTTTTTTGGCAAAAAACCACCCCGCTTTACTTAAAAAACCCCGGGTTTATTGGGTTTTTTACAAAACATACAAAAATGTGCACTACAGCTCCATCTAGATACGTAATACATACTAATTTCTATTCAAAAATGTAAACAAATGCATAGTCAGGTGAAAACAAATATAGCTTCTACACTTCTACGGGTAATTAATGTATCGTAATGTGAGGACTATAATAATATTAGTTTTGTGTATACTTTAGTCATTGCATTGTGAAGATTATATTTATAATATTGTTGTACACATAATTTCAATTTATCATTTACATAATATTCATTACTGTAATGCTTTGCAATTAAAGCTTCAAATTAACAAAGGAATAATTTCATAAAGTCAATATAATCAGTAAAATATTATAATGCTAAATATTTCACTAGTTGTTATCAAACAGTAACAATAATGTAGGTGTTCACAAAAATACTGCATTTGCTACGTTACAACATAATAAAATTAAACTTTTATGCTTTTATTTTTCATTTCATTGACGTAAGTAATAGTAGTTGACACGGTTGTTGTTGTTGTCAGCTGTAGTTTTCATATATGGTATAGTATATGCTTGTATTTATACCTATAGTTATATAAAAAACCCTTAAACCCAAAAAACCAAAAAAATCGGGGGTCGAGGGTTTTTTCCTAAAAAACCCGGGGTTTTCGATACCTTGCTATTGCGTGTCGTTGCCCTACCAGACTTACATAATATAGATACATATAGTACGTATAATAAGGTACATTGGTAGGTAAATTTAACCCATCCGTTACGGAATTATTTTTTTTGAGGCTCGGATTTGATATTTCAGTATCAAACTACTTTGGGGTAGAGAAACATTTTTTACATTGATCATATGATTGAAATCTGCAACGCCCCGGAGATAATGCCCGTTACCATATGGCAACGCTAGGAACATGTGGGGTCAAAAATAAATGTTACGCAAAATGTGGAATAAATATAATTCATGGCGAATGTGTTCAGAAATCGACTAAAATATGAAATTTATGAAAATCAGCAAGCATGCATCAAGTAGGGGGCGGGGTGGTCGCAGCGCCCCACCCCTAAATCTAAGAAAAAGAGAAAATTTTTCCCAGGAAAAAGCCAAAAATAGCAAAAAACTTCCGTGCATTGCGCGAATGTCTCATTTTGCATTATTTTTGTTTGCGCCCCCTTTTAAATTTCTGGGTACGTGTCTAGAAAGCAGCAAAGCATTTTTCGCACAAACCGACGTCCCACTTCTTGCACATGTCAGGATTTTTGTTCACATCGTCATATTTAATTGTCGACCGTCTGTGCAGCGTAAAACTCATCTGAACATTTGTAAGCTTGGTAAAACCAACGACGTCACCTAATGATAGCGTATCCAGAGTCTGCCTAGTTACATAAAACCTAACCCATCCCAGCTCTTTCGAATACCTTCCAAGGGATACTTCAAATGAAGAGGGACTGGATTTAGGCAGCGTGATCTCGTTTCCCCAATTGTTCCCGTTGCGTCTGCTACCGACGTTGCACCCGTGGCCCCAAGTTTGGCCACTTAACCTGTTACCTTAATTTATTTCCTTCGTTGCCTTAAATGTTTCTAATGTGCATTACAATCTATTGAACTGTTGCCCCATCTGCCCCCAATATAGTGCACATATACTACTATTTACTACGCTTGGGGCGACGGCGGCAACGAATTCAATAGATTAGATAGGCACATTAGATTAATATAAAAGTACTTGGAATAACGGGGAAAAAATTAATGTAATAAGTTAAGTGGCCAAACTTGAGGGGGGGGGGGCAAAGTGATCGATGCCTAAATCCAACCTAAAAATGGTTCGGAGGGGGTGAAGATGGGTGGGGATTTGTTGAATGGGTCGATATCTATCCAAATCCAGTGGAATCTCATTTTGCCCCAACCTCCCCACCCACCTTCTAGGGGGTGGGTAGATTAGGAGCGTGACCTCTAGGCAGTGTTGTACTGTTGACCACTTTTTTGCATTTTGACCGGGCCACTGGTCAAAATGGTCAAAATGGTCAAAATGGCTAAAATGGTCAAAATATCAGCATACAGTTACTTAGGCTAGCAAATGAAATTTAAAATATTTAGAGAATGAAATATGGCCTAAAGCCAATGAAACACTATTCTACTAACATCAGACTACAGAATGACACTCTCTAATCATTTTTAACTGCAATCTTTAGAAAGTTGTATTTGTTGTTTACTATTGCAGTAAAAGCTACCTTGGGGTCTCAATTAACCCCAAACAGGCATTTTGTCCATTTTGACCATTTTGACCACTTTTTAATTTTTTTTGACCGGGCCATTTTGACCATTATGACCATTATGACCACTAGTGGTTTTAACCACTGCACAACACTGCCTCTAGGTCACTTCAATAAAGAATCGATGAAACATTTAGGGTCATGACTAAATATAGTGAGATATAGAGGTGGTTTGGTACTAACTGCCACACACAGCTTGCTGCACTCATATCATCCTAGAGTATCCAAATGGTAACACTGACGCTTGCAGCGACACAGCGCTCAAAGCGTTTAGTGAATTTTGAAATTTAGTCTATTTCCGATAATTATAGATACTGAAAACTCATTCAAACACCAACTGGGATACCTTTATTTCCTATTTCGTATATATTAATTTTTAAAAAAAATTCCTTAACTTTGCAGATAAGATTCGGATGCATAAATTCAAAATTTCATAAAAAATCAAAGAAAGGACAAAATTTGAAATTCTTTTGTAAAATGTGGATGGACATGCATTAGTGATGATTCATAAGTGGCGGCATTCATTTATTAAATCTTGTCTACAAAATAAAAATATTTGAATTAGATGTCCTTGACTGTTACCATATGGTTACCGTAGTAAGGAACGGGTAAAGCTTTTTCAAGTCTATGATTATAATATTATAGACCACACTTACATTACACATTATAGTATAGCAAGCACGTATTTAGTAGGGGCGGGGGGGCGCAGCGCTCCCCCTAAATCTGAGAAAAAGAGAATTTTTTTCTCAAAAATGGCCTAAAATTGTAAAAATTTCGCGCGAATATGTCTTGTTTTTGGTATCATTTTTGCTTCCGCCCCCCCTTGAACAAATTTCTAGATACGTGTCTGTAGTATAGTTACCTGTCCTATTACTGACTAGTAACAACTGATACATCTGCCATTTGACAATATTCTCAGAATTCGAGCGAACGTAAGATAGAAAGAAGAAACAAAAGGCCTTTTTATACAATACTAGGCAGTCACAGGGCCCAGGCCCTGTTATAAATAAAGCTAGTGTGTATTCCGGGGCAATATTGTACGATGAGTAGAATGTATTTCAGATACATAAATTTTTATATTCATTCCAATTGACTTCTTTGGTTACTACTTTGGTGGGCCAGTGGTAGATGTTTTACATTGATAGAGAGTCAAGAAATATTCCAAAACTTCGCTTTAGTACGACCTAGGGTCAACTTTTGTTTTTAAATTGAAATGTGGGTATTGGCAACTTACTCCGGCCACCCACCATTGACACCTGACTCGGGGTTTACTGAACTCTGAACCATCATTATACATATTGCCATTAATTCAACACTATGAGACAAACTTACTGGATATCAAAGATTAGAAGCTTAAATGATACTTTCGTAATAAGTATCTACGTAAAATTTGCTTAATTAAACAATTATTTGCGTCTGTGTGAACGCAAATTAGAAAAATAACATGTACCATTTCTTGCGGTCGGTTATTTCGAATACTGCAGTCCTGAATATAAGATTCTTGGAAAATATAGATGCATTTGGTATGACTTAAAAACAACCGATACACTCCAAAGGATGTGACAAAAAAACCCTATCCCATCCAGCCCATCACAAACATTAAGGCGCATCTTTTAGCTTGCATGGAAAACTTGTCAACTTAGATTCCAAGATCCGGTCGTTCTACAACAGCTACAGAGTCGAAAAATACCTCGTTGAAAAGCTAAAGAAATAGATTGGTTCGTAAAGGTCCATAAGGTCGCAATTTTAATTGCATTAACCACATATCCCCTCTTATGGGGAATCAGGGTACAGATATAAAGAATAACGGAACTTCACGAACCAAGTTATCATCCGACATTTCCAACGAGCTCTTATTTGACTTTGTAGCTGTTGTAGTTCAGCCTGTGGACGGTCACAAAAGGTCAAATGATGACCCCATAACTAGACTAAATAAAAATCATGAATGTTATGAAATGAGATGGCCCTAGAAGTGCGAGCGTTGGTGTGTAGGTGGTAGGCTACCTAAGCTAGGCACTTCCATGTACATTGCATTGCACCTCTACATCAACAGCTAGAGCTACATTGCTACTTGCTACATTCACGGTTTTTATGGTGATTGAGCGGGTCTAGCCAATGGTGCAAAATCTTAACTCTTATCTGAACTTCTGATATGCATTGCATATCAACAACAACAGCTAATAATACCTTTGCTTGCTGCATTTTGCATTCTTGGTATTCCTAGGCAGTGTTTGATGACCAGCCGGCTGGTTGGTTAAAATGGCTGGCTAAAATGGCCAGCCGGCTGGTTGAAATTCTTGGTTAGGCAGAGGCTAAAATGGTCGAAATGGCTGAAATGACCAAAAACAGTCAAATAGGGCTATGTGAACTGAGAAAATCATCCTTGATTTGGCGGGAAATTTAAAAATTCATGATTTTTGGCCATTTTGGCCACTAGCCATTTCAGTCACTTTAGCCGGCTGGCTGGTCAAAATCATTTTTAGCAGGCTAAAATGGAACACTGTTCATGGGTTCGCCACCCAGTGCTCAGTGACTAGCCGGCTGGTCGGATAAATTGGCTGGCTAGCCGGTTGGTTGAAATTCTTTATGAAAAAATTTTTGATTCATTCAAATTTTGTTAGTTTTCAAATAAAAGTAAACTTTCGGACAGAATCTATAACCACTGTACAGTAAACCGGATCAGTTTAAAAAAATATACATTCAGCTCAGATTTGGCCCATGAATCTCCATATTATAATCGTTGACTTGATAAAGCAATACATTTATCTGTATATATATTTATGTGGGTGTGCCACTGTTCCATTTTAGCCGGCTAAAAGTGATTTTGACCAGCCAGCCGGCTAAAATGGCTAGTTGCCACAATGGCCAAATATCATGGTTTTGTAAATTTCTTCTAGTAAAGTATGATTTTCTCAATTTCAACCGGCCGGCCACTTAAGCCAGCCATTTAAGACAGTTTAGCCACTGGTTAACAAAGAATTTCAACCGACCGGCCATTTTAGCCAGCCATTTTTCGGCTGGTCACCGAAAACGAAAACTAGTATAATAATATTACATGAAGAGTAACAACATCAACAAAATGCGTGTAATGTGTAACAAGACGATGGAGTGGAGGAGGGAGCCTTGTATCAATATCAATATTATTATCAACAATCAACATACAACAACTAATGCGTTGTAGTGGTCTGGTAAAGGTAACATATACTAAGAGGTGAAGTGGCGGTGGAGGGGTGACGACGCCTGAACTCCCAACAGCTCCGGAGCTCCAACCGCTCCAACAGCTCCGGAGCAGTTGGAAAGGGTTGGAAAGACTCCAAACTCATTTGACCCCATGCGCCTATGTGAGAAATAAACGAACTTTTTGAGGAAGCTCAATCGCTCCATCGGCACTTTTGATTTTTAAATGCGACACCTGGATAAGTAGTCAACAAGTGCATGCGTAGAAAAGCCTTAAAAGAAATTCAACTATCCCATCCAGCCCATCAACAACATCCAAGAAATTGTTCTTATCCCATCCAGCCCATCAACAACATCCAAGAAATTCTCCACATCCCATCCAGGGTTGCGTTTTGTCCGGATAAAATTGGTTTTGTCCACTGGACAAAACCATTTCGTCCACTAGACATAACCATTTTGTCCGGATAAAAATAATTTTATCCAGTGGATAAAAACCATTTTATCCAATTCGTCCACACCTCTCTATCCGGATACCGCAACCCTGATCCCATCTAGCCCATTACCGATATCCTAACAATTGTCACCATCCAATCTTAATAATTGTCACCATCCAATCCTAATAATTGTCACCATCCAGCCCATTACCAATATCCTAATAATTGTCACCATCCAATTCTAATAATTATCACCGTCCAGCCCGTTACCGATATCCTAATAATTGTCACCATCCAGCCCATTACCGACATCCGAGCGAGTAATTGTACTATTGTACCCATTCCTTCCAGCCCAATTCTAAACATCCGGATGGAATGGTGGATGTGATGGAAATATGGAATGTTGAGTAAAATGGTTGGGATAGTTACATCTATGCTTGGCAGTATGGACAATGGTGAGTCAGACCTTCGAATAAATTCGAGTACTTTCGAATAAATTCGAGTACCTTCGAATAAATTGAGTACCTTCGAATAAATTCGAGTACCTTCGAAAAAATTCGAGTACCTTCGAATAAATTCGAGTACCTTCGAATAAATTGAGTACCTTCGAATAAATTCGAGTACCTTCGAAAAAATTCGAGTACCTTCGAATAAATTCGAGTACCTTCGAATAAATTCGAGTACCTACGAATAAATTGAGTACCTTCGAATAAATTCGAGTACCTACGAATAAATTCGAGTACCTACGAATATATTGAGTACTTTCGAATAAATTGAGTACCTTCGAATTAATACGAGTACCTTCGAATAAATTGAGTACCTTCGAATAAATTGAGTACCTTCGAATAAATTGAGTACCTTCGAATAAATTGAGTACCTTCTAATAAATTCGAGTACCTTCGAATAAATTTGAGTACCTTCGAATAAATTCGAGTTCCTTCTAATAAATTCGAGTACCTTCGAATAAATTCGAGTACCTTCGAATAAATTCGAGTACCTTCTCATAAATTCGAGTACCTTCGAATAAATTCGAGTACCTTCTAATAAATTCGAGTACCTCCGAATAAATTGAGTACCTTTGAATAAATTGAGTACCTTCGAATAAATTGAGTACCTTCGAATAAATTGAGTACCTTCGAATAAATTGAGTACCTTCGAATAAATTGAGTACCTTCTAATAAATTCGAGTACCTTCGAATAAATTGAGTACCTTCGAATAAATTGAGTACCTTCGAATAAATTGAGTACCTTCTAATAAATTCGAGTACCTTCGAATAAATTTGAGTACCTTCGAATAAATTCGAGTACCTTCTAATAAATTCGAGTACCTTCGAATAAATTGAGTACCTTCGAATAAATTGAGTTTCTTCGAATAAATTCGAGTACCTACGAATAAATTGACTACCTTCGAATAAATTCGAGTATCTTCGAATAAATTCGAGTATCTTCGAATAAATTCGAGTACCTTCGAATAAATTCGAGTACCTTCGAATAAATTCGAGTACCTTCGAATAAATTGAGTACCTTCGAATAAATTCGAGTACCTTCGAAAAAATTCGAGTACCTTCGAATAAATTCGAGTACCTTCGAATAAATTCGAGTACCTTCGAATAAATTGAGTACCTTCGAATAAATTCGAGTACCTTCGAAAAAATTCGAATACCTTCGAATAAATTCGAGTACCTTCGAATAAATTCGAGTACCTTCGAATAAATTCGAGTACTTTCGAATAAATTCGAGTACCTTCGAATAAATTGAGTACCTTCGAATAAATTCGAATACCTTCGAAAAAATTCGAGTACCTTCGAATAAATTCGAGTACCTTCGAGTAAATTTGAGTTTCTTCGAATAAATTGAGTACCTTCGAATAAATTCGATTACCTTCGGATAAATTCGACCACCTTCGAAAAAATTGAGTACCTTCTAATAAATTCGAGTACCTTCGAATAAATTCGAGTACCTTCGAATAAATTGAGTACCTTCGAATAAATTCGAGTACCTTCGAAAAAATTCGAGTACCTTCGAATAAATTCGAGTACCTTCGAATAAATTCGAGTACCTACGAATAAATTGAGTACCTTCGAATAAATTCGAGTACCTTCGAAAAAATTCGAGTACCTTCGAATAAATTCGAGTACCTTCGAATAAATTGAGTACCTTCGAATAAATTCGAGTACCTTCGAAAAAATTCGAGTACCTTCGAATAAATTCGAGTACCTTCGAATAAATTCGAGTACCTTCGAATAAATTCGAGTACCTTCGAATAAATTGAGTACCTTCGAATAAATTCGAGTACCTTCGAAAAAATTCGAATACCTTCGAATAAATTCGAGTACCTTCGAATAAATTCGAGTACCTTCGAATAAATTCGAGTACTTTCGAATAAATTCGAGTACCTTCGAATAAATTTGAGTACCTTCGAATAAATTCGAGTACCTTCTAATAAATTCGAGTACCTTCGAATAAATTGAGTACCTTCGAATAAATTGAGTTTCTTCGAATAAATTCGAGTACCTACGAATAAATTGACTACCTTCGAATAAATTCGAGTATCTTCGAATAAATTCGAGTATCTTCGAATAAATTCGAGTACCTTCGAATAAATTCGAGTACCTTCGAATAAATTCGAGTACCTTCGAATAAATTGAGTACCTTCGAATAAATTGAGTATCTTCGAATAAATTCGAGTATCTTCGAATAAATTCGAGTACCTTCGAATAAATTCGAGTACCTTCGAATAAATTCGAGTACCTTCGAATAAATTGAGTACCTTCGAATAAATTGAGTACCTTCGAATAAATTGAGTACCTTCGAATAAATTCGAGTACCTTCGAATAAATTCGAGTACCTTCGAATAAATTCGAGTACCTTCGAATAAATTCGAGTACCTTCGAATAAATTCAAGTACCTTCGAATAAATTGAGTACCTTCTAATAAATTCGAGTACCTTCTAATAAATTCGAGTACCTTCGAATAAATTGAGTACCTTCGAATAAATTCGAGTACCTTCGAAAAAATTCGAATACCTTCGAATAAATTCGAGTACCTTCGAATAAATTCGAGTACCTTCGAATAAATTCGAGTACTTTCGAATAAATTCGAGTACCTTCGAATAAATTCGAGTACCTTCGAATAAATTCGAATACCTTCGAATAAATTCGAGTACCTTCGAATAAATTCGAGTACCTTCGAATAAATTCGAGTACTTTCGAATAAATTCGAGTACCTTCGAATAAATTGAGTACCTTCGAATAAATTCGAGTACCTTCGAATAAATTCGAGTACTTTCGAATAAATTCGAGTACCTTCGAATAAATTGAGTACCTTCGAATAAATTCGAGTACCTTCGAAAAAATTCGAGTACCTTCGAATAAATTCGAGTACCTTCGAATAAATTGAGTACCTTCGAATAAATTCGAGTACCTTCGAATAAATTCGAGTACTTTCGAATAAATTCGAGTACCTTCGAATAAATTGAGTACCTTCGAATAAATTCGAGTACCTTCGAATAAATTCGAGTACTTTCGAATAAATTCGAGTACCTTCGAATAAATTGAGTACCTTCGAATAAATTCGAGTACCTTCGAAAAAATTCGAGTACCTTCGAATAAATTCGAGTACCTTCGAATAAATTGAGTACCTTCGAATAAATTCGAGTACCTTCGAAAAAATTCGAGTACCTTCGAATAAATTCGAGTACCTTCGAATAAATTCGAGTACCTTCGAATAAATTCGAGTACCTACGAATAAATTGAGTACCTTCGAATAAATTCGAGTACCTACGAATAAATTCGAGTACCTACGAATATATTGAGTACTTTCGAATAAATTGAGTACCTTCGAATTAATACGAGTACCTTCGAATAAATTGAGTACCTTCGAATAAATTGAGTACCTTCGAATAAATTGAGTACCTTCGAATAAATTGAGTACCTTCTAATAAATTCGAGTACCTTCGAATAAATTTGAGTACCTTCGAATAAATTCGAGTTCCTTCTAATAAATTCGAGTATCTTCGAATAAATTCGAGTACCTTCGAATAAATTCGAGTACTTTCGAATAAATTCGAGTATCTTCGAATAAATTCGAGTACCTTCGAATAAATTCGAGTACCTTCACGAATAAATTCGAGTACCTTCGAATAAATTGAGTACCTTCGAATAAATTGAGTACCTTCAAATAAATTGAGTACCTTCTCATAAATTCGAGTACCTTCGAATAAATTCGAGTACCTTCTAATAAATTCGAGTACCTCCGAATAAATTGAGTACCTTTGAATAAATTGAGTACCTTCGAATAAATTGAGTACCTTCGAATAAATTGAGTACCTTCGAATAAATTGAGTACCTTCGAATAAATTGAGTACCTTCTAATAAATTCGAGTACCTTCGAATAAATTTGAGTACCTTCGAATAAATTCGAGTACCTTCTAATAAATTCGAGTACCTTCGAATAAATTGAGTACCTTCGAATAAATTGAGTTTCTTCGAATAAATTCGAGTACCTACGAATAAATTGACTACCTTCGAATAAATTCGAGTATCTTCGAATAAATTCGAGTATCTTCGAATAAATTCGAGTACCTTCGAATAAATTCGAGTACCTTCGAATAAATTCGAGTACCTTCGAATAAATTGAGTACCTTCGAATAAATTGAGTACCTTCGAATAAATTGAGTACCTTCGAATAAATTCGAGTACCTTCGAATAAATTCGAGTACCTTCGAATAAATTCGAGTACCTTCGAATAAATTCGAGTACCTTCGAATAAATTCAAGTACCTTCGAATAAATTGAGTACCTTCTAATAAATTCGAGTACCTTCGAATAAATTCGAGTGCCTACGAATAAATTGAGTACCTTCTAATAAATTCGAGTACTTTCGAATAAATTCGGGTACCTATGAATAAATTGAGTACCTTCGAATAAATTCGAGTACCTTCGAATAAATTCGAGTACCTTCGAATAAATTCGAGTACCTTCGAATAAATTAAGTACCTTCGAATAAATTGAGTACCTTCGAATAAATTCGAGTACCTTCGAATAAATTCGAGTACCTTCTAATAAATTCGAGTACCTTCGAATAAATTCGAGTACCTTCGAATAAATTCGAGTACCTTCAAATAAATTGAGTACCTTCGAATAAATTGAGTACCTTCGAATAAATTCGAGTACCTTCGAATAAATTCGAGTACCTTCGAATAAATTCGAGTACCTTCGAATAAATTCGAGTACCTTCGAATAAATTCGACCACCTTCGAAAAAATTCGGGTACCTTCGAATAAATTCGAGTACCTTCGAATAAATTCGAGTACCTTCGAATAAATTCGAGTACCTTCTAATAAATTCGAGTACCTTCTAATAAATTCGAGTACCTTCTAATAAATTCGAGTACCTTCGAATAAATTCGAGTACCTTCGAATAAATTCGAGTACCATCGAATAAATTGAGTACCTTCGAATAAATTGAGTACCTTCTAATAAATTCGAGTACCTTCGGATAAATTCGAGTACCTTCGAATAAATTCGAGTACCTTCGAATAAATTCTAGTACCTAAGAATAAATTGAGTACCTTCGAATAAATTGAGTACCTTCGAATAAATTGAGTACCTTCGAATAAATTGAGTACCTTCGAATAAATTGAGTACCTTCGAATAAATTCGAGTACCTTCGAATAAATTCGAGTACCTTCGAATAAATTCGAGTACCTTCGAATAAATTCGACCACCTTCGAAAAAATTCGGGTACCTTCGAATAAATTCGAGTACCTTCGAATAAATTCGAGTACCTTCGAATAAATTCGAGTACCTTCTAATAAATTCGAGTACCTTCGAATAAATTCGAGTACCTTCGAATAAATTCGAGTACCATCGAATAAATTGAGTACCTTCGAATAAATTGAGTACCTTCTAATAAATTCGAGTACCTTCGAATAAATTCGAGTACCTTCGAATAAATTCTAGTACCTAAGAATAAATTGAGTACCTTCGAATAAATTGAGTACCTTCGAATAAATTGAGTACCTTCGAATAAATTGAGTACCTTCGAATAAATTCGAGTACCTTAGAATAAATTCGAGTACCTTAGAATAAATTCGAGTACCTTCGAATAAATTCGAGTACCTTCGAATAAATTCGAGTACCTTCGAATAAATTTGAGTACCTTCGAATAAATTCGACCACCTTCGAAAAAATTCGGGTACCTTCGAATAAATTCGAGTACCTTCGAATAAATTCGAGTACCTTCGAATAAATTCGAGTACCTTCTAATAAATTCGAGTACCTTCAAAAAAATTCGAGTACCTTCGAATAAATTCGAGTACCTTCGAATAAATTGAGTACCTTCGAATAAATTGAGTACCTTCTAATAAATTCGAGTACCTTCGAATAAATTCGAGTACCTTCGAATAAATTCTAGTACCTAAGAATAAATTGAGTACCGTCGAATAAATTGAGTACCTTCGAATAAATTGAGTACCTTCGAATAAATTGAGTACCTTCGAATAAATTCGAGTACCTTAGAATAAATTCGAGTACCTTCGAATAAATTCGAGTACCTTCGAATAAATTGAGTACCTTCAAATAAATTGAGTACCTTCTCATAAATTCGAGTACCTTCGAATAAATTCGAGTACCTTCTAATAAATTCGAGTACCTCCGAATAAATTGAGTACCTTTGAATAAATTGAGTACCTTCGAATAAATTGAGTACCTTCGAATAAATTGAGTACCTTCGAATAAATTGAGTACCTTCGAATAAATTGAGTACCTTCTAATAAATTCGAGTACCTTCGAATAAATTTGAGTACCTTCGAATAAATTCGAGTACCTTCTAATAAATTCGAGTACCTTCGAATAAATTGAGTACCTTCGAATAAATTGAGTTTCTTCGAATAAATTCGAGTACCTACGAATAAATTGACTACCTTCGAATAAATTCGAGTATCTTCGAATAAATTCGAGTATCTTCGAATAAATTCGAGTACCTTCGAATAAATTCGAGTACCTTCGAATAAATTCGAGTACCTTCGAATAAATTGAGTACCTTCGAATAAATTGAGTACCTTCGAATAAATTGAGTACCTTCGAATAAATTGAGTACCTTCGAATAAATTCGAGTACCTTAGAATAAATTCGAGTACCTTAGAATAAATTCGAGTACCTTCGAATAAATTCGAGTACCTTCGAATAAATTCGAGTACCTTCGAATAAATTCGAGTACCTTCGAATAAATTCGACCACCTTCGAAAAAATTCGGGTACCTTCGAATAAATTCGAGTACCTTCGAATAAATTCGAGTACCTTCGAATAAATTCGAGTACCTTCTAATAAATTCGAGTACCTTCTAATAAATTCGAGTACCTTCTAATAAATTCGAGTACCTTCTAATAAATTCGAGTACCTTCGAATAAATTCGAGTACCTTCGAATAAATTCGAGTACCATCGAATAAATTGAGTACCTTCGAATAAATTGAGTACCTTCTAATAAATTCGAGTACCTTCGGATAAATTCGAGTACCTTCGAATAAATTCGAGTACCTTCGAATAAATTCTAGTACCTTCGAATAAATTGAGTACCTTCGAATAAATTGAGTACCTTCGAATAAATTGAGTACCTTCGAATAAATTCGAGTACCTTCGAATAAATTCGAGTACCTTCGAATAAATTCGAGTACCTTCGAATAAATTGAGTACCTTCTAATAAATTCGAGTACCTTCGAATAAATTCGAGTGCCTACGAATAAATTGAGTACCTACGAATAAATTGAGTACCTTCGAATAAATTCGAGTACCTATGAATAAATTGAGTACCTTCGAATAAATTCGAGTACCTTCGAATAAATTCGAGTACCTTCGAATAAATTCGAGTACCTTCGAATAAATTGAGTACCTTCGAATAAATTGAGTACCTTCGAATAAATTCGAGTACCTTCGAATAAATTCGAGTACCTTCTAATAAATTCGAGTACCTTCGAATAAATTCGAGTACCTTCGAATAAATTGAGTACCTTCGAATAAATTGAGTACCTTCGAATAAATTCGAGTACCTTCGAATAAATTCGAGTACCTTCGAATAAATTCGAGTACCTTCGAATAAATTCGAGTACCTTCGAATAAATTCGAGTACCTTCGAATAAATTCAAGTACCTTCTAATAAATTCGAGTACCTTCGAATAAATTCGAGTACCTTCGAATAAATTCGAGTACCATCGAATAAATTGAGTACCTTCGAATAAATTGAGTACCTTCTAATAAATTCGAGTACCTTCGAATAAATTCGAGTACCTTCGAATAAATTCGAGTACCTTCGAATAAATTCTAGTACCTAAGAATAAATTGAGTACCTTCGAATAAATTGAGTACCTTCGAATAAATTGAGTACCTTCGAATAAATTGAGTACCTTCGAATAAATTCGAGTACCTTAGAATAAATTCGAGTACCTTAGAATAAATTCGAGTACCTTCGAATAAATTCGAGTACCTTCGAATAAATTCGAGTACCTTCGAATAAATTCGAGTACCTTCGAATAAATTCGACCACCTTCGAAAAAATTCGGGTACCTTCGAATAAATTCGAGTACCTTCGAATAAATTCGAGTACCTTCGAATAAATTCGAGTACCTTCTAATAAATTCGAGTACCTTCGAATAAATTCGAGTACCTTCGAATAAATTCGAGTACCTTCGAATAAATTGAGTACCTTCGAATAAATTGAGTACCTTCTAATAAATTCGAGTACCTTCGAATAAATTCGAGTACCTTCGAATAAATTCGAGTACCTTCGAATAAATTCTAGTACCTAAGAATAAATTGAGTACCTTCGAATAAATTGAGTACCTTCGAATAAATTGAGTACCTTCGAATAAATTGAGTACCTTCGAATAAATTCGAGTACCTTCGAATAAATTCGAGTACCTTCGAATAAATTCGAGTACCTTCGAATAAATTCGAGTACCTTCGAATAAATTCGAGTACCTTCGAATAAATTCGAGTACCTTCGAATAAATTCGAGTACCTTCGAATAAATTGAGTACCTTCGAATAAATTCGAGTACCTTCGAATAAATTCGAGTACCTTCGAATAAATTCGAGTACCTTCGAATAAATTCGAGTACCTTCGAATAAATTCGAGTACCTTCGAATAAATTCGAGTACCTACGAATAAATTGAGTACCTTCGAAAAAATTCGAGTACCTTCGAATAAATTCGAGTACCTTCGAATAAATTCGAGTACCTTCGAATAAATTCGAGTTTCTTCGAATAAATTGAGTACCTTCGAATAAATTGAGTACCTTCGGATAAATTCGACCACCTTCGAAAAAATTCGGGTACCTTCGAATAAATTCGAGTACCTTTTGAATAAATTCGAGTACCTTCGAATAAATTCGAGTACCTTCGAATAAATTGAGTACCTTCGAATAAATTGAGTACCTTCGAATAAATTCGAGTACCTTCGAATAAATTCGAGTACCTTCGAATAAATTCGACCACCTTGGAAAAAATTCGGGTACCTTCGAATAAATTCGAGTTTCTTTGAATAAATTGAGTACCTTCGAATAAATTGAGTACCTTCGGATAAATTCGACCACCTTCGAAAAAATTCGGGTACCTTCGAATAAATTCGAGTACCTTCGAATAAATTCGAGTACCTTCGAATAAATTCGAGTACCTTCGAATAAATTCGAGTACCTTCGAATAAATTCGAGTACCTTCGAATAAATTCGAGTACCTTCGAATAAATTCGAGTACCTTCGAATAAATTCGAGTACCTTCGAATAAATTCGAGTACCTTCGAATAAATTCGAGTACCTTCGAATAAATTCGAGTACCTTCGAATAAATTCGAGTACCTTCGAATAAATTCGAGTACCTTCGAATAAATTCGAGTACCTTCGAATAAATTCGAGTACCTTCGAATAAATTCGAGTACCTTCGAATAAATTCGAGTACTTTCGAATAAATTCGAGTACCTTCGAATAAATTCGACCACCTTGGAAAAAATTCGGGTACCTTCGAATAAATTCGAGTATCTTCGAATAAATTCGAGTACCTTCGAATAAATTCGAGTACCTTCTAATAAATTCGAGTTCTATGAATACATTCGAGTTCTATGAATACATTCGAATACTACGAATACATTCGAGTACTACGAATACATTCGAGTACTACGAATACATTCGAGTACTACGAATACATTCGAGTACTACGAATACATTCGAGTACTACGAATACATTCGAGTACTACGAATACATTCGAGTACTACGAATACATTCTAGTACGACGGATACATTCGAGTACTACGAATACATTCGAGTACTACGAATACATTCGAGTACTACGAATACATGATAGTTCTACGAATACATTCGAGTACTACGAATACATGATAGTTCTACGAATACATTCGAGTACTACGAATACACTCGAGTTCTACGAATACATGCTAGTTCTACGAATACGTTTGAGTTCTACGAATACATTCGAGTTTTACGAATACATTCGACTTATTTCGAATAGATTTAAGGTCCTGCGAATAAATTCGAGTTCTAAAATATATATCAGTGTCATTTTAGTCATCCCAACGAGCTTAGAGCCACTCAGTCTGTCCATATCCACGATAATTTTCAAATGGAATGAGGAATATTGGCCAAATTTGGAAAAAGCAATGCGTAAGGTTATTTCTATTGATTATTATTTGACAATTATATCTATTGATTCTGGAATACATCCGTCCATTCCATTGCTTTTCAAATACCGCTCCCTCACTTTGACTTTTATTTTGAATGTCCAATTAGATCGTAGGCAAAAAAATTTAAATTGTTGTCAGATAGTAGTAAATATGTCACATTGTTTCTAACAAACTTAATATTTTATAAGAAACCATTGAAAAACGGAAATATAACTTAATTCCACAATTTATCATAATCAGGGAATTGCGGACGGGCAGACATAAACCGTATTAGTATACAAAGCATATATACTAATTTGAACAAAGCAAATAAAACTAGGAAGTGTTGGAATAGGAACGAAATTTATCTATTTCGGATTTATATTCAATTTTACAGTCAAATGTTATTAATCGAATTTCTATTCTTTTTGATAGACACCCTACTTTGCTTTCATTAAGATTTTTATAGCGAATAATAATTTACTCTGCCTTTATTTCGAATTTGATGGTCAATATTAATCTGTTTTAATTTACTTTTTAATTTATTAATTTATTAACTTATTAATCTATTGAATTGGGATTGTGAATAAAAAGTTAATTATCTACCTGGAGAAACCTCGTTAACGCATTTTGGTATCTACATGAAGAGGCAAGTTTTGTAAGTTCAAAAGAGTCTCGTCTTGCCCCTTGTCTGAGTTTGGGATCTCTACAGTGAGACAAGACGTGTAAGTTCGAAACAGTCTTATCTGTTCTATTTGCTTGAGCTTATCACTCGTTCCTACACTTTTACATGAAAAAAAGATAGGGACAGTAGGAATCTCGTTAATCCATTCATGCGCTTCACTAAATAGATGACGAGGATTTGGCTAATTTAAGATAGTCATATTTACTCCCGAAGGAGTAAAGCCTACTCTCTTTCCTACAGCCAGCCTCCTATACCTTTCTTAATGTTAAGTAGTATAGTTTCTAGCCGTACGCATGTAATGCATTGATAACTACCTATCTATGTATAGTGCCTAGCTTAGCATAGTATGTAGCATAATATGTATGTGTATCTAGTACACTAGTACCTACCTATATCTAGTAGTGTAGCCCTATCTACCTACCTATTAGATGTAGTACAAAAAGTAAGATTTTGGCGTAGCATGAATTCAGTAGCACGTGGAACCTCATAGAAGCAGCACGTTCTTTTTGTGTCAGTTCTTCAACTAATTAATTTGCCCAATTAATTATCTTAAGTGCTACCCTAATTACTTACCTGTAATTATTATCAGTTAAATTGATTGTGTTTTTGCTGTTTATGTGTGCCATTTCTTTTTACATAAATAAAATCGTGTTTTTTACACAAAATAAATTCGCGAAAAAGCACACTTTACATTGAAGCATCCTGGTTTGGCATAATTTGGTTTGGACTCAACCTGCAAGCGATATCGAAGTCAGCCCTCTTCACTACGTATCTACTTAAATGAATGAAAAGCGTTGTAAAACATGCAATAAAGTAAAATTTATTGTAACAATTAACGGCCTTATAAACTGCAAATTACAAGTAGTAGTAAGTAGTACTATAGTATATATCAACATATTTCTCCACATCAAAGCAAATGTTTTCAAGGTCGACAATTTACATTTTTTGTTGCATATATCATTATATTTAAACATTTTATGCAATTAAGTAAATTAAATAGTTCACCATTTATGTGAATATCTAACATTGAAAGATACCACCCTCGAGTCAATGAAATCTAAACAACTTTTTGTTTAAATAAGATGATTGCAGAAGCGTTCAGGGCATAACTATGGACCTAACTATATTGCGCCAATAATAAACTTAATTATTATACTATGAATGTAAAATTACTGGTAAAATTGTTAACTTTTGTAAATTTAGGAAACTAATGATACTAATTTTTTATGGATGTCAAAATCCATCATTTTTTAATAAATTTCTGTTAAATTACAATAAAGATGTTTCCATTTAAGCTAATAATGATTGAATCGAGTTAGTAGCACCTGTTTGGTGCCAGTGCAGTACATCATTTATGTGAGTATCTAGTAGTTAAGATATTTATACTCATTCGACTTTGCGTTTCCGTTGTGAAACAGTGAATGAATTAAGAGTCTCAGGTCCAAAAACTGTCTCCGGTGGAGCAAATTCTGTCTCCACCAGGCTTATATATTTTCATACTTCATCAGCCGCGCCACAGAATAGAATTACAAACCGACAAGGGAAACCGCCTCGTCAAAGAGACGGATAGTTAGACACTGCGGCGGGGAAGCCTACAAACATTCGGCTGAGTGTTTTATTCTTTTTCCCAAAAATATGGTACCTTGCTTTGCGGTTAGTTTTAAATATCATAGTCAGTAGACCCCTAGACTAAGTATCTAGCATTGAAAGATACTGTCCTCGAGTCAATGAAATCTAAACAACTTTTGTTCAATTAAGATGATTGCAGAAACGTTCAGGGCATAACTATATATCTAATTAAATTGCGCTTAATATAAATTGAATTATGATAGGTTAGAACTCTAGCTCTAGCTGGAGGTAATGAACTGAAAAGATGTTGTACACTAAGACAACCTTTTCTTTGTTAATTATCTTATCTCCTTGTATATTTTTCTTATATGATATATTTTGAACTTGCCACTGTATTGCCATAAAATCTTAACCCTGTAAATCCACCCAAGTATTAACGCCACATTAACATTGTCATGCGTACAAAATGTTTTTGTATATGGAAAGATAATATTCAATAGATTGTGGTATACTGGTGTTAGAGAGCAGAGCTCCCCACAATTCATACACTAAAAGGAGCGAACAGTCTAGTGCGCCGTTCCCTCCAACCTAATATTCCTTCTAGCAGAGGAAATACAAATTGTCGTAGTAGTCGACATGCTGCTCAGCTTCAGTCTACACTTCCATTCGGTCAGCCATTGCACCAACACTGAGAACCTCGTCTTCTCCAGTAGTTCTATACTCTAAATTCAATTATCGATCTTTGTCAATTAACTAACTGTCAGATTAAACTTGTGCTTCTTTAAACTAAACTACGGAAGTCTAATTGGCATCGGATAGATTGGGCAAGCACGTAACCTAACCCCGAGATACTTAGAATCATAATTCATATTATTTAATTATCTAATATTCGGTAATACACATCATACAACATTACATACACATTCCCTAAAATGATTATGAGTTTGATGATACTACAGTTGTTTGGGTTTTTAGTTTTGTAGAATTATAAAATGTAGAATTTATATAATGCTTTTGAGTTTTGTAGAATTATAAAATGTAGAATTTATATAATGCTTTTGAGTTTTGTAGAATTATAAAATATAGAATTTATATAATGCTTTTGAGTTTTGTAGAAATATAAAATGTAAAATTTATATAATGCTTTTGAGTTTGTAGAATTATAAAATGTAGAATTTATATAATGCTTTAGGTCCAAGTGTATTATAATATGAATGTAGTGGATATAGTACAGCACATGCGCAAATGATATTTTTAAAACGTTTGAATGATGTGAGAATCGTGGTAATGAACGTATGAGTGAAGCGTGTGTGCGAGCGGACTAGAAAAGTATCAGTATGTCTTTGGACTTGAGCGAGTGAAGTACTTGTTAACTTCAGTGCGAAAGAGATTTTGTGTGCGTGTGAAATTGATAGTATTTTTGGAATTGTGATTCGATTTCAAGAAGAAGAACAAATTAATTGTGTGAATGGACATTTTGGTCTAAGTTATTTATTCCTAGTTGCGATTAGGACAGATTAAGCATTAATAGAAAAGTGCATTTTTTAGAGATTTAGATCATACATTGAAAATTGACATACACGCATTCAGACATACTTCTAGCTCTTTAATTTCAGCCTTACAACCAGGGATTAAATCTAGTAGATAGAAACAATAAAAACCTATCCTACCAACTCCGAACAACAGTAGAGCAGCGGCAGACTCATAATACTAGTCGGTTTAAGTTTATTAAGCAAAATTCATCAATCAAATGCACGATTCGAAATTAATCTGGTATCTCAAATACGAAAATTTTGAAGCTTTCTGCAACTTTGACACCGTCATTTTTATTATCTTTGTGATATGCATGACAAATCGAGGTAGAAATAGAAAAGACATTTGCATGAATTTCGGCTAGGTATGAGTTTTAAAAAAGTGGATCAGACCAAAAATGCTCTACGGTTATTCAAAAATGATTACAAATATAGTAAAAGAAATAAATAAGAGACACAGAGGATAATAATACTGATGAAATTAATGCAAACATCAATGATATGAGAGAATGTGATGTTCAATCAATAGGAAAAGTGTATTACTTAATTTACACTTAAAAGTTTAAAGCACTACTGTGAGTATTTTTAGACTAGATTATGTTACTACTACCTAAAGTTGATTTGTGGCATGTTTATGGTAACCGTTCTGTTTTAATCTTTTGTGTAATTCTGTGCAGAAAAAAATAAACGCAGACGAATAAACAAAATAACATGCATTAATCGTTACTAGAATATTTGCCTTAGAATAGCTAAATGACACCGTAGTGCACATAACGTTGCAGTTTCTGCTTTTCTAGATAACAGTGTACCATGGATAATAATAAATAATTGATATCATGTTCTCAGGATTATATCATCTCGTATGACTAGTAGCAGGACGTCAAGGAAACTTTATTGGCACGAATGCTGAGATTAGAGAATGGGCGCGACAGAAAAGGGGAAATTGGGAATTACCATAAATGATAATTTGTGGAAGAAATGTTGAAATGTTGTGGAAATCATTTGAGTTAACTGAGAGTTCTGTAGCGCCACTCATCTCCCCGCCTAAGCACAATTTTGTGTTAGTTTCTGAATTCAATGGCGAATTAGATAACCATGGAGTAATGTCAAAACTTTTAACGCTTCTCCAATCATCGTCAACTAAATATAAGTCTGACGTCTCAAGCTTGGTAATGTACTTTTTTTGATTCCGAAAGAAATAATTCAATTCCTCTATCGGCCATGGATTTTTGCTATCTTGCTCACAAAATGTAAAGTGGTTGAAGGGAAAAGTTCTATTTTCTTCGTTCCGTTCAGGAAAGACTTGTGTAAACTGGAATCGAAAGTAATTTTTGAGCGAGGTATCAAAACATTAAGACCAACTGATGACCATTCTTTGGAAACTAAACGAGATGTTTTGATTTCTTCAAAATTCAAATACTGAAGTATACACTTGATGACCTAAATTTGCAATAAATAAATACAAATTTTGTTATTGACAGGCAATGACTAAACAAGAAATAAATATTTACATGACGTACCAAACCAATTGTGTGTTAGGGGGAGAGCACAGCTACTACTATTGATTAGTAGAGCTATGCTACCGCTCAAGCCGCGAGGAGCTTACTTGCAGTGACTCCCGGAACAACTTTACTAAGTGTACAGACTTACACGAAGAGACTTAGTACTGAAGAGTACTGAACCATGAGACGGAACGACTCAACACTGTCCCGCAACTCGATCTGGTGGGCAGTCAGAGAGGGACCGGAACATGCAAGCCGACCGCCAGTGACCACAGACAAATCACTTACAGCAGTCTACTTCAATCCACCTTATCACCTCATGTGCATCCCATTGTCCAGACTTGTGCTAGGTAGAACTCGTAGCACGTATACAGACCAACAGAACAATCCATACACTACAGACAGGGCATTGATAGATAATCATATTGTCACCAAGATAGGCAAATCAATGCTAATAACGAATATACGGCAATGACAGCTTCTCCCAGCTCCAGACTACTACCTTATAGACCTGAGGCGCTCCAGAGATTCGAACTCCAGACCTCAGCCTGAGAAGCGGCTGTTTAGACCACTAGACAGACCTGTACGCCCTACCAAACCAATTAGCAACGGATTCTTAATTATTGCATTAACGTATTCCTGAGTGTCTTCAACATCATCATCATCACAATTGACATCTGTGCCATTTTCTTTTCCGTTGATATTTTCGGCTTCAAGCTGTCCCTTCTTAAAATTTCAAATAATGTTTAAGTTCGTAGAAAAAGATATTGAAAAATTGCCGCATATATTAGTAGCCATTATCACTTATATTCTAAAGAAACTCCAGGATTATTACTTACAAACTTTAACATCTCTTCTTCAGTGGCGAGACCCTTATTGAATAAATTGAACATAATTTTCGGCAAAAACAGATTCTCATCTCCAACTGGAACTTCTGGAGTATTCATGCCTTGAATGCATCTCATGGATAATAATAATCTTGCAGCGTTGTCATCACATTCCATTGTATTCACCAAATCAAGTATTGCAATCTTTTTATCTTTGAGTGCCGTTGTGGTTTTCTAAAATATAGAGATAAATATACACACCAACTGCCAAGCCATTACTCAATACAATAATGGTAAATACACAGTAAATAATAATAAGAAATCATTATACGATTGTAAATTTGAAAACCGAAGTAAGCAACTTTTACTTACAATTTGATGTTTTTCATTTTCAGTGATCCATCCTTTTTCACAGCTGAGATTTAAAGGCACAATCAGTAACTCCTCTTCCTTACATGCCATGGTCAAATGTCAACTTTCCATATAGTGCTGACTGCGTCTTCGATGTTGATGATGGAGTACAAAAGTACTATTTCTCAATTTCTTAAATCAGTCCAAAATTTTGACACCCCATCAGCCAACACAATTTTTATAGCTTCACTACCTGTCTTACGTTACGGTGTCAGAAAATCAGAATCAGGAAAACAACACAAAACGCCAAACAAAGACAGGTCTTTTAGATTTCGCGCCTTATATACTTTAGACTTTGTGACTTCTACGACTACAAGGACATCTAAATCTTCGTAATTAACGTTTTTACTTATGACCCCAACAACGCATACGTTATTTATGTACTATAATTTACTCGTACGGTGGTAAGTAAAAACATTAATTCAGAGCAGGCTGGAAGCTATTATGCTCCTGTAATTTATTTTTTCACTTTCTCCAGTTTATGAAGCCAAACCCTGTACTTTTTATATAATATGACATTTTTTGACGAGAAACAAAGCACCAATATCATACAAACCCGGATTTATAACAAAGGAATGTATTGTTTTTATAATACAAATGTATGCAACAATCTTCATTGACAAACATTGTACTCCATTTCTAAGCTCTGATTATATTACCCTATACCGACTCAATGGCGTAGCCAAGATAATTGGCTAGAACACACTATACACTTTAAGCAACTCTTTCGACTATTCGAAAAAATATAAAACTCATGTGTTTGCCATATAAGTTAATTCGCATCAACTTTTTTGATATTTTATTTCCAAACAACCAGCTATGTAATAATAATATATCCAGGCTAGTTCACACACTCTGATGGCATCAACAGCAACATCGTACAAACTTTCACTTGGCATATTATTATTATTTTCTAGTTTTTATTGCAGTTTTGTATAAATGATATCTATTCTCTTACTTTTAAATAATTCCCACAGCGAAGGTACAATCATTTTTAGAATCACCCTAAAGTTTATACAATATTTGTACGTATTTCCAACTAATATTATTTGGTTAAGCATTCCGAGGTCTTTGAAAAAAATTATTAACAGTCACACATTACATTATACATCAAATTTTCTCATCCAATAAATATTTTTAGTATTTTTAGTATTACCCACAACATTCTCATTTAAATGGTCGTTGAAATTAAAAAAAATACTCATACATCATACATATTATAAAAGATTGCTTTTCAGCAGCCCAAAAGCTGATTATCCAATATAGATTACATAGAATTATTCAGACAAATACATGCAAAAATGAGGAATATGGAATCGGGTAAAATTGGAGTTTCCGGGTTGTATCTGCCAAAGGTACAAACTGCTGGTTGCAAGTGAGTTGTTTGGATGAAATAATTTGCAAATAAAAATGCTGCCACCTAAGCTAATTTTAGTTTCATACTACACCTGTATCTCATAGTCATAGTTTCTTAGTGATTTTATTTCATCGATTTTGTATGATCTACAAAAATATAGACATGAACAATACAGCAATAGAAATTACAAAAGTATTTACAATTGCACTATTTATAATATTTAATGACTATACACACAGCAGTGCAGATATTTCTTTTTCTTTGCAACAAAAGCCAATAAAGCGGACAAGTTTGGTAGACGATGAAGTAATAGTAAAGCGTTGGACGGCTAAAAATAGTTTAACAACATCTCTAAGGGATTTTATTACAGAGTTGCTAGAAAACTTCGTTATTTTTGCTTGTATTTATTTAAACCTCAATTAGAAATGCAGTTTTAATTATCAATATAGCTTAATTGAGATTAGTGCTATAGAAATGGAATGGTATATATGGTAACTAGTAAATTTTCCCGGATAACAAACAACAAAATAAAAAATCTGCAATTTACTAATTTCCGCGAATATTTCCAAAATGTGAAACATGTTGTGTTATAACTTACTCTATAACCGACTTATTTGATCTGATGTAAATAATCTCTTTTAATTCAGCAGTATCTAGGACCATTCACAAGCTGAGTTAAATATAGGTTAGATAGAATACATAGCGAAATCTGAGCAGTCTAAAATTATATAGACTTAAATGAGTGGAAAAGGGAGTCAATGGTGTGGATACAACAAGAATGCAGAAATAACAATGCTGTATGTACTTACATTAATTTCTGGCATAATTCCACGGCTACTATTGCATTGTCTTATTCTCGGTGTAATCCACTCTGACTCTCTTTTGATCACTAGACTAAAAGAGAAGCTCTCCTCAACTCGTCCTCTCCAGCCTTCAAGCTTTTATCAGGTACTATTTCCTTCCATTCCATTTACTTATTTTTCAATCAAAAAATTTAAATCACGGTAAATATTGATTACATTTTAATGGCATCTGAAAATATTGTTTTATTATAAAACATGCATTTTTCAATTAGAGTTTTTACATGGAATACCTAGTATTGAAATTACTCTGATAAAACAAATTATTAAAATAAAAGAAATTACTGAAATAATTAAGATAATTAAAATCAATACTAAACTTAAATGAAATTATTGGTATGAAATAATAAGCATAAGTAAATGAAATAATTAAAGCGAATGAAATTATTAGACTAAAATAGGAATAATTAAATTAAAAGATGTTTTAAATTTATTCAATTTCAATTTTCAAGGAAAAGTCTGGAAAATAGTGAATTGATTCACCCTTTGATTTCTGGGACACGTTTCAATCAAGTTCCAACACTGGCATGTTATATAGGGACTTTGCAATCAGGAATTAAGTTCATCGCGGCCATGTGTCTGGCTCAGAGTTATAATTGGAACAAGAGATCCAAATCCCCGGAAAATAGTACACTATGTATTGTGATACACAAAAAATAGGCTCAGTGTCGCTTAGCTATTGTTGTCTTACACAAAGTAGTCTTTTCACCTACTATCTAGGTATTTGGATTGAATAAATTGAGAAACTCCTATAACATACAAACATGATATCACTGTCTTTGTTCACTATACCTATAACGTTCCGCTATACTCCATGTCGCTTTAATTCCAACACTTAGATTATTTTCTAAGACAAAATTTTTGGATACTATTTTTAAGGATATTAAAAAACAGACATGTTCTTTATGCTGCAATAATGGGAAAATTAGGTGGAAATAAATTTAACTTGTGGTTATAAACAATGGAACCAGAAACAGCAGAAATAGATGCATGTACATACAAACACACAAATACAAAAAATGGATATGGGGATGTTGCTTCTTGAATATTGAAAGCCTATTTGATGCAATATTTATTTTAAAACTAATCGCTGACTTGAGCCTACATTTTTTGTTAGTGAAAATTGGATATTTAATACAATATCGAAATTTCTGATGCAACTACAACTTAATTACAGTTTTAAAATCGAAAATAAGACATCTGAGACAATTATTGCAGTGTCTAAACAATATAGTATACGATAAGGTGTTTAAATTATGTTAAATTGTTGTATAAATTTATTAGCAATTAATTTTTCTAAATTTTTATATTTGTGTTTCAGATTTTTCTGTTAGTAGAAGGGCATAAATAAACCGGCGCGATGGAGGCGATCAAGAAGAAGATGCAGTCGATGAAGGTGGAGAAGGATGACGCGATGGAGAAGGCCGAGGCTAAGGAGGCCCAAGCGCGTGAGGCCCAAGCTCGAGGAGACAAGGCTGCTGAAGAAGTTCAAGGCTTGGAGAAGAGGAAGATCGTCTTGGAAAGTGAATTGCACAATGCCCAAGAAGCGTTGATCAAAGCTAATGCTGAACTGGAATCCAAAGAAAAGAAATTCGCTGCTGTCAGTTGGATTAATTTCTACTAACATTTTTCTGTTACATAATATAGTTAGTTATAGTTTTTATATTTTTAATTTTAACTAACAGACGGAAAAAGATCTTTTTGAATTGGGCCGCAAAGTCCAACAAATTGAAGAGAAATTTGAAACCACTGAAGAGAAATTGAAGGCAACACAACTTAGCTTGGCTACCACTTTGCACACTGGTGATGAAGCTGCGCGGTAAATTATCAGTTATTCATACTTTTCAAGCTCTGTTCCCTTGTTAAATTCAATCTTGTTTCCTTTATGTAGTATTTCTAAGGTGTTGAAAGACCGTAATCAGTCCGATGCTACCAAGATCCAATCCCTTGAAGATCAGTTGAAGGACATTAACGCACTTGCTGAAGAAGCTGACCGAAAATCCGATGAGGTTTCTTGACTTTTAATTTAATAAATTATTAAATAATACATTATTCTTGATTTTGTATATAACTTTACAATTGAAATACTTATTCGGTGAAATCAGGTGTCCCAGAAGCTGGCCATGGTTGAAGCTGATTTGGAAATGGCTGAAGATCGTGCCCAAACCGGAGAATCGTAAGTGCAACACTGATCATTGTATTAAAACAATTTTCTTCTGCAAATACACTATATATAATAATGTAAACTAAATTTCAGCAAACTTCTTGAGCTTGAAGAAGAGATGAAGGTCGTAGGAAATAACCTCCGCTCTCTTGAAGGCACCGTAGAAAACGTATGTCATTAACTGATTTTTATTTACATTTTTAATATTCAGTGTAAAATTTTCCAATGATTGATTGGTAATGCAGGCCCGCCAACGTGAGATCGAATACAAAAGACAGATCCAGACTCTGACCTCCAAACTGAAGCAGGTAAACTGAATCGCATTAATTGCTAATTATTAATTAACATATTTTCTTGATTTTTATTATGTTATTATTTTGTCTCAAATTGATCTAAATAATGAAACGGCATTATGATTTGTGCAGGGTGAAGCCCGTGCTGAGTTTGCCCAGAGGACTGTGATTAAGCTGCAGAAGGAAGTTGACCGCATTGACAGTACGATTATATCTTTTTACCTATGCATTTTGTACAATCCAAAAAAAAGCATCTAAAATAATTAATTTGCAATTGCAGACGAGTTGGTCCTTCAAAGCGAAATTTACAAGGGCATTACCACTGAGCTGGATAACACTTATGCTGAGATGACTGGATATTAATCCCGCCGATCCACCCACATCCCTTTCTTTCTGTTTTACTTAAAGAATTCTCTTCTCATTCTGATTCTCCATCCATTCTCATTCTTATCGAGAAAGCATGAAGGTAAAGCCTACTGAAATAAATGTATAATACAATGAATGGTGCGGAATGAATTGACATGCAACTCTGAAACTCTACCCTTGATAAAAATCCATTTCGCAGGCTAAGGGTTATTTGGTAATACAATTAGGGCTACATTAAGTGTTGAGTTTCACTTCACTTCATTCCGCGTCCCTTTTATGTATAAAATACTGTAATAAAGTACTAAACTACTAAGATAATACTAAATACAGATGATAAAATACTAAATATAGAAAATAAAATACTAAACTGAGCAAATACAAATATGATATCGTGCAATTACATTATTATTTCGCTAGGCTATCTGTACAATAACAATTTTGAATAGGTGGGTGTAAAGAAGAAAGTTGATGAATTGAAATTTGGGCTGCTCATCGCAAAACTACTTCCAGTCAACCATTGCCAAATTAAGTACTAAGAGTTACAGTCTACTCATTTTTCACATCATTGTAATTGAAATGCCAAAGCCATTGTACATCCTAATAAAGTTAATTCTGCAACGTGAGTGAGACATCTTGTTCGAGAGGAAAACTAATGCTCGATTTGTATGACAGACTTATTCCTAGCTAATAACATAATTTTATCTTTTCGCAAAATAATTAAAACGTATGTAATGATAGTGATATTAAATCGCTGCAGATGGAAGTCACATATTTTCAAGCTTCAATTTGTACAAATAGAATTTATTCACCTTAAAATATACAAATTCGCTTTTACACTCCTCAGAGCAGAGTGGCCACTTTTAAGCCGAAGCGAAAACATGCATGATTGATGTGATGACCAAAAAATTTTTCAAATTTTTGAAATTTTTGTTCATCTACTTGCCTAAGATTTTAAAATAATACGTCTAATAATACGTAAATAACACTTATTTTTAGGGTAATTAAAAAGGACTTAAAATTATCTTTAAAATACTGACAACCCACATGGCTATTTATTAACTAAGTAGAAGTAGGTACCTGAGGTGAAGTTGGTAATTTGCTGGCCAAAAGAATTTTAACAACATATTTATCAAACAGATTATAAATTAGATAGCTCCCTACTTATAAGTAAAAAGTGTATCATTACTCATCGTTAAATAATAACGATTATAAATTACAATGATCATTCGAATCGCCACACATAGTCAGTATTTAGATAACTAATTCAGCGATACCTTATTTACAATAGTTGTAATAAATAATTCAGTCTTGTTCCATACACATACTCAGCTGCGGATAACATTACTTACGTATTAGGTATTAAAAACAACGTTCTCCATGCGTGCCGCAATGTAGATTTGTTTTCACTTGGAAATGAAACATTATAAAAGGTTAAATCATTTCAGTAAGTAATCTGAGTAATATCTATCTAGGTACTCATCCGGTAAATCCCTGCTTCGCTCAGCCCATAACAGCATGGGCGCATTTATGCAGGTTTAAACAGCTTAAGTACGTTTCTATAGAATAATTACCATTGCGTCAATACCAATAAATATGGCTTTAAAGACTTATGGGTCAAAACCTTATCTTTATTTTAGTATGTTATATAAGTTATATATTAACAGTTATAATATTGTCAGTGTGCAAGTAAGCAACTGGTAGTGCAGTGTGTGTATAAACTATAAACGTTCAGAGCAGTTTCTTCAAACGGAAGTTCACTTAATTATAATTAATGAAAATGGAATCAGAAGCGATTTTATCTAATATAGTGTACTTAGCTGAACACCTCACTAATATCTCGTCTGTATTGACACGGCTGGAACGGGAAGATATAATTTCCAGGCATGAACGCGAAAAAATTGTGAGTACTAAGTAAAAACAGGCATTATGTTATAAATAAATATGTTATTATAATAATATGGTAAATGACGCACTACTAACTATGAAGTCGTATATGACGGGAACTTTAAGGAATTCAGCCGCACTAAACTCAAAGAAAGGAATTTTTTAAATACTAAAAATTTTACTTAATAATACTTTACCATTACTAATCAATGGAACCCATGCCCATGCTATAATTTAAAGCTCTTTTAAATTAGTATTTAGGTCAACTGAATCTAAATTGTAGTAGATACAATATATTTAGCAGGTATATTATATAAAAATATATTGGTAGTAAGTAGTAGGTAACCGAATTTAGATGTCCATTCTATAAGACTTTGGAGTTAAAGCTCTTACCTCCTTTGGGGGTGAATGAAAAAGTTATTGTAGTACTTAAAATGCCGAAACTCATTGCGGAATTCCTCACAATACGAAGCCATTTCGGGCAATTTTAAATACTTGCCACTGCGTTATACCTTTTTTGGATAAAAAATTAAAATTGAGATGTATATCATATAATAATAGAATATCTATCTTAAGTCAGTAGTGTGTTTAGAAAGGGCGGGTATTTTTTGTCTTCGTCTTTAACGACCGACACCATGAAAACCATTCAAGTAAATTCACTCAACTGTAGCATTTATCTTCTAATTTGCAGTTACCATTCAATTATTATCCTCCTAATTAAAACCTCTCTTTCTACTGAGTCAATTTAAAATTTGATAAAGAAATTTTAAAAATTGTTCACGTTAAGAAACTAGATCTTTTTCACACTGAATAATCAATAATGGTCCTTTTTTATTCGAATAGCTAGCAGATGGAGTGACCAACGACCAAAATTCTCGTCTGTTCATATTGCTTCATAGAAAAGATTGGAATAGGATCGAAAAAGTGACTCTGAAAATTCTGGTTATAACTGGAAATAAGCATTGCGCTAACAGGCTTTTAGGAATACCTACTCGTCCTCTAGACAGTTACATCACCGCCCTAGGAGATAAATGGTGGCCAGAGGAAAAAAGGACTTCAGAAGCGTTTATTGAAAGAACAACTGGCAACGATATTCTGGTAGAAGTCTTGTATGCAAATTTGCGAATTATTACAAAGAATTATACAATTATATCGTTTGGATTGACTGTGGCGCAGATAAGTACTGGAACCAATCAGAAGATAATTTGTGGAAGCCGTTTGAACACTTGGCCATAGATCTGGAAATCAATCCAGACGCATTCAACCTCAAATGGCTTGTGAAAAAGGTTTACGAGAAACTTTCCGCATTCCAAAGTAGTTGCTTGTTAATATTTGACAACGCTACTGAATACACGAATGGACTTAAAGATGTTCTTCCAGAAACAGGGAAATACAATTTCCACTGCATAATTACATCACGAAATCGACAATGGGGCTTTAACACTGGGCATGGGGAGATCACACAATTTCCATTAGACATATTTAGTAGCAACGACAGCGTCAAATTACTACAGAACCATTTAACTATCCCCTTCGATGATACCGAATTAGAATCCTTAGCTAGATTGCTCGGAAATCTGCCCCTGGCTATGCAAATTGCTTTAGCAAAATTAAATAACGACGGAATGACAATCGGAGAATATATACAAAAACTTACAACAACAGATACAATCATTGAATCGAATTTGAAAGTAGACGACTATGAAAAGACAATTAACAAGACAATGCACATTTCTTTTGAGGTTATCAGAAAAGAGGGAGAATGTGGAAAAATCGCAATGGATATCCTTCAAGTTTTTGGTTTTCTGCGACCAGATGCTGTTGAATTGCAAACATTCGCAGATGTCTTGGCAGTCAAAATAGAAAACGTGGAAGAAGCTGTAGATTTGCTTCAAAAATTTTCGTTAGTCACAAAGAATGGAAGAATTAACAAAGAAGTCGTTGCTCCTCCCACTTGGTGTGGAATTTTCTTTTGGCGGGTGATACGGCCATTGTCGTGGTTTTGTTCAGTGTGCACGTACAGTCCAGTGATTTTTCCTTATACCCCGAAAACTGCCCTAGTGAAAACAATGGTTGAGTTTCAAATAGCAAGCATGCATAGGCTAGTTCAACAGGTCCTGCGTTATAATTCCAAAACAGAGAGAAAATCCATTTTGAAGAAAATACTTAAAAGTAAAGCATCTACCGAAAACAAAATAGTTCCATATGGCCATGCAGAGAAAGATAAAGACCTGGCATGCTTTTTAAGGTTTCGTAGAATTGAAATGTACTACCATCAGGGCACTGAAGGAGTTGAAGCACTTATTAATGCAGGTAAATTCGACGAAGCTATACAGTTGTCAAAGTTAAAGCAGTCGCAGAATACGCTCCATGCATTGCAAATTCTTTCTATAGTTGGTTACCTTGCTTTCATTCTCATTCTCATAGCTGTTCTCTATGATTTTAATTTTGAAGCCTTTGTCTATTCTGAGCTTTTTACAACATTGACACCGTCATTTTTTATTTTAATCTTAGTTATATGCATAAAGAATCGAGGTAGAAACAGAAAAAGACATTTGCATGAATTTCGGCTAGCTATGAGTTTTAAAAAGGTGGGCCAGAACAAAAATGCTCTACGGTTATTCAAAAACCTTTATAAATATAACAAATATTCGGCAAATTGTGGTAGCTTTAGTTGGTGTGCTGAAAAGCTTAGATCAGCTACAGCCACAGTGGAATTAGATTTATCTCTTTCTAGTATGCCAAACAAACTTGTCGTTTCATTTTGGATTGTGTACTTGCAGTCAGAAATAGGGATAGAATTTAAAAAGATTGCCAAGAAACCGCTGGCTGTAATAAAGGAACTACAATCAATTAAAATCCGGGGAATTGAATTCTCTGGAAACGAAAATATCTTCGATTTGTTGAATAGTATTAATGTACAATGGGAACTAATTGGCACCAATGATAATAATTCTGATGAAGTTAATGCAAACGTCAATGACATAAAAGAATGTGAAGTTGTATAGGTATGAACAATGAACTTAGTACATTTATTATGTCCATGGGATCCTTTCTGATCTTTTGTGCAATTCTAATTCTGTACATAAATACTAAACAGACGAATAAAGAATTATAATAAAATATGTGCTTGAATTTTGACAATTTTGAGTGCTTTATTCTTTGTTACAATAATAAAATTGCTGAACGACACATCACACTGCATATCAAGTTGCAGCTTCTGATATTTGTGCAAGTCCCTATATATGGTCCAATTTTCAACTAAGCTTTCAGAATTTAGTCGCCGTACTCATGCATGACCAGGGCGGCTAAATTCTGAAGGCTTACTCGAAAATTGGCCAATTTAAAAATGGATTTACACATTTCTGTTTTTCTATCAGATAAGAGATAACAGTGGGCAATGGATAATAGTTATGATGTCATGTTTTTTCCAGGATTGTTGTGGTGTAACTAGAGAGTAGCAGGACGCCAAGGAAAATTCATTGGTACGAAGGTAACGAATTAGAGAAAGGACATTCACAAAAAAGGGAGAATTGGGAATTACCACAAATGTCAATTGATGGCAGACAGGAAAGGTCAATTCGAAAGTATGAAAGTAGTATTCCAAAGCCGCAGCGTGAAATTCTATGAAAGCATGAAAAGCGTACGCAAATCGTTCCATCAAAATTGAACCATCGGACCTGAAACGAAATTATTATGTCGGCCCATAATTCTAATTCCACCTCTTGAAAAATATTGAAACATTTATTTATGAGGGTCTAAACCAGGGAGTACTAAAAAGTGCTACTTTTTCACAAATAACACTAAGTACTACTTTTTTACACAAATGTAAAATTACTAGTGAACCCAGCTAAGGGGTAACCCTAGCCCTCAAGAGAAATTCAGCAGGCCTAGGGCCGCCCGGAGGCATGGGCAAGCAGGACAACCGCCCGGGGCTGCAAAATTCCAAAGTTAGCATACATAATTTGGCAAATTTAGCTAGAACAGTTAAAATTTTCTATGTCGAATTGTATTTTTATTTTGGAGAATCGTTAAAAAATCAATAAAAAAATCAATTACAAAAAATAGTTCTCTAAACAAATGATTCGCTCATAATATCGGTCATTCATACCGATATAACTTATTATACAAAGCATTTGAGTCATTGCAGATCAGGGCCGTATTCCAGGAATCGAAGTAAATAAAAGTCATATACTAGAAACGTTATACGATTTTAGCTCAATTTTGACTCTTTTGTCAAAATAATCTAATTACATTAAATATGTATATTTGTATATTGCAGTACCGTAGTTATAACTCAATTTTGGTACGGTAGGGTGGTATGACGTCATAAAGCCAGATATTTATTAACAATTTTCGGGAAAAAATGGCTTATTTTGTCCAAAATGAGTCAAAAATTGGTTAAAAATGACTTCGTACGAAAGCAAATTTTTTTGTATTTTACAAAAGAAATTTGCTTTTTTCTTGAAGTTTGTGGGGTGTGGGCTGTACTTCCTAGGCCCCAATAAATAAGGCCTTGTATCATTGAGTCATCTTCTCTCAAATCGGCTACTATTACTTTAAAAGGGCAATTACATTAATAAATACCATAAAACAATTAACCAGAAATATAAAGATATTTAAAGATTTGCTGAAAATCCTAATTCATCAATCATAAACCATGACATTTTTACGCCAATGAAGACCAACATGATTCAAAAGCACTTTTTAGTAACTTAAACATAACTGAATTTCGTGAAGGGTTAAAATATATAGATATTTGTAGAACATATATTTGTAAGTACCGTAAAAACTGTTTGCTTTCTCCGACGAAAATTCGTCAAAAATGTCCTAAACATGACTGATAATTGCGCGGGGTGCGAAAAGCTTTGCTATTTTGAGAAAAAAAGTTTTTAAATTTTGGGGGTGGGTGCCCTCAATGCGTAAGTTATGTTTCGTAGCGAGGATATAATTATAGTGAAAATGTTCATGAGGGGCGGTATTTATATTTAGCTCAGACAGGGTGACAATTAAGCTCGGGGCGGGCGTGGAGAACAGTTAAATATTCTCATTTGTCAGTGAGTTGACATTTATATAGTTGAACTGACAACTGCGGCAGTTAATTAAATAGGTACTTGGTATCATGTCATAAAATCGAACTCGGCAAAAAGTTTTTGGGCCACAATCACTTGAAGTGATTCACTTCAACTGATTACCAGTTCCTTAAATTGAGACAGGCCTAACAAGTTATTAGTTTAGTGATCTTTGCACAGTAGTAACATTAATTGGCAACACAATGTCATTTATTGTTATAATTGACTTGAGTATTGAAGCAACAGATGAAATGTTTATGGCCCAGTGCATTTTATATAGCTAGAAATGTAATTTTGACATTAAAATCCGTAAATGTTTTAAAATGAACTCTCGTCTCAGCCTCCTTCAGTCGAGCATTTTTATGTCTTATATTATAATTTTGTGGTATAACCGTGTAATCATCATCACAAAAAAGTAATAGGACGCAAAAGGGCATGATTACATATTACATGATAATATCTTACATATAGTCATATAGTATTACTTAACATCACATAAGTAGGAAAGCATGGGAATGGACTTGACTGTATAGAATAAATGAGCATGTTAATATAAAAGGTAAGGTCACCCACCCTGGGGGCTGCCTGACTTCAGTTTCAGTCAACGGATTACTACGAGGAGGTTTCCTCATGTCTCTGTGGATTCTGTACCTCAACATCTGACTGTGTTAAGTCGAAAGATGTTGGAAACTCACGAAATATAGCAATGAATTGCTAATTCTTAAATCTGTTCGTATCATGTGGCGTGTGTTGGTCCCTTTATATTTGTATCAACTGACGTGTCAAACTGTTCATATAGGTTTTACAGCAAAACTAACGAAGAACTCACCCAGAAGCTTTTTAGAGACTTGCTTGGCATGGGCGTCATTCCATCCATTCCATGGCCAAAGATGAAAATAAATACACCAGAAATTAAAAAAATATTGATGTCATCCATATTATAAAATGGAAAAACCCTAATTGTCAACATCTTTTCGACAAGCCTTTTTTGTCAACATCTTTTCGACAAGCTTTTTTTGTCAACATCTTTTCGACAACCCTTTTCGGTCAACAAAATTTTTAACGGTTTTTTGTCAACACCTTTTTGTCAAAAACATTTTAACGGCTTTATTGCCAACAACATTTTCAACGGTTTTTTTGTCAACACCTATTTGTCAACACGTTATAAGGAAAAGTACTCCCTATAAATGTAGTCAGTTCACGCATGCAGTTAATTTAAGATATTGTGTTTTGTTGTAACTTTCCTCTCCTAATCTAAGTTACTGCCTAGTTTCACCAAATTGCTTGCTTGCTTGATCCTGAAGCTAAACCGACAGCAAAATATTTTTATTCTACTTATGTCGGGTCTGCATGGAACCCTCATCTTTTTGACATTAAGACGTGGAACATTAGGATTAGGCTATTTTCTGATTGCCCGAGGACAACAAATTTTGTTTAAGGATGGCCAAGGTCGCGAGGGGGGACCAGGGCACGTGCTCCCCCCCCTAAATCGAGAAAAATCGAGAAATTTTTGTCTATAAATAAAAAAACGGTGCCCCCTCCGAAATTTTTTTCTGGCTGCGGCTCTGAGGATGGCACAATATGTTCCGTAGGAAGATGGTTACAAGTCGTCCTGCAATGTGGAAATTCATCAATGTACTACAAAAAGAGCAACATAGAACCGAAAATACTTTAGCCAGAATCATTGTACAAAACTAAAATGTCATTCTCAGTATGGATTTACACATTAGCGAACAAATTATAATATTATTAAGTATAAATTATTTTTCTGCTACATTTAACTATTCTTCGACTCAATTCTTAAGCTCGGATGCTTAATTGTCACGTATATTAATATTGCTTGTTGTCTTGTTGTATGACTTACTCAATTATTATTATCTTATAAATACTTTACATTCCCATTATTGCTTGCATTATAAATTCACTTATTCACTCAATACAATTTCTAGTACAATGAATAAAAACTTCTGTTGACAAAACTGGAACAGGATTTTAGTGATAACAATAAGGAGGTGAATCTATAAAATCTATACATTTAGTACACGATATAGTTTGATGCCACAGTTAAAAACAGTATAATATCTTGTAATCACTACTATAGTATAAACCTATTAAAGTGACTCATTCGCATTGCATTCTGTGTATTAATGTCGGTATGTATGTCAGGCAACAAAAAATATTTGACAACCTGGTTAACTCAAATTGATTAAGTAATGTTATCATTTATTTATTTACATCGTGAGCTATAACAATAAAACACCACTTTTACATTTTACTTTGTAATAATGGATAATTACAAATATTTGAGTTGATACATGCAGTTAATTGTACCGATCATGTGATAAATTATTTGTTCAGTGTGTAATTTTCACGACATAGTAATTTAATATAATAATATAATTTACGGGCAATTGTGCCACCATAAAAAAATAATCAGGTTTGCATGGTATTTAAATTTTGAACCCAAGACGCTGAAACTTTTCACGGCCACAGAGGGACTAAGACGTGAAGGTATGGAGAGACTTTAGCATAAAGTTTTAGACCAGGCAACTCTTTAACGCTTACATAAATATGATAAGGACAATAAGGAGATGCCACAGGAATTTTTTATTTTGTTATAATACTGAGTCATAGTCATACATGTATGTATGTATACTTGTATACTGTATACCTATCTACTCATATTATAGTAACCCACTTACTTATAACGTTTCAAGACTCTTTCAAGTATATAGACAAAGAAAGTATCATAATATGAACAAGCAAAACGCAACGGTGCGTCTTATCATGTTTATGTCTTCTCCGTCTCAATTTTCGTGGTTTCTGGCTGCGTCTCACATTCTTTTCTTCTCCATCTCTTCAGACTAGTCTCATTCTGCTTTACCTATTTCATAATTCGACATTTTCCTGTTCTCGCTATATTATACTCTTATGCATCTATGCTCCACTCCTTGTTTTTCCTTACGCATTCATATCAGTAAAGAGATACTACTACTAATTTGTTACTCGTACGCGTACAGAAGTTTAGGTAGCACTCTATGAAGTTCACACTGTAATTATTGATAAAGATTTTTTCAATGCAGATATCATTCCCATAAAAGAATCATTAATAAATTTGTAACGTTAGGAAAGCTGAAGTTTTCAATAGGCGTTGTCACAGGTCGATAGGGAATGTTTTCGCCAAGTTTAGTTCAAATTCATCAATGTCTTCAAAAGTTATCTTGTACACGGACAGGCTGTGCGGTTCTATAAGCTCGCTCCCTCAGGCGAGCTTAAAATAGGTTTTATTGACTATCAAAATCAACAGAAAATCAAAAATTTAGAATGATTATCAAATTAAACAATAAAACCACAAAATATAAACAGACTATCAAAAATCAAAAGAAACTCAAAATAGATTAATGTTAATTATCAGAATCAAAAGAAATTAAAATCGATCAATATTGATTATCAAAACTTATTCTATTGATAGATTCAATAGAATTAATCAATCAATGATTGATTGATTGATTACTATTCTTCTACCAAGTGTGCATACCCTACAGAAGCTCCCCTTTTACTCAGGGGAGCTTCTGTTACGGCTTGTTTCAGGTTTTTAGTTAATATTTTTTCTTTCTATACAAGTGTTTTCATTATAATTTTACTATTAAACCCTGCGATTGAAAATTTTAATTTATAATCTTAACGATAAACCCCATACTGAGCTGCGTACATTAACTAAAGCACCATTTACAGGCTCACACCGGACAGGCCATACTGCAGATTGACTTAAAGGTAGACAAATTTACGTATAAAAGTAGTGAATAAACGTGTTATATAGTAATATCCTTGTGCCGTTATTTATTGCAAAGTTGAGATAAGCGAATACCATACATACAGCTTATAGAGATAAAAAAGTCTGCATTGGGAACATGTTACCTGATTCTGCAGCTGCACTCAAACCTCCGTTCTTTCATAAACAGAAATCTTGCAAATTCTTATGCCTGGTCATTACATTGTGACTTCATTGAGGGGGCTTGCTTCAAGTCTGTCCACGTGCAAGACGTGCAAGGGATTTGTGAAGGATCGAGTCTCGTCGGGTGTGTAGCATATAAATGAGATTTTGGGCTGCACAGATGTAGTCTTTTCTCTGTAAACTGGTTTAATCGACTCAGTTTAGATTTTGCATCCTATCGGTTTACATTCTACACTCGAGCATTTTGTTTACCTCGCAATAAAACGCACGCAAAATACATTTCGTTGAAAGTAGTATGTTCTAGTTATCGAAATTTAATTGACATTTCGTAATACATTTAATATAAAGTTCAATAATAAATTATTTTGAGTGTAAAGTGGTCATTTTAAACTGGAAATATTTTGTAGGTAAAAGTGTGCTGTGCTGAAAATGTAAAATTGCAATTATATGCATTTAAAAACCGGCTAGGTGATAAATTGTTTTAAGGACTTCAAAATTAATTTTCACAATGAAACGTTAAAAAAGTATTGCATACTTTTTTGCGATGAGAATTAATTATTTTATGATTCTGTATTTGGAGCTGTTCATGGATTTTTTATTTACATAAATAGAAAAAATGGTTACCAACCTAAACTGGTTTACAATTAGCAAAAGTTACCAATTTATTGCGACTAAATAGTGCAATCAACCTTATACCTTTACTCATTGCCAAAGCCCTTAGATAACATGAATCAGTTTGTGCAATGCTGTTACATTCTGTTTCTTTCCTGCCATTTCCTTCCTTTCTCCTTGTCTTCGGAGGATTACTACACATCACTTTATAATATACAGAAACTAGTGTCATTTGAGCAAGAGATTCTCAAAGCATTGACTGACTACGTTGAAAATCTGGAGAGTCGAGTTCAACTGGCCAAAAAGTAAGCCCTTAAAATGAGTTTAGTTTAAACATTGCTATTTAAAGCTTGGGGATGTTTGTAATTATGGGTCCTAAGTAAATTTGATAATCATTTTACGAAACATTGCGTCCTTATGGAACATTTAGCTTCAATGCGCTTTTCGTTTTGTGCACGAAAAAGCCTCAATCCATTTTTCGTTTTGTGCACAAAATAGTCTCAATTTTTTTTCAGTTGATATCCAAGTATTTTAATTGTTCGGTATAAGAAATGCATTCCTTATGACCTCATTTGGAATTGCTAAACTTAATTCCACAAACTTATTTCATTAAGGCTTTCCAGTTAACGGACTTGTTGACTACTTATCCAGGTGTCGAATTTGAAAAATTAAAAGTGCCGATTTCAGATTGACCTTCCTCAAGTAGTTCACTAATTTCTAATAGGGCGCATGAACATAAAGCCCCGAAGCGGAGTCAGCGGAGGCTAGAGTATATGGAGTACGTACTCCGGCGTCGTAGGCTTCCTCCTCCACTCCATCATCTTGTATTACACATGATTACATGCATTAGTGTATGTTGATAGTAATACTCTTCATATATACTAGTTTTCGGTGACCAGCCGGCGTGTTGGATAAAATGGCTGGCTAAAATGGACTGCCGTTTGAAATATTTTTTAACCAGTAGCTAAATTGGCCTAAATGACTAGCTTAAATGACCGGCCGGTTGAAATTATTTTTTAACCTGTAGCTAAATTGGCTTAAACGACTAGCTAAAATCGCCGGCCGGTTGAAATTATTTTTTAACCAGTGATTAAATTAATTGTAATGACCGGCCGGTTGAAATTACTTTTAAACCAGTGACTAAATTAGCTTAAATGGCTGGCTAAAATGGCCGGCCGGTTGAAATTATTTATAATCAGTAGCTGAATTAGCTTAAATGGCTAGCTATAATTGCCGACCGTTTAAAATTCTTTGTTAACCAGTGGCTAAATTGACTTAAATGGTTAAATTCTTACTGCTTTAATCTCATTTGCTTATTAGACTGATTATTTATACGATACCAAGTTTACTAATCTGGTTCTCTACCTCATACTTATTTGACTGCTTGTTTTATATGCTAGAAATAAAGGTGGTGTTAAAAAAAGGAAACTGTTGTTGCCAAAAAGGTTTTTCGATTTTTTTGCTTTGTTGACATTTTAATGTTGACAAAATGGAGTGAATACAAAATACAATTATTATTTCCCTCTGTGCCACAAATATTTTTACTTTCTTATTGCTTATTACCAGACGTCGGAGTTTTATTTATAAGCTTTTTTTAGACTGAACTGAGAGTAGTAATATTTCAATGTATTCCTGCTGTAAACTACATTTCCATTTATCAGAAAGCGTTTTTGCTAAATTTATAGCCACTGCACTGCCTCCTACAAAATTACTATTGAAAATTATACTCGTTACTTATGTTTAAAAATTGGTCTTGTCGTTTTCTTGTCTTTTGAATAGATATATAAGCGATTATAAAACGAGTGTATTGCCCTCCACTGAGGACATACCTCAAAGTATGGACACTCCTTCTACCACAAACATTCAAGAAAAACTGAAATTGGATAGTGGAGAATCCAAAAGGAGGTTGACTGAAAAAATTACCGCACATCCATTGATGACCTTTCGGCTTATTCGCAGATTTGCTCAAGACCTTCCAGACATAGAAAAGAACTTGAGAAAAGACCACGAAAAAGGTATATCACTATTATTATCATTGCATTTTTCTGCCTACCTAAGTTTATTGCAATTATGGCTATGCAACTTTAAGTCATTTTATGAAGAATCGATTTTATCCGCACCATCTTTTTTTGCAGGATTTTTGCGAATATTAGAGAAAACTCGTAAGGGCCAAGTTCTGCCAAAAACTGAAGATGTGAATGGAGCTACTGAAGCTTTGCTCAGAGTTCAAGACGCTTACGATGTGGATGTGTCAGATGTAAGTAAAATAATTGAACTCTTGTCGGATAAATTCTGCTAATTGATTACTGTCACGTACGTTTCGCAACTCCCAGCAAATTCGCAAGTTAGGGACGTCAATTCACGTCCACGTAGGGCAATAAACAATTAGGAGTAAACAAGATCAATGCAGGATCATTTATAATAAAGGATTTAGATTCGATCCGCATCCTATAAGCACATCGAAACAAGAATTTCATCTCACACTCAATCTCTCACTCGGGAAACGTTTTGCCTACAGGGCTTATTTGTTTATATCACTATCACTACTATAGTATAAACGTAAACTGGCTCACGTTGACACGCATCTTGAAGATAATATTGTACAGGTTTCCTAGGCTGTCTTACCAGACATTAGACATACATACATAGATAGATTGGTAAATTTATTGCTTTAACTTTTCTGTGCTTATAATATAAGAGATTATTTTTATTATATGTATAGCTTGAAGTAGAAATTAATGGCGGGAGCCTGGCTTAGCCTGGCGTTATTCTCGTTCATCAGCCGTAACATCAGTCTGCGGTAGAACGTGAATTAATTCTCTACGCTTCCACATGTTAGGGACTAAGCGCAACAATAAACACTGTCCTAAAATATTATGCATACGGTAATAAATAAGGCGATCTTTCATAAATGCATGCATTCTAATTTCTAATGTTATAATAATATATGATTATTCAAAACAATTTATCTGATTGTATAGTTTTAAGCTCAAACAGTTGAAAATTTAAACAGTGTCACTCAAATTGAGCTAGACTGTTCAAATTTTCAGGGTACAATCTACGGGTAAATACGGAGGCCGAGTTACTAAATGGGCAAAATCGGTGACACGTCCAAAGAAGAGTTCAAAAATTAAAAATAATTAAAAATCGACGCAACCATTCGTTTCTATTCATTCTGCAGCATCGTGTAAACGCTTGTTTTCTACATAAAAGCCGTTATTGAATTCAATTCCTTATCAATTCCTGATCGGACTAATGCATGTATTGTACGACTTCAAAACAGCTATAATATTGTAATCGTGTTGGTACGCAGGTGCAAGGAATATGTGTAACTTTTATGCTATTGATAATAATCTGTCTGTCGATGAATTTTGGTACTATGTGCAATCGCTAGAAATTTATATTTTAACGTTATTCAAGCACCTTGTGCTAGGTTTTCAGCTAGTTTATTATATTTGTCATTCACTGGGCAAGCAACGACCATTAAACTCTTTAGTTTTCCCGACAGAACTATCTAATCCAGTGTACAAAATTTATTACCTTTTTTACCATCACAGTGGTAAAAATGCAAATGGTAAATTTGGTAAATTATATTGAATAATTAGCAGAGATCCACAAAAGACACAATAAATTAAATTTTTACGCTTTATTTTCTCTAAGATATTTCAAATTAAAATCTATAATTGAATGTCTACTGAAAGTGGGGAAAAAGTCATTTAAACGACATTTATTCGCTTGGTACAACCAACTTTCATTTAATTAGAAAAAATACTGATTTAGGTAATTGAAATTGATTGTTCATTAGGTAAACAAGGACGATTTTGTCCCAATTGGTTGACTCTGACAATCGTCAGCTCTGCAAAGGTATTTTAAGTACTAGCGGCGAATTTTATTCAAATTTCCATTTCTTACCAATTATACCATTTACCACCAATTTTTAGTTGGTGGTAAATAGCATTAAATACCATTAAAAACCCCTTACCACTGGTAAATTGTAAATGGTGTTTTGTACACTGATCTAATCTTTCAAGTGTTTGTAGTCTTCGATAATCCATTAAGTTGTAAAATTATATAAAATAGCAGTGTGCATCGATTGGTTGAAAATGGCAATTAAAACACATTTTGTTCAACATTTCTAAAAATTAGAAAAAGCTGTTTGTATGATGTATGGTGTGTAATTTTATGGTTGTTCTTCATTTTATCGCATGAATTTATGGAAAACTTGTAGTCAAATGTTATTTTATGATTTACTTCATTGAAATTCTTTACATTTCGTACTTCATGCATATAATTTACAGTTCGGCAGTGGGAAATTCGTGAACTTTGAGACGGATTCTGGTCTGACGGCTGCCGATATGAATTACATTGGAGTGTATTCACTGAATTCCAATATTTACACGAGGGCAATCGAATGGCTACTTGCTGCATACCAATTATCAACCAAAGAGCATCCCCAAACTATATCGACAGAAGTCGTATTCAAACAAATGCAAAAGGCCATTGCACTGGTAACTAACTTTCAACTTCTGAATACTTCCTATAAATAATCCACTGCATTTGTCTCATTAGCATAACAAAGTGCGGAACGTGATGCCAATGAATTCCTATGTCTTTCAATCGAGTATTAATGCAAATCTGTCCAATTGGAACGTTCGCCAAAGAGTTATTGACTCCAAAAAATATAAACTCTATGAAAAACAAGATTCTGTACACGATCTCACTAATTTCGCCGCTCTTTGCCGTGGAGAAAATCTCAGAGTACGTTTTCTTATTATTACTATGAATAGTTGAATGCTACTAGGAATTCATGATTTTAATTCTTCCATGGACCGCAGTCTCCAAAATTAACTAAAGATTTAAAATGTTGGTTGGACACGAGAGGATGGACCTTTGTTCTCGATCCCATACAAGTCGAGAAACACCACGAAGACCCACCCGTTCTGCAGTATTACAACATTTTGTCAAATTCTGTTATTTCAAGCATACTTAATAAAACCTTTTCTCGAATGGCTCGATCGAAAGTTCAAGGGGTTGCAAAAAACTCAGAAATCATTTCTGCCGTGAGAACATCAACGACCACGTGGATTGCAGAAAAAGAGCATCTCGAGTTTGCACATCTTCCTAAACTTACCCAATTAATCACAGGAATGAATTTGCAAGGGGAGGATGCTGCAGAAGATTTACAAGTTACCAGTTATGGGATTGGGGGACACTACAATCCGCATTACGATAATATTTTTAATTCTCAAGTATGAATTTTTCATTAGTAGCAAGTTTGAACTATTTTTATTACAAATATTAGTATGAAAATTTTAATTGTTTTTTTGAATTTTGTTTATCAAAGTTTATGGACACTATTGAGCAAGAAGAGGTGTAAGTTTTCGAAAATATGTTTTGAAACTGTAATTGTATAATATTCTGATATCCCGCATGAAGCACCAGCATAATAATAATTAAACAATGATGATTGTGAATATTTCAGAAGAAAAGGAGACCGACTTGCATCAATTCTATACTACGTAAGACGGGTTCAATCTAAACATATCCCTTTATTTATAATTGTATTTTTACAAATACAATATCAAGAATTTATGTTGTTAGTATAACTTAGTGATCCCAGCTAAGGGGCAAATCTAGTACTCAAGAGAAATTCAGCAGGCCACCCATTACAATAACAAAAACAATTGAGGGTCAAATGGAAGTTGCTAAACCAAAATAATAACTGTAGATCGTAGTAACCAATACAGGGAACACTTAAAGACTCTATTTTTAATAAACACCCCAAAAGTTCTCCTTAAAAATCAGAAAAATATGATTTCGGGATAATGGAAAAACGTGCAAATTCCACGAGTACAACAACTTACGAAAAAATAATTTATGGAATAAATAGTGCTCACCCCACCAGTTCAGTTATTTAATTCCAAAAAATAGGTGTCCAAACTGGCAAAAGGAAATCAAGGGGGCAGTAAAAAGTAACACCAACTCTTCTAAAAATGCTACAAAATGTATCGATATAGCAGAACTAACTTAAATTTGAAGTTTTAAAATGCTAATTAATACGCCTATTACCATCACTACGAAATGTCTTCTTCAGCTAGTCATTTTCATTCAATCACCAATAAGCGTCTTATGTAAATTTGCATTATTGTTCTGATGTTATAATAATATAAAACAACTCATTTCGGGGGTTTAGAGAGAGAGGGCATGAGCATTTTGCTTTTTTTCTTTCAAGGAACGTGCATATATTACGTTTACAGTTGATGGGAGGAGGCGATACCCAAAAGTGTTACAGCTAGCACTTGCCTTACACTTGGGCAGTGTACAAAATTTACCACTTTTTAGCCTTTTTTACCATCACAGTGGTAAAAATGCACTTAATGGTAAAAATGCATTTAATGGTAAAAATGGTAAATTTTAGCGATTGATTAGACAGCTGGGTACAGATACACTAGACTTCCTCAAATATAAGTTTTAAAACTTTATGTTCTATGAAATATTTCCAATTAGCCCTTTAATCAATTAAATTAATTATATTTATTTGATTATACACTAAAAGTTATTAAAAAAATGAAGAAAATAGATTGTATATGGTATCGCCCATTTAAAATTGGTGCTAATTTTAATTGCAATTATTTTCTCAATCGGCATGGGTTATTATTGCCCCCATCCCCATTGGTTGAATCCTACTCTGATTGATGAACACTTATCAATTTGTGACAACAACGATCATCTGCTAAGCTATTTCATACTTTGGCACCGAATTTTATTCAAAATTCAAACACGAAATTTAAATGAAACTATTTTTTACCATTTATACCACTTACCACTGCTTTTTAGGTTGTGGTGTTTAACGTTAAATACCATTAAAAACCACTTACCACTGGTAAGTGGTAAATGGTATTTTGTACACTGCACTTGGGAGAGGGGTTTACGTTACGTAATATATGCAGGTTCCTTAGGCTCTCCTATACCAAACATAGATAGGCAGGTAATTTTTTTCAAGTCTACGATTATGTTATAGAATGTTAAGTTACTATTTGATTTGTTTAGTTGTCAGAGGTATCTGCTGGAGGAGGAACAGCTTTTCCAAAACTAGGAATCCTAGCCCAACCTGTCAAAGGATCGGCAATATTTTGGTATAATTTGAAACGAAATGGAAAGAAAGAATTTTTATCTCTGCACGGAGGTTGTCCTATTTTATATGGAAATAAAATAGGTAAGGCCCATTCCAATTCACATTTAATGAAGTTTTATAGTAGCATAAGTACACCTAGTATCAAAGAAAAAATATTTGTTTGTATTTACAGTCGCCAATAAATGGATTCGTTCAAATTCTCAGATGTTTACTAGAAAATGTTCCCAATCACACGAATGACGGATTACATGTACCAAACTCACTCGACATTTACACTGTAACTTTATGTACCTATATAATTGGATATAAAAAGCACAATGAATGACATGTTAAAATTATATAATATTATGAGTATAAGTTAAAAACCCTAAAATGTTAAATAAATTTTTAAAAATTATTATTCAAACCATCATATTTATTGACTTTGACTTTGCTTTGCTCAACTCTCTATATATATACAAGCTGGTATACAGTCATTAGTCGTCAAAGTCGTCATTGTGACGGTTTTGTTCATTTGTGTCACCCATCAAATAATGAATTTTAAATTTTATGCATAAACTGAAATAATATATAATATAATGTCCCGGTATAGCATTCCAATTTTAAAGCTTTTTTTAAAATATCACCAACTTTGGTCGTCGGTATCATTTTGGATGTCATTCTAGATCGGAGAGTGATATTTTAGTACTATAATGAAACAAAATGGAGACAGAATTTCAAATCTGAAGAAGCTCACAATAATTTTTGGTGATTTACATTGTATTAATTGCTTGTTGAGTTGCTGTTGTAAGCTATGTAATTGTTTATGTTGAGTTGTGGGTCGGGTTTTTTATGGGTTGGGGTTTGTTGGCAAAAAACCCACCTCGCTTCACTTGCTTATTGGGTCTTGTTTTTGTATAAAACATACAATAATGTGCACTAAAGCTCCATCTAGATAAGCAAAATATACTAATTTTTCCATATTTCTATTCAAAAATTGGGACTTATTGGGAACTCCGAATTGAGGAGGTGTTAACATAGAGCATTTAGTAAAATTTATGAAATTAAAATACATTTAAAAATCCCATATTGTTTTAAATGACTAACCCTAACCGTATACATTTACATTTTACATTTTACATATCGACTATTCTATTAGATTTAAGTTTTTGTTGTTTACATTTATTTCCACCCAAATCAGGCAATAAAAACCAGGCATTAAGCTTAATGCCGTGCATTTTTAGGCATTAAGCTTATTGCCTAGGCATTAAGCTTAATGCCTGAATTTTCTTATTGCCGTTAACATATACAATTTCTATAGTGTACTTTGCACATGCATACGCAAATTACATTCCAATTTCACAATTTATACCACAGGAACTAACTCCAAAATCACTACATTCATGGCATAGTCTTTCCACAGACAATAAAATTACGAAACCTTGTAGGTCTGTGGGCAGCCTAGGCCATCCTTTAATAGGTAAAAAAGGTCCCATTTTCATATTTTGCATTTTTTTCATACCCTAGATATTCGCCAAATAACTTCTCATTAAATATATAAGCAAAGAAACACATTTGTGACAAATACAAAAAATCCCGAGGTTATACGACAAATCTATCCCTGCTTTATTGGACACCAAAATCAAAAATGTCTGTAGACAGCCTAGGTTATCCATTCTAGGGTTAAGTGTTATGGCTTTTTGTAATGTAAAGTGGATGTAAACGGCTTTTTGTAATGTAAAGTGGATGTAAACGGCTTTTTGTAATGTAAAGTGGATGTAAACGGCTTTTTGTAATGTAAAGTGGATGTAAACGGCTTTTTGTAATGTAAAGTGGATGTAAACGGCTTTTTGTAATGTAAAGTGGATGTAAACGGCTTTTTGTAATGTAAAGTGGATGTAAACGGCTTTTTGTAATGTAAAGTGGATGTAAACGGCTTTTTGTAATGTAAAGTGGATGTAAACGGGGCATATTGCGACATAATAAAAGGTAAAAGACATAAACAACTTTTTTATACTTACTGTTTTAAAAGCTTACTCCTACCAATGTTGTAAAATATGCAAAAAAGGTAAGATGCAAAAAAGGTCCTCTTTGTTACCTGAAACTGCTATCTCTTTGTGTATCGACGCGCTCGTATATAACATTGACATTTTTCTTGTTAACTCACGTCATTTAAACTTATCTCTAAAAGTTATACCCATGAAATGATTGTCCAGTTAGCTCACCACATGCACATCATGCAAAAAGCCATCAATCAATGTACATGACATATAACATGACGCATCTGAAATAATTATATTTCCTATTCGATCCTAGGAACAAAAAAGCAATGCCTTTTTTACATTTTTCGCTTTTTTACCTCTATGTACATATATATAGACTGGGTGTCTAAAACTACTTCACAAACCAATCAAATATAAATAAAATACCAATCATTTAGAATGTAAAAATAATAGTGTTTTAAATCAATTTTAGAACACTAATCTAAAAGTATCGGACTACAAAATGAGAAATTTTATTTATTTTTAATTACAGCTTTTAAAAACTTAAAAAAGTTAACATTTTTTACAATTTTGCACCTACCTTTTCTGCAAACAAGTATATAAAAACAAAAAAGGTTCTTTTTTGTTCCTTGACTGAATCAAAACAATCTTATCTTAAATTCAGAATGGCGTGATTAGTTCTGCCAATATTTTGCAGCTATATATAGAGAAAATTCAATTTGCTTCATGTACATACATACAAACCGAAGATCAAAAATGAGCAGCAACACCAACATGTCTCTTCTGTTCGTTGTAGCCTTAATAATTGGCAGTTCTGCATTGGCTTCTAAGCAATTTTCAAAAGAATCGCCAGGTAACCAACCATACATTATACGATATATAAATATCATTCATTAATTTTCTGAAATGCCATAAATTATTTAATGACTTTATCTAATGTCAGTCATAAAACCACTCAATTTCAAAGGAAGCAATGTATTAGAATCCTTACAGATAGAAGGACAGCCAAGAATAAGCCATCTCGGAAACGTTGGGAATAAAGTCTTTTTCAATGGAGACAATTATGTTGGTATAATATCGAGTTTTTCAATATTATTAGTAACAATATGGCTTCATCAATCATTTTTCATAACAGACCAGTTGGCACGGCGCATTTGATCAATGTAGGACTGTCGGAATGAAAATGGCCACGCTAAACAGCACTGCAGAAAACGATTTCGTAGCGTCTCATCTTTCAAAAGGTATGGCATTAGTTCATCTATTAAAATTATTAAAGATAATATCTACAAAATAGCGCCTCAATTTTTTTACAGCTTGTGTACCTATATAAAATATGCAATAAAAATATTGGGCGTAAAACAAATAAAATTATAATGCATTTTGCCTACACAAAAAGGTCCATTCTGGTTTGGAGCTAGAGATATTGGAAGAAAAGAGATGTATGTATGGTCAGAATCATATGGCTCGCCTAGCCCTAACGATTCTCCTCTGGGGGATTTTATTCGTTTCTACCATGCGGTGGAAGAAGGTCCAATGGCGTTAGTGATGCATGGAGCTTTTGGTCCATATTTGGTTGGCATGCATTCTCACAATACTGCGGCTAAGCCACTTTGTCAAATAACAACAAGTAAATAAAATAAATAATAATCTGATATTTAATAATATTAATATACTTCATTATTTATTTCTTTCACGCTATAATGCTACGTACAATGGTTTTGGTACATATAATTGTATTCTGGTTTCAAAATAAAATTTAAAAAATAGACGAAATGAAATCTTATCTCAAAAGTTTTTACCACAAAAAACATATTTGCTCATTTTAATTTCGAGGTTAGGTTTATCAAACGAAAGGGTTAATTCAAAAAGAACAAATTTCAATGTTTTATGAACTAAAATAGAGTTCATTAACACTAAAACTGGATTCGGGCAAATTTGGCTTAATTGACATGTGCAACTCGATTTAGGTAAAAATATGAAATATAGGCTATCGCCTGTCCTCAAAACCGCAGCCAGACATCATGCCAGATAAGTACTTGATTATATTGAAATACATTTAGGTCATTCAAGAAATTATATTATATAGTGTGTACAATGTGCATAAATGTGGAATGTAATTAATAATCAATATTATATATATTTAACACTAACAGACTTTAAGCGTAATGCCTCTCTAGACAATAAGCTTAATGCCCAGAAATGCCCGGCATTAAGTCTGATGCCTAAATTTTAATCGGCATAAGACTTAATGCCGGGCATTATTAGGCATTAAGCTTATTGACTAGGCATTAAGCTTAATGCCGGGCATTATTAGGCATTAAGCTTATTGACTAGGCATTAAGCTTAATGCCGGGCATTATTAGGCATTAAGCTTAATGCCGGGCATTATTAGGCATTGAGCTTATTGCCTAGGCATTAAGCTTAATGCCTGAATTTACTTATTAGCATTAACACATACGAATACAATGTAGCAACATGTGTACATTACATACAGCTTTAATCATTTCAGCAATAGTACACTACAGGTATTCGGCTATTTGTAAATTCTGTTAGGAATTTTATCAAATGTGCATAATAATTTTAAATTGGGCAACTATTTCCTTTAAGATACCAGAATAAACAGTAAAATTTGAATGAACAATATTTTCCACTGCAACGGATGCCTTCGTCGCCTTTTCATTGGGTGCCGACTTGATTGCATGTTTGAACTTGTTCCAAAGATTGTCATCAAGGGAAGTTTTGACAGAATCATCCAGACGGTTGGCATTTACAAGCAATTGAAATTCGTCTACCATTTCTCTAGAAAAGTTTTTATCCATGGGTGCAAAATCAATTCTATCCGCCATAATATTTTCCATTTGAAGCAATCTATCCCTCACATTAACGGACTGATTGTTGTGAAGAATTGTTTTGAAGTTCAACCACACTTGGTAGGCATTTGTATCTTCGAAATTGGATTTTGTGAGATTTATTTCATTAGACCTGACAAAATAGTAATACCTATTGGTAGCAAATGCTACACCTCCAATTGAATTCAGAATTTTATTGCCAAAAAACTCTTGACCTGAATTGGGATTGTGAGTCCAAGGAGTTGCACCTAGAATGAGTCCCTCTCCAGAAGCCACAAATTCCCGAAGGGCTATATTTTCCTTGTTGTTTACTTTATGAGCATTTAAAAGTAGCAAATCATGCTCCTTCAAGTAGGTCACATTTTCTAGTTTTTGATTTGAGCAATCCTTAATATCGCTATAAGTCACAAATTATTGTTGGGATAATACTCTTTTGTACCTTTCCAAGCCTCGAGGGTTGACGCAGATTCCAATGTGTGCTTTGGGTTTCGAGGAGACTGTCCAGTTGATTACATTTCTCAAAAGTTGATCATTATCTAACTGTGGAGTTCCGTCGTCTACGAAGAATGTAGTGTGAGAAAACGCAGCAAATCTTCCTTTTCCGTAACGACCAGCACTGGCGATGGGACGATTTGACGATCTAAGATTGTTGACCATGAATGATGGGAAACGCATTTTTACCATAAACAGTCATAAACCGAGGAATAATATTAGCTGGGTTCAGTTCTATTTTTCGGATACCATTCAAAATGACATTTAAATCTTTGCTATGATCTTCACTTTCTTCAACACTCGCTTGCTTTTCAGTTTCTTGATGTTTATCACACTTATCCATGTCTGAATCCACTGACACACAATTCGATTTCTTTTTTGGAAATATAGAAATTAAAACAATCATCACGACTAAAGTCACCAATACAACAAATCTTTCACGTACAAATTGTAGCTTTTGGTTTGCCATTTTATTTCAATTAACGTTACTTACTGCCCCAATGGATAATAATGGTTTAAAATGAAAAGTGATCTTTACAAAATTATTGGCAGTAAAGCTGCATGAAGTCCGTTTTCCTTAATGACAAGCATATCAATATCAGCTACTCTGTATAATAATCATACATTTCCTCTTCTCGAAGAAACCACCAGTTAAAGGTATCTGTATATTATGCTGTAGAGAGAACATATATTATTCATTATTCCTTTTCCCAAGTGCAATGTCTTTTACTTAAACTTATTGTAGTACCTAACAATAACCAAAAAAGGTGTGTGCAGAATGAAGAGTTATATGGCTACATGGCTTCATACATTCTATTTGTCTTAGCTTAGCTCTAGCTGGAGGAAATGAACTGAAAAGATGTTGTACACTAAGACAATCTTTTCTTTGTTAAGTATGTTTATTATCTACTTGTATCCTGTGTACATCTTGCATGCGCCATACAAATCTTCGACTTGCCAAAACAATTTTGTTGTCGATTATGCATACGTATAGTTTATTAAGATTAAGAATATTGAGTGCTCTTTTCCCTGTGAATAGCTAGATGACACCATAGTGCACATAACGTTGCAGTTTCTGCTTTTCTATAACAATGTACGATGGATAATAATAAATAATTGATATCATGTTCTCAGGATTATTTCATCTCGTATGACTAGTAGCAGGACGTCAAGGAAACTTTATTGGCACGAATGCTACGAATTAGAGAACGGGCGCGACAGAAAAGGGGAAATTGGGAATTACCATAAATGATAATTTGTGCAAGACACAGGAAAGGTTAATTGGAAAGTACAGGACTTTAACTTCCAAATCACTTAAATGTCAAATCATGAAATACTGACAAGTGTATGTGAGTCGTGAGTCATTTCATCAAAATTGAACCGTAAAATTCGAATTAATTCGCCCCGTTCAAAATAGTTAAATCCCTCCGGGTCAACTACTATTGCATTTTCACGTTAACAAGTTCCTTCAAATAATAGTTGACCCTCCTCGAAATAACTGACCCCCTATTTTGCATAGGTATGTGAGTTAGTGGGATGAAAAATAGCTGCACGGAAAATGCCAATGAATTGGAGGTAAAAATTTACTTTACAGTACAACTGAATACACTTAATCTGTGTTCTATTACTTATATTTCCTTCATTTGACATTTGACAAGAAAAAAAATTTAATTCACCTTGAAAAAAGTTGACCCCTATCGTTTTAATTGACCTCTCCGAAGTGAACTATTTATTTCCCGCACGAATGACATCGTTGAAACAATGGTTCACCCTGGTGAATTAATACAAATTTACGGTAATCTCCAAAGGTTATACCTTCTAAAATGATTGTTTGACAACAACAACACCATGCAAAAGATTCATTAATCATTGTTTATGACAAGTAACATGATGCAACGAAAACAATGTTAATTTTTTTGAATTAAAACAATCTTATCAGCTTTGTTGATTCAGAATTGTGTGATTACAGTAGTACCGAATACCCCGGCCAATATTTTGCAGCCATATATATAGTGAAAATCTAATTTTCTTCATTTACATAACTAACAACCCAGGCAAAGATCAAAAAGGATCCGCAACATGTCTCTTCTTTTCGTGCTAGTTTTGATAAGTTACAGTTGTGCATTGTCTTCTGAACCAATTCCAAAAGAATCTCCAGGTAACCATGCATCATACATTTACATATTTGCAGATATATACAGATATTCATTAATTACAGAAAAAGAAATGGCATTAATATTATTTAATGATTCCACCATGTATTGCTTCTACTTTAAATTCATCATTTCTAACACCATGAAACCACAATTTCAAAGCAAACAATTTATTAGAATCCTTACAGATAGAAGGACAGCCAAGAATAAGCCATCTCGGAAACGTTGGGAATAAAGTCTTTTTCAATGGAGACAATTATGTTGGTATAATATCGAGTTTTTCAATATTATTAGTAATAATATGGTTTCATCAATCATTCTTCAATGTTTACTTACAGACCAATTGGCAGGACCAAGGTTTCGGGTGGGAAATCAAAAAGTGGGATCTTCCCATTTTCCCAGTGGGAAAAGTGGGAATCAAAATGGCTTAGTGGGTGGGAAAATGGGAAATGAAAAAAATGACTGGGAAATGAAACATTAGTACACAGAAGATATAAATACTGCTCCCTAGAAGTCTCATATGAGACGAGACTGCATTAGGGCTCTTTCAGTCATCCTTGTTTGTTTACATTTCGTTTGTTAATGAGAGTGGTTTGTAGATGTAGTAAAAATTATAACTGATTATTGAATTAATAATTATTATTGCATAATAATGATTACGTATAGGTAACGTAATTATTATAACGATAATGTAGGGCTTTGAGTCACTGGGATATCATTTCCTACGTTGCCTTATGCAAAGATGAAACAGATTAATGTATTAATAAAAAACACTGCTGCAGATGCAGTCAAGAAGGCGACAATATTCCGCTGTATAAATTCATAGCCCAATTTACAAAATGTAAATATTAAATCAAATTACTTGTACTACACGCTTCACTTGTCAACACTAATGCAACTCCTGAGTATCCCAAATTTTTATTCTTTGTCATATTTTACGTAATCTTATAAAACAGAAAATAAATCAAAGTTACACTTAGACTATGGAGTATGGAATTGGCAGATCTTGTCATCTGAATTGTAGAATTACAAAATTATTTACTTTTGTTTATGGCTATTAATTTGCAGCAGAAAAGAACAGCCGCCCTAGGCTACCGTAGCGAATCAAATCATTTCACGTGACTTTTTTTCATTTCCCAGTAATTTCCCACTTTTCCCATATTTCCCACTTTTCCCACTTTTCCCAACTGGCTATCAAATTGAGGTGGGAAATGGGAAAATCCGAAACTATGGGCAGGACGCATTTATTCAATGTAGGACTGCCGCAATGAAAATGGCAACGTTAAACAGCACTGCAGAAAAAGATTTCTTAGTGACTCAACTTACGAAAGGTATGGCATTATTTTCTTTATTATTATTCAAAGAAATCTATAGCGCCTCAATTCTTTTTGCAGCTTCTGTACTTTATATTAATTTAAAAATATTATTTGGTATAATACAGTATATTATACAGATAAATATAATTATAATGCACTTTGCTCATAAAAAGGTCCATTCTGGTTTGGAGCGGAAGATATTGGAAGAAAAGAGATGTATGTATGGTCAGAATCATCTGGCTCACCTAGTCCTAACGATTCTCCTCTGGGGGATTTTGTAAGTTACTACCATTCAGTGGAATATGGCCCAATGGCGTTAATGATGCATGGAGCTTGCGGTTCAGTTTTGGTTGGCGTTCATTCTCACAAAACTGCGGCTAAGCCACTTTGTCAGATAACGACAAGTAAATAAAATAATTAATAATTTGATATTTAATAATATTAATATACTTCATTATTTATTTCTTTCACGCTATATTGCTACGTACAATGGTTTTGGTACATATAATTGTATTCTGGTTTCAAAATAAAATTTAAAAAATAGACGAAATGAAATTTTATCTCAAAAGTTTTTACCACAAAAAACATATTTGCTCATTTTAATTTCGAGGTTAAGTTTATCTAACGAAAGGGTTATAACAACAAATAAATAAAGCAAATAATATTTTATTATCCTATTATTTAATGTTGATATAATTCATTATTTATTTATTCCTTTGACATTAAAATGTTACGTACAAGTATTAGGGTGCCAATTCTGATTAGAAAATATAATTTAAAAAATCAACGGAAATTAAATCTTACTATTATCAAAAAAGTGCCTAGTTACCTTAGCTAAAATAGTGACCGAGTAAAAACAAACTTTCCAAAATTGCAATTTTGTTTACTAAAATGGAAACTTAATAACGTAATAATAATAAGGACTTAATTTTGAATGAAAAAGTTCATAAATACCTAGTAACATGCCAAAAGAATTTAAAAAATTTTCATTTGTACATCTTCATATTACAAGATAACTAATTAAAACTCATTTTGAATTGCAAAAAAACTAGAAAATAGGTGGTAACGTTAATTGCCAATGAAGCAACAAGATGCATTGTAATATCTATCATTCCCATTCCATTAATAACTACTTTCTCGTGACTTAGTTTGTCAACAAATTGGATAACCTGAAATTGTTAATAAATTTTCTGAATTACAAATCGAAATTTAAAGATAAATAGCTAAAGTCTACAAAAATTCATTCCTTGATTGTTAATTGTTTCCTGATCTTAATTAATGAAATGGTTAATTTTAAAAATTGACAGTTAAATATTTCCAATAGCAGCTCAAATGTGAAATCAAAAACTAGTGCGTTTATTTAGCAATGGAAAATCGGATAACTTAGATAGGTAAATGCTAAGGTAAATATTATAATATTATACTTACCTGAGTTTCTAGTTCCTCATTATAGATTTTAATTTTTGTTTTCAATAAAAACTCTCCAGACGAGGCAGCCTAATAAATGAAAACAGTTTTTAGCAAATCTAAAAGGGCTATTTGAAAATTTGAAAAAGTAAACTTGTACTAACTCGAAGGACCAATGTTTCTAATATTTTTACACATAATAATAATCTATCCCAAATTCTTAATTTTTTTGTATTGTAGTTTTCACCACTTTAATGGAGCTTGAAATTGTTACTTTTCACATACCGAAGTAGTAACGGATTGCCCGGCTTGAGAAATGAGAAATATTTGTAGAATGGTGACTTGTATCAGAGAAATCCATATCTTGACAAAATTACTTAAAATTTGCATCTGTGCTACATATAACCGATAGTTTTCATTTTTGAGAGTATTTATATCAGCCCCAGCTGCTAAAGAGTAGGACCCAACTGAGAACGTCATAACAGATACGGTCAAAATTACCAGAAGCTGTAAAAAAAAAGTTAAATTATTAAATTACGAATGTTATTCTGAAAGTATAAAATTTAGAGATGCTTACTGGAAATCCAAAAACTTTTCCAATCCATTCAACAATTTCGCACAAATCTTCGTGAACAATTCGGAGAAACTCAAAAGTTGCGATTATCTCTGTTTTTACTTTGTTCTTGTCTCGATGGCTCTCCAAATTTTCGTCCAATAATTTAACAATTTGCTTCATGCTATACCGAATGTAGAGAAACATCATTCTTATCACAGAACAAAACGATACAAAAATGAAAACCAAAAATTGTGGATTTAATGTTCTAAAGTACCACAAAATTAGTGTAAAAAGAAATCTCAATTTCGACTGACAGATCGGAACTTTTATTTCTTTATTAAATTCACAAAGGAATGCTACATGGTTATAGTAAACGGCACAGTAGACAAAGACACCTGCAGTAATGGAGATAAAAATGAAAAGTAACCACCCTCTCAATTTGCGAAATTCTTTCTCATAGTGATTTCCATAGTCTAAATCAATACTATGGTGTTGGTGTTCGAGTAGTTTTTTATGCATAGCAATAAGTTTGGTATACAAAGTCTCCAAACATGACCCTCTCGTAACGGAATATATTGTCAACAACATTCCTTGACAATATCCGAATTTTACTAGCAAATTAAATGCAAAGAGGCTAGTTCCATGATAAATATTGGAACCCAGGGCTTTCGCATACAGGAGCATGAATAGCCCATTGCTAATCATCACACACATTATTGCAAAACAGTAAATGAAGATAAAAGAACATTTTTTCACCGATAAGCGACAAGAGCTATGATTGTGGTCGAAGGACGCTGGGAAATTAGCCACTAAACTAGCAACTAAAATTCCTGGTTTTAAAATTGTGCACAAACAATTGGATGAATTGAGATACATTTCAAAATTACTCAATGGTCCCTTCAAGTTTCAGGATTTCTGAATGTCTGTGATGCTACGTTATGTATGCCTCTCAGGTATTTCAATTACATTCGTCGTGTAATTTTAATTAGAGAATTGTTATTTTAATTGCTTTTGATAAATCAACCTTCCACATAACTAATTAGACAAACCAAGCAATTCGTTGGGCTGTTCCTGCAATTAGTTGAAATGCTTTTCTTACACTGTCTGTAGGTATTCTAGGTATTCACTTATTATACAGCATTGTGTTATATTAATACCATTATATATAACAACTTGTACAGCCTCTTGACCGACAGCATTGTAATTTATCAAATGAACTTACTTGTTTGTTTTTGTTACAATTATTAACACAATAATCAAAATACAATGAATTGATTCATAAAAGACAATAACATAATAATTTTTACTACAGTATTTTCTTAACCTTTCGGCAATTAACAAATACTATTATGTAGAAGGCGTTTAATCATTTTAAATTTATTATAATACGAAGTAAAAACGTGTAATTATATTTAAAATTGTATCTTTATTGATAACAGATACAACTCTATAATAATAATGACATTCTCAATTGGATATTGTCTGGATTCAGATACATCTGAAAAGTATATTAAAAGATTTAAACCCACATTCCACATGCAATTTAAACACTATTCAAAATATGCATTTGTCAACAAGGTCTTCAAATGAATCACGTTGTCTTATGCATCTCCACGAAGTTCCATCTACCAAAACCTGCAAGTAAATAATGTTCATATGATTTCAAATCTGATTTATAATAATCACATCCATTAATTTAAAGCGAGTCTGACTTCTTGAGGTCTGGGTTTCATATTGTAATTCGATGACATTGAAGACGCATAAGCACCGCTATTCATAATTGCTAAATATTTGGAGGGGTCGTGGGCAATTAGGCTGTCCTCGGGTACTTGAAGTGGAACATTGACACCTAAAAAGTCAGCAGTTTCACAAATGGGGCCAACGACATCAAAGAGATCCCACTTGATAGAAAAAAATAGAAAACAAACGGCGAAATGTAGAAAGCTTGAAAGTTGTAAAAAAAGTAATTATGTATAATACACATTTTAATAAGCAGCTTACATTTTGCCCTTTGTTAATGCCGACAGGATAAATCTGATGATGTGCATTGTAAAGACAAGGTCGAATGATTTCGGCCATAGATGCGTCACAAATCATATACTTTTTCAAACCTACATTTTTGGAGCCCAAAATTTTACATATCAAAACGCCAGCATTGCCAACCTGCAAAATATTGACACATTCAAACGGACATGGACAAGGAGTACGAAGTGGCATTAATTAATTAATTTTCTAACCAATGATCGACCTGGTTCAAATATTATTTTAACGTCTTTTGGTACGTAAGGAACGATTGCCTCAACAAATTTTCCTATGGTTGGAATTTCCGTCTCTGGAGACTTTTTCACCGCCACTTTTTTCATCGCTTCGCTTTCAGCTTGTGCAATTCCAGCCAGCTCTTCATAATAATTGATGCCAACTCCTCCTCCGATGTCAATTAGTTTTAATTGGATATCCCTCTTTTTCAACTGCGACACAATGTCTGTAATAAATTCGCAGGTATACGTAAATACTCCCGGATCGTTAATGCAACTACCCAGATGGCAATGGACGCCTTCAACTGATATTTTCTCGTGCTGCTTCAAGATATCCAGAATTTTGTCAAGGTCATTAGGGTTAAATCCAAATTTAGATGACTCTGATGTGTTGACATACGGATGTACTGATATAGGAATGGAGTGGGCAGGTGTTGGCTGAGCCCGCAGTAATACTTTAACTGTTAAACCACAATCACATTATTATCCCAAATTCATTTAATTAACTCGTTCGTAACAGTTTATAAAATTAACCGTTTGTGGTTGGGAAATGGTTGACAGCAGTAGAGACAATTCTTCTTGCATCAAAGATAGAGTCTACGTTCATTAACACGCCTTGCTCAATCGCTAATTTGATTTCCCACCTAATATCGATAATTTGCTAATCAATATTTTATTGTATAAATGGTATAATTAGTAAGTCTAGTAGAACATCTTAAAAAAATTACTCTTGTTTTCCGTTCCCGTTGAATAGAATATTTTCAGGTTGATAACCAACAGATAAGCTAGCCAGCACTTCATTTCCTGACACGGTGATCGGCATTTCAACACCGCATGATTTCAGGGTTTTTAAAATATGAAGATTCCCATTTGCTTTAACTGCATAGCTGTATAGCATAATTACAAAACTATCAATAAAAAGATTTTGTCTAATTTTTTGTCTGGAAATATATTTTTTGAAACCGCTCCCTAGCTAAAATATCTAATTGTAGGTACTAAAATGTTATGAATACTTAATCAATTTATGCGGGCTACATATTTAAAAGCTAAAAATACAGTATATTTGTAAGTATTTATTTATGTGGTAACTTATTATCAGTTGTAAGGATTAAAGTAGAGACATGCTATATATACGAGTGTGGTGGATTAAAGGAATTAGTGACCTATAAAAATCATAAAAACTGGGCTCTGGAACAGGAAAGCTGACCCTATTGCTATAATTAGTATCGAGATAATAGCCTTTTATTTGCTAAAGCAGTGCCTTTTTATTTAATTGTGTAGTGTAGTGCTTTTAATGCAATTTTACTGCCTTGAAATAAATTAACTCAATTTGTGTTAAAAAATATTAAAATACAATTATAAAATTAGATATACACATTAATACAATTTTAAGACAGACATGCAATGATAATGTAATCATTTTGTACAAAAATGTAAAACTGCAAGTTCACTGCATTGCAGATATTTGGCGACGAATAATCGTTACAAAGAAAATAATGTTGTTTTTAACTTTTCTGACCTAGTTAACGGCAATGTAACAAATATGTAGTGTACATAAAGGTTGAAATGCTTACCCTAACACTCCATTTAAATTGTGGGTATTTATAGCCTCAAGATAGCTATTTACGTTTCGCTTCAAAGCAGCAGAGCTGTAGATAAAAGCTGGCGTGACGGGAACTTCTGTACAGATTCTATTGCATTCATTAGTATTAGACATTGCTATGCACTCAACTCGTTGGCATTTAAAAGTTGTGTTCAGATTTAATTATAAGGTTACTTACATTTTGCCATTTAGATTACTTTGGTGTACTTGAACCGGAAGTGACTGGATGAAACTTTCGATTTCCACATCTTCACAGAAAAGTTTGTTATTTCGGTAGAAAAACGAGGAATTTTCAATGTGCATTTTAGTAATTTTAGTTACGAGTTTGAAAAACTTTGAAGAAATAACAGAAAGATGCTTCGCTAGAGAGTTCCTGAACACGACTACTTGTTCTAGGTTCAGTTCACGACTAATGCGAGGTTATACGCTGACACGGAACAAAAACAGAAGATAAAATTATTGATTCGCAGTACCGATTTAATACATGGACAAGGAACTTGTTTATTACTGTAAGCAATGAGAGTATAAGTTGCATAATGATATACATGCCTACCTATGTAATCTACAATCCACACGCATACACAAGAAACGCCTTCGCAATAAATGTAACGTGTAACGAGCTTGCATAATCATAATATTGTTAATAGATAATGTACATTAGTATAGGTAGTTAACCTTCATTTTTGGCTTTTATGTAATTAATATCCATAAACTTGTCAAATATTTTTCTTTAAATGAAGGAATAATTTTAAAAAGATATTTTAATAATTTTGGATATTTTACCATTACTTTTGAACTTTAATTTCTGACTTTATAGTTTTTAATGAAAATATAAACATTGTAAATAATAAACATAAATCTATCGTGTTGTAAAAAGTTTGTGAAAATAAATACTGCGGAATTGCTGCAAGTATAGAGGAAATGTACACTATACACAACTTTTTTATGTAACAACTTAACAATGATAGTCAAGCGTACACCAAAAGAGATGGTACATAGGTAAACAATATTACATAATACATCAACAACATCGTTAGATCATCACGATGGGTTTCTGGAAAGACAATCTAGACAGAAATAATTGCAGAGCTGAGGTTTGCTAAATTGGTGGTAATACAAAAGTTTTAACGACTGCCATTCAGTGGAAGGTCAGGAAGGAGAATTATGTATATAGAAGGCTGCGCAGGTAGTATTTAGGTTTGATTCAGCCGGTCAAAACCACTTTTTAGTACTATTAAAAATTTTTGGGTTTCGTAATCTCAATTGTACAGCAGTAAATGTTTGCAGCTGTAGTGTAATTACGTCAGAAAAGGTTGGGTTGATTTTGCTTTGTCAGCAAAGATAATCTCAGCTGAATTATTTAATTGTACGGGCGGCTGTTGATTTTAAGCACGTTGACGTCCGAGTTTGATTATAATTGTGCTGACTGACTCTTTCTTATCACTTACTAGGAGAGTTGGTATTTTTATTATGGCTTATTAGTTATCACACGACAATTAAATAAAGGGGGGCAGACACAACCATGAAATACTCTGCCCCGTTTATTTATACATCGTTACACTGGTTGATACATGTAGTCTCACGACACTTTCAATTTAATATAAATATAGATGCTGATTATTCATGTGAAAAATTCTATTTCTATCAATTAATGATGTTGGCATTAACTAACTATATATATAGTGTATAGGAGTATATAGGAATATGAAAGCACGCCACCATGCACCACCAGGCTTTACGGAAATGAGAAAATGAAATACTGAATACCTATACCAAGAAATGTTAATGTAATGTTGATTCTTTTTAAGTTTAATTTAGTATACAAGAGCATAAAAATTTCGTTGGAAACTTTTAAAATAATATTTCACAAACTTTATGACACTACACATTTTATTTTAAAATGGTAGCATTACTCTTACGTTATATTATACTAGTAATAGGCCCGTTCTCCGAACGGGAAATGGGTAACCCCTTAATGGGGACGGTAGATCATGAGTATGCATTATGCATTAAAAAAGTATGAAAATTAACAGATTAAAATGTTTAAAAAATTGCTTGCTGCATTGTTACACAATATTCTATGGACGGGGAACAAAATACAATACTTATCGAATCAATACAATAACAGTGAACCAAATTCAACATCATTTAACTAAACAAAGTAAATGTTTGAATTCCTTTCATCAGCGCATGATTTTCATTATATCATCATTAATATTATATGGATATAATACATAATTTTAAATAACCACATCATTTTAAATAATCCCGTCATTTTAAATTGACGTAGTTGTAAATAGACGTCTTTGTAAATAGATGCCATTGTAAATGACAGTGCCCCAGCCAGGGGGCAGGGGGCCCGCCCCCTAGAAATCGAAGAAAAGAAAGGAATTTTTGCCTTAAAACCCAAAAAAATTTCATATTTTCACTGATAATTTGTCAACCCCCACCCAAATTGTTTTCTGGCTGCGGCCGTGGTAAATGACCCCGTCATTTTAAATGGACGTCATTGTAAATGACCCCGTTATTTTAAATAGACGTCATTGTAAATGACCCCGTTATTTTAAATAGACGTCATTGTAAATGACCCCGTCATTTTAAATAGACGTCATTGTAAATGACCCCGTCATTTTAAATGGACGTCATTGTAAATGACCCCGTCATTTTAAATGGACGTCATTGTAAATGACCCCGTTATTTTAAATAGACGTCATTGTAAATGACCCCGTCATTTTAAATAGACGTCATTGTAAATGACCTCGCATTTTAAATTGACGTCATTGTAAATAACCCCGTCGTTTTAAATAATTTCGTCGTTTAGAATCACCCCTTCATTTTGATTAACCTCGTTGTTTTAAATCTATAAATGTCATTTTTTTAAATCTCGTCATTTTAAATAGACGTCTTTGTAAATGACCTCGCATTTTAAATTGACGTCATTTTAAATAACCCCGTCGTTTTAAATGACCCCGTCGTTTTAAATGACCCCGTCGTTTTAAATAATTTTGTCGTTTTAAATGACCCCGTCGTTTTAAATAATTTCGTCGTTTAGAATCACCCCTTCATTTTGATTAACCTCGTTGTTTTAAATCTATAAATGTCATTTTTTTAAATCTCGTCATTTTAAATAACCTAATCATTTTAAACATTCCTGTCATTTTAAATAATCTCTTTATGTTAAATATTCCCGTCATTTTAAATATTCCGTCATTTTCACCTTTTCATATTAAGTAGCTCTGTTATTTTAATTAGCTACCACTATTTTAATCGTCGACGTTATTTATATCTATTTTCTTACCATGTTACATTAACTAACCAATTCTATGTCAAGTCAACCTATTCCATCCACAACCAAATGACTAAATAAACGTTGCCTTGCTATTAATAGTTTGACTCCGCTGCGGTCGCCCCGTTCGAAGTGAAAGGGACACTAATCCCTATACATGGCGGAGGCCTGCCTGCTTAAAGAGTAGGACTTTGTCAAATTTTTGAAATTCACTGGCAAAATATTTTCTACTAAAAAATAAAAAACTGGAGTCGCTACCGTCTTCTTTATTAAGTCGAGTAGGTCAGGAAAAAGTTTGGTAAAGATCGGATGAAAACTGTAGGAGGAGTATCTGGACAAAGCGTGACAGATCGGAGCGTTTTCTCCCACTCCTTCAATGTTAAAATTCGAAATTCAAAAATTCATAAAACGATTTCTATGAAAGATATCGTTTTGAAACTTGAGGTTTGGGGTTCTGACTATGATATGAACATCCAGTAAAAATTTGAAGCTTGTATGTTGATGTTAAAGAGGAAATGAATTGCTCTTATTATATAGATACTAATAAATATAGACTGGAAATAAGTCCGCAGTTTAAATAAATTGAACACATACATGGATGAATGGACTCTGAATTTTTGCAATCCGTGAGAATGAGGTTGGTGTAAGCATAGTACGCAGTGCTTACTGCTATCATATCTGATTTCAGTGATTTACAATTTATTTCTCATAGGTACATCAAAGTTGTTTATTGACTTAAAAGGCCAAAGTTCATATTCTGTAACGGCATGAAGATAATACTCAGCATGACCCTTTCCTGTTGTATGATATTAATTTAACTCACTGGATATATAAAATTCATAATGTATGGTGCCATGGAAATTGTTCAGACAGAGTTAATGTTTTGACAGGGTTGGCTCCAGATTCCGAAATAGAAGGCATTGGTGGTAGAAAATTATTGTGGCAAAGTCAAAACATTACATAAGTTACTTTTATATTCATGAAAGTATGAAGTCAGTATGGGTGTACTGACATGCATGAGTAGTAATTGTAATAGTGATCATACACACTTTGTAAAATTAGACCATAACTTATAGCACGTCGCACTCTCACTCGTACAAAAATAAAACTGGTTTCACGAGAAATTATTGCATAATATTTAGCAATTCCAGAATAACTAACTACGGTATAAAGATGTTTGTGTCTTTTTATTAGGAAATCGTTCTATCTGTATGTCGCTTAGCAAAAAGTGATAGAACCGACAAAAGGATACAATAACTAAACAGAAATCTGAAGTAATTATCGATGACCATAAAGGATTTTCTGAGATTCGCATCTGCAGTTTGGTGGTTTTACTGGCAATTAACACTAAGCATCTGTGTCCGCGTCATCCATAAAATTATAATTCCTATAAATACAAAACAGATGAATATGCACCTATGTAAACCATATTATCACGATTCTGCAGGAACGTATCCGGGGGAGGGGCGCACCACCAATCTAAATCTGAAAAACGCTTAATTTGCTTCCAAAAAATTGTCAATAATCGCAACCACCTTCCTCCCCCCTCAACTAAATTTCGGGATACGTCCCTGCGATTCTGGTACCTTGATAGCTACGAAATTTTGGACTTAGTATAAAAGGAAACGACTGCATGATTATTTTATTAGTTGCAATTTGCAAAAGTAGGTACTCAATTCTTTTGAGTAATGGCTTGTTTGAAGATTATTTTGACGGCACTCATACTAAAAGTAGTCAGAGTAGAATCCCAAATAAATTATTTTGGCGTCGGCTACTCGCCTTACGTGAGAAGTAATGGGGCTCTATGGAACTCATATACTTTGGACGAAATCAAACAGATGCTGAATATCATCCTCACAAACCACAATGCTGTTTCTACTTACGGAATGGGAGTTGCAGGTGAGAATACTGAAAACGAAGATGGTTTATTTTCTTTTGAAATAGTAAATGTAACCTTTTGAATATCTAGAATTGCTTAAAACTATGAAATACGAGTAACCTAAGTACTTGGTATATTATGAAATCTTTAGCCAATCTGTCTTAACCGAAGTCTTAATACGTTCTAACCCTATTAAAGGTTATAACAAAGATAAACCTTGGGATCAGGCCGACAGCAATTGTCTAATTTCTCGGGCTGCGGCACAAATCAATCGTGACCGTCGTAGCGTTGTCCTCTCAGTCTCCCAAGGGATCTATCAAAATGACGACCAGTCTATCCAAAACAGAGAAATAGATAATGCCTTTTCTGCCGCAGCCGAAGCAAATGGAATTTGGGGAGGGTAAAATAAAATATTATAAAGTCTTATGTAATTGACAATAAATTGTATTATGATTTCGAAATTTCCTTGCCAGATACTAATAAGTGACAGTTTTCATTGTAAATTAATTTTAAATAAAAAGTATTATATTTAATGGAGATGGTTGAAACAAGTAATTTTTTTAGTACTGTCTGGGGATTAACTTTCACCAATGAGTATATTAATCCTGATGGAAGTGGAAATAATGGACAGAAGGTATTGGATATGATTCGAAGAAATAAGGCCCGAGCTCGAGGAATGGGACTCCGAGTTGGGACAAGAATTCATATCTGTGACCAAATTTACGGTGGCCCTAATCAACAAGTGCTCAAGGATATTGTTCGCGAGTCCGACTTCATCATGTGTAATATTTATCCTCCTAACGGCGCTAACAACGCTGACAGCGCTGTTCAAGCGGTGAGTAACGGTTATTACAGTGCTCGAGATGGATTCTGGAGGGTGAATGGGAATATCGAGGTCATTATTGGAGAGACTGGATGGGCCAGCGAGGGCCAAACTTTCAACAACGCTGCGAACACTGTCGAGAACGAGAAAAATTTTTGGCTCAAAATGAGAGATTGGGCTACTAGGAATCAGGTGAAAGTACAACTGTTTGAAGCGTTTGATGAACCCTGGAAAACTGGACTGCCTGGAGAGAGACATTTTGGATGGTGGAAACGGGCATCGGATAACAGTCCTTATTATATCGAAAAAGCTACAGGACGGCGATTCCAATAAATGAAATATATAAAAATATTCATTTTTAATTGCTATTTTTACCATCAAATTTACCAATTACCAAATCAAATCTCTAAATTAATAAATTCGCCAGAAATTAAATCTCTTCACCACTACATTATTCTTTTGGACTAGCATTACAACGCTTGAAAATATCAATGCCTATTTCTAAATCTCGACATCACGAGAATCACGACCTAGATGAACAATGTGAAATAAAAATCTGTAATATAGAAACGTTCTCAGAAAGGAATGTATTAATCCAAACTTTTTCATGGTTTATTACCGTTCGTAATTTCTGAACGGAAAGCAATTTATACACTTAATGCATATACAGATGGTCACAAAGGTCGATTCATAGTGGTGAATAGTAACAATAGTAAAATAAACTGTGTGTATATCTCAAATAAATGCGTTAAATATCTTAACAAAGAATATAATACTATAGAATATTGGTATGTTAAATTAATGATTAAATCTTAGAAAGAATTATTAAAGAATTCAATCTTACTTAGTCTGTTCAACATCAGAAGAAATGTTTTGGTTGTTACCTTTTCATATTTTCAATTGTTCAATACCGAGTAGTAACTATAGCTACACTCCATTTGAGAATATCTCATTACATTACTTACTGTTTAATATAAAACTAGTGTGACATATACGCAAACCTTAGCTATTTTAAACGATAATAAAAGTTTGGCCTTGCAGTTTTATCTGTGGAAATAATATAATGAAAATTTAATGACACAAATAATTTAAATTACACGGCGTTTAATCTAAAGCAAAAGCAAATGAGATTCTCTTGCCGATATTATCTTGGTTCCATAGATTTCGTTTATTTGTATTTTAACCAGTAAGAGCTAGATTATTGATGGTTGCAAGTCGTTACCAAGGTGAAATTTAGGTTTTCTTAAATAAACGCGATATATTGACATTTTCTTATTTAAACATTGTTCAAAATGTATTAATGCAAATTTTCTCATGATTCATTGCCGTTCGTAATTTGTGAACGGAAAGCAATTTATACCATTATTATATATTATTACATATACAGATAATGGTCACTAGGTCGATTCATGGTGGTCAATAGTATCGATAGTAAAAGAAAGTGTGTCTATTTATTTTAACGAAGAATAATATAGTATATAGAATATTGATATGTTAAATTGATAGAAATCTTATTTAGTCTGTTCAACATCAGAAGAAATATTTTGGTTGTTAAATATCTATATTTTCTAATGCTGTGAATATATATTGTGTTTAAAATCAATACTAATTATAAATACTGCACGTAACCACATATTTCAGTAAATGACACCAATAAGCATTAAATAATATACCTACACACCAACCAACCACTGCACTGCATGCGACCGAGTAGTAGTAACAATAGCTGTACTGTTGTCCATTGGAAAATACTAGCTCATTATATTACTTACCGTTTACTATAAAACTAGTGTGACCTTCACAGATTTTAGCTATTTTAAACGATAATAAAAGTTTGGTCTTGCAGTTTTATCTGTCGAAGTAGTTTTATGAAAATTTAATGGCACAAAAAACTTAAATTACACGGCGTTTAATCTAAAGCAAAAGTTATAGTAATAATAGCTGTACTGTCCAGTTCAAAATAGTGAAAAATAGCATAGCATCTCTTCACCACTACAATTTTATTCCTAAGAATTTCCACTCTAGTCATGCATAACGGATTTACTATTTACTCTGCCATTACTATTCGCATATCAGTAGTCGTTTCATATGGACATTTATCTATCGTATGGGGCATTTGGGATCACTCATTGGGATTTAACATGAGTGAGTATGTATTAGGAATAGGATATATTTTACTGTTGCTATGGAAATAAAAACTGAGGATAGGGAAATAACAGGCAACTGAGGTCGCATGAGTGGTCGTAAATGCAATGCAACAATGCATGTTAATTTTTAAATTTCTGTATCGCGACCTAGATGGACAATTTTTGAAATAAAAACCTAGATCACAAACATCAATTAGCTAATAATACGGGTATTTTTAATATCGGATCCTAAATGAGCACTATGCTCGGGAAACCAGTATTAGTGGCAACCTTGCTTGTTGGCAAAACAAAAATATAATTAAATCGAATACAGCGTCTCAGTAATCAGTTCTTAGAGATATGGAATAATAGTCGTTTTCATTAAACGTTTAACAATATAATGAACAATGCTTACAGTGATGATGCTGAACAGCTTATGGATAAATTATTGAGCGCTGAGGAAGTACGACAAAAATACTATAAATTGGTAATGTAATATATTTTGTACATTACATTTCAAGCTATTTTAACATGGTAATTTTTTATTGCATTTAAAGTACAATAAAATGTAGCCCATTGTCATAGAGCGTAATTATAGTTTATGAAGTCCAAGCCACTATAGAATACAATTTTGCAGAATCACAGAGAAAGTAAAACGTCGTGATTTATTTGCTAAAGAAAGTAAGAAAGAACAGCTAAATAATTATAATATTCCATAAATAATTTTTGACTTCATCGTGGGTAAAAATCCTTAAAACGAACAGTTTTGAAACAAAAATCAAATTTATGCACTGCACCCTTCTCGTTTGACTTCACAAACATATCGCTGCACTGCAGACATGGACATTGTTTGCAGTTCCCAGTTGTCCACATCCTGTGACACCCAAAGAACTCTCAAGAGTGAATTTCCTGCCTTTGGATATCCCACACCCCACGGAATGTCAGATGGAAGTGTCAGATTAGCCTCCCATCTCCAGTCCCCGTTGGAAAAGTAGCCGTTAGTCCAGAATTGACTAGCTGTATAAAAGACACAATATTGTTGAGAAACGTTGACAGGTATTTGCTTGGGAAATTAAAAATAGTATTTAGCTTAATTACCAAATTCATTCTGTTCCCATAACATATCATGGACCTGATTTCCTTCCTCAACAGATTCTATTTGAAGCAAAGCCGCACTTCCCAATCGATTCACGCAGTCACGTTTTGCATTGTTCCACGACGCCTAAACATAATAATGAATTATTTATTTTTGCTATGAAATAGCGAAAAATGTAAATGTACTTTGCTACTCACTGGGTTATTGCTGGCGTAGTAGTCATTTCGATCAAAATCATTAACTCTACTTGACTTTTGCATAAAGGACCCAATGTACGTGAACCCTGTACAATAATTTTTTTATTAAGACTTGCCTCTCCAAATGTAACATAATAATAACACTGAAATTCAACATTTTAATCTTACCTTCGGGATTTCTGGGTATAGGGTCACTTTGAATTTGGACAGAATAAGTGAGCATTAGCAACATGCTCAGACTAACCACAAAAGATACTTGCATTTTGACTGATTTTTATTAAGGTGTTATAGTTTGTGATGTGAAAATAATTTTTTTATTTGACGTCCTGTTATGGTTTTAAGTCTTCAAGTGAATTGAATGCACCTCAACATTAAAATATTTCGCTTTATATATCTGCCCAGGGGTTACTTGTTCAATAATCATTACGCTACGAGTGTTAATCGCTTTGAAAATGCCATGCGTATTCTGTGCTGAGTCGGATGCTACAATTAATTAAGATAATATAATAACATGATTTCAATCTAATCCTAATTGATGAGTTTGCAAATATTTACTTAGTTTCCCCAGGTGAAAAATTTACTACTTGTTTTAGGGAATTAATGATTCACGGCATTCTACGGTGAAAGAGGATATACATGATTGACATAATCTTTGTATTCTGTAATAAATTTTTGAGTAAACATCAAAACATTGAACTTGTTATCATAACCCTACCTAATTATTGGTATAAGTAGGTAAGTGTATCATTTACACAGTTTAATGCATTGAACTTGCTTGGCTAGCCTTATCTGCATGTAAAACAACCTTCATTAAATTGTAGTTATTACCTTGAAGTTAATATTGCCAATAGATATATAAACAAACAAAAAAATAAACAAACACAATGTTTGATATGGCGACAAGCACGTATCCAGAGGGGGTAGGCCGGTGGTGCCCGCCCCCTCTAAATTTGCGAATATGTCTTCATTTTACCAATACATTTTGGTGGGCCCCGCCCCGGCCCGCCCGGTCAAATTCCTGGATACGTGCCTGTATAGGGGTATGAGCTTTGGTATTCATTATATTACCGGAGTATTCATTGCCCTTGTTTGGAATTTAATTTCGGAATAATGAACCTACATATCGTCTGCTTAAAATTACAATGTAACAAGCCATTTTATCACGGCTGCGACAATGTAACAAACCATTGTATCAGGAGATGTGGTTTGTTACAATGTCGCAACCATGATAAAATGGCTTGTTACATTGTAATGTTAAGTAAACGATATAATATTACATGTTGTTGATAAAATAAATCACATCAATTATTGATTTTTACTATTGACAAGTGAGAAAAGTTGGTATAGTATGTACTTTGGCATTTTACTAATGTGGTATCTAATTGTAACAAGTTCATAGCCATTAGAAGTCAACATTATGATTTTATTGAATAAATGGATAGTGATCTCCAAAGAGCTTTCCCCGATTATTTCACCAATGTGTAAATGTAGATAATTGCAAACAACGGGATTTAGTTAAAATTGTATTTTTATTACTTTACGTGGTACAGATTAAGTAACATAATAAAAGGCCACCACAGATTGTAATCCAGGATACGGCTCAGATAAGACCGTGATGTTGGTAAATGCAGTAAATAAATATAACTGATATTATAATCTATATAGAATATATTTGATATAAGTAATATGAAGTTTGATGTTTTTTCAATGGATGGTTAAAAATAGGAAGATCTAAATGTTTTCCTTTCCCCCGTAGAATGCAGTCATCAATTCCCAGAATTACTTAGCCAAACATTTCACCGGGAGACGATTAAGTAAATACAATTAAACTCATCAGTATTTGATTAAATTAAAATTATCTTAATTGTCGCATCCGGATACTACGGGTTGCCATTAATCAATCACTGTAATCTAAAACCGTAGTAATGAGCCATTTTTGCAGATATATAAAGCGAAATTATTTTAATATCTAGTTACAGTCACTTTAAGATTTACAGTCAGAGCAACACAAGAACATCAAACTAATATTTTCATCACACAGTCTACTATATCATACAGAGAAGCCAAAATGCAAGCAGTTTTCGTTGTCAGTCTGGGCATAATGCTCACTTATTCTGCACAAATTCAGGCTGATCCTATCAATCGCCAAAATCCCGAAGGTTAGAGCATATAATTAATTTTTGTTTTAATGGTTCGATTGTAGGCATTAAGGTTTTAATAAAAATCTTATTTTTAGGGTTCACGTACATTGGGTCTTTTAAACAAAAAACAATCGGGGTTAATGATTTTGATCGCAATGACTACTACGCCAGCAATAACCCCGTAAGTAGCATTTAGATAAACGTTCACATTTAAATTCGATTTTCCATCATCGTAATTAGAATTTATTGTACTATAATGTTTAGGCGTCCTGGAACAATGCAAAACGTGACTGCGTGAATCGATTGGGAGGTGCGACTTTGGTTCAAATAGAATCTGCTGAGGAAGGAAATCAGGTCCATGAAATGCTGTGGGAATTGAATGAATTTGGTAATTAAGCTAAGCTAAATACATTTTATCCATATGTAAAACATTTTCTTAATACTGCTGTTATTATTTATGATTTCCATAGCAAGTCAATTCTGGACTAACGGCTACTTTTCCAACGGCGACTGGAGATGGGAGGCTAATCTGACCCTTCCATCTGACCTTCCGTGGGGTGCGGGATATCCAAAGGCAGGAAATTCACTCTTGAGAGTTCTTTGGGTGTCTCAGGATATCGACAACTGGGAACTGCAAACAATGTCTATGACTGCAGTGCAACGATATGTTTGTGAAGTCACCAGACAAGCAAATTAAGAATTTTATGAATTGTATGTAATACAATCTTTTAATATACTAAATACATTTTTTTGTTTCTAGAAATAATTCAATCCCAAAAATGTATTTTTGTTGGAAATGATTTTTGAACTTTTGTGAAATTGTTATGCCTATTTTTGAAAATAAAGTAAAAATAATTTAATATGCGAGTTATGGATATTTTCTTCAGATAATTTAGCAAGTTTACTCAGATGTGTTACATTGTTTCCCAACTTCCAATCTTAGTAATATAGACACGTTTTCATAAAGAGATGTAATAATCCAAACTTTTTCACAATTTATTGCCGTTCGTAATTTCTGAACAGAAAGCAATTTATACACTGATTGCATATACAGATGGTCACATAGGTTCGATTCATAATGGTCAATAGTAACAATGGTAAAAGAAATTGTGTGTCTCAAATAAATGTGTTAAATATGTTAACAAAGAATATAATATATAGAATATTGGTATGTTAAGATTAATGGAAATCTTACTTAGTCTGTTCACCATCAGAAGAAATGTTTTGGTTGTTACCTTTCCATATTTTAAATTGTTGTGAATAAATACTATGTCTAAAGATCACTGTTCATTGGAATAATAAACAATCACATACATAAGTAGGTAAATGACATCAAATAGGTATTCAATATTTACTTTTACCCACCAAGCACTCCAACAGAGTGAAACTCCATTTGAAAATACCTCATAATATTACTTATCGTATATTATAAAACTAGTGTGACATAAACGCAAACTTTAGCTATTTTAAACGATAATAAAAGTTTGGTCCTGCAGTTTTATCTGTGGAAGTGGCACTAAGAAAATTTAATGACACAAAAAACTTAAATTATACGGCGTTTAATTTAAAGCAAAAGCAAATGAGATTCTCTTGCCGATATTCTCTTGGTTCTTATTTCTTATGCCTTCTTAAAATTTCTGAACACGATAATCACTGAGCAGATTAAAATTGAAATACAAGATGCCTACAATGTTTGCTGTGTATCAAAACTATAGTACCAGTACTGTCTTCTTAACGGCACTTGTTTTTTGATTGACTTTTTTATGTAAAACTTTATTTTTGTCCCGGATTATATTTTATTTATTACAATTTTCATGGTTTTCGTTTATTTGTATCTTAACCAGTAAGAGCTAGGCTATCTATTGATGGTGGTAAGTCGTTACCAAGGTGAAATTCAGTTTTTCTAAAATAACCACGATATATTGACATTTTCTTATTTAGACAACACGATAATATTGTTCATGGTGGTTGCGTTTGCATGTACAGTACATAGGTATATATGGCATTGGCAGATATATGGCAATTGAAATAATTTTTAGTAAATGTTACTGTATAAGTCTCGCCATGTGTAAATTTACAATAAATATATACCATATCCACCATTTGGTAGTGTTATAACTTATAACTAAATAGTAGCAGTATTCCTGAATATTGCATTAAGGAATAGCGAATGCTGTTTATAGGTTTGCACAAGTATTCATTTAATATTTTATAATCCACCTTATTTGCATGCACAGCTAGCTAAAGACTAAGTTATTTATTAGGCTTGTTTAAGTATATACGAACCAAGCACACATAGTTTACGAAGCACGGTTGAAAGAAGTTATAAAAAGTACGTTTATTATTATTTCATGATTCGTTTGTCTAAATGATTGTTTTGTGTCACCAAATTCATAAATTATTATACTTCATTTCTCAAATTGGAAACTTATGAATGATGCATTACTTTATAGGATTAAATATAGGTAGATAACATAATAATAACAATATTAACAATGCTTTGACCCCATTGCAATGGGGTCTCTTGAAATATCCCCGAGCCGCATTTTAGGCTTAGTGCAGAATAACAGTGAGTGAACCAGTTAGATTTTTAAAGACAATGATAACTGAATGTGGCTCCTGGATCCCTTAACTGTGACAGTAGTATACTTATCGTTTAAACCTTTGAGCTGTTGTCGCCAATCACCAATAGAAGATTGCTTCCTCTGTTCATGAAGCTGAAGATTATTGCCACTGCCATGGCAGACGGGCACCAAATAATTTGTAATTGGCAATTGGTAATGTAGTCACGATTCGAGATCTCGGTTTAAATTTTTAAATAAATAACGATTGTTAAACCCCTTAATACACTTATTACATGTAATATTTAGTACCAATCATATAAATGGTATACAATACTTTCCATACCATAAAACGGATTACCATGCTTTTTCAGTAGTGAATATAGTTTACAATCACTCATTAAAATTTTTAGCGTTGTCTTCGTTGATTTTTAACAAATTTGAATAGGAGTAAATGTTAAAAGTTATTCAGATATGATTCAATTCGTAAACCGTAGGCAATTTCTTTTAATTCTACTACAATTTCAATCAACACATTGTGAGGTAGCATCTAGTAACATTGATAATCAATTGATATCATTGTTTGAAACTCAACACACTTGCAGTGTATATTTTTATATATTTAGATGGTCCTTAATTGCGGACGAAGTAAGTTTGTCGTACATGGGTGACGGAAATCCTATTACATTGTTCATAGAGCAGAAAGCAATTCCTCGAGGGAATCTGCTGGACTCAATACTATCTCCTATCCGCTTCAGAAGATTTCAACAATGCACAACTGCGATGATATTCATTCCATCTGGGTGTGATGCAGCAAACGTGGCTACATACATATGGAAATCGACTGGCTTGGCAGGATCGTTCAATGAATATTTTGAGAGGAGTTACGACAAGATGATTTTCTTACAAATGCCCCCTCCATTTGGGATTTCAAATATACTGATATTCGCCAAAAATGGTCTTGAGAATTGCAACAGCAGAGGAATGTTTGGGATGCCAAGTGAAAGCGAACAAGATTTCCTTATGCGTTACTCTGGAATGAATATATTTTACATTCGAATTTTGGAAGACAGCTTCAAAATATCCACTATGGACTTTCTTTGTAAAAATTGTTACGATGAAAATTTTCGCTTATCAAAGAAGAGAGTGAATTCGTGGAAAAACGGAGAGGAGTGCTCGCTAAATATGAAAGAAGCAATTACAAAATCCGTTTTAGAGTCGGAAATTGAACTGTGGTACCCTAGCACAATAGATACACAAAGAAAAGCATTGAAATATTTACCAGCCATGTTCTCTCGCCTTTCCAGGTACCCGGCGCCATTTCTAAAATATGATGTGGTTATTTCTGGCGGTATGCTAAAAAATTCAGAGACATACATCGCTGCATTGTTATTCAGTACTATTCATGCAAATTTAAGCAATGAAATGGAAAATTACGAGTACCGACGGAATTTCATAATATCTGACGATATCCCAATATTAACAGGGAGATTTTACTATGGCCCACTGGGGATGTTTAAACCCCAATCAGAGGAGCTGTTTGATCGTATCCTTTCTCCTGTTGGACTACGTGTGTTAAGTTGTAGTCGTAGCATGAACTTTTTCACCTGTGGAGGCCTTTTTAACAATGGATACGACTTCAAGGCATACACAAAGCCTTTTAAATACGAACTGTGGCTAGGTATTATCACTAGTTTACTTTTTGTCTCACTTTTTCTCGCAATAATGACCTTGGCATATTCTAAAGTGACGTCAATTCCAACAATTGCACGCGTACTTTTGAATTACACTATTTTGACAGCTATGAGACTAATAGAAGCCAATGCGGATACCAAAATGAATTTTCTGGTGAATTTCGCAGTTATCAAACAAGCTTTCAATATTTTATACACGGTATGGTGCTTAGTCACTATAATTTTCACCAATGCCTACAAAGGAATTGTTACCACTGATGTCATGGCCCCTATTCAGTCTAAACTTGAATTTACCAAAATAGAACAACTTGTAAATTTTAAAATTTACATTCCAACACCAAAACCCGATCCCTCGCAACCTGAAAGTGATGGTAAGATTTTGATTGACGGCTGTCATGATTGTATAATGGACAATTTGAACATGCCCACTCCAGAAGAATTATCCAGAGTCTTGTCAACTTGTGTGATGTGCAATGAAAATGCTGCCCGCCTTCAGCTCAAATTGAGCAAATCAAAACATGGAGACATTTTAAAAGAAAACGTACGCCTACTACTCTACGACAATTACTACGACATTGATGACAAATTGAAGAATTGCGACTCAACGGCTTACATTGACTACTCTGATAATCTGAATCCTGATCTAAATGAGATTTACAAAATCTCAATATCAAATGCACCTTATAAAAAAGGAGATGATGAATATCTTTCCCAACTTTTCGGATGGACTTTCATGATTACGGATCCATTTACTGCAAATAGAGCGTTTGGAATACTCCAAAATCTAAAAAGTTCTGGAATTCACGATCTTTGGGAAAATTATTACAAGATATATTCAACAAAGCTGAAAAAGAATAGAAAGAAAAACGATGTCAAGTATAAAAATAGACGCAGAAGCAAAGTTAACTGCAATGGTGCTTGCCCTTTAGATTTGAAAGGCAATGTATTTTCGCTGTTTTTAATCTTTTTGTGTGGTAGTGGAATATCTCTGTTGGTTAGTATTGTTGAATACATTGGGTATAACAGATATAAGATTATTGCATTTTTAAAATTAGCGGCTATTGCACTGCTTAAACTTTTTGTCAAATTAATTGTTTATCTCAAAGAAAATTCAATCAAATTGTTTAAAATATTTATTTTCAAACTCTCCGAAAGAAAAAAGAGCCTGGCCCAAGTAAAAGGGCGCAAAATTACTAGATGTAGAAAATAACCAGTAGCCCAAGGCTGTGAACCCATGCAGTAACAAATATCATGCATACATATTTGATAATAAGCTTTTACTCCCAAGTAAAATCCTATATATTTATCGGTCTAATATATACCTTATCCCTCTAGAGTAATAAATAATAAGTAATAATAAAATAGGGGTTAGCGATGCAATCGTCAGGTATAAACCAATATAAAACTTGTAGCGCAAATTATAAGGAACAGTAAAAATTAATGCTATTGTGTCAAAAATGTACTCATTTTTTTACAAACTAAGCAAAAAAGTACTCATTTTAAAAAAATTTAGTCTCTTTTTGCTTTTTTTATACCTGATTTGCCTTTTATTGCATGTAAATGTGCAATTAAAGTGATACTATAGCTACAAAAGAAAGTAAAATGAGGAACGTATGCAGATACAGAAGTTTTAGTCATTACATTGGGCAGTAATTCGATCAAGGAAAGTTGGTAGCTCTATTTTTGAGAATTTTTATTGCTTACTAGTGAACCCAGCTAAGGAGCGAACCTAGCACTCAAGAGAAATTCAGTAGGCCACCAATCACAGTAATAAAAACAATTCAGAAAAAATTATTGGCATTTCCCTTAGGTTATTAAATTTGTTAATACAAATAAATATACTTTTATTTTCTACAGCGGTTAGAAAAATTAGCTGCAGTTTCAACTTCCTGATAAAAAGCAATTTACTAAACTACAACAATAACTGTAGATCGTAGCATCAAATACAGGGGACAATGAAAGACTCCGTTTTTAAAAATCTGCTCAAAAAGTTACCGAAAAGCTCTCATTTAAAATCAGAAAAATAAGATTCCCCCTGGGATTTTGGAAAATCGTATAAATCCCATGAGTACAACTTACGAATGAATATTTTTAAAGGATAAATAGTGGCCCCCAGTGCTGTTATTTAATTGTGCAAAAAGATGTGCAAGCTGCCACAAAGGAGTCAAAGGGGGGGGGGGTCTAGGGGTAATAAAAAGTAAAACCAGTCTACTAAAAATACTAAATTTGTTTGTCAATTTAACAAATCCAATTTGGTTTAGGAGTTTTGAAATGCTAATTAATACGCACATTACGATCATTACGAAATGTTCTCTTTCGCCAATCATTTCCATTACAAAATAATCATCTTATGTAAATTTCTATTTTTGTTTTGATGTTATAATAATATAGGCACCCAGTACCATTGCTGAATTTCAAAATGATTATACATATTATCATTGTCTAATTTCGAAATAAGCTAATATTAACCCATATTGGACGTCCTTGGTTTATGAAACATGTATTGTATACGCGCATGTGCATTGCAACAAAATGCCACATTGTCCATGGCATAGATAGATACATAGATACCTGCGACATAGGAATAAATAATTTTATTATATAGAGATGTATAAAAACTACAACAATAGCATCATATTTGTTCCCTGATTGGTTTTGGATCTAGGACACACTTAACATAATTAAGTAGTAACAAAGCAATAACAACAGCAGAGCTTTATTTCCTACTACCTGCGACTACACTCATGGTGGTGATATTTATGTAGGTCTGTAAACTACTAACCTATATTTATATGTTGAAATCTGACAGGGGGGTTTAGTTTAATTTATTTGTGTGTGTACTTAGAAGCAACTGTGTTGGTTGCCATAATTGTGTGTAATGTTAGTATACTAAAAGGCTTTCATGGCTAATTGCATGCAAGGCAATTATGTTGTCATTACTATTATTAGTAGTTATTTTAGTTTTACGCTCTTGTGCAGAAAAAAATCTCCATAAAGAATTTGGAATGTTATGTGAAGGGGAAATTTTAAAGGTCAATATATTTTATTTCTCCATTTTAATCTTTTATATTAGTAACATTGGAAGAAACCGTGCAGATTTAGTAGCTGTGGGCATAAAAGGGGGATTATCGTTAATTTTGCTGCCCGTTTATGTTCACAACACTTTTTTGATTGTTGTTTTATTGTTATTCAATAAAAATTTCTATTATTTATGTCAGTTATTTTTATTTCTGCTGTAAATTGAGCATTCTCCATGTTTCAAAGTAATTATAACTAGAAATTCTTTAGATTAAGATTGAATGTATGTTGGAAAATATAATTGCCATTCTTCGTTAGTAATCTGAGTAAGTAGTTGGATCCAGTCAGGCTAGATAATTTAATATTTAGTTGCTCCATTTCACTTTAAGCAAAGATAATATTGAAAGTAAATAAATATATCTACAAACGAATAAAATTTTATTTTTATGATTTAAGTCTGAAAAAGAGAAATCAGTACTGTACTGCTGGTACGAAGCGAAAACTAATCCGGCTTGGTATATAAATTCTCAGAAGATCGAACTACTCAACAAAGAACCGTATATAATACAAGTTTATGATTTCATTGGACCCAATTTAACAAAATATTTGAAGCAGAAGGCAATTCTACAATTTTCAGAAGAATATACCGAAGATGAACGGAAAACACAATCCATATTAATGTCTTGGCTCTACGAAAGTCGATATCGATCTAAATTACCAACACTTTCTAAACGGATTAGTGATCTCACGGGTCTTGTCACGACCTACGGAACAAAGATCTTCAGTGAAGGAATTCGAATTTCAGTTCAATCCGAAGGAGGATATATAATGCCTCATGTAGATGCGGTATGATTACAAATCTCCTTCTCATAGTTACAATGCAAACTTAAAAAAGTAACAGGTTTTGGAAAATACAACTTTGATGTTGAAAACCTTTGATTTGAAAAGATCGTCATTTTAAATTGTTGTTTTTATGTTAAATGCTTTCAGCACATCAACGACAAAAATCTTCTAGATAAGGTCGGGGACGTTATGGCCACTATAATGATTTACGTGAGTATATAAAAAATACTTTTCAAGCTTCTGTTGATGAATTTGAGAGTAGCTAGAGTGTATTATATTAGCACAATGAAATTTCAAGATCAAGCCCTACAGTGGTAATTTTAAGTGGGATAATTTTTTTTAACTATTTCGAACACTATTCATAGGAGATGATTATTTTAATTTTTCGGATTGCTTATCTACCTCCGTTAAAATAATAATTTGAATGAAATTAATAATTGTATAAAATTCACTTAATGTGTCATTTGTATTAGCTTAATGATGTTAAGCTTGGTGGCACTACTGCCTTCCCGTCAGTCGGTGTGTCTGTGTTGCCCATAAAAGGATCAGCAGTGTTTTGGCACAATGCCAAGCGGAATGGCCAAGTGGATTATATGACCAGTCATGGAGGTAAATCTTTCAATATTAGCAAAATATATCTGGGGTCCACTAGTACTACTAAGCTAAGGGGCACAAAAACAAGCGATTTAGTTTAACTTTTGCCAATAACGTTATCATTTTTTACAGGGTGTCCCGTTTTACTGGGAGATAAATGGCGTAAGAAACATTTTTAAATTGCTGTGTATAATATTATTTATATAGCATTTATACCGAGTTAAAAGGAAATACAATTGTGGAAATGTTTCTATATTCTATCTGCTGTAGTATAGTTGGCAAAATTGTCTTTTGTTAAACTTTAACTAGTGTCATTATACTGCAACGTATACAAAAGCCCAAAAGTGAGCTCCGCAATTTAAATATTTGTACCCTTTTCGTTATTTATTATCAAATAAAACCACAAAAAAATAAAATTGCTAGAACATTTGTCCGTCACAGCCAGAACCTGGCAAAAAATAGTCAGGCACTAAAGAGAGCAACTAAATTTTTTTAGATGGAGAAAAAATTTATTTCATTCACTAACCCCTTAGTCCACCTACCCACCTGCACCCTTAACGTCACGTCACGTACAAGGTTTTGGGTTGGGTTTTTTATGGGCTGGGTCTTTGAACAACTCTACCCATTTTACTTAAAAAGCCCGTGGGTTTATCGGCTTTTTTAACAAAACTTACTATAACGTGCACTAAAGCCCCGTCTAACTATCTAAAGTATACTAATTTTCTTTTACTTTGATATCAGTAGTTATTATTTATTATCAAATGAGAAGTAACAACACAGGTACTCAAGAAAATAACATTGAATGCTTACCATTAGTCTCATTAGAACATGTTAAAAACTTATCCTTTATTTTAATTTCGGCTGTTATAAACGCAACTAATCCTATTTTTAGGATTACACTGTTGTTCTTGCTAGTGTCAGAGCTATAATAGTTTCCTACATGATGTAGTACGGGCTTATAATTATGCCTGAAATCTGCAATTATTTAATAAAACACCTTTAAACCCAAAAAATTGCTGTCGAGGGTATTTCTAAAAACCACGGGGTTTTATATTTGAATCTGATTCATACACGTATTCCCTTGTATATGTATGTATAAACCAGCGTATCAGATTCAGTGGACACAAATTAATTCAGTGATATTGCTGTTTCAGTTGGAGTGAAATGGATATATAACCATCCCAATACTTTCAAGAGAAAATGCACCCTACATAAATATGACTGAAAATATTTGTTATATATACTTATTTATGGCACTGACTATGACTATATGACATGACATAAACTATATTAAACATCTCATACGGAGCGGATGTGTTGCGTAACCTTGCAATCTTTTAATTCATAGATCCCTAGATGCAAATGGTTTCCGGATATAAGTGCCAACATAAAAGTGCCAATTGGTATTGGTACACTCAATGTTCATAAGTACAATTATTGCCATTCTTAATGTCCATAAGTGCCAATTAGCACTCTCATAATGCCCATGGCCCATAAGTGCCAATTCAAAACGTGTCAAAAACTTAAGCGCCATAAAGCATTTAATGCCAAAATTGAAAACATTTGTGTTGGATGATCTATGCTGAAATATTTATAGTTTCTAGCAATTCTATTTGCAGTTCATAATACATCGATGCTAATGAACTTAGGTCGATCTAAGACTATAGTATCGAGTTTTACACAGAGTTCAACTAGCCGGTGGGTAGTGGCTAGGTGGCTAGGGGGCAAAAGTGGCTAGTGGGCGGGTAAATTGATAGGTGGCTAGTGGGCAAAAGGGGCAAAAGTGGGCAAAAGTCAAAATGGGGCCAATAGATACACTAAAGGATGTAAAAATTGGCGCAAAATTTTGAATATTAGGTACTTTTGCCCACTACCCACTTTGCCCCTTTTACCTGGGTGGGTGGGCAAATGTAGTTTTAGCCGGCTAAAACTGAACTCTGGTTTTACATAGTAGGTATCGAGCTCTACATTGTAATTATCGAGCTCTACATTGTAATTATCGAGATCACCTTTGTAATTATCGAGATCTTCTTTGTAATTATCGAGATCAACTTTGTAATTATAGAGATCACCTTTGTAATTATAGAGATCACCTTTGTAATTATAGAGATCAACTTTGTAATTATAGAGATCACCTTAGTAATTATCGATATCATCTTTGTCAATTGTCGAAAAAGCTTTAGACGAGTTCACCGGATACCTACAAAATGTATAGACCAAATTTATAAAGAAGCGATGGACCAATGTTACCATGACGCGGTTACTCCAAACTACCATTACCTGATAATATGAAAAGAAAAATTGTGTTTGGAACTCAGGAACCTTTATCTGTAAGTTGTAATTGTAATAATGTTTCTAAAGTAAAAATGCTTATTTGTAAACTGATTGTATATGGGGGACCCAGAATCATAGGGAATAGTGGATTTAAACTTTAGATTATACTAGTTGAATCCCAGCACACAAAGTGTGCTAGAAAATGTTGAAATCAGTAAATTTCTAGCGACTGCGCATTGGCCCGAATTTCATAGACCCTTGATTGGACTCAGTACTGATAGTCTAGTCCTTGCTCATTAATTACAAAATATTACCCTTATTAATTACAAAATATTACCCTTACTCATTAATTACAAAATATTACGGACATAGTAGATACAAACATTTATTCAAGAATAATGAAAGAATCCCATACGCATGCCCCACTTTATCTTTATGTAGAGTAAAGATAGGGAAAGGCTGTAACGCTGGAGTTACAGCTAAAAGAATGTAAGGTTAAGTGTAACTAGTAGCCCCCATTATATGCGACTCGATTTCTAAAGGTATTACCGTATTAATCGATTTAGTTCCCCAGGGGAATTCCCATTTTGAGACCATTTTTTAGTCAAAAATATTCGTATAGTTCCCCACATGTGGAATTATTATGATATAGGGAACTATATTTCGAATAGCAAATTAAAAAATTTCAATGCCAAATTTTTGTATTATTTCAAAGCAAAATTAAAGATAGTGAATGAGCATATTGGTAGGAATTTAGATTTAGGATAGAGGATAGACGGATAGATAGACAGAGGATAGAGATACGTCTATAGGTTCGGTAGACCAACATCCATATCTTCGTTATCATCGTCGTTCTACTTTACAAACTTTTCAACTTTTTACCCTTTTTTACCATCACAGTGGTGAAAATGCATTTAATGATAAAAATGGTAAATTATAGTGAAAACTTAGCAGAGATACACAAACGACACATTAAAATAAGTTTTCATGCTCTATTTTCTCTAAAATATTTCTAATTAAGATTTTTATTCGAATGTTCACTGAAGTAGTGAAACAGTCATTTAAACGACGTTATTCACTCGGTAACTTTCATTTCATTGGAGAAAGTACTCATTTAATTAAAATTAATTATTCAATAAGTTAGTAAGGATGATTTTGTCCAATTAATTGACCCTTTCTTGGATTCATTAACACCCATTAAGTTGGACAGTCAATTTAAAACAACAATCGTCAGCTGCAACGGTATTTTATGTATTATTGGCGAATTTTATTCAAAGCTCTTACGTAATTTAAATAAAACTATTTTTTACCATTTCTTACCAATTATATCATTTACCACCAATGTTTAGGTGGTGGTAATAACATTAAATACCATTAAAAACCACTTAACAACCATAAGTAGTAAATAGTATTTTGTACACTAATTGGCACAAATGCACTGACTATGGGTACAGATGTACTGGCTAAGTCCAGATTCACTGATTTGATTTGTATAAAATATGGTTCTTATGACTTTAAGATTTTAGGGTGGGGAACTATTTCGATATGGGAAACTAAACATTTGGAGAGCCATATTTTTCCGAATTTATTCATTTAGTTCTCCAACTGGGGAATTATTGCGATATGGGGAACTAAATCGATTAATACGGTATATATTATAATAATGCCCCCTTGGATCAAGGCGGTAAAATTCAAATTTGCCTTACCATACATATATATATGTCGTAGACTGGGAGGGAAAGGTGACTGGGAGGGATATAATGTCCCTCTCCGACTAGACTGGGTGAGATAGCTCTGTACCGCTAGCGGTACCGAACCATGAGGTTTCCGACTGGGAGGGATAGGTTGTAAAGGATTGATATGAATGATTCTATGTGTATAAGTGCCACAACTATCGCAGATTTTAGGTTACTCTTACATGTTTTATTCATTGTAATCATTATTTTCTATAATATTCATAAATGTTAAGTATATTGCACAGTTTGCATCAGTCATAATTAAATCATAAATTATTATTATCGCAGATTTTAGGTTACTCTTACATTTTTTATTCATTGCAATCATTATTTTCTATAATATTTGTAAATATTAAGTATATTGCCCTTTTTGTATCAGTCATAATTAAATCATAAATTATTAAGTCAAGATTGACAGTCAAATAGTTAAGTAGGTAACGCTGCTATTATATTTATTAATGGTTTTTTTCCAAAGCTAGGAGTTACCACACATTACTTACTAACCATACATTCAATGTGCCAAGGGGATCATTGAATGTATGGTAAGTGAAGTAAATGTCGGTCGATGGACCGCTGAAATCGACACAATTGTATGGCCGAAGTACATAACTGCATTGCGATCTGTAACATCATACACCTCTCAATCCATTTGCAAGTGCAAGGGTAACTGTCCAAGTTAAAATGTCCCTGTAAAAAGAATAATATTCACTGTGGTACTAAATACCACAACGGCAACAGCAGTTCCTGCAAAAATTTAGATAATTGAACTCCTAGCTACAGGGACATTTTTTACTTGGATATTATAGAAGATAATGATTACAATGAATAAAACATGTAAGAGTAACCTAAAATCTGCGATAGTTGTGGCACTTATACACATAGGATCATTCATATCAATCCTTTACAACCTATCCCTCCCAGTCGGAAACCTCATGGTTCGGTACCGCTAGCGGTACAGAGCTATCTCACCCAGTCTAGTCGGAGAGGGACATTATATCCCTCCCAGTCACCTTTCCCTCCCAGTCTACGACATATATACTAGCCGGTCACAGGGCCCATGCCCTGTTATAAATAAAGCTAGAGTGTATTCCGGGGCAATATTGTAAGATGGATAGAATGTATTTCAGAAACTTCTTCCCCTCACCCACCTGGTGCGTGAGGGGAAGCAGTTTGCTTGGTCAGATAAAACAGAATAACACTTGGTAGCATAGATGTAAGTTGTAGGTAAACATCCCAGCCAATGCAAAAGATGGAATATCCAACCCCATCCATCCTTTCATCACCAAAAAAACAAGAAAGGATCAACATCCTATCCAGCCCATCACCAACATCCAAATAAGCTAAGCCATCCCGTTAAGCCCATCACCAATATCCAAATAAAGTAATCCATCCCATCCAACTAATTACCAACACCCCAATAAGCTAAGCCATCCAATCCAGCCATCAACAACACCAGGCCATCACCACCATATAAAAAATTTAAATATCCGAACCAAATCATCCTAACATTCAGATGGAAAGGTATTGATTCTCATCCAGTACACCGAACTTCTAGATATCAAAGCTTAGAAGCTTAAAGGGTATTTTTGTAAAGTAACTACGTACAAGTTGCCTAATTCAAACATTTATTTGTATTTGTAAAAACGCAAATTAAAAAATAACGTCATTTATTGCAGTCGGTTATTTCGAACCCTGTAGTCCCAAAAAACAGCTTCTTGGTCGGGAAATTATAGATGCATTTTGTATGTCACACATCCGATAAACTCCAAAGGATGTGACAGCATTCATCCCAACATGCCACTAAAATTGTCAACTGTGAAATTGTTGGCCAAAAAGAATTGTCATTGCAACTCGCTCCAAACATGATTGATTGACTTCAGGAAGGAAAATTTATTAGACACTGCCACGAAAGTTCAATCTTTTGTTTCAACAGTATCAGATCACCCCGAAGTTGCCCTTCTTTTAATATAACTCTAGAATGGTCGAATTTCAAATCGTTGGCCTAGTAATTTTCTAATTACAAATCGCTTGAAAATTGATAGCATGATTCAGAATTATAACTTGTTAGGCCATAACACGGCCACGAAAAAACAATATTTTATTTCAATAGGATCAGATACCGTACAAATTGCCTGCATTTAATTTAATATTAATTGCTACTAGAATCGTCAACTGTGAAATTGATGGCCAAAAAGTATTGTCATTGCAACTCGCTTCTAAATTGATAAAATGACTTCGGGAAGGAAAATTTATTTCACACCCTACCGAAAAATTTCCGTCTTTTGTTTCAACAGTATCAGATCTCCCAAAAGTTGCCCTTCTTTTAATATAACTCTAGAATCGTAAAATGTCGAATCGTTGGCCTAGTAATCTTCTAATTTCAAATCACTTGAAAATTGATAGTATGACTTCTGAATTAAAACTTGTTAGGCTATATAGCGGCCACGAAAACACAATATTTTATTTCAATAGGATCAGATACCGTATAAATTGCCTGCATTTAATTTAATATTAATTGCTACATAAATATAAACTTACATATATAAGTGCAGTAAAATATAAACCAAATCATTTAATAAAAATACTTTAAAAATTGTTAGTGATACAATAGAGACCAGGGAACCCGTATGTTTTTGTAATGTACTAATGTACTAGTGTAATGTAATACTCATACCAAATTCCGATACTGTTTAACAACGATTACAATGGAAGTAAAAACTATTTACAGTTGTCGTTGTCAATTTTATTGAAAATTAAGTTAAGTTGAAATGAAAACTAAATAACCAGGACGTTTTTCTAGGGGGCAGATATAGTCCTCTCAATAATCCATTACCGTTTTATAACTGCAAAAGTGTGGATATAAAGTATAAACCAATTCCATATAAAATATCTATTAAAATTCGCTAACCTTACCATGAAAACCAGGCAACTTGAATGCTTTTGTAATGTATACATTATATTCCCTCAAAGTTCCTTTAGTGTTTTACATCAATTTGCAAAATCAAAAAATATATTCCAAATCATATGCATAAATATTATTAAAAGTTTATTTAGGCACATTACAAATCTGATAACCGGTATGCTTTTCCAAAGGGTACAGATAGTTCCCCCAAAAGTAAAATACCGTTTTATATTTGAAAATATATGGCAGTAAAACATAAACCAAATCATTTAATAAAAATACTTTAAAAATTGTTAGTGATACAATAGAGACCAGGGAACCCGTATGTTTTTGTAATGTTTACATTATACTCATACAAAATTCCGATACTGTTTAACAACGATTACAATGGAAGTAAAAACTATTTACAGTATTCGTTGTCAATTTTATTGAAAATTAAGTTAAGTTGAAATGAAAACTAAATAACCAGGACGTTTTTCTAGGGGGCAGATATAGTCCTCTCAATAATCCATTACCGTTTTATAACTGCAAAAGTGTGGATATAAAGTATAAACCAATTCCATATAAAATATCTATTAAAATTCGCTAACCTTACCATGAAAACCAGGCAACTTGAATGCTTTTGTAATGTATACATTACACTTCCTCAAAGTTCCTTTAGTGTTTTACATCAATTTGCAATATCAAAAAATAAATTCCAAATCATATGCATAAATATTATTAAAAGTTTATTTAGGCACATTACAATTCTGATTACCGGTATGCTTTTCCAAAGGGTACAGATAGTTCCCCTAAAAGTAAAATACCGTTTTATATTTGAAAATATATGGCAGTAAAACATAAACCAAATCATTTAATAAAAATACTTTAAAAATTGTTAGTGATACAATAGAGACCAGGGAACCCGTATGTTTTTGTAATGTTTACATTATACTCATACAAAATTCCGATACTGTTTAACAACGATTACAATGGAAGTAAAAACTATTTACAGTTGTCGTATTCAATTTTATTGAAAAATAAAGTTAAGTTGAAATGAAAACTAAATAACCAGGACGTTTTTCTAGGGGGCAGATATAGTCCTCTCAATAATCCATTACCGTTTTATAACTGCAAAAGTGTGGAAATAAAGTATAAACCAATTCCATATAAAATATCTATTAAAATTCGCTAACCTTACCATGAAAACCAGGCAACTTGAATGCTTTTGTAATGTATACATTATATTCCCTCAAAGTTCCTTTAGTGTTTTACATCAATTTGCAAAATCAAAAAATATATTCCAAATCATATGCATAAATATTATTAAAAGTTTATTTAGGCACATTACAAATCTGATAACCGGTATGCTTTTCCAAAGGTTACAGATAGTTCCCCTAAAAGTAAAATACCGTTTTATATTTGGAAATATATGGCAGTAAAACATAAACCAAATCATTTAATAAAAATACTTTAAAAATTGTTAGTGATACAATAGAGACCAGGGAACCCGTATGTTTTTGTAATGTTTACATTATACTCATACAAAATTCCGATACTGTTTAACAACGATTACAATTGAAGTAAAAACTATTTACAGTTGTCGTATTCAATTTTATTGAAAAATAAAGTTAAGTTGAAATGAAAACTAAATAACCAGGACGTTTTTCTAGGGGGCAGATATAGTCCTCTCAATAATCCATTACCGTTTTATAACTGCAAAAGTGTGGATATAAAGTATAAACCAATTCCATATAAAATATCTATTAAAATTCGCTAACCTTACCATGAAAACCAGGCAACTTGAATGCTTTTGTAATGTATACATTACGCTTCCTCAAAGTTTGTTTAGTGTTTTACATCAATTTGCAATATCAAAAAATAAATTCCAAATCATATGCATAAATATTATTAAAAGTTTATTTAGGCACATTACAATTCTGATTACCGGTATGCTTTTCCAAAGGGTACAGATAGTTCCCCCAAAAGTAAAATACCGTTTTATATTTGAAAATATATGGCAGTAAAACATAAACCAAATCATTTAATAAAAATACTTTAAAAATTGTTAGTGATACAATAGAGACCAGGGAACCCGTATGTATTTGTAATGTTTACATTATACTCATACAAAATTCCGATACTGTTTAACAACGATTACAATGGAAGTAAAAACTATTTACAGTTGTCGTTGTCAATTTTATTGAAAATTAAGTTAAGTTGAAATGAAAACTAAATAACCAGGACGTTTTTCTAGGGGGCAACTATAGTCCTCTCAATAATTCATTTCCGTTTTATAACTGCAAAAGTGTGGATATAAAGTATAAACACATTCCATATAAAATATCTATTAAAATTCGCTAACCTTACCATGAAAACCAGGCAACTTGAATGCTTTTGTAATGTATACATTATATTCCCTCAAAGTTCCTTTAGTGTTTTACATCAATTTGCAAAATCAAAAAATATATTCCAAATCATATGCATAAATATTATTAAAAGTTTATTTAGGCACATTACAAATCTGATAACCGGTATGCTTTTCCAAAGGGTACAGATAGTTCCCCCAAAAGTAAAATACCGTTTTATATTTGAAAATATATGGCAGTAAAACATAAACCAAATCATTTAATAAAAATACTTTAAAAATTGTTAGTGATACAATAGAGACCAGGGAACCCGTATGTTTTTGTAATTTTTACACTATACTCATACAAAATTCCGATACTGTTTAACAACGATTACAATGGAAGTAAAAACTATTTACAGTATTCGTTGTCAATTTTATTGAAAATTAAGTTAAGTTGAAATGAAAACTAAATAACCAGGACGTTTTTCTAGGGGGCAGATATAGTCCTCTCAATAATCCATTACCGTTTTATAACTGCAAAAGTGTGGATATAAAGTATAAACCAATTCCATATAAAATATCTATTAAAATTCGCTAACCTTACCATGAAAACCAGGCAACTTGAATGCTTTTGTAATGTATACATTACACTTCCTCAAAGTTCCTTTAGTGTTTTACATCAATTTGCAAAATCAAAAAATAAATTCCAAATCATATGCATAAATATTATTAAAAGTTTATTTAGGCACATTACAATTCTGATTACCGGTATGCTTTTCCAAAGGGTACAGATAGTTCCCCCAAAAGTAAAATACCGTTTTATATTTGAAAATATATGGCAGTAAAACATAAACCAAATCATTTAATAAAAATACTTTAAAAATTGTTAGTGATACAATAGAGACCAGGGAACCCGTATGTATTTGTAATGTTTACATTATACTCATACAAAATTACGATACTGTTTAACAACGATTACAATGGAAGTAAAAACTATTTACAGTTGTCGTTGTCAATTTTATTGAAAATTAAGTTAAGTTGAAATGAAAACTAAATAACCAGGACGTTTTTCTAGGGGGCAGATATAGTCCTCTCAATAATCCATTACCGTTTTATAACTGCAAAAGTGTGGATATAAAGTATAAACCAATTCCATATAAAATATCTATTAAAATTCGCTAACCTTACCATGAAAACCAGGCAACTTGAATGCTTTTGTAATGTATACATTACACTTCCTCAAAGTTCCTTTAGTGTTTTACATCAATTTGCAAAATCAAAAAATATATTCCAAATCATATGCATAAATATTATTAAAAGTTTATTTAGGCACATTACAATTCTGATTACCGGTATGCTTTTCCAAAGGGTACAGATAGTTCCCCCAAAAGTAAAATACCGTTTTATATTTGAAAATATATGGCAGTAAAACATAAACCAAATCATTTAATAAAAATACTTTAAAAATTGTTAGTGATACAATAGAGACCAGGGAACCCGTATGTATTTGTAATGTTTACATTATACTCATACAAAATTACGATACTGTTTAACAACGATTACAATGGAAGTAAAAACTATTTACAGTTGTCGTTGTCAATTTTATTGAAAATTAAGTTAAGTTGAAATGAAAACTAAATAACCAGGACGTTTTTCTAGGGGGCAGATATAGTCCTCTCAATAATCCATTACCGTTTTATAACTGCAAAAGTGTGGATATAAAGTATAAACCAATTCCATATAAAATATCTATTAAAATTCGCTAACCTTACCATGAAAACCAGGCAACTTGAATGCTTTTGTAATGTATACATTATATTCCCTCAAAGTTCCTTTAGTGTTTTACATCAATTTGCAAAATCAAAAAATATATTCCAAATCATATGCATAAATATTATTAAAAGTTTATTTAGGCACATTACAAATCTGATAACCGGTATGCTTTTCCAAAGGGTACAGATAGTTCCCCCAAAAGTAAAATACCGTTTTATATTTGAAAATATATGGCAGTAAAACATAAACCAAATCATTTAATAAAAATACTTTAAAAATTGTTAGTGATACAATAGAGACCAGGGAACCCGTATGTATTTGTAATAATTACATTATACTCATACAAAATTACGATACTGTTTAACAACGATTACAATGGAAGTAAAAACTATTTACAGTTGTCGTTGTCAATTTTATTGAAAATTAAGTTAAGTTGAAATGAAAACTAAATAACCAGGACGTTTTTCTAGGGGGCAGATATAGTCCTCTCAATAATCCATTACCGTTTTATAACTGCAAAAGTGTGGATATAAAGTATAAACCAATTCCATATAAAATATCTATTAAAATTCGCTAACCTTACCATGAAAACCAGGCAACTTGAATGCTTTTGTAATGTATACATTATATTCCCTCAAAGTTCCTTTAGTGTTTTACATCAATTTGCAAAATCAAAAAATAAATTCCAAATCATATGCATAAATATTATTAAAAGTTTATTTAGGCACATTACAATTCTGATTACCGGTATGCTTTTCCAAAGGGTACAGATAGTTCCCCCAAAAGTAAAATACCGTTTTATATTTGAAAATATATGGCAGTAAAACATAAACCAAATCATTTAATAAAAATACTTTAAAAATTGTTAGTGATACAATAGAGACCAGGGAACCCGTATGTATTTGTAATGTTTACATTATACTCATACAAAATTACGATACTGTTTAACAACGATTACAATGGAAGTAAAAACTATTTACAGTTGTCGTTGTCAATTTTATTGAAAATTAAGTTAAGTTGAAATGAAAACTAAATAACCAGGACGTTTTTCTAGGGGGCAGATATAGTCCTCTCAATAATCCATTACCGTTTTATAACTGCAAAAGTGTGGATATAAAGTATAAACCAATTCCATATAAAATATCTATTAAAATTCGCTAACCTTACCATGAAAACCAGGCAACTTGAATGCTTTTGTAATGTATACATTATATTCCCTCAAAGTTCCTTTAGTGTTTTACATCAATTTGCAAAATCAAAAAATATATTCCAAATCATATGCATAAATATTATTAAAAGTTTATTTAGGCACATTACAAATCTGATAACCGGTATGCTTTTCCAAAGGGTACAGATAGTTCCCCCAAAAGTAAAATACCGTTTTATATTTGAAAATATATGGCAGTAAAACATAAACCAAATCATTTAATAAAAATACTTTAAAAATTGTTAGTGATACAATAGAGACCAGGGAACCCGTATGTTTTTGTAATTTTTACATTATACTCATACAAAATTCCGATACTGTTTAACAACGATTACAATGGAAGTAAAAACTATTTACAGTTGTCGTTGTCAATTTTATTGAAAATTAAGTTAAGTTGAAATGAAAACTAAATAACCAGGACGTTTTTCTAGGGGGCAGATATAGTCCTCTCAATAATCCATTACCGTTTTATAACTGCAAAAGTGTGGATATAAAGTATAAACCAATTCCATATAAAATATCTATTAAAATTCGCTAACCTTACCATGAAAACCAGGCAACTTGAATGCTTTTGTAATGTATACATTACACTTCCTCAAAGTTCCTTTAGTGTTTTACATCAATTTGCAAAATCAAAAAATAAATTCCAAATCATATGCATAAATATTATTAAAAGTTTATTTAGGCACATTACAATTCTGATTACCGGTATGCTTTTCCAAAGGGTACAGATAGTTCCCCCAAAAGTAAAATACCGTTTTATATTTGAAAATATATGGCAGTAAAACATAAACCAAATCATTTAATAAAAATACTTTAAAAATTGTTAGTGATACAATAGAGACCAGGGAACCCGTATGTATTTGTAATGTTTACATTATACTCATACAAAATTCCGATACTGTTTAACAACGATTACAATGGAAGTAAAAACTATTTACAGTTGTCGTTGTCAATTTTATTGAAAATTAAGTTAAGTTGAAATGAAAACTAAATAACCAGGACGTTTTTCTAGGGGGCAGATATAGTCCTCTCAATAATCCATTACCGTTTTATAACTGCAAAAGTGTGGATATAAAGTATAAACCAATTCCATATAAAATATCTATTAAAATTCGCTAACCTTACCATGAAAACCAGGCAACTTGAATGCTTTTGTAATGTATACATTACACTTCCTCAAAGTTCCTTTAGTGTTTTACATCAATTTGCAAAATCAAAAAATATATTCCAAATCATATGCATAAATATTATTAAAAGTTTATTTAGGCACATTACAATTCTGATTACCGGTATGCTTTTCCAAAGGGTACAGATAGTTCCCCCAAAAGTAAAATACCGTTTTATATTTGAAAATATATGGCAGTAAAACATAAACCAAATCATTTAATAAAAATACTTTAAAAATTGTTAGTGATACAATAGAGACCAGGGAACCCGTATGTTTTTGTAATGTTTACATTATACTCATACAAAATTCCGATACTGTTTAACAACGATTACAATGGAAGTAAAAACTATTTACAGTTGTCGTTGTCAATTTTATTGAAAATTAAGTTAAGTTGAAATGAAAACTAAATAACCAGGACGTTTTTCTAGGGGGCAGATATAGTCCTCTCAATAATCCATTACCGTTTTATAACTGCAAAAGTGTGGATATAAAGTATAAACCAATTCCATATAAAATATCTATTAAAATTCGCTAACCTTACCATGAAAACCAGGCAACTTGAATGCTTTTGTAATGTATACATTATATTCCCTCAAAGTTCCTTTAGTGTTTTACATCAATTTGCAAAATCAAAAAATATATTCCAAATCATATGCATAAATATTATTAAAAGTTTATTTAGGCACATTACAAATCTGATAACCGGTATGCTTTTCCAAAGGGTACAGATAGTTCCCCCAAAAGTAAAATACCGTTTTATATTTGAAAATATATGGCAGTAAAACATAAACCAAATCATTTAATAAAAATACTTTAAAAATTGTTAGTGATACAATAGAGACCAGGGAACCCGTATGTATTTGTAATGTTTACATTATACTCATACAAAATTACGATACTGTTTAACAACGATTACAATGGAAGTAAAAACTATTTACAGTTGTCGTTGTCAATTTTATTGAAAATTAAGTTAAGTTGAAATGAAAACTAAATAACCAGGACGTTTTTCTAGGGGGCAGATATAGTCCTCTCAATAATCCATTACCGTTTTATAACTGCAAAAGTGTGGATATAAAGTATAAACCAATTCCATATAAAATATCTATTAAAATTCGCTAACCTTACCATGAAAACCAGGCAACTTGAATGCTTTTGTAATGTATACATTATATTCCCTCAAAGTTCCTTTAGTGTTTTACATCAATTTGCAAAATCAAAAAATAAATTCCAAATCATATGCATAAATATTATTAAAAGTTTATTTAGGCACATTACAATTCTGATTACCGGTATGCTTTTCCAAAGGGTACAGATAGTTCCCCCAAAAGTAAAATACCGTTTTATATTTGAAAATATATGGCAGTAAAACATAAACCAAATCATTTAATAAAAATACTTTAAAAATTGTTAGTGATACAATAGAGACCAGGGAACCCGTATGTATTTGTAATGTTTACATTATACTCATACAAAATTCCGATACTGTTTAACAACGATTACAATGGAAGTAAAAACTATTTACAGTTGTCGTTGTCAATTTTATTGAAAATTAAGTTAAGTTGAAATGAAAACTAAATAACCAGGACGTTTTTCTAGGGGGCAGATATAGTCCTCTCAATAATCCATTACCGTTTTATAACTGCAAAAGTGTGGATATAAAGTATAAACCAATTCCATATAAAATATCTATTAAAATTCGCTAACCTTACCATGAAAACCAGGCAACTTGAATGCTTTTGTAATGTATACATTATACTTCCCTCAAAGTTCCTTTAGTGTTTTACATCAATTTGCAAAATCAAAAAATATATTCCAAATCATATGCATAAATATTATTAAAAGTTTATTTAGGCACATTACAAATCTGATAACCGGTATGCTTTTCCAAAGGGTACAGATAGTTCCCCCAAAAGTAAAATACCGTTTTATATTTGAAAATATATGGCAGTAAAACATAAACCAAATCATTTAATAAAAATACTTTAAAAATTGTTAGTGATACAATAGAGACCAGGGAACCCGTATGTTTTTGTAATTTTTACATTATACTCATACAAAATTCCGATACTGTTTAACAACGATTACAATGGAAGTAAAAACTATTTACAGTTGTCGTTGTCAATTTTATTGAAAATTAAGTTAAGTTGAAATGAAAACTAAATAACCAGGACGTTTTTCTAGGGGGCAGATATAGTCCTCTCAATAATCCATTACCGTTTTATAACTGCAAAAGTGTGGATATAAAGTATAAACCAATTCCATATAAAATATCTATTAAAATTCGCTAACCTTACCATGAAAACCAGGCAACTTGAATGCTTTTGTAATGTATACATTACACTTCCTCAAAGTTCCTTTAGTGTTTTACATCAATTTGCAAAATCAAAAAATAAATTCCAAATCATATGCATAAATATTATTAAAAGTTTATTTAGGCACATTACAATTCTGATTACCGGTATGCTTTTCCAAAGGGTACAGATAGTTCCCCCAAAAGTAAAATACCGTTTTATATTTGAAAATATATGGCAGTAAAACATAAACCAAATCATTTAATAAAAATACTTTAAAAATTGTTAGTGATACAATAGAGACCAGGGAACCCGTATGTATTTGTAATGTTTACATTATACTCATACAAAATTACGATACTGTTTAACAACGATTACAATGGAAGTAAAAACTATTTACAGTTGTCGTTGTCAATTTTATTGAAAAATAAAGTTAAGTTGAAATGAAAACTAAATAACCAGGACGTTTTTCTAGGGGGCAGATATAGTCCTCTCAATAATCCATTACCGTTTTATAACTGCAAAAGTGTGGATATAAAGTATAAACCAATTCCATATAAAATATCTATTAAAATTCGCTAACCTTACCATGAAAACCAGGCAACTTGAATGCTTTTGTAATGTATACATTATATTCCCTCAAAGTTCCTTTAGTGTTTTACATCAATTTGCAAAATCAAAAAATATATTCCAAATCATATGCATAAATATTATTAAAAGTTTATTTAGGCACATTACAAATCTGATAACCGGTATGCTTTTCCAAAGGGTACAGATAGTTCCCCCAAAAGTAAAATACCGTTTTATATTTGAAAATATATGGCAGTAAAACATAAACCAAATCATTTAATAAAAATACTTTAAAAATTGTTAGTGATACAATAGAGACCAGGGAACCCGTATGTTTTTGTAATTTTTACATTATACTCATACAAAATTCCGATACTGTTTAACAACGATTACAATGGAAGTAAAAACTATTTACAGTTGTCGTTGTCAATTTTATTGAAAATTAAGTTAAGTTGAAATGAAAACTAAATAACCAGGACGTTTTTCTAGGGGGCAGATATAGTCCTCTCAATAATCCATTACCGTTTTATAACTGCAAAAGTGTGGATATAAAGTATAAACCAATTCCATATAAAATATCTATTAAAATTCGCTAACCTTACCATGAAAACCAGGCAACTTGAATGCTTTTGTAATGTATACATTATATTCCCTCAAAGTTCCTTTAGTGTTTTACATCAATTTGCAAAATCAAAAAATATATTCCAAATCATATGCATAAATATTATTAAAAGTTTATTTAGGCACATTACAATTCTGATTACCGGTATGCTTTTCCAAAGGGTACAGATAGTTCCCCCAAAAGTAAAATACCGTTTTATATTTGAAAATATATGGCAGTAAAACATAAACCAAATCATTTAATAAAAATACTTTAAAAATTGTTAGTGATACAATAGAGACCAGGGAACCCGTATGTATTTGTAATGTTTACATTATACTCATACAAAATTCCGATACTGTTTAACAACGATTACAATGGAAGTAAAAACTATTTACAGTTGTCGTTGTCAATTTTATTGAAAATTAAGTTAAGTTGAAATGAAAACTAAATAACCAGGACGTTTTTCTAGGGGGCAACTATAGTCCTCTCAATAATTCATTTCCGTTTTATAACTGCAAAAGTGTGGATATAAAGTATAAACCAATTCCATATAAAATATCTATTAAAATTCGCTAACCTTACCATGAAAACCAGGCAACTTGAATGCTTTTGTAATGTATACATTATATTCCCTCAAAGTTCCTTTAGTGTTTTACATCAATTTGCAAAATCAAAAAATATATTCCAAATCATATGCATAAATATTATTAAAAGTTTATTTAGGCACATTACAAATCTGATAACCGGTATGCTTTTCCAAAGGGTACAGATAGTTCCCCCAAAAGTAAAATACCGTTTTATATTTGAAAATATATGGCAGTAAAACATAAACCAAATCATTTAATAAAAATACTTTAAAAATTGTTAGTGATACAATAGAGACCAGGGAACCCGTATGTTTTTGTAATTTTTACACTATACTCATACAAAATTCCGATACTGTTTAACAACGATTACAATGGAAGTAAAAACTATTTACAGTTGTCGTTGTCAATTTTATTGAAAATTAAGTTAAGTTGAAATGAAAACTAAATAACCAGGACGTTTTTCTAGGGGGCAGATATAGTCCTCTCAATAATCCATTACCGTTTTATAACTGCAAAAGTGTGGATATAAAGTATAAACCAATTCCATATAAAATATCTATTAAAATTCGCTAACCTTACCATGAAAACCAGGCAACTTGAATGCTTTTGTAATGTATACATTACACTTCCTCAAAGTTCCTTTAGTGTTTTACATCAATTTGCAAAATCAAAAAATAAATTCCAAATCATATGCATAAATATTATTAAAAGTTTATTTAGGCACATTACAATTCTGATTACCGGTATGCTTTTCCAAAGGGTACAGATAGTTGCCCCAAAAGTAAAATACCGTTTTATATTTGAAAATATATGGCAGTAAAACATAAACCAAATCATTTAATAAAAATACTTTAAAAATTGTTAGTGATACAATAGAGACCAGGGAACCCGTATGTATTTGTAATGTTTACATTATACTCATACAAAATTACGATACTGTTTAACAACGATTACAATGGAAGTAAAAACTATTTACAGTTGTCGTTGTCAATTTTATTGAAAATTAAGTTAAGTTGAAATGAAAACTAAATAACCAGGACGTTTTTCTAGGGGGCAGATATAGTCCTCTCAATAATCCATTACCGTTTTATAACTGCAAAAGTGTGGATATAAAGTATAAACCAATTCCATATAAAATATCTATTAAAATTCGCTAACCTTACCATGAAAACCAGGCAACTTGAATGCTTTTGTAATGTATACATTATATTCCCTCAAAGTTCCTTTAGTGTTTTACATCAATTTGCAAAATCTAAAAATATATTCCAAATCATATGCATAAATATTATTAAAAGTTTATTTAGGCACATTACAAATCTGATAACCGGTATGCTTTTCCAAAGGGTACAGATAGTTCCCCCAAAAGTAAAATACCGTTTTATATTTGAAAATATATGGCAGTAAAACATAAACCAAATCATTTAATAAAAATACTTTAAAAATTGTTAGTGATACAATAGAGACCAGGGAACCCGTATGTTTTTGTAATTTTTACATTATACTCATACAAAATTCCGATACTGTTTAACAACGATTACAATGGAAGTAAAAACTATTTACAGTTGTCGTTGTCAATTTTATTGAAAATTAAGTTAAGTTGAAATGAAAACTAAATAACCAGGACGTTTTTCTAGGGGGCAGATATAGTCCTCTCAATAATCCATTACCGTTTTATAACTGCAAAAGTGTGGATATAAAGTATAAACCAATTCCATATAAAATATCTATTAAAATTCGCTAACCTTACCATGAAAACCAGGCAACTTGAATGCTTTTGTAATGTATACATTACACTTCCTCAAAGTTCCTTTAGTGTTTTACATCAATTTGCAATATCAAAAAATAAATTCCAAATCATATGCATAAATATTATTAAAAGTTTATTTAGGCACATTACAATTCTGATTACCGGTATGCTTTTCCAAAGGGTACAGATAGTTCCCCTAAAAGTAAAATACCGTTTTATATTTGAAAATATATGGCAGTAAAACATAAACCAAATCATTTAATAAAAATACTTTAAAAATTGTTAGTGATACAATAGAGACCAGGGAACCCGTATGTTTTTGTAATGTTTACATTATACTCATACAAAATTCCGATACTGTTTAACAACGATTACAATGGAAGTAAAAACTATTTACAGTTGTCGTTGTCAATTTTATTGAAAAATAAAGTTAAGTTGAAATGAAAACTAAATAACCAGGACGTTTTTCTAGGGGGCAGATATAGTCCTCTCAATAATCCATTACCGTTTTATAACTGCAAAAGTGTGGATATAAAGTATAAACCAATTCCATATAAAATATCTATTAAAATTCGCTAACCTTACCATGAAAACCAGGCAACTTGAATGCTTTTGTAATGTATACATTATATTCCTCAAAGTTCCTTTAGTGTTTTACATCAATTTGCAAAATCAAAAAATATATTCCAAATCATATGCATAAATATTATTAAAAGTTTATTTAGGCACATTACAATTCTGATTACCGGTATGCTTTTCCAAAGGGTACAGATAGTTCCCCCAAAAGTAAAATACCGTTTTATATTTGAAAATATATGGCAGTAAAACATAAACCAAATCATTTAATAAAAATACTTTAAAAATTGTTAGTGATACAATAGAGACCAGGGAACCCGTATGTATTTGTAATGTTTACATTATACTCATACAAAATTCCGATACTGTTTAACAACGATTACAATGGAAGTAAAAACTATTTACAGTTGTCGTTGTCAATTTTATTGAAAATTAAGTTAAGTTGAAATGAAAACTAAATAACCAGGACGTTTTTCTAGGGGGCAGATATAGTCCTCTCAATAATCCATTACCGTTTTATAACTGCAAAAGTGTGGATATAAAGTATAAACCAATTCCATATAAAATATCTATTAAAATTCGCTAACCTTACCATGAAAACCAGGCAACTTGAATGCTTTTGTAATGTATACATTACACTTCCTCAAAGTTCCTTTAGTGTTTTACATCAATTTGCAAAATCAAAAAATATATTCCAAATCATATGCATAAATATTATTAAAAGTTTATTTAGGCACATTACAATTCTGATTACCGGTATGCTTTTCCAAAGGGTACAGATAGTTCCCCTAAAAGTAAAATACCGTTTTATATTTGAAAATATATGGCAGTAAAACATAAACCAAATCATTTAATAAAAATACTTTAAAAATTGTTAGTGATACAATAGAGACCAGGGAACCCGTATGTTTTTGTAATGTTTACATTATACTCATACAAAATTCCGATACTGTTTAACAACGATTACAATGGAAGTAAAAACTATTTACAGTTGTCGTTGTCAATTTTATTGAAAAATAAAGTTAAGTTGAAATGAAAACTAAATAACCAGGACGTTTTTCTAGGGGGCAGATATAGTCCTCTCAATAATCCATTACCGTTTTATAACTGCAAAAGTGTGGATATAAAGTATAAACCAATTCCATATAAAATATCTATTAAAATTCGCTAACCTTACCATGAAAACCAGGCAACTTGAATGCTTTTGTAATGTATACATTATACTGCCTCAAAGTTCCTTTAGTGTTTTACATCAATTTGCAAAATCAAAAAATAAATTCCAAATCATATGCATAAATATTATTAAAAGTTTATTTAGGCACATTACAATTCTGATTACCGGTATGCTTTTCCAAAGGGTACAGATAGTTCCCCCAAAAGTAAAATACCGTTTTATATTTGAAAATATATGGCAGTAAAACATAAACCAAATCATTTAATAAAAATACTTTAAAAATTGTTAGTGATACAATAGAGACCAGGGAACCCGTATGTATTTGTAATGTTTACATTATACTCATACAAAATTCCGATACTGTTTAACAACGATTACAATGGAAGTAAAAACTATTTACAGTTGTCGTTGTCAATTTTATTGAAAATTAAGTTAAGTTGAAATGAAAACTAAATAACCAGGACGTTTTTCTAGGGGGCAGATATAGTCCTCTCAATAATCCATTACCGTTTTATAACTGCAAAAGTGTGGATATAAAGTATAAACCAATTCCATATAAAATATCTATTAAAATTCGCTAACCTTACCATGAAAACCAGGCAACTTGAATGCTTTTGTAATGTATACATTATATTCCCTCAAAGTTCCTTTAGTGTTTTACATCAATTTGCAAAATCAAAAAATATATTCCAAATCATATGCATAAATATTATTAAAAGTTTATTTAGGCACATTACAAATCTGATAACCGGTATGCTTTTCCAAAGGGTACAGATAGTTCCCCCAAAAGTAAAATACCGTTTTATATTTGAAAATATATGGCAGTAAAACATAAACCAAATCATTTAATAAAAATACTTTAAAAATTGTTAGTGATACAATAGAGACCAGGGAACCCGTATGTTTTTGTAATTTTTACATTATACTCATACAAAATTCCGATACTGTTTAACAACGATTACAATGGAAGTAAAAACTATTTACAGTATTCGTTGTCAATTTTATTGAAAATTAAGTTAAGTTGAAATGAAAACTAAATAACCAGGACGTTTTTCTAGGGGGCAGATATAGTCCTCTCAATAATCCATTACCGTTTTATAACTGCAAAAGTGTGGATATAAAGTATAAACCAATTCCATATAAAATATCTATTAAAATTCGCTAACCTTACCATGAAAACCAGGCAACTTGAATGCTTTTGTAATGTATACATTATATTCCCTCAAAGTTCCTTTAGTGTTTTACATCAATTTGCAAAATCAAAAAATAAATTCCAAATCATATGCATAAATATTATTAAAAGTTTATTTAGGCACATTACAATTCTGATTACCGGTATGCTTTTCCAAAGGGTACAGATAGTTCCCCCAAAAGTAAAATACCGTTTTATATTTGAAAATATATGGCAGTAAAACATAAACCAAATCATTTAATAAAAATACTTTAAAAATTGTTAGTGATACAATAGAGACCAGGGAACCCGTATGTTTTTGTAATGTTTACATTATACTCATACAAAATTCCGATACTGTTTAACAACGATTACAATGGAAGTAAAAACTATTTACAGTTGTCGTATTCAATTTTATTGAAAAATAAAGTTAAGTTGAAATGAAAACTAAATAACCAGGACGTTTTTCTAGGGGGCAGATATAGTCCTCTCAATAATCCATTACCGTTTTATAACTGCAAAAGTGTGGATATAAAGTATAAACCAATTCCATATAAAATATCTATTAAAATTCGCTAACCTTACCATGAAAACCAGGCAACTTGAATGCTTTTGTAATGTATACATTACACTTCCTCAAAGTTCCTTTAGTGTTTTACATCAATTTGCAAAATCAAAAAATATATTCCAAATCATATGCATAAATATTATTAAAAGTTTATTTAGGCACATTACAATTCTGATTACCGGTATGCTTTTCCAAAGGGTACAGATAGTTCCCCCAAAAGTAAAATACCGTTTTATATTTGAAAATATATGGCAGTAAAACATAAACCAAATCATTTAATAAAAATACTTTAAAAATTGTTAGTGATACAATAGAGACCAGGGAACCCGTATGTATTTGTAATGTTTACATTATACTCATACAAAATTCCGATACTGTTTAACAACGATTACAATGGAAGTAAAAACTATTTACAGTTGTCGTTGTCAATTTTATTGAAAATTAAGTTAAGTTGAAATGAAAACTAAATAACCAGGACGTTTTTCTAGGGGGCAGATATAGTCCTCTCAATAATCCATTACCGTTTTATAACTGCAAAAGTGTGGATATAAAGTATAAACCAATTCCATATAAAATATCTATTAAAATTCGCTAACCTTACCATGAAAACCAGGCAACTTGAATGCTTTTGTAATGTATACATTATATTCCCTCAAAGTTCCTTTAGTGTTTTACATCAATTTGCAAAATCAAAAAATATATTCCAAATCATATGCATAAATATTATTAAAAGTTTATTTAGGCACATTACAAATCTGATAACCGGTATGCTTTTCCAAAGGGTACAGATAGTTCCCCCAAAAGTAAAATACCGTTTTATATTTGAAAATATATGGCAGTAAAACATAAACCAAATCATTTAATAAAAATACTTTAAAAATTGTTAGTGATACAATAGAGACCAGGGAACCCGTATGTTTTTGTAATTTTTACATTATACTCATACAAAATTCCGATACTGTTTAACAACGATTACAATGGAAGTAAAAACTATTTACAGTATTCGTTGTCAATTTTATTGAAAATTAAGTTAAGTTGAAATGAAAACTAAATAACCAGGACGTTTTTCTAGGGGGCAGATATAGTCCTCTCAATAATCCATTACCGTTTTATAACTGCAAAAGTGTGGATATAAAGTATAAACCAATTCCATATAAAATATCTATTAAAATTCGCTAACCTTACCATGAAAACCAGGCAACTTGAATGCTTTTGTAATGTATACATTACACTTCCTCAAAGTTCCTTTAGTGTTTTACATCAATTTGCAAAATCAAAAAATAAATTCCAAATCATATGCATAAATATTATTAAAAGTTTATTTAGGCACATTACAATTCTGATTACCGGTATGCTTTTCCAAAGGGTACAGATAGTTCCCCTAAAAGTAAAATACCGTTTTATATTTGAAAATATATGGCAGTAAAACATAAACCAAATCATTTAATAAAAATACTTTAAAAATTGTTAGTGATACAATAGAGACCAGGGAACCCGTATGTATTTGTAATGTTTACATTATACTCATACAAAATTACGATACTGTTTAACAACGATTACAATGGAAGTAAAAACTATTTACAGTTGTCGTATTCAATTTTATTGAAAAATAAAGTTAAGTTGAAATGAAAACTAAATAACCAGGACGTTTTTCTAGGGGGCAGATATAGTCCTCTCAATAATCCATTACCGTTTTATAACTGCAAAAGTGTGGATATAAAGTATAAACCAATTCCATATAAAATATCTATTAAAATTCGCTAACCTTACCATGAAAACCAGGCAACTTGAATGCTTTTGTAATGTATACATTATATTCCCTCAAAGTTCCTTTAGTGTTTTACATCAATTTGCAAAATCAAAAAATATATTCCAAATCATATGCATAAATATTATTAAAAGTTTATTTAGGCACATTACAATTCTGATTACCGGTATGCTTTTCCAAAGGGTACAGATAGTTCCCCCAAAAGTAAAATACCGTTTTATATTTGAAAATATATGGCAGTAAAACATAAACCAAATCATTTAATAAAAATACTTTAAAAATTGTTAGTGATACAATAGAGACCAGGGAACCCGTATGTATTTGTAATGTTTACATTATACTCATACAAAATTCCGATACTGTTTAACAACGATTACAATGGAAGTAAAAACTATTTACAGTTGTCGTTGTCAATTTTATTGAAAATTAAGTTAAGTTGAAATGAAAACTAAATAACCAGGACGTTTTTCTAGGGGGCAGATATAGTCCTCTCAATAATCCATTACCGTTTTATAACTGCAAAAGTGTGGATATAAAGTATAAACCAATTCCATATAAAATATCTATTAAAATTCGCTAACCTTACCATGAAAACCAGGCAACTTGAATGCTTTTGTAATGTATACATTATATTCCCTCAAAGTTCCTTTAGTGTTTTACATCAATTTGCAAAATCAAAAAATATATTCCAAATCATATGCATAAATATTATTAAAAGTTTATTTAGGCACATTACAAATCTGATAACCGGTATGCTTTTCCAAAGGGTACAGATAGTTCCCCCAAAAGTAAAATACCGTTTTATATTTGAAAATATATGGCAGTAAAACATAAACCAAATCATTTAATAAAAATACTTTAAAAATTGTTAGTGATACAATAGAGACCAGGGAACCCGTATGTTTTTGTAATTTTTACATTATACTCATACAAAATTCCGATACTGTTTAACAACGATTACAATGGAAGTAAAAACTATTTACAGTTGTCGTTGTCAATTTTATTGAAAATTAAGTTAAGTTGAAATGAAAACTAAATAACCAGGACGTTTTTCTAGGGGGCAGATATAGTCCTCTCAATAATCCATTACCGTTTTATAACTGCAAAAGTGTGGATATAAAGTATAAACCAATTCCATATAAAATATCTATTAAAATTCGCTAACCTTACCATGAAAACCAGGCAACTTGAATGCTTTTGTAATGTATACATTACACTTCCTCAAAAGTTCCTTTAGTGTTTTACATCAATTTGCAAAATCAAAAAATAAATTCCAAATCATATGCATAAATATTATTAAAAGTTTATTTAGGCACATTACAATTCTGATTACCGGTATGCTTTTCCAAAGGGTACAGATAGTTCCCCCAAAAGTAAAATACCGTTTTATATTTGAAAATATATGGCAGTAAAACATAAACCAAATCATTTAATAAAAATACTTTAAAAATTGTTAGTGATACAATAGAGACCAGGGAACCCGTATGTATTTGTAATGTTTACATTATACTCATACAAAATTCCGATACTGTTTAACAACGATTACAATGGAAGTAAAAACTATTTACAGTTGTCGTTGTCAATTTTATTGAAAAATAAAGTTAAGTTGAAATGAAAACTAAATAACCAGGACGTTTTTCTAGGGGGCAGATATAGTCCTCTCAATAATCCATTACCGTTTTATAACTGCAAAAGTGTGGATATAAAGTATAAACCAATTCCATATAAAATATCTATTAAAATTCGCTAACCTTACCATGAAAACCAGGCAACTTGAATGCTTTTGTAATGTATACATTATATTCCCTCAAAGTTCCTTTAGTGTTTTACATCAATTTGCAAAATCAAAAAATATATTCCAAATCATATGCATAAATATTATTAAAAGTTTATTTAGGCACATTACAATTCTGATTACCGGTATGCTTTTCCAAAGGGTACAGATAGTTCCCCCAAAAGTAAAATACCGTTTTATATTTGAAAATATATGGCAGTAAAACATAAACCAAATCATTTAATAAAAATACTTTAAAAATTGTTAGTGATACAATAGAGACCAGGGAACCCGTATGTATTTGTAATGTTTACATTATACTCATACAAAATTCCGATACTGTTTAACAACGATTACAATGGAAGTAAAAACTATTTACAGTTGTCGTTGTCAATTTTATTGAAAATTAAGTTAAGTTGAAATGAAAACTAAATAACCAGGACGTTTTTCTAGGGGGCAGATATAGTCCTCTCAATAATCCATTACCGTTTTATAACTGCAAAAGTGTGGATATAAAGTATAAACCAATTCCATATAAAATATCTATTAAAATTCGCTAACCTTACCATGAAAACCAGGCAACTTGAATGCTTTTGTAATGTATACATTATACTTCCCTCAAAGTTCCTTTAGTGTTTTACATCAATTTGCAAAATCAAAAAATATATTCCAAATCATATGCATAAATATTATTAAAAGTTTATTTAGGCACATTACAAATCTGATAACCGGTATGCTTTTCCAAAGGGTACAGATAGTTCCCCCAAAAGTAAAATACCGTTTTATATTTGAAAATATATGGCAGTAAAACATAAACCAAATCATTTAATAAAAATACTTTAAAAATTGTTAGTGATACAATAGAGACCAGGGAACCCGTATGTTTTTGTAATTTTTACATTATACTCATACAAAATTCCGATACTGTTTAACAACGATTACAATGGAAGTAAAAACTATTTACAGTATTCGTTGTCAATTTTATTGAAAATTAAGTTAAGTTGAAATGAAAACTAAATAACCAGGACGTTTTTCTAGGGGGCAGATATAGTCCTCTCAATAATCCATTACCGTTTTATAACTGCAAAAGTGTGGATATAAAGTATAAACCAATTCCATATAAAATATCTATTAAAATTCGCTAACCTTACCATGAAAACCAGGCAACTTGAATGCTTTTGTAATGTATACATTACACTTCCTCAAAGTTCCTTTAGTGTTTTACATCAATTTGCAAAATCAAAAAATAAATTCCAAATCATATGCATAAATATTATTAAAAGTTTATTTAGGCACATTACAATTCTGATTACCGGTATGCTTTTCCAAAGGGTACAGATAGTTGCCCCAAAAGTAAAATACCGTTTTATATTTGAAAATATATGGCAGTAAAACATAAACCAAATCATTTAATAAAAATACTTTAAAAATTGTTAGTGATACAATAGAGACCAGGGAACCCGTATGTATTTGTAATGTTTACATTATACTCATACAAAATTACGATACTGTTTAACAACGATTACAATGGAAGTAAAAACTATTTACAGTTGTCGTTGTCAATTTTATTGAAAATTAAGTTAAGTTGAAATGAAAACTAAATAACCAGGACGTTTTTCTAGGGGGCAGATATAGTCCTCTCAATAATCCATTACCGTTTTATAACTGCAAAAGTGTGGATATAAAGTATAAACCAATTCCATATAAAATATCTATTAAAATTCGCTAACCTTACCATGAAAACCAGGCAACTTGAATGCTTTTGTAATGTATACATTATACTCCCTCAAAGTTCCTTTAGTGTTTTACATCAATTTGCAAAATCAAAAAATATATTCCAAATCATATGCATAAATATTATTAAAAGTTTATTTAGGCACATTACAATTCTGATTACCGGTATGCTTTTCCAAAGGGTACAGATAGTTCCCCCAAAAGTAAAATACCGTTTTATATTTGAAAATATATGGCAGTAAAACATAAACCAAATCATTTAATAAAAATACTTTAAAAATTGTTAGTGATACAATAGAGACCAGGGAACCCGTATGTTTTTGTAATGTTTACATTATACTCATACAAAATTCCGATACTGTTTAACAACGATTACAATGGAAGTAAAAACTATTTACAGTTGTCGTTGTCAATTTTATTGAAAATTAAGTTAAGTTGAAATGAAAACTAAATAACCAGGACGTTTTTCTAGGGGGCAGATATAGTCCTCTCAATAATCCATTACCGTTTTATAACTGCAAAAGTGTGGATATAAAGTATAAACCAATTCCATATAAAATATCTATTAAAATTCGCTAACCTTACCATGAAAACCAGGCAACTTGAATGCTTTTGTAATGTATACATTATATTCCCTCAAAGTTCCTTTAGTGTTTTACATCAATTTGCAAAATCAAAAAATAAATTCCAAATCATATGCATAAATATTATTAAAAGTTTATTTAGGCACATTACAATTCTGATTACCGGTATGCTTTTCCAAAGGGTACAGATAGTTCCCCCAAAAGTAAAATACCGTTTTATATTTGAAAATATATGGCAGTAAAACATAAACCAAATCATTTAATAAAAATACTTTAAAAATTGTTAGTGATACAATAGAGACCAGGGAACCCGTATGTATTTGTAATGTTTACATTATACTCATACAAAATTACGATACTGTTTAACAACGATTACAATGGAAGTAAAAACTATTTACAGTTGTCGTTGTCAATTTTATTGAAAATTAAGTTAAGTTGAAATGAAAACTAAATAACCAGGACGTTTTTCTAGGGGGCAGATATAGTCCTCTCAATAATCCATTACCGTTTTATAACTGCAAAAGTGTGGATATAAAGTATAAACCAATTCCATATAAAATATCTATTAAAATTCGCTAACCTTACCATGAAAACCAGGCAACTTGAATGCTTTTGTAATGTATACATTATACTCCCTCAAAGTTCCTTTAGTGTTTTACATCAATTTGCAAAATCAAAAAATATATTCCAAATCATATGCATAAATATTATTAAAAGTTTATTTAGGCACATTACAAATCTGATTACCGGTATGCTTTTCCAAAGGGTACAGATAGTTCCCCCAAAAGTAAAATACCGTTTTATATTTGAAAATATATGGCAGTAAAACATAAACCAAATCATTTAATAAAAATACTTTAAAAATTGTTAGTGATACAATAGAGACCAGGGAACCCGTATGTTTTTGTAATTTTTACATTATACTCATACAAAATTCCGTTACTGTTTAACAACGATTACAATGGAAGTAAAAACTATTTACAGTATTCGTTGTCAATTTTATTGAAAATTAAGTTAAGTTGAAATGAAAACTAAATAACCAGGACGTTTTTCTAGGGGGCAGATATAGTCCTCTCAATAATCCATTACCGTTTTATAACTGCAAAAGTGTGGATATAAAGTATAAACCAATTCCATATAAAATATCTATTAAAATTCGCTAACCTTACCATGAAAACCAGGCAACTTGAATGCTTTTGTAATGTATACATTATACTCCCTCAAAGTTCCTTTAGTGTTTTACATCAATTTGCAAAATCAAAAAATAAATTCCAAATCATATGCATAAATATTATTAAAAGTTTATTTAGGCACATTACAATTCTGATTACCGGTATGCTTTTCCAAAGGGTACAGATAGTTCCCCCAAAAGTAAAATACCGTTTTATATTTGAAAATATATGGCAGTAAAACATAAACCAAATCATTTAATAAAAATACTTTAAAAATTGTTAGTGATACAATAGAGACCAGGGAACCCGTATGTATTTGTAATGTTTACATTATACTCATACAAAATTACGATACTGTTTAACAACGATTACAATGGAAGTAAAAACTATTTACAGTTGTCGTTGTCAATTTTATTGAAAATTAAGTTAAGTTGAAATGAAAACTAAATAACCAGGACGTTTTTCTAGGGGGCAGATATAGTCCTCTCAATAATCCATTACCGTTTTATAACTGCAAAAGTGTGGATATAAAGTATAAACCAATTCCATATAAAATATCTATTAAAATTCGCTAACCTTACCATGAAAACCAGGCAACTTGAATGCTTTTGTAATGTATACATTATATTCCCTCAAAGTTCCTTTAGTGTTTTACATCAATTTGCAAAATCAAAAAATATATTCCAAATCATATGCATAAATATTATTAAAAGTTTATTTAGGCACATTACAAATTCTGATTACCGGTATGCTTTTCCAAAGGGTACAGATAGTTCCCCCAAAAGTAAAATACCGTTTTATATTTGAAAATATATGGCAGTAAAACATAAACCAAATCATTTAATAAAAATACTTTAAAAATTGTTAGTGATACAATAGAGACCAGGGAACCCGTATGTTTTTGTAATTTTTACATTATACTCATACAAAATTCCGATACTGTTTAACAACGATTACAATGGAAGTAAAAACTATTTACAGTTGTCGTTGTCAATTTTATTGAAAATTAAGTTAAGTTGAAATGAAAACTAAATAACCAGGACGTTTTTCTAGGGGGCAGATATAGTCCTCTCAATAATCCATTACCGTTTTATAACTGCAAAAGTGTGGATATAAAGTATAAACCAATTCCATATAAAATATCTATTAAAATTCGCTAACCTTACCATGAAAACCAGGCAACTTGAATGCTTTTGTAATGTATACATTATATTTCCTCAAAGTTCCTTTAGTGTTTTACATCAATTTGCAAAATCAAAAAATAAATTCCAAATCATATGCATAAATATTATTAAAAGTTTATTTAGGCACATTACAATTCTGATTACCGGTATGCTTTTCCAAAGGGTACAGATAGTTCCCCCAAAAGTAAAATACCGTTTTATATTTGAAAATATATGGCAGTAAAACATAAACCAAATCATTTAATAAAAATACTTTAAAAATTGTTAGTGATACAATAGAGACCAGGGAACCCGTATGTATTTGTAATGTTTACATTATACTCATACAAAATTCCGATACTGTTTAACAACGATTACAATGGAAGTAAAAACTATTTACAGTTGTCGTTGTCAATTTTATTGAAAAATAAAGTTAAGTTGAAATGAAAACTAAATAACCAGGACGTTTTTCTAGGGGGCAGATATAGTCCTCTCAATAATCCATTACCGTTTTATAACTGCAAAAGTGTGGATATAAAGTATAAACCAATTCCATATAAAATATCTATTAAAATTCGCTAACCTTACCATGAAAACCAGGCAACTTGAATGCTTTTGTAATGTATACATTATATTCCCTCAAAGTTCCTTTAGTGTTTTACATCAATTTGCAAAATCAAAAAATATATTCCAAATCATATGCATAAATATTATTAAAAGTTTATTTAGGCACATTACAATTCTGATTACCGGTATGCTTTTCCAAAGGGTACAGATAGTTCCCCCAAAAGTAAAATACCGTTTTATATTTGAAAATATATGGCAGTAAAACATAAACCAAATCATTTAATAAAAATACTTTAAAAATTGTTAGTGATACAATAGAGACCAGGGAACCCGTATGTTTTTGTAATGTTTACATTATACTCATACAAAATTCCGATACTGTTTAACAACGATTACAATGGAAGTAAAAACTATTTACAGTTGTCGTTGTCAATTTTATTGAAAATTAAGTTAAGTTGAAATGAAAACTAAATAACCAGGACGTTTTTCTAGGGGGCAGATATAGTCCTCTCAATAATCCATTACCGTTTTATAACTGCAAAAGTGTGGATATAAAGTATAAACCAATTCCATATAAAATATCTATTAAAATTCGCTAACCTTACCATGAAAACCAGGCAACTTGAATGCTTTTGTAATGTATACATTATATTCCCTCAAAGTTCCTTTAGTGTTTTACATCAATTTGCAAAATCAAAAAATAAATTCCAAATCATATGCATAAATATTATTAAAAGTTTATTTAGGCACATTACAATTCTGATTACCGGTATGCTTTTCCAAAGGGTACAGATAGTTCCCCCAAAAGTAAAATACCGTTTTATATTTGAAAATATATGGCAGTAAAACATAAACCAAATCATTTAATAAAAATACTTTAAAAATTGTTAGTGATACAATAGAGACCAGGGAACCCGTATGTATTTGTAATGTTTACATTATACTCATACAAAATTCCGATACTGTTTAACAACGATTACAATGGAAGTAAAAACTATTTACAGTTGTCGTTGTCAATTTTATTGAAAATTAAGTTAAGTTGAAATGAAAACTAAATAACCAGGACGTTTTTCTAGGGGGCAGATATAGTCCTCTCAATAATCCATTACCGTTTTATAACTGCAAAAGTGTGGATATAAAGTATAAACCAATTCCATATAAAATATCTATTAAAATTCGCTAACCTTACCATGAAAACCAGGCAACTTGAATGCTTTTGTAATGTATACATTATATTCCCTCAAAGTTCCTTTAGTGTTTTACATCAATTTGCAAAATCAAAAAATATATTCCAAATCATATGCATAAATATTATTAAAAGTTTATTTAGGCACATTACAATTCTGATAACCGGTATGCTTTTCCAAAGGGTACAGATAGTTCCCCCAAAAGTAAAATACCGTTTTATATTTGAAAATATATGGCAGTAAAACATAAACCAAATCATTTAATAAAAATACTTTAAAAATTGTTAGTGATACAATAGAGACCAGGGAACCCGTATGTTTTTGTAATTTTTACATTATACTCATACAAAATTCCGATACTGTTTAACAACGATTACAATGGAAGTAAAAACTATTTACAGTTGTCGTTGTCAATTTTATTGAAAATTAAGTTAAGTTGAAATGAAAACTAAATAACCAGGACGTTTTTCTAGGGGGCAGATATAGTCCTCTCAATAATCCATTACCGTTTTATAACTGCAAAAGTGTGGATATAAAGTATAAACCAATTCCATATAAAATATCTATTAAAATTCGCTAACCTTACCATGAAAACCAGGCAACTTGAATGCTTTTGTAATGTATACATTATATTCCCTCAAAGTTCCTTTAGTGTTTTACATCAATTTGCAAAATCAAAAAATATATTCCAAATCATATGCATAAATATTATTAAAAGTTTATTTAGGCACATTACAATTCTGATTACCGGTATGCTTTTCCAAAGGGTACAGATAGTTCCCCCAAAAGTAAAATACCGTTTTATATTTGAAAATATATGGCAGTAAAACATAAACCAAATCATTTAATAAAAATACTTTAAAAATTGTTAGTGATACAATAGAGACCAGGGAACCCGTATGTATTTGTAATGTTTACATTATACTCATACAAAATTCCGATACTGTTTAACAACGATTACAATGGAAGTAAAAACTATTTACAGTATTCGTTGTCAATTTTATTGAAAATTAAGTTAAGTTGAAATGAAAACTAAATAACCAGGACGTTTTTCTAGGGGGCAGATATAGTCCTCTCAATAATCCATTACCGTTTTATAACTGCAAAAGTGTGGATATAAAGTATAAACCAATTCCATATAAAATATCTATTAAAATTCGCTAACCTTACCATGAAAACCAGGCAACTTGAATGCTTTTGTAATGTATACATTATACTCCCTCAAAGTTCCTTTAGTGTTTTACATCAATTTGCAAAATCAAAAAATAAATTCCAAATCATATGCATAAATATTATTAAAAGTTTATTTAGGCACATTACAATTCTGATTACCGGTATGCTTTTCCAAAGGGTACAGATAGTTCCCCCAAAAGTAAAATACCGTTTTATATTTGAAAATATATGGCAGTAAAACATAAACCAAATCATTTAATAAAAATACTTTAAAAATTGTTAGTGATACAATAGAGACCAGGGAACCCGTATGTATTTGTAATGTTTACATTATACTCATACAAAATTACGATACTGTTTAACAACGATTACAATGGAAGTAAAAACTATTTACAGTTGTCGTTGTCAATTTTATTGAAAATTAAGTTAAGTTGAAATGAAAACTAAATAACCAGGACGTTTTTCTAGGGGGCAGATATAGTCCTCTCAATAATCCATTACCGTTTTATAACTGCAAAAGTGTGGATATAAAGTATAAACCAATTCCATATAAAATATCTATTAAAATTCGCTAACCTTACCATGAAAACCAGGCAACTTGAATGCTTTTGTAATGTATACATTATATTCCCTCAAAGTTCCTTTAGTGTTTTACATCAATTTGCAAAATCAAAAAATAAATTCCAAATCATATGCATAAATATTATTAAAAGTTTATTTAGGCACATTACAATTCTGATTACCGGTATGCTTTTCCAAAGGGTACAGATAGTTCCCCCAAAAGTAAAATACCGTTTTATATTTGAAAATATATGGCAGTAAAACATAAACCAAATCATTTAATAAAAATACTTTAAAAATTGTTAGTGATACAATAGAGACCAGGGAACCCGTATGTATTTGTAATGTTTACATTATACTCATACAAAATTCCGATACTGTTTAACAACGATTACAATGGAAGTAAAAACTATTTACAGTTGTCGTTGTCAATTTTATTGAAAATTAAGTTAAGTTGAAATGAAAACTAAATAACCAGGACGTTTTTCTAGGGGGCAGATATAGTCCTCTCAATAATCCATTACCGTTTTATAACTGCAAAAGTGTGGATATAAAGTATAAACCAATTCCATATAAAATATCTATTAAAATTCGCTAACCTTACCATGAAAACCAGGCAACTTGAATGCTTTTGTAATGTATACATTATATTCCCTCAAAGTTCCTTTAGTGTTTTACATCAATTTGCAAAATCAAAAAATATATTCCAAATCATATGCATAAATATTATTAAAAGTTTATTTAGGCACATTACAAATCTGATAACCGGTATGCTTTTCCAAAGGGTACAGATAGTTCCCCCAAAAGTAAAATACCGTTTTATATTTGAAAATATATGGCAGTAAAACATAAACCAAATCATTTAATAAAAATACTTTAAAAATTGTTAGTGATACAATAGAGACCAGGGAACCCGTATGTTTTTGTAATTTTTACATTATACTCATACAAAATTCCGATACTGTTTAACAACGATTACAATGGAAGTAAAAACTATTTACAGTATTCGTTGTCAATTTTATTGAAAATTAAGTTAAGTTGAAATGAAAACTAAATAACCAGGACGTTTTTCTAGGGGGCAGATATAGTCCTCTCAATAATCCATTACCGTTTTATAACTGCAAAAGTGTGGATATAAAGTATAAACCAATTCCATATAAAATATCTATTAAAATTCGCTAACCTTACCATGAAAACCAGGCAACTTGAATGCTTTTGTAATGTATACATTACACTTCCTCAAAGTTCCTTTAGTGTTTTACATCAATTTGCAAAATCAAAAAATATATTCCAAATCATATGCATAAATATTATTAAAAGTTTATTTAGGCACATTACAATTCTGATTACCGGTATGCTTTTCCAAAGGGTACAGATAGTTCCCCCAAAAGTAAAATACCGTTTTATATTTGAAAATATATGGCAGTAAAACATAAACCAAATCATTTAATAAAAATACTTTAAAAATTGTTAGTGATACAATAGAGACCAGGGAACCCGTATGTATTTGTAATGTTTACATTATACTCATACAAAATTACGATACTGTTTAACAACGATTACAATGGAAGTAAAAACTATTTACAGTTGTCGTTGTCAATTTTATTGAAAATTAAGTTAAGTTGAAATGAAAACTAAATAACCAGGACGTTTTTCTAGGGGGCAGATATAGTCCTCTCAATAATCCATTACCGTTTTATAACTGCAAAAGTGTGGATATAAAGTATAAACCAATTCCATATAAAATATCTATTAAAATTCGCTAACCTTACCATGAAAACCAGGCAACTTGAATGCTTTTGTAATGTATACATTATATTCCCTCAAAGTTCCTTTAGTGTTTTACATCAATTTGCAAAATCAAAAAATATATTCCAAATCATATGCATAAATATTATTAAAAGTTTATTTAGGCACATTACAATTCTGATTACCGGTATGCTTTTCCAAAGGGTACAGATAGTTCCCCCAAAAGTAAAATACCGTTTTATATTTGAAAATATATGGCAGTAAAACATAAACCAAATCATTTAATAAAAATACTTTAAAAATTGTTAGTGATACAATAGAGACCAGGGAACCCGTATGTATTTGTAATGTTTACATTATACTCATACAAAATTCCGATACTGTTTAACAACGATTACAATGGAAGTAAAAACTATTTACAGTTGTCGTTGTCAATTTTATTGAAAATTAAGTTAAGTTGAAATGAAAACTAAATAACCAGGACGTTTTTCTAGGGGGCAGATATAGTCCTCTCAATAATCCATTACCGTTTTATAACTGCAAAAGTGTGGATATAAAGTATAAACCAATTCCATATAAAATATCTATTAAAATTCGCTAACCTTACCATGAAAACCAGGCAACTTGAATGCTTTTGTAATGTATACATTATATTCCCTCAAAGTTCCTTTAGTGTTTTACATCAATTTGCAAAATCAAAAAATATATTCCAAATCATATGCATAAATATTATTAAAAGTTTATTTAGGCACATTACAATTCTGATTACCGGTATGCTTTTCCAAAGGGTACAGATAGTTCCCCCAAAAGTAAAATACCGTTTTATATTTGAAAATATATGGCAGTAAAACATAAACCAAATCATTTAATAAAAATACTTTAAAAATTGTTAGTGATACAATAGAGACCAGGGAACCCGTATGTATTTGTAATGTTTACATTATACTCATACAAAATTCCGATACTGTTTAACAACGATTACAATGGAAGTAAAAACTATTTACAGTTGTCGTTGTCAATTTTATTGAAAATTAAGTTAAGTTGAAATGAAAACTAAATAACCAGGACGTTTTTCTAGGGGGCAGATATAGTCCTCTCAATAATCCATTACCGTTTTATAACTGCAAAAGTGTGGATATAAAGTATAAACCAATTCCATATAAAATATCTATTAAAATTCGCTAACCTTACCATGAAAACCAGGCAACTTGAATGCTTTTGTAATGTATACATTACACTTCCTCAAAGTTCCTTTAGTGTTTTACATCAATTTGCAAAATCAAAAAATAAATTCCAAATCATATGCATAAATATTATTAAAAGTTTATTTAGGCACATTACAATTCTGATTACCGGTATGCTTTTCCAAAGGGTACAGATAGTTCCCCCAAAAGTAAAATACCGTTTTATATTTGAAAATATATGGCAGTAAAACATAAACCAAATCATTTAATAAAAATACTTTAAAAATTGTTAGTGATACAATAGAGACCAGGGAACCCGTATGTTTTTGTAATTTTTACATTATACTCATACAAAATTCCGATACTGTTTAACAACGATTACAATGGAAGTAAAAACTATTTACAGTATTCGTTGTCAATTTTATTGAAAATTAAGTTAAGTTGAAATGAAAACTAAATAACCAGGACGTTTTTCTAGGGGGCAGATATAGTCCTCTCAATAATCCATTACCGTTTTATAACTGCAAAAGTGTGGATATAAAGTATAAACCAATTCCATATAAAATATCTATTAAAATTCGCTAACCTTACCATGAAAACCAGGCAACTTGAATGCTTTTGTAATGTATACATTATATTCCCTCAAAGTTCCTTTAGTGTTTTACATCAATTTGCAAAATCAAAAAATATATTCCAAATCATATGCATAAATATTATTAAAAGTTTATTTAGGCACATTACAATTCTGATTACCGGTATGCTTTTCCAAAGGGTACAGATAGTTCCCCCAAAAGTAAAATACCGTTTTATATTTGAAAATATATGGCAGTAAAACATAAACCAAATCATTTAATAAAAATACTTTAAAAATTGTTAGTGATACAATAGAGACCAGGGAACCCGTATGTATTTGTAATGTTTACATTATACTCATACAAAATTCCGATACTGTTTAACAACGATTACAATGGAAGTAAAAACTATTTACAGTTGTCGTTGTCAATTTTATTGAAAATTAAGTTAAGTTGAAATGAAAACTAAATAACCAGGACGTTTTTCTAGGGGGCAGATATAGTCCTCTCAATAATCCATTACCGTTTTATAACTGCAAAAGTGTGGATATAAAGTATAAACCAATTCCATATAAAATATCTATTAAAATTCGCTAACCTTACCATGAAAACCAGGCAACTTGAATGCTTTTGTAATGTATACATTATATTCCCTCAAAGTTCCTTTAGTGTTTTACATCAATTTGCAAAATCAAAAAATAAATTCCAAATCATATGCATAAATATTATTAAAAGTTTATTTAGGCACATTACAATTCTGATTACCGGTATGCTTTTCCAAAGGGTACAGATAGTTCCCCCAAAAGTAAAATACCGTTTTATGTTTGAAAATATATGGCAGTAAAACATAAACCAAATCATTTAATAAAAATACTTTAAAAATTGTTAGTGATACAATAGAGACCGGGGAACCCGTATGTTTTTGTAATGTTTACAATATACTCATACAAAATTCCGTTACTGTTTAACAACGATTACAATGGAAGTAAAAACTATTTACAGTTGTCGTATTCAATTTTATTGAAAAATAAAGTTAAGTTGAAATGAAAACTAAATAACCAGGACGTTTTTCTAGGGGGCAGATCTGGTCCTCTCAATAATCCATTACCGTTTTATAACTGCAAAAGTGTGGATATAAAGTATAAACCAATTCCATATAAAATATCTATTAAAATTCGCTAACCTTACCATGAAAACCAGGCAACTTGAATGCTTTTGTAATGTATACATTACGCTTCCTCAAAGTTTCTTTAGTGTTTTACATCAATTTGCAAAATCAAAAAATAAATTCCAAATCATATGCATAAATATTATTAAAAGTTTATTTAGGCACATTACAATTCTGATTACCGGTATGCTTTTCCAAAGGGTACAGATAGTTCCCCCAAAAGTAAAATACCGTTTTATATTTGAAAATATATGGCAGTAAAACATAAACCAAATCATTTAATAAAAATACTTTAAAAATTGTTAGTGATACAATAGAGACCAGGGAACCCGTATGTTTTTGTAATTTTTACATTATACTCATACAAAATTCCGATACTGTTTAACAACGATTACAATGGAAGTAAAAACTATTTACAGTATTCGTTGTCAATTTTATTGAAAATTAAGTTAAGTTGAAATGAAAACTAAATAACCAGGACGTTTTTCTAGGGGGCAGATATAGTCCTCTCAATAATCCATTACCGTTTTATAACTGCAAAAGTGTGGAAATAAAGTATAAACCAATTCCATATAAAATATCTATTAAAATTCGCTAACCTTACCATGAAAACCAGGCAACTTGAATGCTTTTGTAATGTATACATTATATTCCCTCAAAGTTCCTTTAGTGTTTTACATCAATTTGCAAAATCAAAAAATATATTCCAAATCATATGCATAAATATTATTAAAAGTTTATTTAGGCACATTACAATTCTGATTACCGGTATGCTTTTCCAAAGGGTACAGATAGTTCCCCCAAAAGTAAAATACCGTTTTATGTTTGAAAATATATGGCAGTAAAACATAAACCAAATCATTTAATAAAAATACTTTAAAAATTGTTAGTGATACAATAGAGACCGGGGAACCCGTATGTTTTTGTAATGTTTACAATATACTCATACAAAATTCCGTTACTGTTTAACAACGATTACAATGGAAGTAAAAACTATTTACAGTTGTCGTTGTCAATTTTATTGAAAATTAAGTTAAGTTGAAATGAAAACTAAATAACCAGGACGTTTTTCTAGGGGGCAGATATAGTCCTCTCAATAATCCATTACCGTTTTATAACTGCAAAAGTGTGGATATAAAGTATAAACCAATTCCATATAAAATATCTATTAAAATTCGCTAACCTTACCATGAAAACCAGGCAACTTGAATGCTTTTGTAATGTATACATTATACTCCCTCAAAGTTCCTTTAGTGTTTTACATCAATTTGCAAAATCAAAAAATATATTTCAAATCATATGCATAAATATTATTAAAAGTTTATTTAGGCACATTACAATTCTGATTACCGGTATGCTTTTCCAAAGGGTACAGATAGTTCCCCCAAAAGTAAAATACCGTTTTATATTTGAAAATATATGGCAGTAAAACATAAACCAAATCATTTAATAAAAATACTTTAAAAATTGTTAGTGATACAATAGAGACCAGGGAACCCGTATGTTTTTGTAATGTTTACAATATACTCATACAAAATTCCGTTACTGTTTAACAACGATTACAATGGAAGTAAAAACTATTTACAGTTGTGGTTGTCAATTTTATTGAAAATTAAGTTAAGTTGAAATGAAAACTAAATAACCAGGAGGTTTTTCTAGGGGGCAGATCTGGTCCTCTCAATAATCCATTACCGTTTTATAACTGCAAAAGTGTGGATATAAAGTATAAACCAATTCCATATAAAATATCTATTAAAATTCGCTAACCTTACTATGAAAACCAGGCAACTTGAATGCTTTTGTAATGTATACATTACACTTCCTCAAAGTTCCTTTAGTGTTTTACATTAATTTGCAATATCAAAAAATAAATTCCAAATCATATGCATAAATATTATTAAAAGTTTATTTAGGCACATTACAATTCTGATTACTGGTATGCTTTTCCAAAGGGTACAGATAGTTCCCCCAAAAGTAAAATACCGTTTTATATTTGAAAATATATGGCAGCTTACAGAATCGCACTCCGTCCGTGCGTGTGCACGTTGTTAGCTGGATAGTATATAACATTTAAATCCGCTGCGACTAAATTTAAGATTTTATAATAAAGTAAATTAAACCGGAAAATATCTATTGTAGGACGGAAATAAATCAATTTCGAATTTATATTCAAATTGACAGTAAAATTTACTTTTTCGAATTACTTTCCATTATGACTCAACTTCAACCGATTTTGATTTTTTGTTTACCTTGATACTTTATTGACTACTGCTGAAATCTTTTATAAGAAAACTGCCAATTCTTTTACGCGAAAACAGACACTTTCCTTTCTTATAATACTAATTCTTTAATTTAATGCTAAATTCCTTTATGGCCTAGCTGCCAAAGCCTTTGTACGAACTGCCAAATTCCTTTGTTTTACACCCACTTTCAATATAATCCATACTCTATACCAAGGGATTTTGATTTTTGTTTGTTTTGATACTCAATATTAATCAATTTTGATTTTTGTTTGTCATGATACTCTATTAATCGATTTTGATTTTGTAAATTTTGATACTCAATATTATATAATTTTGATTTTCTGTTTATTTTGTTACTTAATATTAATCAATATTGATTTTCTATTGCTTTTGATGGTCAACTATCCACTATTTGGATTTTGATACTAAATAATAACCTATTTCTATTGTTCTAGCAAACATGTGTACGCGGTTCCCTTCACTCAGACGAGCTTCTGTTACGGCTTGCCATAGGTTTTATGAACTTGCTCTTAATTAACAACAAAGGTGATTTATGAAATAATGAATGAATCGACTTATTATAAATAGTATTGTTTCAGCGCAGTACATCAAATATGTGAGCTTGATATATATACAGGGTTGTGGGTCGGGTTTTTTATGGGTTGGGGTTTTTTGGGTTTTTTGGCAAAAAACCCACCCCGCTTTACTTAAAAAACCCCGGGTTTATTGGGTTTTTTGGGTTTTTTTACAAAACATACAAAAATGTGCACTATAGCTCCATCTAGATATATACTTAATACATACTAATTTCTATTCAAAAATGTAAACAAATGCATAATCAGGTGGAAACAAATATATAGCTTCTACACTTCTACGCGTAATTAATCTATCGTAAATCGTAATGTGAGGACTATAATAATATTAATTTTATGTATACTTTAGTCATTGCATTGTAAAGATTATGTTTATAATATTGTTGTACTCATAATTTCAATTCATCACTTACATATTCATTACTGTAATGCTTTGCAATTAAAGATTCAAATTAACAAAGAAATAATATCATAAAGTCAATATAATCAGTAAAATATTATAATGCTTAATATTTCACTAGTTGTTATCAAACAGTAATAATAATATAAGTGTTCACAAAAATACTGCATTTGCTACGTTACAACATAAAATTAAACTATTTATGCTTTAATTTTTCTTTTCATTGACGTAAGTAATAGTAGTTGACACGGTTGTTGTTGTTGTCAGCTGTAGTTTTCTTATATGGTATAGTATAGGCTTGTATTTATACCTATAGTTATATAAAAAACCCTTAAACCCAAAAAACCCTAAAAAACCCAAAAAAACCCGGGGTCGAGGGTTTTTTCCTAAAAAACCCGGGTTTTTCGATACCTTGTATATATATCTCCGTTCAAAAAATTTCAAAATAACCTCCTGCTCCTTGAAGGTGTTTGCAAAAGCTTTGTTAGATTTTTTGTGTAGCGTCTAATGTCTCACATGTATGTATTTTATATGGGGTGTACTGCCTCAGTACATAGTGATAGTACTGAGCGCAGGCCTTATTACGGGCCTATTGCCAAATCCCTCAACACTGGTATTGTTGTCAATTATTACCCGAGAAGTCTGTCATTTTCGAGTCACTGTTGTGGGACTGTTATCGAAAGTCTACTAGCCAAACAACGACAGGTTATCTAAGCTACTCTCGTAGTCGAGACGAGGTAACCATGTGATGGCCCTGGTAATTGCGGGTTCGTGCTTATCCTTTGTCTTAATTCCACATTAACAACTCAATTACTCGTCTTTAAACAGCCCTCAGCCATTTCACCCATCCAAAGAATCGAACTGGCAGTGGCTGGAAGCGTAAATTGATTAGTCAGACAACTGGGTACTCCACCAAACCAACGTGGCTGGGTAAATGTCTCACATACTGTTATGACTTTTTTGCTATTCTTTTCCATAGTGGGATTGGAATCTATAACAATAATATCTAAGATTTTTAACTTTTGTGCACAATTTTACCTTGCTGACAATACAAGTTTTCTGCACAAAGGAGCTAAAGGTCCACGTCCCCTCGCTTCTGCTTCACTAATGCAATTCCATAAATCGACATATAGAATAGAGACATACATCATAGGAAGAAATATTTTTGTTGATTGATTAGTTGATTGAATGAAATGATTTATTTAAGTGACTAATTGAAAACTACAGAGTATAGCAATAATGTGCTATCTCCCCGTCATGGTCGCTCTAGGTTAGATAAGAATTAAAAACTATGTTTATGTATTATATTACTATATTACTCTAGGTTATGTAGTAATAATGTGATAATAGTAATAATGTAATAATAGTAATAAGTTTTAGTAATCGTGATTATATATATAAATATAATCTATAATATAATCTCAGACTTGGAAAAAATTACCTGTCTATATATGTCTGAACGTGTGGTAGGGAGAGCCTAGGGAGCCTGCATATATTACGTAACGCAAAACCCCCACCCCCATGTGTAACGCAAGTGTTGACTGCAACACATTTGAGTACCTCCTCCTCCCATCAACTGCACACGTAATGTATGCATGTTCCATAAAAGCAAAATGGGCAAGCCCAAATTAATGTTTTCAATATGTACCCTAGCGCATACCTCCATGTACTAAATTTAGCACATGAAGGTGTGCTTTGGAGTACATTATTGAAAACATTAATTCTTCTAAACAACCGAAATGAGTCGTTTCATAATATTATTGCAACATTAAAATAATAATAGAAATTTACATAAGAAGGTTGAATGGTGGTGAGTCGTGATTAAATGGAAATGATTAGCGACAGCGAAAGGGAACGTTTCGTAATGGTCGCAATGTGCCTTATTAAATAGCATTTCAAAACTTCTAATACAAATTGGTTCCCCTTTATCAACAAACTTGTTTAACATTTTTTAGTAGAGCTGAGCTGGGTTTACTTTTTTACTACCCTCTTGATTCCTTTGGCAGTTGGCACACCTTTTTTAGAATTAAATAACAGTCTGGGTAACTAACTATTTATTCTTTAAAAATATTTATTCGTAAGTTGACTCATGCGGTTTGTACGTTTATCTAAAATCCCACGGGGAATCTAATTTCTTTTAATTTAGAAAGGGAGCTTTTTGGTGACTTTTTGGGATTTTTTTCAAAAATGGAATGTTTCATTGTTCCCTGTATTCGGCGCTACGATCTACACTTATTATTTTGGTTTAGGAAATTCTTTTTTAGCACGAAGTTGGAGCTGCAGCTAATTTTTCCAACCAAAAGTATATTAATTTAAATAAACTTTGTATTTCCAAAGTTAACATAATAACGCAATGGATCTTTTCGAAATTGTTTTTATTATTGTGTTGGGTGGCCTGCTGAATTTCTCTTGAGTGCTAGGTTTGCCCCTTAGCTGGGTTCACTATATCTAATATAGGTAGTATTCTTTCATAAATAGAAACGAATGTGCACCATGCATTTATTGTGCGGTCGCCCTACACGATGACAATAAGCCTACAAGTATAAACTTGCTTTAATTTGTGTATTTTTCACTTGTATACTACATAATCGAATTAACATAAGCCTGCAGCAAGTCCCAACAAGGACATATTTTACATACAACAGGCAGAAATTATTATTACTTATTCCAGGAACCGATAAGTTCAACCCTAAACTGCTTTGTTTTTTCAAGATAAGGCTTCTAGTATAAACTATTTAAATATATGTATACAGTTTTTGTTTGTACCTAAGTAGACAGGTACCTACATATTATGATATTTATGATATTATGGACAATATTATGGAATTCATATATATTAAGGTCTTTATTTCGATAAGGTAATGCATTGGTAATTTCTAGTATTTAATATTAATTGAGTATAAGTACCATAAAATATCCGTAGCAGGCAATGCATAATGAAATCTTTGCAGATTACTTTATACAAACTTTATACTTTGTGTACAAAAATAGTTCCATACAAATGAATCATAAATAGTTTATAAAATGTGGATATTATTATATTTCTATTTTTTCTTATATTATTTATTTATACATAATCTTATATATATTATTTTGATAATACTTTTAAGGTTGATGGGAGCAACATTCTGGTTTTTAGTGATCATGATTTGGTTATTTCATCTACCCAAACGGGGAATTGACATAAAGCATCCTTTCGGGTTTCCCGGTCTCCTTAGACCAAATGCAGATCGAACATTTTTGTAAATTTCGAATCGTTTATTAACCGATGGAAAAAGTCCGTTGCATTCTGCTGGGCTAATTGCTTTGGTTGTGGCTCCAAACTTTCCAGAGCGTCCGCCATAATGATGAACGTTTCTGGCCCAGAACCAAAATGCTGCTGCCCAGGCTATTGTTTCGTTGGTAGCTACAAGATCAGGTTGGTGTACAAGACGATGATCACCAAATAATTCCTCGGATGCTTTCTTGTAGTTCAAACAACCTTTCAAGTGAATATATCCCCTACCGTAGTAATATTGTTCAGGATAATCACAGTCTGAATTTCGGTAGTGAGTGGGGCAGTTAGATTTGGCACAATTAACTTCCCTTTTATCTTTAAGGCCATTTGTTTCATACAAAATCTGCGCTAGAATCATAGCGGCCTCTTCTTTTGTTTTAATGCGACCAATTGGCAGTTGCGTAATGAACAATTTATATTGTCCAAATGTTGCGGGTGAGTAATTATTAGAAACTACTGCGTCGCTGAATTCAAGAAACGAAATTTTTACGTGACCTAAATTAAAAAAGGATTTGATTAATAAATAAGTTTTACAACCAGGGAAGTAGGAACTATATAGTTCACAGATGAAATATTGTTAATGTTATTGCATAATAAATTTTTTACTTCCAGTTAGAAAGTTAATTTGTGTTACCTTTGGTCTCAGTTGAACAAGAAACAGTGATGACAGTTATAAACAAAATACGAGCTGTTCTCAATGGTATCATTTCCAGCCTACGATGAAGTTATTTTAAACAAAATGTTTGTTTGAAAATGTAATTCGAATTACTGCGGTGGTAAAAGTTCTTTGGATAAATGAAATTGACTTCCTGGTCCAGACTGGTATATATACATGTGCGATAACCAATTATTCGGAACTGTATGCGATTACGCTGTTTCCCAGAATCTCCGAATTAATGTTTGATTTTCTATTTCTCTCAAACAATAATGCTGTAAAAGCTACGGCACAAAATTTATAAATAAATCATTTGTATATATACAAGATAAACTGATAAAGTAATCCACAAATTAATATGTAAATGTCATGTATTGTGTTGAATTGCAGCTTGAAATGGACTGACAATAAACGAAAAGATTTAAACGGGATTAGTATTGCCTTTTCTGATACTGCATTACGGCGTATAGCGATTCTTCTGTATTGTGCTTAAAACGATAACTATTTACCAAATTACTTAAAATTGCGTTTTACTTGTGATACTTATAAATATTTTGATTTATTTGTAGAAAATTTTTATTGTAAACAAACTTAACTATGTAGAAGATGGGCATTTGGAAACATCTACCTGCTAATGGGGCCATTCTTGTCAATAACTAAATGTATTGGGCCTACTTGTACACAAAATTTATATCAAACTGATACATTTCCTATAATGTAAGATGTCTTGGTTTTGAGAGGAAAGTGTAACAATTATTTCGGAGGTAAAATAAGAATTAAAACTGAAGGACGAGAAGTAGCCGGCCTTGACTTTACGCAGTTTATAACGAAAAACTGCCATTGATATGGCATCGTTATGTTTTATAATATTCAATTGATAAGACCGAGAAATAAAAAATAAATTAGATAATGATAATGAATCTATTTACTTACAGGTGCTTCGAAATGTTTGTATTATTTGGTATAAAAGAAGTAGGTACTGTAAACAAATAATGTTTGAGTTAATGCTAATATACTAACGTGTCTCATACAGATTTGATGCAAAGTGAAAGGGCTAACTAATAATAAACCATGTGCAAATGGGTGTAATAAAGTGGTGTGTTATAAAATTACGACATGTCATAGTGACCTTTCGAACGACTAAAAATATGTCAAGTTGACAATATACTAAAAGTAGTATTAATGTGCACTGCGAACAAAGTCCTTTACACGGATTCGCTTTTTAATTTTACTATTCAGAATGCATCCTAAAGCTTTTTCCTGCAATACGATTACTACTATAGTATAACCATGTTGCTTGAGTTGCCGTAGGTCGGTATGTTTGTTTATATAATGGTGTGTTAGTCTGTCGCTCTGATAATGCAGCTAAGCAGAACCCAATCATAAACGTACATAAATTTTGCAAACCTCAACAAGTCCGTATATTTCATAACAAAGCATTTCATGCATTCTGTATGCAAATATTTTCAGTTTTCAGTGCGCTTAAGGTTCGTATTATTTCATATGCTGGAAAATTTAAAATTACATTAAAATTATGGTATTTTTCAATTCGCAAGGGCATAATAGCTTAATTGATAAAACTAAAAATGTAATTTGCACCATTATGCTAGCTTTATCATAACAGAACCTAGGTCCTATGACCGGCTAGTCGTATATAATCGATAATATTAATAAATTCTTACTGTTATTGTAAAGAAAGCAGAACTCCTAAGGAATAAAGTCGTTAGTCTCGATTTCTCGATAGCTCCTATGGCTAAGCCTCAAGAGCAGTGCTCCTGTGGACTATCCATTAGATCTACTGGCGCCCCTGCTCTTCCAGACTACCATAATATTATATACTTTCAGGTAAAAATGTATTACATTTTATACTGTTGATCATTATTGAATTACGTATTCACACTCTAAAAAAAGTTTCCTCAAAAAACTTGAGTAAAAAATGCGCTGACTCAACTGTTGAATTTATTTTACTCTACTTTTGAGAAAATTGTTCCCAACAGTTGAGTAATATTACACCGAATGCTCAACACTGGAATAAAACTTTGTTAACAGTAAAGTAAATTTTATTCAATTGTTGAGTCAGCGCATTTTTTACTCAAAAGTTGATTATATCTTACTCAAAATTATTTAGAACCCTTGTCCCTCGTTTCCGATTTTTTTCATTGTTGAAAATGCCAAATAACATTTTAGATTTTGAAGCATCTAAATACTCCGGACAAAAAGAGATAGACACATAGACAGATTTGTCAATTCTAAATACTAAAGCATCGTAACAGAGGGCATAAGATAAATTCCGACGGCCAAACAAAAATGCAGCCTATAATTAAGCAACATCAAATAAATTTTACCCAATTTTCAATGTATAGTACTGTCATCTAATAAATGGACGAAAAAAATACAAACAAAAGCCAGGTTATACTTATTGCTTCGGAGATATTATAAAACCGATTTTTCATTGATTTCATATCGATTTCATAACGTTTCCTTAATCGTTGGCTGCATTTTTCTTTCGCCGTCGGGACTCGGGACTCCACCCCTCTGTTTTACGATGCACTGAAGCTGCTACAGCAATTTATAAAGGTGATTGGGGGAATTATGGATAAACATTTGGAAAAATCTACTAATAAGAAAAATAATATTGTAATCAATGTTCGATAATATTTAAATTAGGACTTTTTTGAAAAAATTAGATTCATTGTAAAAATGGATACAAACAATATAAAAATCGACTATTGATAATGGCTAATGTAAGCAACCTTCCATTCCTAATTGGAATTTTCAATCTATTGGAGCACATATGTGTTGAAATCAGCAATAATTGGGCTTCAGGTGAAAACTCAAGCCAACCAAACCACATCACTTGAGAGTTTTTACCTGAAGCGCAGCTATTGCTGATTTACCTACATATTCTTTCACTAGTTAAACTCAAATAGTAATTGTTTTAAAGGACAGCATCAACGTCTGTTAAGAACGAGAAATCCATTGAATTTGCTTAGGTACTTAAGTACACAGTGTAAATTCCTATAATATATCTAATAAAAATAATATGTTTCCACAATCAGGCACCTATCTAGAAATTTGGTCAAGGGGGCGCAACCAAAAATAATGTCAAAAACAAATCATATTTTTGACGCGAAAATATTATGCAATTTTTGAGAAAAACATTTTCTTTTTCTCAGAGCCTCTGCTGGACTGCTTGTCTACAATTGACAGATATATCTATAATTGAGAGTTAAAGATTGTAACTGCAGAATGGCAGTTACACTTTTGATAGAGGAACGTTTCTATTTATAGTTGGGGCGGGTAGTAGTCCTTTGATAAATTTATCAATGCTTATGTAAAGTATAGTAATACAAGACAAGAAATCCTTTTAAGCTCATTAACATTAAAATTCTTCAACACTACTACTAACTAAGCAATTCAATTAGAAATGTTTATGATTTGTGGGTTTAGCAGGTTATAAATGCAAAGTATAAATTGCAAACAATAAAAACGAATATGATTGAAAACTGTGATGAAAGAATTTTATCCCCCGTATGAATTTGTGAACAACAAAAATTTAAATACCTTTATTTAACACTTTTAAATAAATTTATGTGTTACATGACAAATACTCCTTTCTGTAAGAATATTATCATGACTTAATATTATTTTTAATAAAAATGGATTTGAATACTTTAATGGCTATAGTTTGTATAAAAATATTTTTTAAATTGAGTACACGAACATACAATGAAAATAAAGTAAAAATATAAACTTGTGCAGTCATAAATAAATATTTACTTTTAATAGCGTAGCTTAAAGTCGTGAAAAGTTTATTAGAGAAATACAATATTTGTGAAAAAATGTTGCGGCATTTCATAATTTTATTCTAATTCCAGTTAACACACTTGTAAGGAATTACATGGTTTCTTTCACTGAATTTTTCATTTGCCTATACGGGGAATTGAAGATTTTTGGCATCCTCCTGAACTACCAGGTCCTCTTAGACCGAATGCAGATCTTACATTTCCATAAACATCAAATCTTTTTTTGGCCGATGAATGTACTCCTTGGCACTCTTCAGGACTGATTGCTTTAGTTGTGGCCCCGAATTTTCCAGAACGACCTCCGTTGTGATGAACGTTTTTACGCCAAAACCAAAATGCAGTTGCCCAAGCTATTGCTTCATGGGTAGCCACAAGATCTGGTTGGCTAACAAGACGATGATCACCAAATAATTCCTCGGATGCTTTCTTGTAGTTCAAGCAGCCTTTCAAATGAATATATCCCCTACCGTAGTAATATTGTCCAGGATGATCACAGTCGGAATTTCTGTAGCGAGTCGGGCAGTTAGTTTTAATACAATCGACTTCCCTTTTTTCTTTGAGTCCTCTAGTTTGGTACAAAATCTGGGCAAGGATCATAGCAGCCTCTTCTTTTGTTTTAACATGTCCATGTGGTAGCTGAGCTACGAAAAGTTGATACTGAGAAAATGTTGTTGGCGAATAATTGTTTGAAGTTACAGCGTCGCTGAATTCAAGGAACGAAATTTTCACTCTGGCTAAATAAAATAAATGCCAAAATTAATTCTAATGGAGTCTCAACATTTAAAATTTTGAAAATAATAAATAGCTTCAATACTAGTAATACTTTTATAATTGAAAATTAATAAGGCAAAAATAATCTTACCTGTGGTTTTCTTTGCACATGAAATGGTGACAAACACCAAAACTAATGTAGTTGCAAGGCTGATGGTTGCCATTTTAAAACGAAACGAATTTTCTATTTAAAGACAAATATTTTAAGTTAGTCCAGCAGTCATCTATTTTGTTAGACGAATGAAAAACTAATGCTTGGACTGGTATATATACATAGGGTGATTAAAACCAATTGCATTTACTTAATTCCCCAATTCTCCGAATCACTATTTATTTTCTTTCTTTAGAAGAAATGGACATTATGGTATTAATTCTTCTATTGTAGCTTTACTAACCTACATAAAGTATGAGCTTATAAGATAAACTGATAAGGTAATCTGAATTTAAAATTAAATGCCAAATAAAATGAATCTGCATCGGTTGAAAATTGAAATGGAATGGTCATAAACATTAATGAGATTATTTTTGATATCATTAAATTCTCTCCGTGTTACTGATACAGAATGATATGTCAAAAAAGCTATATGTTTATGATGGCTTTGGCTTTAACGTGATAGCTACTGAACTCGCTCAATTGTCATCTGTATAAGTTATACGGTCTTTATCACATGTCTATCGTTCAAATGCCCAAGTTTTATAGGTATATCTAAAGGTCAAGGCCTCCAAAGTGGAAGTTCAGTTTCAGCTAACTACAGTTTTAGTGCCCCGCTTTGTTCTGTAGTAATAATAGTATCCAGAGCATGAAAGAGTTTGCTATCAACATGATTACTAATTTTATAGTATTTTGTGATCAAAATAATATTATGACTTTGAATAGCTATTGCTAATTAATATTTCATATTGCACATCTTATAATTTAGTATTTTAATTAATAAGTTGGGAGTGAGTGAAGCCAGGTAAACAATATTTTGACACATTTATACAAGCACGTTTTAGCACTTCTTTTTGGTAGATTGCATTTATTATGTAGTTATATTTAGGTAAATCAAGTGCTCATAATATAATTTACGTAAGGAAGTTATTGCCATAAGAATTATTTATTTACTTAATTGTATAAAATGTTTAAACTTTTAATAATAATAATATTTATGCAACAAAATTTAAAAATGTAAATTCTCGACCTTGAATACATGTGCTTTGATGTAGATAAATATGTAGATATCTACTATACTACTACTTACTTCTACATGTAATTTGCAGTTTATAAGGCCGTTAATTGATACAATAAATTTCACTTTATTGCATGTATTACAATGCTTTTCATTCATTGAAGTAGATAGATAACTCACTTTTCATTCACAATCTCAATATTCAATACCTACCCAGACAGATAACATATATAGAGTATTATTATTTGGTCTTCAGCTATATATACGAGAGTTGACGTGTCCTAGTGATTTATTTCAGCCAGCTCTTTTACATTTTAACCAGCCACCTATGACCATATATATATAGGCATACAATGGCATAAAATGTCCTAGAGGCTGAAAATACACTTGTAGTAGTAATAACTTCTCCAGAATTATCTTCGAGTTTAAAATGCTTTTATATTATTTAAAACGCAATTTTACTGTAATAATTTGTAAAATTTGCTTTTTCTTGAATTAACTTTTTGTCTTTAGCATTTTTGCTGCTGGCCTATAAACATTTTAGCCATTAGCCAACAAACATTTTGGGCCATTTTAGCCTTTGGCCAATAAACATTTTAGGCCATTTTATTAGCCTTTGGCCAACAAACATTTTAGCCAGCCACTAGGCCATTTTAACCACTACCATTATTCACCATCCAGTGGCTAGTCAAACCCTAGTCCGGTAGTACCTAATGACTTAGATGATATTATAGAATAGTGGGTAACAGTAATAAACTAGAGATTAAACTTCTATGCTGGTATTTTGTTAATAATTCGAGCCTTTAACAAGCCAACGAGTCTGAATTAATATGCAATAGGTAATGATAATTTATGTATCAGAATCTCATCACATTCAACCAATGTTGACCGGATCTTAAATTTAATTTACCTCTGAAGACGACGAATTAAAATTGACAAGCCCTACGACAAAGAGTTAAAATCTGCCAATGAAAATAATCTAAATGATAGAAAAGAAATACTACGATACAAAAAGATTCTGTGCAAGTTGAAAATTCTGACGCAGAAGAGAATTTACTTATTTTTCGTCGAGTTAAAAGTTTGATCGAACCGAATTCTTGTCGACTTCAGACTGCTTGAGATGAGAACATACAAGTACAGTGATTTTTAGGATATTTATACAAAATATAAATACATTGGTGGGATAGGAAAACTAAAATAAAACTGCATGACTAATTGTAGATACGAAGATGTTTTAACATGGGATAACTGGAGACGAACACAACAAATAGGTTATAGTATATACATGCGGTTAAAATAAATTAGGATATTCATTATTATTGAAGTAATAAAATGAGTCACACTTGTTGAACGAATGGGATGTTTATGACATTTGGGATTAAAATATACACTGAGTTTAAAATTACACTGCAGCTTAAGTTTTGTATTGACGTCAAAGGTCCCAGTAAAGATAAAACATGCACTTATGAATTGGAGTTCATTTAATTGAAGGGATTGACATCCACAAGTGACTTGTAAAGTTGGGCATACCTATAATCAAATGGAACGGAACATAAGTCATGTCATAAAAAACATGCCTACATAAATACACCTCGATTCAGTTTAATGCAATATACATATATACCCATATAATAGCCAAACTCTGACTTCCGCACAGCTGGGTTATAATTTATCAGTCCCACTGACTCACCCCCTCCATTACTAAACGGTGGCGTTGATAGTAAGTAATAGTAATAGTGTCAATACTCAATATGCTGTCTATTGTAAGAAGCCGAAAATAATGAAAGGGGAATTACTTTGGAATATTGGCTGATTTACTTAAATAAAGCCAGCGTGATTAAAAATTGGCCGTTATAAATAGTTAGTAAAATAAATTTCTAACCGATACTGACTATTATACGATAGTAAACTGTATAAGCAATATTATGGAGACATGGTAGTATGACGTCGTATTTGGTGACATTGGGAATTTTTTAGGAATAATAGCCTCCCAGAAATATTTTCGTGCAACCAATAAATTTTCTATTATCATATTATGTTTGAAAAAGAACATAAAGGTCATCTCATTTCAGGTGTGTATAAAAACGTGTTGTATTTATAACTTTCCAAAATGCTATTACCTATTAAAAGTTTCAAATACATAATAGTATGATGTTGTCAATTACACAATAGCATTGTTCTCAGGTACTACTCTTACACAACTTTCAATAGTGTGACTTTATAAAGTAAAACACCTTTAGGCATTCCAGACAATGGGAGCGGAAAGAAAGTCAATTTCTAATTTAATTTTTCAAATAATGTAGACAATTTTCTGTTAATTTGCCTCACATGTCCATGAATATGGATACTTTGAATATCAGGCGTCTACGTCCAAATAGATTCTGATGCTTCCATGCTTTTAAATAACAGTTTTGTCAAATTTATTCTATATTTAACCCATATTGATCTAAACTCAGAAACTTGGAAGAAGAGAAACTTGTTTCTACTATCACACCTGAGCATTAATGAAAAACTACAATTGTTTTAATCAAACAATACAATTACGCAATAAATGAAAGTAAAAGTCTGTTACTTAATATCAACTTACTACCCAGTACGAACCATAATATTTATTATATAATAGTGAAAGTAAATTTCTAATTCCAAGCACATAAATATATAACGCGAAATATGAATTAAAATCATTTCTGCATTAGGTATTCGCCATTGTAGATTTTTAATTTTCATGTATACGAAGTAATTAGTCAGGCGTTGTTTCAGTTATGGTTAAAAATAAAATACACACGGTAGTTTTGATATTTTCATTAGGTTTATTTATTCAAATTAATTTTAATTATGTAAATTCACTCAGCGATAATTACTTTCGATACTGTAAAAATGGACATGTAGAAAATCAAACGTATGACACCTGTCAAAATGGCGTAAATTTCGGGCTGGGAGAGGATCAGCAGAATTGTATTTGTGTTAAAGGAGTGTAAGTATTTTTGACCAGCTAATTTATTGCAAATTAAGGTATCAATAGTGTGTGGTGTTAAAACAAGATTGAACTGGATAGTTCGATTCCCTATGATAAAAAAAATTTTCAAAGTTGTACTGATATCATACTAATTGCAAATTGCAATCCTCAGGTATGACTATTGTCACAATCGGTATTTCTATAGGTATAGAAATCATTGGACTTCTAATTTAGCTGTTTTTATTTTTGCAGGTATAAAATGTACACCGATGCTTGTCAAGAAGGTGATGGATTTGCATCTGAGGAAATCTGTACTACGCTTAGAGACGAGGAAGCAAATTCCAACAGTTGGTCGATGCATCTTGCGGTAATTAGTCCTGATTTCAGTTGGACATCAACCTCAATAGCGTGTAATAAGGCCCCTGGTGCAATTTGGAGTGTGACCGCAGGAAATGAGTCTGTGGCAACAAAGGACGATAGTTTTTACATTATAAACGGGAAGCCATATAGTATGCCCGATTCCACTTTTTGTGTTCAAAAAGAAAGACATCGGAATGCCCAGATTTGTCGATATTTCAAAAACGAAAACCCTTCATGGCGCAATGCTTCACAATACTCAATATCTATCCAAAACAGTTGTCGTGGAGGAACTCCTCTGAACACACACGTTTGCTTTCCTACACTTACTTCTAGAGACTGTAAGTAGAAGTGCAAATTCTTTATTACTTTTATGAAGTTTTAATATTTTTTTAAATTAGACAATTACAATGCTTTAATATTTGTACAGCTGAATGCTCAATACAGTGTCCATATAAACGACCAAAAGAATCTGGAGAAGATGTAGACATTTCTGTACCTCCAACTTCTAGTGAAAATGGTACAGATCCAGATGCTACCACCGATTCGCCTGGGGCTACCATCAAACCCCCTGGGGCTACCACAAAACCGCCAAAACCTGGAACTGGTGAGGGTGGAAGTGGTTCTCAGGGACTAAGGCCCACAAGGAAACCAATAAAGCTTACTAAGGAGGACTTTGACAAAAATTGTACCGACCCCGATGACTACAGGAATCATGACAACCGCTATCTAAATCGGAAAATGCTCCTTTACAATGTTGTCAACCAATTAGATATGCGGAGTGATGCTGATAAAAGTATATTAGAGACTATGGAGCCAAATAGAACTTTACCCTTGTTTGATTTGATGAAAACTATCACGAAATCACTTTGCCCTACTAAATTCGTAAATAGCCAATGGATCGACCAAGTCGTGGATTTATTTTATATTCTCCATAAAGGAAATGTGTTTAGATATGAAGAAATATTGAAGCCGGAGCAATTTCAATGGATTAAGGATATTTTAACCCTGTGTCAAACAAATGTCATTCCAATCGTTTTATCTTACAACGGTTTTGGCGAGGAATGCTCTGGAGCAGCTAGCGGACTGGTATCTTAAAAATATTTTAAATATCTAAACTACAAAATAATCGTAATATAAATTTTTAAACCTCTTAAAGGTTGAAATTTTTATTTTAGCCTTTTTTCAAGGAAATTGAAATAATAATTCAATCTCGTCTTATATTCTAATTTTTGATAACATTACTTCTGGTGTTAATTGTTTTTTCTTACTCTTTAGCTTATAAATGGTATTCTTTGTCTATTGTAGGCCTCTGGGTATTGTACATCCTATGACGAGGCAGACTGTCAATTTGTTCCGGTCACCGTAGACCTCGAAGGAGAAGACAGTTACAAACGTAAGCACTACGTGCCAGAAGTGGCCTGGAATATTGTGGACGCAATACATGTGGCTTGTTTTCCACAGTTCAACGAGTCCTACAGAATGTTTCATGTTCTTGAGCAAGCTGTTGAGAGGCTTTTCACTTTACAGATTAAAAATTTATGGTAAGTTTATGTTTTGAAGCACGACTCCCTTTCTACTTAGCGCTATAGTATTTGAATTTTGTACGAAAAGGGCCAGGCACTGAATTGAAAAATTGGGTTTTAAAGTTGAACCCATTAAGCCAACCCATCACTAGTATTTAGTAGTTGAAAATAGTAATTGAAAAAAAATTCAGATCTTTAATTTATTATATTGATTTGTGTAAAGGCATCATCCTGGGTGGCTAGAGAAAACGAAAACAAAATTACTGGGCTTCGGGGCGGATAATAATATGTACAATTTGGACGTTTGCCTTCAAGCCGCTTATGGAGTGAGAAATGGAGACGTGCCAAGACTAGTTCGCCCCTACTCGCCAGTATATCTACGGAAAAAGTAAAAATAACTATAAAAAGAAATTTTTAAATATTGTGTTGAAAATGCTTCAATATTTTAATATTTATGATTTACACAGACGTGCAGCTTCCAAGAGAGGGACAAAGAAAGATTATATTAGGAAACCTCCTCATCACAAGCATGCAGACTCGAGGAGTAATGCCACGGTCTCAAGAACCACACGGCCCACACGCCGGCCCAGACCATCACAGCCTGATCATGCAGTTGGGTGTGTTGCTAGGCCGAGTGATTTGCGTAGACCTGAGAAATGCCAATGGGCTGAATTATAGAATAATTAAAACCGAACTGTTTGTAGTAGTCAAGATAAGTCATCATACCCTTAGAATATTTTATAAGACTATAATATATAAGCAAATATCCCGGAGATACATTTATTATGTATGATCTATAAAAGCCAATAGTAGACAGCAGTGTAATTGTTAAATTGTTAATTTTGTTAAACAATGCAGTAAGACTCGAAATTTCGACTATATAGAATGTGAATGGGTATATCAGTCCAACGGCATTGTTACCAAGTTGAAATTTTTTATAACAAAATGTTAATATGTAAATGAATGATGAGGATGTAAAATAACAGTTTCTGTTAAATATCTTGTTAATAAACACAATGTTCATGTACCTGATCAGTTTTTGTCTTAACTAAATATAATTATTATATTAATACGTCTCGAAATTACCTTTTATATACGGTTTTATTAATAAATCACTATTCATTTCTAAAAATAGCTAAAAACTTTTATTATTTAATTATCTAAATTCTGAAAGGCATTTTGAAGAATTGAGATTAGGATTGAGAGGGCAAGATGAAAGCAAATTTACATAGCCACGACAGCTAAGCAAGCTCATGCAGAGACTTTGTTTACGTTGTGTTGCGTTGGTTGAACAAAGATTGGAAGCTAAACAATGCTATATCTATATCATGTTCCAATCTTAGAAAAGTAGGGGGAAAAATAAATGATTATGGAATTTATGGAATTAGTTTTTTTTGAGTTTTGTTGAAAATACATAATATTTTTCGCATTTTGGTTGTTTGTCTGAAATATCACATAACTACAATCGAATTGTGTAATTGAATATTTTATTCTTCTATCTACCTTCCTTTAGCAAACCAAATACTTTCAACTTTAAAAAAGTCTTTTAAGTTGAAAAGTTATAAAGTAAAACTACTGAATACTTGGGTAAACTATGAATACTTCTGAATACTAATGTTAATCTTTAAGCATTTAATATCATATAAATTTTTATATTATACAGGTAATCGTGGATGAAAGCTATATTTTTCATTTTTGGAAATGCCTTGTTACTGCGCCAGGTATAAATGCCGAACAAAAGGAAAAGGAAACGTGAAAGTGTTCAGGTATATAATATAAATCAATTTATGAAGTTATGTGCTTCCAGTTTATTTCCACCAGTAAGTAGATACTGATAACTATCATTTAAGTATTTCCATCGTTTGAATGATTAAGCATAATTTATGGTCGGAAGATAGCTGTTTAACTTAATTTGTAATTTCTTTCATTTTTAAAGTTTTCCGTTCCACGACGAAGCAAGACTGCAAAAATGGATTAAATTCGCCGACAGGGGTCCAACGTGGTACCCTAAGAAACCGAGTAGCAAACTGTGTAAATTGCACTTCAAAACCCCTCTACATTTTGAACGAGGGCGAATACTCAATGACCCTGTACGTGATGGTGATTCAGATTCAGATGATTCTGCCAATTTGCCATCTACAAAAACATTGTCTTTTAGTAACATCAAAATAACTCTTCCCTCAAGGCAAAGCGGAATAGCACTCAAGAATGATGGTATATATTTTGGAGTTCAATCTCAATCTACTCCTTCGGAAACCGAAACAAGTCCTGAACTAAATAAGGTTAGTTTTGTTTTCAGCTGTTTTTTTAATTCAAAAGATTCACCATTAGTTCAAATATTTTATGGCTCTTTTATTTATAAAGGAAGTGGAAGTAGAATTGGAAACTTTAAAGCCACCCCCAATAAAAAGACGCAAATTAAAAAAATGTATTATCTGCCAAAATATTGCTCAAGAATTGGAATGTCATAAAGTGAATGAATATGCTGAATTGCTGATTGACAACGTAATTCCTTTGAGAGACAGAGACAATGAAGATCTAAGAAATTCCGATATTTATAATTTCTGCATGCCCTGCTCAAACACTTTGGAAGATTTGCAACAACTGTCAGCTAATTTGCAACTTATCCAGAATGACATTGGACAAAAAATCAATGAAATTAAGCTTTCTATTTTGGAATCTCAAACCATAAAAAGTAAAGTATTACCTGGAGTATCGACTTTCCGACGAATCGCTACTACAGGTTCCCCAAATTCTGCTCTATAAAAATATATTTCACTACCTTATTCTTTTTTAAATATTTTGTCAATTTCTATAGATGATACTCCTCAAAATTCAAGTAGAAACCCTGTCGTCAACGAAAATGTGATTTTCAATTCCGACGAAATTTCCAAAAACTGGCAAAGCGTCAACAAAAAAAGAAAACTCAAAAAGATTGGGTGGGTATAATATTGCGTATTTCTACTGCCAAAACTTAATAATAACGGTAAAGTAGACGATATTTATTTTAAATTGATAGTCCCATAGATCCTTTGGATGGTGTAGAAAAGACTGTAAAGTCCAAAATGATCGAATCGTTTTTAAGAAACGTATCTTGCGAAGAAGAACAGACAGTAGCATTTAATCCTTGGGAGCGTAGTCCTTTCTGTAATAGCAAAGAAAGATCGAATTCCGAAATCGAGGATGTCGACCGAGACTGTTTGATGTACGTAGATCCTAAAGTCAACAAAGTCTGGCCAAGACCGCCGTTGGACATGCAACAACTATGTATTCTCGGAATCGTCTGTGCCAAAAATCGAAAAATTAACGTCAGCGATCTTTGTAAATTCATTGGGTTGGTTTAGTCATTAGTCACGTTAAATGCTAAATATATTACTAATACATATTAAGTAAAATAATCGATACAGTTTGACATTTGTAATATTTTAGGAAACATTTTCCTTTTTTCAAATCCAACTCGGAAGCTAAAGTCCTCGTAAAGAAAACTGTATCAACGGGCGATGTATTTCAACTAGTGAATTATGAAGCCCTTTCAGACTCGACGACTAAAGAAAAACTGAATCGCTCCAACTATATTCCATTTTGGACTGTCGTTGAAACAAAAGTTGATGAGTACCGATCTCAGCTGGTTGAAATTCTTGGATCTCCTGAACTGACTAAATCGTTAGCTTCCTCAGGTTAGATTTTCAATATTTAGGATTTATTTTTTAATAATTGAGAAAATAATTACTTTTTGTGTCTCGTTGCAGAAATTTTGCAAACGTTCATCAAAAATGTTTCGGAACAGGTGTCACAAGTAAGACATGCATATTAATATTATATGCAACTTAAATCGTGTTCAATATTTATTGGACAATTTTTGTATTAATAGCTAAATCTAGTGGACAGTTCTGAAACTTGCCGGAAACGGTGGAGTCCTCCTCCATTTTCGTATCGTCAAATAATATTTTTCGCACTTGTCAATCAATCCGCTCCAGTTCCTACTTATCACGTTATTAACTACTTTAAGTAAATCTAAAATCTACTTTGATATTTATGATTTTGATTTATTTATGATTATAATTTTGTTCTGAAGGGGGATTTATATCTATAATTTATTTGTACAGAGAAACTTTTCCTTATTTCTCTTTGTTAAGAGAATGGGATTATGGAGTCTTTTTCAATTTACAATCGGAATATTTTATTGAAGAAGATGTTAGTCCTTCATCCGTTTCTAGACGACTCGTTTACTCCATAAACCCCAGTAAAGCGGAGGAAATAAAAGAAAGTCTAATAAATACATTAAGAACTGTAGATACTTCTCAATTGAATCCAAAACATTTTATGAGAAAACCTGGTAATTTTTGCAAAAATTCTTTAAGTCTTTCCAGTCTCAATTATAAATCCCGTTTGATTAAACTCTAATTATACTTATTTGCAGAAAGTCTTCAAGACATTTTAAATTCAACTTCAATAATTCTGAAATTAGAAACCGACGAATATGATGGGGAAAGTTAAATTATTCAGTTAAATCCTGTCGGAAAATATGCATTGGCGATTGTTGTTACTATATATTATTTTGGTACACTAAGAAAGCAAGTTCTTCAATTCACGGGAAAATATTGGCACATCTTTATTCCGTATCATATAACTTACACAATAACTTATTAGATATGGAATTGGGTCAAGTCTATACTTTGCACGGTTACAGGTGGACTGTGGACTATATTATTATAATATTAAATACTAAGACATTTTCCCATTTAATCGAGTCTTTTGATCACAACCTTACTGTCGTGAAAAAAACAATATCTGACTGAATAAAATAAAATAACTCGTAATTTACATTCTAAATATTTTTAGTACAAAGTAGGAATACGAATGAACGAATCGCACAATGCACCGTAGTGAATTAAAATGCACCGTATTCAATGAACAAAGATTGCTTTGACACACAACTATACACTGCTACATCGTGAATCCTATTCATATCGGGAAGATTTAAATGTATCTGGAATATTGATAATTCTTAATCTGAATTCTGAAATATTCTATCACAGAATTTTACCAAAAAATTGTTTAAATTGTCCTTATAATTATCCAATGTTTTAGGTGTTCTTGTTTTAATCCTAACTTTGGCAATGCCGAATAGCTGCGCAAAGTTTAAGTGCGGAAGAAGAGGAGGTGGAGTAAAAATGTTCCGGTAACTACAAAAAATAAAAAGATAAAAGAGCATAGATGTTGATAATAATTCCTCTGACTGATGTACCCACTTTCAAGCACGTATCCAGTAGGGGGCGGGAGGGGCGCAGCGCCCCCTCTAAATCTGAGAAAAAAGGATTTTCCCCAAAAATGGCATCGACACTATTTTTGGTTGCGCCCCCCCTTTATCAGATTTCTGGATACGTGCCTGACCACTTTCATATTCCGTAATGTTGTACACGTTAACTATCAAAATGATTTTTGGATATCATGTCAATACGGTGATGACGATGACAATGATAGTATAAACCCGAAGGGACACATGCGCATTGAATTATGCATTGTATCAAATACCAATGTCTGTATGTCGGGCATCAAAAATATTTTGACAGCTTGGTTGTTGTTGAGACAATAAATTATAATATAAATAAGGTATTAGTGGAATTGCGATTAAAGTACTGCGCTGGTAGAAATGAAACCGTGTTCCAAAAATTCAAACGAGCTATAAAAAATACAAAAGGACAGACTCAAAGGCACAAATGTGTGGCGAATCGGTTCTCAGTATTTTTTGCAATAAAACAGGTTTACAAAATTTATGTCTAAAGAAACAGAGTTGCTTCAAAAAGCACATTTACGGAAATATTTCAAACTTTCTCCCCAAATTTTCCATTTTTAATAGATTGAAAAGGCGGATTTTCAAAAAAACGTGGTCCAAAGCAACCAGGTTACCAAAACTTTTTGATGCCTGAGTTACAGGTTAAAGAAGCTGCCATTTGTTTTTAATACACTTGATAAAGAGCGCTTGTTGAAAATCATCATAATATAATCAAAATCCAATTTGTAAATGGTTTCATTTTACAAATGACCAGAAACATCCAGTTTTGCTTTTCCAGATAAGCTTATAAAATCATTTCAAAACAGAATTTTCTGTTTTTCCCATTGGTGCATTATGTCTCCCTTTCAGGCATTCCTAATTTAAATTGTCAAATATTTATTTTCAGAAGATAATATTACATAAATTTGGTGTTTATTTAATCATTGTAGGTTTCCCTTCCAAGATAAAGAGAGATTGCAGAAATGGATTAAGTTCGCCGACAGGGGTCCAAAATGGTACCCTAGCGAGAAGAGTAGCAGATTGTGTGTAATGCATTTCGCACAGCCTTTGAACTTTACTTCGCCAGGGCGAATACGAATACTCAATGACCCTGTACTTGATGATGATTCAGATTCAGATGATCATTCTGCCTCTGCCAATTTGCCATCTACAAAAACATTGTCTTTTAGTAACATCAAAATAACTCTTCCCTCAAGTCAAAGCGGCATAGCATGTAGAAAGGATGGCATTTATTTTGGGGTTCAATCTAAACCTTTGGAAACCGAACCACGTCATAATTTTTATAAGGTTCGATTTTGTACTTTAGTTTGAAAATGATTTACGAATGGTTACTCTGAATATTCATTACTTTTTTATTTATAAAGGAAGTGGAAGTAGAATTGGAACCTTTAGAATTAGTAGAACCGCGCATTTTAGTGCCACCCCCCACAAAAAGACCCAAATTACAAAATTGTATTGTTTGTCAAAATGTTGCACAAGAATTGGATCCTCACAAAAAAGACGACTACGCCAAAGTTCTAATGACTAATGTAATTCCTGCGATGGAAAGAGGAAATGAAGATCTAAGAAATTCCGAAATTTACAATTTCTGCATACCTTGTTCGAACACTTTGGAAGATTTGCAGCAACTGACAGCTAGTTTGCAACTTATTCAGATTAACATTGTAAAGAAAATTAAAGAAATTAAGTCTTCCATTTTGAAATCTCAAACTGTGGAAAACAACGAGTTACCTGGAGTATCGACTTTCCGAAGAATCGTTACTACAGGTTTCCCACCCTCCATTTAAAAAAATATTTTATAACTCATCACTAATTTTTTACAATGGTGATATCTGTTTAATAGATTATATTCCTCTGAATTCAAGTCGGGATATTGTCGTCAATGAAAATATGTTTTCTAATTGTAAAGAACTTTCCAAAGACCGTCAAAACGTCAGCAGAAAAAGAAAAGTTAGAAGCATTAGGTACATACATATTTCTATTGTCCAAATCTTTGCAATAATGTGTTAAAATTATTGATTTCATTATTATTTACTAGTCCCAAGGATCCTTTGGAGGGTATACGATCTGAAGATGAAATTATTAAGTCCAAAATGACCGAATCTTTTCTAAAAAACGTACACTGTGAGGAAGAGCAGGCAGTAGTATTTAATCCTTGGGAAAACAGCCCATTTACTAGTCAGAAAGAAAGACCAAATCCCAATAACGATATTCTTGACCGAGACTGTTTGATGTACGTAAATCCAAAGGTTAAAGTGGTTCGGCCCAAACCGCCGCTAGACTACCAACAATTGTGTATTCTTGGGATTGTCAGTGTCAAAAGCAGAATACTCAATGTCAGCGATTTGTACAATTTTATTAGGTTAGTTAAGTCACTTATAAAATAGATAAAAATCATATATATAGATCATGAAATTTTGTCATTTATAAAATTTTAGAAAACATTTTCCGTTTTTCAAATCCAACTCGGAAGCCAAAGTCATCGTAAAGAAAACTGTATCAACCAGCGATGTATTTCAACTGGTAAATTATGAAGCTTTTTCAGACTCGACAATTAAAGAAAAACAGAATCGCTCCAGTTACATTCCATTTTGGACTGTCGTTGAAACAAAAGTTGATGAGTACCGATCTCAGCTGGTTGAAATACTTGGATCTCCTGAACTGACTAAATCGTTGTCCTCCTCAGGTTAGATTTTCAATATTTAGGATTTATTTTTTAATACTTCAAAATGCATAATTTCTTCGTCTCGTTACAGAAATGGCACAAACGCTTATCACAAAGGTTTCGGAGAAAGTATCACAGGTAAGGCCGCTTAAGGCGTACGTACACATTGTCAATAATGTGGCATAATTTATCCTTTAATTTAATATCTTTGTTATAAAGCTTTTAATTTAATAATAATTCAATAATAATTTAATTTAAAAATAGATAAACCCAGTGGATAGTTCAGAAAGTCGCTGGAAACGCTGGAATCCTCCACCCTTTTCGTACCGTCAAATAATATTTTTCTGCCTTGTTAATCAATCTGCCCCAGTTTCTACCTCACAAATTATCAACTACTTCAAGTAAATCAGTAAATCTCTTGCTAATGTTTTAAGGAATGATTCATGTATATAATTTGTTTTTGTACATATATAGAGAGACGTTCCCATATTTTTCCCTTTTAAGGGATTGGGATTATGGAGTCTTTTTTAATTTACAATCGGAATATTTTATTGAAGAAGATATTAGTCCTTCACCCATTTCCAGACGACTAGCTTATTCTATAAACCCCAGTAAAGTGGAGGAATTGAAAGAAAGTCTAATAAATGCATTAAGAACTGTAGATACTTCTCAATTAAATCCAAAAAACTTTATGAGAAAACCTGGTAATTTTTCAAAAAAAAATTCCTCAACTTGTTATATTTAATATATACCATTTTAATATGCTATAGTATTTTAATTACAATTAAAGATTAGATTCGGGGGGTCAGTGTTAAAGAATAGATTTAATTCATAATATTTTTTTACAGAAAATCTTCAAGATATTTTGAATTCAACTGCAATAATTCTGAAATTAGAAAAGGAAGAATGTGACGAGGAAAGTTAATTAGTCGGTTTAATCCTGCCGGGAATCTACTTCAGCGGTTAATATTATATTATATTTTTATTGGATTGTTGATATAATATACGTTATGAATTAAAAGTTTATTACGTCAATCCCAATCAGCTTTTAATCTTGACAGTTGGCACGGCATTACGTACATACTTGTTATTGATTCTTAATACACATCCGTTTAAAATTGGGTCAGACTGAATCTGAAAAGATGATTTATAGTGCATGGATGTATGTACTTGATTTTTAATTTACACCCTCAAAATAATAATGTAGAGAGGTACGGATGCGATTGTCAGAAATGCATTCTAATATCATTGCTCGATACGCAATACATGGAAGGCTAAACCACAATTTCCTACTTCTACTAACTTACAGCTACCTCTCTCTATTATTCAGCTATACCATTCTCAGAGCGTTTATTGCATAAAACTGCTATATATAGTATTTGCTGCTTATTAAAACTAAGTTAATGATTGGCATATCGGGTCTCGGGTTTGTAAGAGTTTTCAAGGAATTGAATCCCCAGACCATTTGCATGTTAAAAGAGAGGGCATAACGATTTAGAGAAATTGCTGTTTATCATTTAATGTTCAGTTTAATTGACCTGTAGGTGAACCATGGCTACTATATTTTTACCATTAATCTTAACTGCACCACTTGGAGGCTTATCATTTCGTAAACGCGTATATGCTGTTTAGTTTGCATGCTAATTTCGATGAACTAAACTTCACAAGTAAATCTATTTGTAAGGTTTTGATAAAAAGAGTCTCACACGACCGTCAAATTACATACCGCACTGACACTGACACTTGACACTACTACTTGGAAACACTTAAAGACTCGGTCTACGTGCTAAAGTGCTAAGTACCACTAAGTATTATAGATAATAGCTTCAAGTGAAATTAAGAAATATTAATCATTCCTAATGGAACATTGAACGCCTGAAATGGCCTGAACAGAATACACATGAAACGATGAAACTGTAACTTTATGTAGCAATTCTGCTTTGTATGCCATTTTTCAATTGAATTAAAGTTAACGTTTGTTTTTCTGTTCAGTAAGTAAGATTGCATTTCTTGTCCAAAGAAGTTTTTCTATTTTAGTTCATTTCTGTCCTTCGAACGGTATCTGTCATCTTAAAGACAACTTCAAAATGCCAACCGATATCGAAGAGTTATTCCTTTTAGAGGATTTGGAACAAAGTAATCATAGTTCTGAAATTGAACTACCAGTATCTAATAAATCTTTTATTCCCAAAAAAGCAAAATTACGGTGCATTATTTGCTTATTGACAATAATTTGTATACTAATTCTCATTTCAGTTATCACAATTGCTAATAATAATAAAAATACTTACGCTACTGACGAAAAGCAAAGAAACAATTCTGCTAATCAGAATCACTCTCAAATAAATATTTTCGTCACAACAACTATCAGTCCTTCGGTAAGTTTGTCTTTTATTTTATTGCTAGTTTAATCCAGCTCATATAGCAGGTCTCCTCCTCCGGCTCAGTACTCTGCACGCTGGTCTGGAGAAAAGTCATATCTGTGACGTATTTGTTTCTCAATTGCTTAACTTGTCAAAATTCCACTCCCTACAAATGTCAAGTTCAATTTTTTGTCGATTGTCCTTCGATGATTTCGACATTCAGTTGGATTGGAGCAAAATTTCGATTTTTGAGCATTTATCCCCTTAATTTTTCAGAGAATTTTATATCTCATTTCACTAAGGTACGAAAGTTGCCTTAGAAACCGAAGTAGCACCTGTTGACTGTGACAATTGGAAGCACAAAAGTCCTATAGTTATGACCCCAAACTGTGTAATTATTTATTTAAGTCTAAATCCAAAGAACCTTTTACAAGAAGTAATACAAATATTAATCTTTAAATTAACACTGCGAGAAAGGCATTAATTGTAAGCAATGAAAGTAGTCGTAACTTGCATTAACATTTTATGTAATATTACCCATACGATTCCCTCCCTATTTAGAAGATATATGATATTATTAAATATAGGGCAAAGTAAAATTATGAAATTACATTACTTATATTTTTAGACAATTAAATCTACAACGGTAACTGACACTCATTTGACTGAAAATAAGAATAATCATTTCAGTACAGAAAGCACAAATAATGATTCCCGCATTTCCAGTACAGAAAGTATAAACAATGATTCCCGCATTTCCAGTACAGAAAGTATAAACAATGATTCCCGCATTTCCAGTACCGAAAGCATAAACAATGATTCCCGCATTTCCAGTACAGAAAGCACAAAAGGCGATTCCAGCATTTCCACTTCCAGTACAGAAAGCACAAAAGGCGATTCCAGCATTTCCACTTCCAGTACAGAAAGCACAAAAGGCGATTCCAGCATTTCCAGTACAGAAAGCACAAAAGCCGTTTCAAGCATTTCCAGCACAGAAAGCACAAAAAATGATTCCAGCATTTCCAGTACAGAAAGCACAAAAGGCGATTCCAGCATTTTCAGTACAGAAAGCACAAAACGCAATTCCAGCATTTCCAGTACAGAAAGTACAAAAGGCGATTCCAGTATTTCTAGTACAGAAAGCACGAAGGGTAATTAACTAACAGTACAAATAATACACAAGTGCAAGTGATGTTAATAGTGCTGAATTGACAAAGCCCAAAGATTTATTCTTTGGCTTTGTCCATTCATGCAAACTGACTAATGTAATTTTAAAAGCCAGACTTTTATGACAAAAAATGGATGGCACTATAATAATGACCATTAAAAAGTCCTAAAATGTTGGTACCTTTCTGTTAATAAAACAAAAGTGTGGATTTTCTTTTTATTTTACCAATCAATTTTGTTTCAGTGAAAAAGTGTACAAAGGACAGTTGTAAAGAAGCAGCTTCAGAATTAAAATCCTTTATGAATGAAAGCTATGACCCGTGCACTAACTTCTACGAGGTAAAATATTATTATTGCAATAGTATTTATTTTCATCTTTATTGTTTTCAAATGTGATGAAATTATCATTAATCTTTTAGTACTCCTGTGGTGGATGGATAACCCAGCACCCTGTACCCAAAGAATTCATAACATCCTACGATATGTTCGATCAAATGAATCTCGACAATTCAAAAACCATACAAGAAATATTAGGTATAAAATGCTTCTATTTTGATTATGTATCATAGTAATTTATTGAAAATGGAATAAATCAATACTCATCGAAATCACATTTATAACAGATGGTTTAAAGGCAGACCCAACAAAATACATCTATCTGGGATCACATTCTGCAGAAAGAAAAGCTTACGATTTCTACGTTTCTTGTCGTCAAGCTCCACTTTATTATTATTATGGGACAGGAGAAAAATTATCTTCCAAATGTGCAATGGAGACAGCAAGTTTTTTTCCAGATGTTATGAGTCGGCTTTTCGTGCTCCAGAAATTCAGACAGGAGAAAGCTAACGATACTCTCAAAATGTTCGAGGAAACAAAGGAAGTGTATGAAAATATTGTCACAAATCTTAACTGGATTGATGACGACAACAAACAGAGAATTTTAGATCAATTTAAACAATTATCACTCATTAATGGGTACCCTCCCTCACTGCTGGACAAAGAAGCGATTGAGCGTCGTTACAAATACGTTCCGATTCGGAGTAACTCTTACTTTTCTAACCTGCGGACTCTTCGGCTTATTTCAAAGCCTGACTATGATTATGTAAGGATTGCAAATGCTGAATTCTTTCGTATAGAAAATCAAGTAAAGCTTCACGCAGGAATTTGCCAAAAGCCATTTTATCAATCTTCATATCCAAAAATTATTAATTCAGCAAGACTAGGTTCCATAATAGGGCACGAGTTGAGCCACGCCTTTCAGCATTATTTAAATGGTAAATACATTTTATTAACTTTTTTACAGTGTAAAAGTGATACTTATTAACTATATACGCCTTTTTGTACTATTTTATGCTGAAGGTACAAGCGGGGAGTCTTTTAACAATTATACAGACCGAATTACTTGTATGGAGAAACAGTACAATGGACTTGCAATCAATAGGGAGTATTTGTACAGTGGAGTAACCGCTTTTAAAGAAAATTTTGCGGACATCGGTGGACTACAAGTGGCCTATAAAACATATTTCGAAAACTACAGAAAACATTTCGAAGTATTGCCTGGACTTGAAAACTTTACTCCTAGCCAAATATTTTTCATAGCTGCAGCCCAGGTACATTCAAATTATTAATTTTATTATTAATTTAAAAGTATTAATGTCTTAACAATCTGTTGCATTTGACAGCATCGATGCAAAACCTATCTCCCAGGAAAACAAAGTGATGAAATGCACAGAGTATTAAATCAAGGATACAGTCCTGCTTCCTTGAGAGTTCTCGGCCCAATGACCAACAGTAGACATTTTGGAGAAGCTTTCAATTGTCCGTTTAATGAATTGTACAATAAAAAACACAAATGTGAGATTTTCTAAATAAACGTTTTATAACTTTGTAATAAATTATAGCTCGGAACAATAAGTTTATTTCAATAGAAGTAAAACTAGTTATAGGCAGAAAATATTATATAAATCCGTTTAGTCAGATACTAACAAATCAACTACTTACAAGACAAACTGACTTTGGAATAATTATGAATTAGCAATGGCATCCACTCATAAATATGTTCACAGTTGCATTATGATGTTTTTAATAGTTTACTTATTTATTGTAACTACTAATTCAATTACTACAGACACACATTAAACAAAAAGTGTTCTTCTCATTGGTTAATTTAATTCTTCGATTGGCTTCTATAATCTTCTATATCTTCTCACATAAAAATGGGTATTAATTCCAACTTATTTCTGAATTTCACTCGTGCGTATAAACATCTTCTTAACAGTTTCCAGGCATGGAAACTCTTTAATGTCAATTCCCTACATAGGAATGAAATTTGACAAATGTTAATATTCAAGGAAGATAAATTGTAATTATATAGGCCACCACTACTGCTATTGAATTTTAAATAATTTTGGTCTAGTTTCGAAATAATAGGCTAATACAAACCGAGAGTATATATTACAGTTTTAATATAATATGGGTTTGATAAACCACTTGCACATTTTACATTTCATTACTTTTCTACATTCATATTATCTAAGTAGGAAAATTGAAGACTGAGGTTATAATGTACAGATCAACAGATGATACTTACTGTGATCATACAATTATAGATACCTAAGTAAAAAAAATGACATCCAGTGATAAAATGATAAAAAAAACCCAGACTTTTTATTTAAATCTGACAGGTTTTTAAGGCTTCATGTTTTCTAAGGAAATGTCAAGTAGTCGCTATCCCCTAATTTGCACAACCTGGCACGAATAGACTCCACATGCTACGATTCGTTGGTGTTAGGCGAGGTGGCCCCAGGGAAACTGGCCCCCCGGACACCTGGCCCCATGGCAAGTGGCCCTATGGATAGCTGGCACCAAGTGGGAGGAGCTTCCGTGTATAGTCCGAGCTTATCGAAAAGCTCGTTAACTTCCCTCAATCCCATTCCCAATCTATGTACTGGCCCTCAGAAGGGCCATCACGTCGTCCCATGCTAAGTCCGTCGGCCCAGCATGTGAACCGACGGACTTAGCATGAAAACCGACGGACTTAGCATGGGACGACGGACTTAGCATGGGAACCGACGGACTTAGCATGGGAATCGACGGACTTAGCATGGGAACCGACGGACTTAGCATGGGACGACGGACTTAGCATGGGCCGACGGACTTAGCATGGGAACCGACGGACTTAGCATGGGCCGACGGACTTAGCATGGGAACCGACGGACTTAGCATGGGACGACGGACTTAGCATGGGCCGACGGACTTAGCATGGGAACCGACGGACTTAGCATGGGACGACGGACTTAGCATGGGAACCGACGGACTTAGCATGGGCCGACGGACTTAGCATGGGAATCGACGGACTTAGCGTGGGACGACGGACTTAGCATGGGCCGACGGACTTAGCATGGGAACCGACGGACTTAGCATGGGCCGACGGACTTAGCATGGGAACCGACGGACTTAGCATGGGCCGACGGACTTAGCATGGGAACCGACGGACTTAGCATTTGCCGACGGACTTAGCATGAAAACCGACGGACTTAGCATGGTACGACGGACTTAGCATGGGAATCGACGGACTTAGCATGGGAACCGACGGACTTAGCGTGGGACGACGGACTTAGCATGGGAATCGACGGACTTAGCATGGGAACCGACGGACTTAGCGTGGGACGACGGACTTAGCATGGGCCGACGGACTTAGCATGGGAACCGACGGACTTAGCATGGGCCGACGGACTTAGCATGGGAACCGACGGACTTAGCATGGGAACCGACGGACTAACTTAGCATGGGAATCGACGGACTTAGCATGGGAACCGACGGACTTAGCATGGGACGACGTGATGGCCCTTCTGAGGGCCAGTACATAGATTGGGAATGGGATTGAGAGAAGTTAACGAGCTCTTCGATAAGCTCGGACTATACACGGAAGCTCCTCCCACTTGGTGCCAGCTATCCATAGGGCCAGGTGTCCGGGGGGCCAGTTTCCATGGGGCCACCTCGCCGGACACGGATTCGTTTGTGTTTACGTGAATAGGTTAGGTTATACAAATTAGGGGATTATTGATTCCCGTATGCAAGCTTTTCTAAGGGTCGCTTTTGATAATCGAATGGTATCGCAAAATATGCCCTTGCACAATTTAGCAGCCCTCTATTAATCACTACTATTAGTGATATTAGTAATAAATGCAAGCAGATACGAAAACCCCCAATTGCCATAAATAATTTAAAAACTTGAAAGTATTAGGCCAAATTAACAACAACCTTTGCACTAGTAAAAATTGATTTTGGAAATCGAAAAAAATATACTAGGAATTCCTTACCATGACTTTGGCCTGTTCGATAAAATCATTCACAGCTTCATCAATCTTGATCTTAAAATGGTAGGCGTATACAAAAACACGCACCCAATATCTAGCAACATCAGTCTTGAAATTAGTGTTGTTAATGTAGTGATTCTCATTCCTCAATTCTTTATCCAGACGGCAGTCAATTTTTTCAAGTTGGTCACATGTATATGCATGTTGCTTTTTCATCAGCAAACACAGTAATTTTATCTGCTGAATAACTTGGGATGAATCCTCAATTTTGCAACTGCTGAAGTGTATTTTAAGGTCTTTAATCCACGGCATAATTTCCTTGATGTATATTTTAATGTCCTTCAAACTCACTGTACAAATTTGAGCTTGCCTGGTTTTGAAGTTTGCTGAATCACAAAATATTTTGGAAATAAATTATCTAGTAAGACATTAAATGCAGTACGTTAGCCATAATAAATTGTTTACATTTAATTAAAATTTACCCTCATTGTCTTGTGGCATTTGCAAAAGATGGAGGTTGCCAGAGGTTGCCGCGATGTTCGGTTCCGGGAGATTGGGATTCACCTGGAATTGAGTTAATGGTTTAAATTTGATAGTTGGAAGAGAGTGCTTTATAGCAAAATTGGAACTGTTATTCGTTCTATTTCCACTTGGGCTTGTGACAGTTTCGACCCGTCCGACTTCCTTTCCCTGACTACTAAGTCTGCTTTTCATAGACTCCAGTTCATAATTTGCACCATTTTTGGTATTCTGCGATTTTATATTTTTACTGTATTCTGCATTGCTGCTGTCGGAGTAATCATTTTTAGAACTCCAATAGTATTTACTTTTTCTTTCATTACGATTATCGTTTCTGAAGGAACCTCGAGAATAATCGTTTTTCTTTGGTACAGGGGAACGAGAGCGTCGTCTTGGACGCCCAGATCTTTCACTTCTAAAATTATTTTGCTCCTGATAATTTTCTCTTCTTCGAGAAAAACTATCGTTTGGATATTCCTTACGATGGGTAGACACCCACTTATTTCTATATTGGGTTCCATTCCCTTCTCTCATTCCTCTATAACGACTTGCGTTTAGCTCTTGTGTTTGATAGAAACGATTTATTTGAAAATCTTTCATACTTGTATCATTGCTACTAACTGGGGGCAAATTGGTGCTAATTCCAGACTGGTGACTTAGAAGATGTCCAAGACGAGGCTGAAATTGAGTTTGCGGGGTTGTGACCCCAGGCTCATTTTTTACACTTGTAATTCTTTCGGCGGAAGACAGTTCTTTTCGGATTATACAGTGTAACAATTGTACTTCGTTCTCTAAAGTCTTTATCTGCTCTTGTATAAGTGGATTTTCGCCATCATTCCTTCCAACTCCCAATATTATTTCATCGTTCTTCAAAAATTTCTTTTCTGGTATTCCAGAAAAGTGATCCAGTTGACGGTGTTTTCCAATGTCATTAGAAGCATTTCTGCAGGAATTATTCAGATTTCCAGCGTAATTTACTAAAGCACCAACAAAATAACAATATTGAGATTGAGATACTATATATATGAACATTTTATTTTATTTTTTGCTAAATGAAAATCTAAAACCCAGTTTCTATTATTGCTATAAAAATGAAATCTAACCTCGTCCTGTTCCTAGGGATTTTGGCTTAATTTGCATATGATTATCTGAATTTCTATACACAACGACATATTCTGAGAGAAATAACAATTATTATTTTATAAAGCCCACGAATATATGTATTCGAAAGAATTAATACAGATGAAAGGTATATTTAAAATCCTTACGAGACTCTCCATTGACTTTTGTCTTTGCCCAACCAGGATGATTTCCGTCTCTAAATGATTTTCTTTGGTTGCTAAACCATGTCTACAGAAAAGTAAATATTTGCATTTACTAAAAAAAATTCAATTTTATGCTATTCTAATTTAACAGCTCAACCATTTTGAATAAAGTTAAACATGTTGGGGTTCAAAAGGTCAGCAGTTTATCGAACTTTATGGCCAGTTTTCATAAAAAAATTATTGTGGCCTGCACATTGTAGGGTTTATGATAAAATGGTCCGTTACATTGTATATTGACAGCGGCAATGTGGCTTGTCACATTATAATTTTAGGTAGACGATATAATAATTAAAATTAGTATTGATATACAATTAATTAATTTGTTTTTCATAAATATCAATCAGTAGCTCTAAAAACAGATAATATTATGTTGAAAAATACTTACGGTAATCCGAATACTTTCAATTTGCAACTTCTTTGAGGCAGCATTGGCTCTCTGCAGCCATGGTCGATTCGGATTTTTTAAGAAGAGTGGAATCATCACACTTAGTTGTTCGTCCGTAAAATGCCGTTTTCCTTTTCCAATTACAAGTCCTTCCACACTGTTGGCAACCGGTGTTTCCATTGATGTATAATTATTTATGTCAAAAATACGGGTAGCTGTCTTTGATGTTGCAGCACCTGCGTCAAATTGAACCGCTCATTTTACACATTTACAAAATGTAGGAAAAAGTAAAGCGCAATATCAAAATATTATGAAACAAGTTTAATTAAACGAACTTAAATTACTTAATTATTAATGTGTAAAAGCATTAATACTTGATTTTGGCTGACGATTCATTTGGCTTTCGGCTGCTTTTACTTCTTGGTCTCTTTTCTTTTTTTGAAATGTTGTCAATATCGGAGTGTGCCGTGGCCGTGGGAGGACATTTGGGAACGGATCTGAGTTGATTTGACTTTGAGTTGTACACACCTGATTTGTGGTAGTCCTTGCAGGCAAGTTTGTTGCTGCAGGTGGCTTTTTAGGAATCGTCATAAATCTGCCCTTTATAGTTTGGACAGGAATAATATGTGGCTTATTCGACGGAGTCGAAGTCGAAGAAGCTGGAACCTCCTTTTGCACAATTTTCGTGTTGTCAACATCTGTTTCTGGCACACAAAATTTTATTTCATTTTTTATGCTAAACTAACTAAAGCCTAGCACATTAAGTGAGCTAGAAAAATATTGAAATATGAATATGTTCTGGTTCTCATGGATGGGTGCAAACATACTGACAAACAAACATAAGAAATTATTCAATCCGCATGCGTCAGTTTACGTTTGTACAATAGTCATGATGAAAATCTTAAAAAACAGTGCTGTTATTGCAATAAAACTGACATCTAACCTGCCCTTCCATACCAGCCTGATAACCCTGCGGATTTTCGTTTGAAAGCAAGGGTATCCGATTCCAGGCCGTGGGAATTATTAGCCTCGATCTGTCCATGACTAGGATTAGTAGGATTAGACGTCAGCGTTGAACGATCACTATTATTGGTATGGTTGTAATCAATCACCAAACAATCGTTGGAATTGATTCCTTGAATTGATCTTCCATATGTCAACACGGCGGCCTCCATGGTCGACGAAGACTTCTTCCTACAGTGTTCAATGATGATCTGTGCTCTTCTGTAAATAAAGCCAAGAAGCATAATATGTTTCTATATTGAATATTGACTTGGTGGAAAAAATTGAACGACCAACCGTATTCGATGAAATAATTATCAATTATACTACACTGTATATTATAATCGAAATTATTATACATTATTATTATAAAAATTAAAAACTGTAACAGCACTTCTTGTTGCTGGATTATTTATTTATTATGGATAAATATAACCCCAAAAAGATAAAAGGTACTGAAAATTATCTTAGCAGCCAACATAACATACATCTACACACTGAATAGGATTAAGAAACAAAAAAAATCACAAAAAATGAAAATGACATACAGCTGACAAACTAAGTTTTGAAACCAAAATACAACACATCTTCATGAATTAAAATTGAAAATACCTAATACATTTAGTGATACCAGTTAAATTAGTAACATATGAAGATTTAGTGATACCACGAATATTATTACTTCACTTTATGACATGAATGATATTACTTTGTTGTCTGTTATGTTGTATGTGTTGTGCGCTGCGTACTATAGTTTCCTTCGCAATGGACCAGTTGGCTATTCACGCCCATTCTCAAAAAGATAGACACAACATCCGAGTTTCGGTCCGCCGCAGTGTCCATAAACCATTAGGCGGTCAAACGAAAGTCGGCTACAGGTCTATCTTTTTAATGTCGTGGTGTCTCGCTAATGGGGCGCTGCGTGAACAGCCAACTGGTCAATTTGCATTGGTCATTTTAATTATAATAACATTTTAAATAAAACAATTTTTTGAACATCAAACATCAGACACTGGCTAGACGCCTCGTACGAAACCAGTAAAACTAGCAGCCAAATAAATATTCTGAGTGGCTATTCTGAATGGTGAATGAGCCAATTCGATTGCGAATGAGGCTGAATTTAGGCAGCGGTACCTCGTCGCCGGTGTTGCCGGTACACATTGTTGCCAAATCATTTTTTTACCGGCGACACCGGCGACACCGGCGACACCGGTAACACCGGCGACACCGGCAACACCGGCGACACCCTAATCTGATTGCCTCCAATGCTGCTAAACCTAATATAAGACAGCTTAAAGGCGTTCACCCACACAACACACTTCTCGCAGCAAGCGTCTAGCTTCAAGCAGCTAGCAGGTTTTTCCAATTCTGCTGCTGCATGATCCCACCTAAAAAATGCGTAATTACATACACTATTAGTACGCGCCAGAAAGAAGCAGCAGAAAGCTAGATGGTAGCTGCAAGCTGCGTCTTCAAGTAGGTGGGATCACCCAACGCGGAAAATTCTTGAGTCGACTCACCACCACCACATAACTGTGTTTGCTGATGTGATAATCCAATTGTGCACGATTTATCAGTAATTATTATTGCGGTTGACATTCCCTATCTCTTTACTCGTCATTGTTCAGTAAGTCAAAGTTTTCGTCAATGAATATATGTTAGATAATAAGCATTTATTTATTTATATTTTTTTCTTAGAACGCGACAGAAGATCTTGTAGTAGAATCTAAAGACAGTCTGTATAATTAGGGATAAGGAAGAAGAGAGAAAAATGGGTAAGTTATAATTATTTGAGTCGACTCGATCAATTGTGAAAGCGATAATTGCGATTATAATTAATATTTACAGCATCCTCCACTCAATGTGGAAACTGTGGAAGCACAGATGGCCATTTACGTTCCAGCTGTCCTTACCCAAAAAGGGATTCTTTGGATCATTGGCATGCTGCGAAGAAACAATTTCGAAGAGAGCACCCAGAGGAAATCCGGAAGCTACGGGGAAAAAAAGAGGAAAATAAAAGGTGGCAAGACGAAGGAAAAACTATTCCAGTAAGGAACTTTGTATACTTTCTATAAAATAATTATATTATAAACAGGAACAATAAATATATATAAATAAAAATAATAATGTGTATAAATTTTTGTTGTGTCGACACAAAGATATAAAAATTGAATTTCAAATTCTTTTATTTCAGTTCTGCATACTAAATGAAGCAATTAGCCACATGTTGCAGATTCTGTACGATCTTTCCAATGAATTGGATGTTTTGGGTCGTCCCAAAGAGTGGAAGGAAGTAAACCAAAAGCTCGACAGTCTTTTGCCACTAATTCGCGAACTGGCCAACAACGGAAAAGGGGTATGTATTTAATCAAACACAATTATTACTTAATATTACAATAACCGTTGTCTAAAACATTTTTGTTATTGATATAGTTCTTGTTTTATGGCCGCATCAAGAACATTGCAGTTGACGGAGATATTTTTATGTCCAGACTTAGTGATCTGCAGGAAAGGCGGGACGTCCTTGTATACCGAGTCAAATCCTTTGTGAATGGGAAACTGGGAAAACTGGCTAGTGTCAATGAAAGGTATTGTACATTTATGTGGGTCGACCCTATCATAATTTAGTAATGTCTAATTTATTGATTGTTCTTGCAAATATAGGAATGATCCCATTAGTTTCCTTCGATTTGTGTATGAGAATCATCCACCAAGAGGGCAATATTCTTTCAATGCAGAAATGCTTAATGGGTCGACCCTGAAGAAATATTTAAAGATGGCTTTGTTGCACTACCATCCGGACAAACAGGCCGGTTTTCAAGTGGAATGGCAATGCATATGTGAGCTATTATTATATGCTTAATTTTTATAGCTATTCTATTTATTTTATCATCTAATATATTTAATTTCTGTTTACTAGGTGAAGCTATCAGTCGGTGCCTTACGGTAGCATATAGGCGATTTCAATAGGGTCGACCCTTTTTGTTGTTTTCCATGACTTTTATTTAGGAATTGATATTTTGCTTATAAAAAATGTGGAATGGTGAAACTCAATCAGTGTAATTTGTGTTTTATTGCTAAAAATAAAATAAAAGGCTGCTAAAGTTGGATTGAAAGACAGACAGACAAATGGAACTGATTTATTTGCTCATCATCCGAATTTCCATTAATAGTATCATCAGAAATGACTATAAAATCTAAATATCAGTAGTAGTGAAATGAAATATTTTGTACTATCCGCCAACATGTTATAGAAATTGCAATGCCACATTTAAGTATCTGCATCTCTCTTATTTCTGTGCAACGTATTGACCTGGGGTTCGTCACAGGTCCGCCATGGTAAGGTTATTTTAGTTGATCGAATAGGTTGACAAACATGATTGACATTAAATTTAGTAGGTCGACCTAATAATAATACTTTAACATGATTTTTAGGTGATGGGGAAGAAAAGAAAACTGCTGACGTTGTTAATGCTAAGAAAAGCAATTACAAAACAGAAAAAACGGAAATACTGGGTGCATCCTATTTTTCAAAATCGGCGTATTGATGGTGAACACGTCAAGCTTGACGAAATGCGTAATAAATACCCGGATCGTTTTGCAGCGTATACCCGGATGTCGCCAAACACATTTATGAAACTGTTATCTCTGGTAGGGTCGTCCCTAATGAAACAAGATACTAACTGGAGAGAAGCTGTACCTGTTCGAATTAGGCTTTACGTCATTTTGAGGTAATTCGATTGTAAAAAGGAAAAACTATTATCTAAATGGTTTTCTTTTATGCGTAGGTATCTGGCAACGGGTGACGGTTTCAGGTCAATTTCAACGAGCTTTAGTTTAGGCTACACAACAGTTTGGAAAATAGTTCACCAAGGCCTTCCAATAATTTGGAATATTCTTAAGGATGTCTATGTTAAGGTACTATAAATCAAATAAAAATATGAGGTCGACCTTCAAGATTAATTTTGAGTATTTATTTTAGTTTCCTTCTACTGATGACTGGGGAAGAATTGTTGATGGATTCTACGATAAATGGAATATGCTAAATTGTCTTGGCGCCATCGATGGCAAACATATAGTCATGGAGGCCCCCCCCAATTCCGGATCACTGTATTACAACTACAAGGGGACGTTTAGCATTGTTCTTCTTGCCACTTGTGATGCAGAGTATAATTTTACTACAATTGACGTTGGAGGTTACGGCAAACAAAGTGATGGAGGAATTTTCTCTGGGTCGACCCTAGGGCAAAGGTTAACTGCTGGAACCTTAAACATTTGTGGGCCCCGAAACCTTCCTCTGACCACAACCCCCATGTCATGTTATTTTGTCGGTGATGAAGCATTTCCTTTATCAGCAAGACTGATGCGTCCATACCCTGGCAGGGGATTGAATACTCAAAAACGAGTGTTTAACTATCGGTTATCAAGGGCCAGACGATGCATTGAAAATGCTTTTGGCATATTAGCATCACGTTGGCGAATTTTTCGAAGACCAATCGCAGCCGAGCCAAAGCAAGTTGAGAACATTGTTTTAGGTAAGTTAATGTAATTGGAGCCGTCTCCCTGTCTTTTGGAGCTATAGTAATCTAGTTTTTTATAATAGCTTGCGTCGCCCTACACAATTTCTTAAAGAAGGAAGAAATGAACGGTGATCCAACAGAACGCTTCTATAATCCTGTAGGCTTTGGAGACGACTCCATGGAAGCGAATGGTGAATGGCGAAACGAAAGTCCTCCATCTGGGCTCATCAATGCCAGACCCATATCAGTTTCAGCTCAGGAAAGGGCTTCCAAACAAATGAGGGATAATCTTATGGACTATTTGTTAAATCAAGGTGCTGTGGATTGGCAGTGGTCTAAAATAAATGCTTAGGATTTATTATACAGAAAGAGCCTATTCTAAATTGTGTAAAGTTAAATGTATTGTTGAGTAAACAAACAGAAATTGTAAACTGGCAATAAATGTACATTCTGTAATATAATTTATTAGATATAACATATTACTTAAACTACATTTTTAACTACTTGAACTACATTTGCTATCTATACTTTGTTTCTAATTACTGATTGCTGAGTCGACTCATTGGAGGCAGTTTGATTTTCATACGTATGAATGGGGTACACAATTTCGTACAACAATGACGAAATTCTTAACATAGCATACTCAGCAGTTTGAAGTGGTACGCTCCTCAATCTATTACATATTGTCATTCCGAAATGGTAAAACTGGTCCTTAACTTCTTCTGGTTCTTCAAGCAACTTTATTATCTTTTCATTAAGCAGTGCTTCGTTGGAATCCGATTTTCTTTTTCGTACCTATTCATCCACAAAAACATTATTAAACTCAAATTCTATTGTTAAAGATGTCAATTACTTTTTTAGTTAGGTGTAATTACTCTTCTCGTTGAGGGAGTCGACTCCTTTCTAGCCTCTTCCTCCTGTAAATAACATCGAGATATTATGATTAAAATATTTGAAATTGTTCATAGCATTTACGATGTATTCAATATAAATGGATGATATTGCTCACATTGAGGTTTGCTTCATCTGCTACTGCATTTTCGGAACTGTCATCAGATGGAATTTGTGGATCTGCGCATTGATTGTCTTCTGTTGGAAAGTTTGATTGCGTGCTGGAACAGAAATTAAAATAAATTTGGTTGAAACCATTAATATAATAATTTTTACGAACATATTATCTCTCACTTTTCATTCTCCTCAGTAAAAGACGACAAAACCCTCTCCATTGCGCTGTAGTAGGGCCACGGCTTTTTGTTATTACTTCCGTCTCCACTTTTACCTTTAAGCATTCGCTTTACTTTGTAATAGTAATCCCGCAGTGTCTTCCATTTTTTTCTGCACCACGTCCCTGTGTCGACACAATATTTTATTATCACATTTATAAACAGCAATAATTAAGTCCCTGATGCTCTTAAAAATATATTATTGATAACTTTCACACTCACCATCTACATCCTTTCCTAAAACCTTCAATCCAGTGGCAATTTCATTCCAAGCGTCACTGATTACATCCCTTTTACTATGCTTTGGATCCCTGGAATTGAAAAGAAACGTGCGTGACTCAACTTTTCTGATCAATTCAAAAGTTGAATTGTCTTCTTTTCCATCCTCCTGGTCGACCTGGCTTTGGAAATGACCGTCGTTCTCGTCATGTTCATGTGACTATAATTTTAAAAATATATACAGAGGCCATTTTTTAGAAGTAATAACAATTATTTTAATAAAAATGTTGTCGACACAATTCTCACCATGATTTATCCTCTTGCACAAATCAAAAACCGATGGAATAGCTTGATAAATTAGTTTATGACTTGGAAAACGCGATATACAGGCAGTTTCGGCCTGTTCAGAAGAAGCTTCTAGTTTTTTGTCGGCGCGTAAAAGTTTTTCGCCGCTTGAGCAGAAAAAGTCGCAGTGGAATCACTCGCGCGTTTTTACGCTTTCTCGAAATAAACATCGACCGAAAGAGAAAAAAAGCGGCAGCAAAAAAAATGCTGCCGCTGCAAACTGCTGGTCCAGTGTAATCAGATTTGCTGCGTGCAGCTTGCTGCTTTCGGCGTGAAGCGTGTCAATGGAATTAGCCCTTAAAGCCTTTCACGCATATAACTCGCTTCCTACAGCAAGCTTCTTGCTTTTTCCATCGTGCGTTTTCTCCGCTAACTGTCGCTGTGTGATCCCACTTAAAAAACTGCGTGATTGCATAAAATTTAAGTTTGCGCCAGAAAGAAGCAGCAGAAAGCTAGATAGTAGCTGCACACTGCGTCTACGAATAGGTGGGATCACCCAACGCGGCAAGCTGCTACCGAAATTATTGTGTCGACACAGCTGTTCTAGTTTTTGATCATTCCATCCATTGCCGTCCAACTCAATATAGTTCTCCGGCTTTAAAGAGCCATTAAATATTAAGTAATTCTGATTTTAATTACAATAGACGCGCACATCGGCCGCTTTTTGTAGGTAAACAGCAAGCTGGTCATCGGTAGAGTATTCTGAGGAGGGTAATAAAATGGGTAAGTAAATAATTATTTGAGTCGACTCAATCAGCTATGATACCGAATCATTATATCCCTAATTAATATTTACAGCATCGAGTCAATGTGGAAACTGTGGAAGTCAAGACGGCCATTTCCGATCCAATTGCCCAAAACCTAAAAATTATTCATTGGAACATTGGCACGCAGCAAAGAAACAATTCCGACGGGAGCATCCGGACGAAGTGAGAAAATTACGTGAAAGAAAAGAAGAAAACAGAAAGTGGCAAGAGGAGGGAAAGACTATACCCGTAAGAAAATCTATTTACATACAAAATAATCATAAATATATATATATATATATATATAATAAAAAAGTATATTAAGTTCTGCTGTGTCGACACAAAGATATACAAATTGAATTATATATTTATTATTTCAGTTCTCCTTATTGAATGCAGCTACATGCAACATGTTGCAAACCTTGTACGATCTTTCACAAGATTTGGACATTTTGGGTCGTCCCATAGAGTGGGAGGCAGTCAACAACGAACTGGACTCGCTTTTGCCTCTAATCCGAGAAATTGTTAACAATGGGAAAGGGGTATATATTTCAACAAGGTGATTATTATTGAATTTAGCAATAATGGTTGTTCAAAATGTTTTTTTGTTGTTCATGCAGTTTTTGTTTCAAAATCGCATCAAGGATATAGTTGATGGAGACATTTTTGTCTCCAGACTTAATGATCTGCAGGAAAGCAGAGACGAACTTGTGCAGCAAGTAAAGTCTTTCGTCAATGGAAAACTGGGCAATTTGGCGCGTATGCATGCAAGGTAATTTTGCAGTTATGTGGGTCGACCCTTAACGTTGGTATAATTAAAGTCTAATGATGTTATTGTCCTTGTAAATATAGGAGAGATCCCGTAAGCTTCCTTCGCTATGTTTACGAGAACTACCCCCCAAAATGCAAATTCACATTCGATGCTGAGCAGCTCAATGGGTCGTCCCTAAAAAAATATTTATTGAAATCTTTGTTGCACTATCATCCTGACAAACAAGCCAATTGCCAAGCAGACTGGAAGTGCATATGTGAGACATTACTATATGCATATAATATATTATGGTCAAATTAATTAATAATTCATTTAACAAATATTGCTTTTTTGATTTGTAGGCGAAGCAATCACAAGGTGCCTTACGGATGCATTTTCTCGATTTCCAATAGGGTCGACCCTCTTTAGCTCGCCTGAGGAAGCGTTTACTGATATCCGATAAAATTGATTAATTTGTGTTTAATATATTTATCATTAGTAAATGTATATGAAGTATAATTTCTATGCAAAATAAACTACAAGCCTATAAATGGACATGGATCTGATATTTGCCTTGTTTATCATATACATAATATTATCATTAATAGTATCATCAGATAAAACCTAGATGAAATATTTTATACTATCCGCCACAAAATTTATAGCAAAAATCATTTTACTTTTTGCCTATACCAGATGAAAAGAAAAGCAAATAGAGTCTCTGCAACCTTTTGACCGGGATTGAAGTTAATAATCACAAGATAACTGGTTCAATATGGTAATGTATTTTTTGTTGAACAAGTATTTTTGAAACATAATTGACATTACAGAGTAGGTCGACCTAATAATAATTATTACGTAGTTACAGGTTAGTGATAAAAAGAGAAAAATTTTAAAGTTGCTTTTGCTGAAACGCTCAACTACGAAAAACATAAAGCGCAAATACTGGGTCCATCCAATTTTCCAAAATCGAAGTGTTGATGGCGAACACATCAAGCTGGACGAAATGCTTAAAAAGTACCCGGACCGCTTTGCAGCTTATACCCGGATGTCACCAAACACATTTATGAAGCTGCTGTCTCTAGTAGGGTCGTCCCTAATGAAGAAAGATTCTAACTGGAGAAAAAGCTGTACCGGTTCGAATTAGGCTTTACGTTATTTTGAGGTAATTCATTTCTAAGTTCATTTGTTCATTTTAAAATTATTGTATACGAATTTCTATTATTTGTAGGTATCTGGCAACCGGTGACAGCTTCAGGTCTATTTCAACCAGCTTTAGCTTGGGCTACACAACCGTTTGGGAAATTGTTCACGAAGGCCTTCCAGTCATTTGGAAAAAGCTAAAGGATCTCTACGTGAAAGTAATAATCAAATAAAAAATAAGGTCGACCTTATAATAATTTTGAATGTTTATTTTAGTTCCCTTCGACAGAGGAATGGGGAAAATCGTGGATGGATTCTACGATAAGTGGAACTTCCTAATTGTCTTGGGTCTATCGATGGTAAACATGTAGTAATGGAAGCTCCCCCAATTCCGGATCACTGTATTTTAACTACAAAGGAACTTTTAGTATTGTTCTGCTTGCCACGTGTGATGCGGACTACAACTTTACATCAATAGACGTAGGAGGTTACGGCAAACAAAGTGACGGAGGAATTTTCTCAGGGTCGACCCTAGGACAGAGATTAGCTGCAGGAACTTTAAATACTTGCGGACCCCGATATCTTCCTTTAACCACAACGTCTATGCCATGTTGTTTTATCGGTGATGAAGCGTTTCCTTTATCTACAAGGTTGATGCGTCCTTACCCTGGGAGGGGGTTAAATACTCCGAAGCGAGTATTTAATTATCGTCTTTCCAGAGCAAGACGATGCATTGAAAATGCTTTTGGCATTCTAGCATCACGTTGGCGAATCTTTCGGAGACCGATCGCCGCAGAGCCAAAGCAAGTTGAAAACATTGTCTTAGGTAAGCTATACAATTTGAGTCGACTCTCGAATTTTGGAAGGGAATGTAATCTTACTTTATCTTATAGCTTGTGTTGCGTTACACAATTTCCTGAAGAAGGAAGAAATGAAGCATGGACCTGCTGAACGGTTTTACAATCCTGTTGGGTACGGAGACGACTCCATGGAAGCAAATGGTGAATGGAGAAATGAACACCCTCCTTCTGGACTTATTGATGCTAGGCCTATATCGGTTGCAGCGCAGGAAAGGGCTTCCAAGAAAATGAGGGAGGATTTGATGAATTATTTTATGGATGTGGGTGCAGTGGATTGGCAACTGTCTAAAATAAATGCTTAGTATAGCGATGAAAGCATTTGTGTACAGAAATCATTTAATCTATACTGAGTGTAAAATAAATTGTAAATAACACAAATTGCAACAAAGACGTAAATTTATGTATATTCCTTTATACTATTTATTAGATTGTAATTCTTTACACCATATTTTCATACATCTAGTACAGCTTTAAGGAATTATGGATTATTTTGAGTCGACTCATTGGAGAGGTTGTTTTTCCCAAGTACCCATTGGGTACATTATTTCGTATAACAAGGATGAAATTCTCACCATTGCATACGAAGCAGTTTGTAAGGGTACGTTTCTCAAGCTGTTACAAATTGTCATACCGAAATGGTAAAACTGGTCTTTTACCTCTTCTGGTTCTTCAAGCACCTTCAGTATCTTTTCATTTAGTACTGCTTCGTTGGCATCAGCTTTTCTTTTACAACCTAATCATCCAATAAACAGATATTAGTAAAACAAATGCTAGTTTCAATGAATTTATAAATGTTAATTGCTGATTAGTTTGCTTACTTTCCTAGTTGATTTAGGAGTCGACTCTATTCTTGCTCCGTCTTCCTGTAAACGACATTTAAATATTATGATTAAATTATCTGCTATTGTAGCCATAATTATTGTTTGTATAATATATATGCAATTGGGTGATATTCGTACATGGTAACTTGCTCCATCGACAACCCCATTTCCGGAATTTCCATCAGATGAATTCTCGGGAACTGAGGATTGATTGTCGTCAACAATGGAGTCGTCTCCCGGAAAGTTTGATTGAGTGCTGGAACAAAATTTAAATACATAGGGTTAAATCCATCATTATAATAATTTCGCAAATATTACTTCCCTCTCACTTTTCATTTTCCTCATTACAGGAGGACAACACCCTGTCCATGGCGCTATAGTAGGGCCATGGCTTTTTTGTTAGCTCCGTCTCCACTTTTACCCTTTAGAATCTTCTTTACTCTATAATAGTAATCTCGTAACGTCTTCCACTTCTTTCTGCAATAGTCTCCTGTGTCGACACAATATTTTAGTATTGGATACAAATAGTATTTTATAATTAAGTATATTACGTATATTGTAATAATATATTTTACGCTTACCATTCACTTCCTTTTTTGCAAACTTGAGTCCAGTAGCGACATCATTCCAGGCGTCACTGATCACATCCCGTTTACTATGTCTCGGATCACGACAGTCGTAAATAAAAGGACGACTCTCAACCTTTCGGATTAATTCGAAAACTGAATTGTCTCCTTCCTCTTCGTTTCCAAAATCCTGGACGACCTGGCTTTGAAACTGACTGTCGTTGTCCTCAATTTCGTGTGTCTAGCGATATACAAAAGAAAAAGATGTATATTCTGGTCATTTAGAAATTATAGTTGTTAATAAAACAGTTAATAATTTGTGTCGACACAATTCTCACCATTCTGATCCTCCTGGAAAATTCAAAAAAGAACGGACGATATGTAGTTGATATGTTGATAATCATAAAAAAGCGACATACAAGCAGTTTCAGCTTCGTCGGGACAAGCTTCTTGTTTTTTGTCGGCGCGTAAAAACTTTTTGCCGCTTCAGCAGAAACAGTCGCAGTAGAATCACTCACGCGTTTTTACGCGTTTCTGCAAAAAACAGCGGCAGTAAAAGAAAAAAAGCTGCAGCACAAAAATATGCTGCCGCAGCTAACTGCCTGTGCTATACAATCACTTTTTCTGCCTGACGCTTTCATCTTTCATCGCGATGGAGCCCAGTGCGATAACCCCATAAGATTTCTAGATTGAAGGAAAACCAAAAGCAAATTTTCAGAGTGTTTACAATAAATAAGTACTGAAAAAATGACAATTCCTAGCCCACAAAACAAAACACTGCGATTATAACTAAACTCGTCATTACTCACTGGCCGCTTAGCGCTTTTGGCTTCACACAGAAACAATAAAACTGAGAGGCATAGAAGAGAGCAACAGCCATTAGAAATGATACATTAAAATGGGCTGAATTTAGGCCAAGGTATCGAAAAACCCGGGTTTTTTAGGAAAAAACCCTCGACCCCGGCTTTTTGGGTTTTTTAGGGTTTTTTGGGTTTTTTGGGTTGAAGGGTTTTTTATATAATTATAGGCATAAATACAAGCCTATACTATAGTATATATAGGAAAACTACAGCTGACAATAACAACAACCATGTAATCCTAAAACTACCAGTATTTACGTCTATAAAATCAAAAATTAAGGCATAAAAATTTAATTTTTAACATGTTTTAGCACAGTTAACACGAAATATTTTTCGTGAGCACCTATATTTGATAGTGAAAAACTATGTATTATTATATATTACTGATTAAAATGACTTTAAGAAATTCCTTCATTAATATGGAGCTTAAAGCAGTACAGTAATAAATATGTAAGTGATTAATTAAAATTCAGTATAATTATTGTTTCCACTTATGCATTCATTGGCAATTCGTAAGTAGAAGTTAATTATGTAATTAAACCAATATCTTCACGGCGATTAAAATATATACATAAAACAAATAATCACATCACGATCTTGATGTTTATACATATTCACACGAATTACTGCAAGTATATTTTATAAAGTATAAAAGCTAAATATTTTGTTTCCACCTGATTATGCATTTGTGTACATTTTCAAATAGAAATATGACAAAGTTAGTATGTTTTGCTTATATAGATGGAGCTTTAGTGTACATTATAGCGTTTTGTAAAAAACCCAATAAACCCAATAAACCCCGGGTTTTTTAAGTGAAGCGGGGTGGGTTTTTTGCCAAAAAACCTAAAAAACCCCAACCCATAAAAAACCCGACCCACAACCCTGATTTAGGCAGCGGTACCTCGTCGCCGGTGTCGCCGGTGTCGCCGGTAAAAAAATGATTTGGCAACAATGTGTACCGGCAACACCGGCGACGAGGTACCGCTGCCGGCTGAGGTAAACCAGGGGGAAAATGAGGAGTGTGGAGGTCGTGGAGGGGGAGGTGTTGGAGGGGGAGGAGGAGGTCGAGGAGGAGGAGGTGGAGTAAATTCTGGAGGGTCTTGGGGAGGTGTTGAGGAGGTGGAGTGTCTTGTTCAGACGAATTTTTTAAAGTTTTTGTGGAGGTAGAGTGTCTTTTCCAGGCCTAGTTTATAAAGTTCTTGTGGAGGGGGCTTATTTTCATTCCAATAAACTAACTTATGACGTATGACGCTTGATTTTATTCACTTACTAACTTGCCTGACGAATGACACTTGATTTTATCATTCATGCGATTATTAAACTGAAATTCGGTAACAAAATAACTTGCCGGAAGAATAAATAGACTCATTCATCAAATTAATACAGAGTTGCATAGCTTTAAACGTGACCTACCTGTGTGAAGACCGAAGTGGTGGAGTGAAGAGTATCATACTCCTAAGAGTCGTAGTCCCTCCGCATGTTTTCAACAATGTACCCCAAGTCCCTCCGCAAGTTTTCAACAATGTACCCCAAGTCCCTCCGCATGTTTTCAATAATGTACCCCAACACATACCTCCGCGTACTAAATTTAACACATGAAGGTATATGCATTGGGGTACATTATTGAAAACATTAATTCTGCGGAGGAGAGTATGAATGCAATGCAATGCAATACTATGATCTCGCGGCATTCAGTCACAGCGTAGCTACAACTACAACTCTTCTACTCTCCTCCGCAGAATTAATGTTTTCAATAATGTACACGCCAATGCATACCTTCATGTGCTAAATTTAATACACGGAGGTATGTGTTGGGGTACATTATTGAAAACATGCGGAGGGACTTGGGGTACGTTGTTGAAAACTTGCGGAGGGACTTGGGGTACATTGTTGAAAACATGCGGAGGGACTACGACTCTTATGGCAGTATGCATAATGGCGAGTCAGAGAATACTCCTAACCCTGAGTCACAAAATAGTCTAAAACTTGACCTTAGTACAACCTAGGGTTAACTTTTTTGTATTGCAATAGCAAAGTAACTATTGGCAACTGACCATGGTCGTCCACCGGGGTCACATTTTGGACTCGGGGTAAAGGGTTACGTTACTCTAACCTGTCATTATGCATACTGCCCTTAGGAGTATGATACTCTTCACTCCACCACTTCGGTCTTCACACACAGGTAGGTCACGTTTAAAGCTATGCAACTCTGTATTAATTTGATGAATGAGTCTATTTATTCGTCCGGCAAGTTATTTTGTTACCGAATTTCAGTTTAATAATCGCATGAATGATAAAATCAAGTGTCATTCGTCAGGCAAGTTAGTAAGTGAATAAAATCAAGTGTCATACTTCAAATAAGTTAGTTTATTGGAATGAAAATAAGCCCCCTCCACAAGAACTTTATAAACTAGGCCTGGAAAAGACACTCTACCTCCACAAAAACTTTAAAAAATTCGTCTGAACAAGACACTCCACCTCCACCTCCTCAACACCTCCACACCTCCCCAAGACCCTCCAGAATTTACTCCACCTCCTCCTCCTCGACCTCCTCCTCCCCCTCCAACACCTCCCCCTCCCCCTCCACGACCTCCACACTCCTCATTTTCCCCCTGGTTTACCTCAGCCCCGCTGCCTAAATTCAGCCGCGAATGATATGGTCAAAGACAGAAGACGAGAAGACTGTCAATGTAAATGAAGTTAGAACTATGACTATGTACAAGTTTAAATGTTGGTAGTGCTGACTATTGTCGAACTCCGACCAGTACGACCTACCGACGACAATAGACGTTTCCCACAATTCCAGGATAACACAGGCAGGTACTGTAGTCATTTCAATACCTATTCATATTATTTTAGTGACCGGTCACCAATTGTAGGCAATCCTATTGACGACCGTCCGACCAACAACGACGGACTGAAGATTGTTTGCGAAGATAACGATTCGTCGATTGAAGACAAACAAGCACACGCACTATATCCACACTGCTCATTGGTTCAAAAATCACTACTGTGTACATTACACAATGTGTTTGTATTTTTGGCGGGCGTACTTGGGTATCCACCATAATTTGTGGCCTTCTCAGCAACTTTAATCCTTAAGGTGAAAACTATAGTATCGAGTAAAAGGGGATACAAATCGTCCCCTTCATTCTAACCTCTCAGTATAATACCAATTTATAAACCTAACAGCTCTGTAAACGTCCTACAAATTATTTTGAGAAGTAATTCCAACTATTTCCAATGATTTGGAAAACATTTCCAAATTTTTGGGTCATCACCTTAAGGGTTAATAATATTGTTCAGGAGGACACATTTTTATTCACATTGCAACTCAATGCTACTCCCCTCTCCTTGTGCATTGTGTGGGCGGAGCGGCTCATTCCGTCTACCCGACACCCGACAGACAACTACCAGACACCCGATACCCTACCACCCGGCGCCCGACAGCGGCCAAATACCACCTGCCTGACACCCGACAGCTATCAAGTCCACCTATTTCAATTTCTAGTATACGGGGCGAATTGTCACATGTCACAGATATAATTAAAAGTAAAAGCATACAATACTATCATATAGCTATTTTTGCATATATATTTTTATATAAATCCAAGAAATTACTTACAATAATAACATTGACTTTCCAAGCATTAATCTTATAATTAAAAGATCCGAATTTCTTGCCGGCGGGTTTTCTATTGCCTGGTTGCTTGAAAAGCAAAAATCTCTTGTGAATGTAACTAGCTATATAATAGTATTGTATGCCTTTACTTTTAAGTTTAGATTTAGGCCTCCAAAAAATATGGGAAACACTTAGGAATACATAGTTTCATAGCTACTCTGATAAACAAAATAATTTACATTATACAATTTTTAAGTTTAAAAAAAATGTAAATGTCGGGTGGGAAGGCGTAGGGTGTCGGTTGGTTGGTGATCAGGTGTTGGGTATTTAGCTGTCGGGTATCGGGTGGGAAGGATTTGGCCGCTTTCGGGCGTCGGGTCGTAGGGTATGGGGTGTTCGGTAGTTGTCTGTCGGGTAGATAGGATGAGCCTACCCAGAATGATGGTCAGGGGTCTTATATTTTTACTTTTACAGTAACTATTTTGCGCTGTAACAAAGAATTGAATAATTTTGTGGGGATGGCGCGCAGGTAAAATGCCACAAAATTGCAATTATGTGAGCATTTTCCACACACAGCCGCTTGCGAGATTAGAGCGTCGACAACGGCCCGCCAAAAGGTGAAATATAATTGGAGTTAAAATTCGCGGATGATTGAAAGTGATAATTGAAATTGCATAGTGGTATCAAATGGCAAGTTGATAGATGGTGGTGAGATTAATCTAAAATGAAATAATTAATGACTTCTAAAATACTGAATGTTGAATAGATTGTAAGACTTTTAGCAATGCGAGTAAATCGCATTGCTATATGAATTAAAACTTGAACTGGAACCTATCGCGTAGAAACTTGAAACTGGAACCTAGCACCTAGAAACTTGAAACTGGAACCTAGCGCCTAGAAACTAGAACCTAAACCTAGCGCCAAGATAAATGAGTTATTACTAAATGTAGCTGCATATTCTAACGACGTAACTGTTCTAAATACGAAATAATCTCTATATTATAACCACAGAATGAGATAAAGCAATAAATTTATCAACCTATTCATGTCTCTATGTGTGTGTGGTAGGAGATCCTAGATAACGTGCATATATTACGTAACGCAAAACCCTCTCCCCAATGCTTAACGCAAGTGCTGACTGCATGCTGACTGCGGTACCGTTTTAGAAGTTGATTTCGGATGGGGCAAAGACGTCATACACCTGAAAAATTTTGACTTATTTTGTCTAAATTGAAGGTAAAATATCCTAAAAATCACTTTTTGGGGGTGGCATTTGCCCCCAATGCCCCCTTCAATACAGCCTTGGCTGACTGTAACACTTTTAGGTACATCCTCCCTCCATAACAACTGCACACGTAATATATGCAGGTTCCTTAAATTCAAAATGAACATGTTAATTTCCTCTACACCATCGAAATGAGTTGTTTCATAAATTATTATAACATCAAATCAATAGTAGAAACGAGCCCGTTCATAAATACTGAAATATAACAACAATGTTAAAACATTCACACAAGGGATCTAGCTTATTTCTAATGTAGATGTGATGGTAATTAAAAAAGATACTTTTTTGCAAATATAGCAGGACCCTGTCCATTTAAACAAATTTATTCGAAGGTGCTGATAGTTAGAGTAGTCATTACAAGACGATACTTACAACGGTCAGTTACAAAACGATACGGAGATATATCAATAGGTAAAAAGTCCGTTTTTATAGTAGAAAATTGATTGAAAATTATTAGCGAAAGGGGACATTTTGTAATGATCGTAATACAAAAATACAAATTGATTCTGCTATATCGACAAACTTATTTAGCATTTTTTTTAGTAGAGCAGGTTTTACTTTTTACTACCAGTTGATTACTTTGTGCCAGTTTGCACAACTTTTTTATAGAATTAAATAACAGTACTGGTTAACATAATAACCTTAGTGAAGTACCGATAGTTTTTTTTGGAATTGTTTATGATTCTGTGATAGGTGGCCTGCGGAAATTTTTTTTGAGTGCTAGGTTTCCCCTTAGCTGGGTTCACTAGTATAAGTAAAAGTAGTTATCTTAGGCAGAAAATATTATATAAATCACATAGTCAAGTCACATACTAACAAATCAAAATCAATAGCTACATTCAAGACAAACAATGTTCACAGTTGCATTATGATGTTTTTAATTTACAAACTTTTTTATTGTAACTAACTCAACCTGTAACTAACAGATACAATACGCACTATACATTAGTATACATTATTGTTATTTCAATTACTACAGACACAAGTTCAATACCTTTACCATTACATTGAATTTAATAAAAGTGTTCTTCTAATTGGTTAATTTAATTCTTCTAATGGCTTCTATTCTTCTAAATCATCTCACATTAAATTGGGTATTAATTCCATCGAGTTGCTTTATTTCTGAGTTTCACTCGTACAGTATAAACATCTTCTTAACAGTTTCCAGGCATGGAAACTCTTTACTGTCAATTCCCTACATAGGAATAAAATTTGACAAAATGTTAAAAATCAAGATAAATATTTTATAACTAGACCACATTACTGAGAGTGAGATTACTATTGAAGTTTAAAAAATTTTGGTCTAATTTCGAAATAATATGTTATACTGAGGGTATATATAGCTCATTTTTAAAATGTGCAATTGGTTATACAATGCATACATTGTACAACCAATTAATGTTTTCGATAATGTACCCCAAAGCAGTTTACCCGAAGTCCATCACATGCAATGTACCTCGTTACCTTTCTGTTACGGTTTGCTGTAGGTTTTGATAATCGAATAGTATGGCAAAATATGTCCGTACATTTTAGCAGCACGTCTATTAAATCACTATTAGTGATATTAGTATAAATGCATGTAGTAACAAAAATTCCCAATTGCCATAAATAATTTAGAAACTTGAAAGTATTGGGCCAAATTAACAAAAACCCTTGGACTAGTAACAATTGATTTTGGAAATCGAAAAAAAATATACTCGGAATTTCTTACCATGAATTTGGCCTGTTCGATAAAATCCTTCACAGCTTCATCAATCTTGATCTTAAAATGGTAGGCGTATACAAAAACACGCACCCAATATCTAGCAACATCAGTCTTGAAATTGGTGTTATTAATATACTAGAAATTGTGCATAGTGCTTATCAAGTCTGGGATTACAACATGGACTGGATATTTGCATATTATGAAATCATTCGGCTCTCCCTACCATACATACATAGGTGGATAAATTTAAAAAGTCTAGGATTATATTATAGATTGATTCTCATTGCCTAATTCTTCATCTTTATCCAGACAGCTGTCAATTGTTTTAAGTTGGTCACATGAAAATACATATTGCTTTTTCATCAGCAAGCACAGTAATTTTATCTGCTGAATAACTTGGGACGAATCTTCAATTTTGAAACTGCTGAAAAACATTTTCAGGATACTAATTTTGGGCATAACTTCCTTGAAGTATATTTTCAAGGCCTTCAAACTCACTGTACAAAATCTTGCTTGCCTAGTATGGAAGTTCATATTTGCTGTAACACAAAATATTTTGGAAATAGTAAATCGTCTACTACAACATTTAATGCAGTGCGTAAGCTAAATAAGTAGTTTACATTTAATTATTTAATTAAAATTTACTCTCATTTTCTTGTGGCGTTTGCGAAAGATGGATACCAGAAGAGGTTGCCGCAATGTTAGGTTCCGAGAGATTGGGATTCACCTGGAATTGAGTTAATGGTTTGAATTTGATAGCTGGAAGAGAGGGCTTTATGGCAAAATTGGGCCTGTTATTCGCTCCATTTCCACTTGGGCTTGTGACAGTTTCGACCCATCCGACTTCCTTTCCATGACTATTAAGTCTGCTTCTCATAGTCTCCGTTTCATAATTTGCACCACTTTTGGTACGCTGCGATTTTATGTTTTTTTTTGAATTCTGCATTACTGCTGTTGGAGTAATTTTTTTGAGAACTCCAATAGTATTTACTGTTTCTTTCATTACGATTATCGTTTCTGAAGGAACCTCGAGAATAATCGCTTTTATTTTGTACAGGGGAACGAGAGCGTCGCCTTGAAGGTCTAGATCTTTCACGTCTAAAATTATTTTGCTTGTGATAATATTCATTTCTTTGAGAAAAATTGTCGTTAGGATACTCCTTACGATAGACAGACTTCCATTTTTTTCTATATTGACTTCCGTTCCTTCCTTTCATTCCTCTATAACTACTAGAGTTTAGCTCTTCTATTTTATAGAAACGATTTCTTTGAAAATCCTTCCGGTTATTTGATTCAGTTACTAACTGGAAGTAAATTGGTGGCAATTTCGGACTGGTGACTTAGATATCCAGGACGAGCCTGAAATTGATTTTTCGGGGTTGTGGCACCTGGCTCATAATTTATTTGCTCTCGCAGACGTGAATTTTTGAACCCGTTTCTCCTAACTCCCGATTTTATTTCATTGATTGATTGATTGATTTAGCTTTATTTAAGTGACATCAATAGGCCATCCAATTACACGAATTGAAATCAGTAATAATTACTTATAACTACCACCACTTTTCACCAAGAGTCACTGGCTCCCACAACTTCCAATCATACAAAATACATGTTAGAATATAAATATAATTAATAATATACATATACCTTATTCCTGATAGATTCCAAATACCGTTTCAAATTATCAACCAATTGAGGTAAAGACAGATTTACATATACCCATTTACGCGGTAACTTATTCCAGGCCATCGCGGCAGAGTGTTTTACCGAGGAAGTCATCGTCTTTTAAAAGTTTTTGTTTCTTTTCTGGTGATTGATATTTGTTTTCAAATTGACGGTGTTTTCCAATGCCATTAGAAGCATTTCTGAATGAATTATTAAGATTTGCAGGGTTATTTACTACTACAGCACCAACAAAATAACAATTATTGAGTTTGCCTTTACTTCAAAGAACAAAATTATGTCATTTATTTTATGCTAAATGAAAATCTACAAACCCAATGCTATATATTATTGCTATAAAAATGAAATCTAACCTCTTCCTGTTCCTAGAGATTTTAGCTTAATTTGCATACGCTTATCCGAATTTCTATAAAAAACGACATATTCTGACGGAAATAAACAATTATTATTTTATAAAACCCACGATTACATGCATTAGATAGAATTAATAGAGAAGGAAGGTATATTTAAAATCCTTACGAGACTCTCCATTGACTTTTGCCCAAGTAGGATGATTTCCCTCTCTAAATACCTTCCTTTGGTTGCTAAACCATTTCTACAAAACAGTAAATATTTTCATTTGCTGGGGAAATTCGATTTTATGAAATTCTAATTTAACAGCTCTTAACCATTTTTGATAAAATAGAAAATTTAAGCGACCCAAAGAATGTCGGCAGGTTTTTGGATTTTTTGGCCAATTTTCATTAAAAAAATATATTGGCTTGTCACATTGTATGGTTTATGATAAAATGGGTTGTTACATTGTAGAAACAGTGATAATGTGGCTTGTCACATTATAATTTTAGGTAGACGATACAATAATTAAAATTAGTATTGATATACAATTAATTAATTTGTTTTTCATAAATATCAATCAGTAGCACTAAAAACAAATCATATTATGTTGGAAAATACTTACGGCAATCCGAATACTTTCAATTTTCAGTTTCTTTGCTGCATTCTTGGCTCTTTGTATCCATGGTTGATTCGGATTTTTTAAGAAGAGTGGAATCATCACACTTAGTTGTTCGTCCGTAAAATGCCGTTTTCCTTTTCCAATTACAAGTCCTTCCACAATGTTAGCAACCGGTGTTTCCATTGATGTATAATTATTTCTGTCCAAACTACGAGTAGCCGTCGTTGCTGCGTCAAATTGAACCGCTCGTTTTACACATTTACAAAATGTAGGAAAAAGTAAATTGCAATGTCAAAATAGTTCAAAAGAACTTAATTTACTTAATTAATATGTAATAAAAGCATAATTAATACTTGATTTTGGCTGACGATTCATTTGGATTTCGGCTGCTTTGACTTATTGGTCTCTTTTCTTTTTTTGAAAGGTTGTCAATATCGGAGGGTGCCCTGGAGGATTTTGAGGAGGTTGGTGTTGTTTGTATATAAATTGAAAATTGAACTAATTGAAGTATAGAAGTAAATAATAACTAGGGAATAAAAATAATGGTATTTCGAAATATGAGCTTTGACCATAACATAACTAACAATTATGACTTAAATGTTTAATTAATGTTTTCGATAATGTACCCCAACGCATACCTCTATGTATTAAATTTAGCACATGAAGGTATGCGTTGGGGTACATTATCGAAAACATTTAATAAAGATTATTACTTTATACTTTATGACATGATTGTTTACTTTTATGTGTTGTTGGTTGTGCGCTGCGTACTATCGTTATAATTTCCTTTGCAATGTACATTAAACTATGTTGACTGTATGTGCAATGTTGAATGTTGGTAGTACCGACTATTGTCAAACTCCGACCTATGACCTACCGACATTTGCCTTGACGACCGACAATGACTGACTGAAGATTGTGAAGAAGACGATTCGATTCGATTCGATTGCAGACAAACAAGCACGCGGACTATATCCACTCTCAACTCATCCACTGAATCGAACATCAATACTTTGTGTTTGTATTTTTGGCGGGCGTGGTGGGTATTCTAACATAATAATATTATTCACATTCTAATGTATTCAATAATGTACCCCAAACCCCAACGCATACCTTCATGTGCTAAATTTAGTACATGGAGGTATCCGTTGGGGTACATTATTGAAAACATTAACCCAATGCTACGCTTCGTGCAGTGTTCGGTGACCAGCCGGCTGGTTGGTTAAAATGGCTGACTAAAATGGCCGGCCGGCTGGTTAAAATTCTTTGTTAGCCAGTGGCTAAAATGGCCAAAGTGACTGAAATGACCAAAAATAGTCAAATGGGGCAATGCAAAATGGTAAAATCATTCATGATTTGGCGGGAAATTTGAAAAACCATAATTTTTGGCCATTTGGGCCACTAGCCATTTTAGCCGGCTGGCTGGTCAAAATTATTTTTAGCCGGCTAAAATGGAACACTGCTCGTGCATTGTGCAGTGCATGCGCAATCAAAACACAAGGCAAAGGTTCCTTCACCCTAACTTGAAAACATGTTCCTTTTTAAAATTTAATCGACGGCTTAGTCGAATTTATTTTAAGGAGGGCTATTAAAGGTTGCCCCAGCTGGCTTCTTCGTGACTTCCTTTGTCTCTTCCATTGTTCCATATTGGATTCCACCATAAGAAACAAATAAAATATCTATTTAACCACCCGAAAATATTTAGGTCGTGTTGGTATTTTCTGGGGAGTTTCGCCACTTCCTTATGTCAAATGGAAGTGGAATGTCATAAAAGATGTGGCCTAGTTTAGACATTCATCGTCCATAGTCACATTTATCATTGAGTATATGCACAATGACCATACCAATGAAAATCCCTTCGACTTCAAAACCAACTTTAGAGAATGAAATTCAATTTCAGATGTAAAATATAATTAACAATTAGATTTTAAAGATCCGAAAGCAAATGCGTTAAAGTTTAAAGAAGTCAAACGAAAATTCAATTCTAAAATTCGATCCAGATTTTCTGTCAGATCCTTTTCACAACAACCAGGTTGAACAATTGCTAAACTCTGCGAATTTACATTTATTAGTAGTAGATCATTCCAGCTCCTGGCGGGAATAGTTTATCAATGTATTTATACGTAGCTTAAAATGAACATACATTATCAATTATTATTATCATGTCACCATGACCATAATCACTTTCATTATCTATTTGACTACCGTATTGTTGACTGTGTGAACAAAACTTTGTTTCAGGTGCCAGGAACTTGTCACTTGTACCAACAATAATAGATGTTAAAAGAACACGCAAAATACCGATACGGAGAGCTGATGGCTGGAGGGAGCATTTGTGTGGAAGTATTTTGTTAAAAATAGTCTGTGAAATATCGTCCAATTTCGATCTTCTGGACTTATAATTTACTAGGTAATTTTCATCGTTTCCCATACACTCTATTATTTCCTTAACTGCTGACAGAAAAATCTTTAAACCTAGATCTAATTGTATTTATATAATGGTAGCTGTTTAATTTGGTGACTATCAGAGTCGCAGACAATGGTGAGAACAAGAATGGAACCCACTAATTCGGGATCATCTGCAGCCACAGTAGCCAGTCCATGCCCTGTACCTCAAATAACACAATTTTCTGAAGACGAAGTACTAGGAAATGGAAGTAATTGGTACACATGTGTTGTGTGTCAGAAGAATGTAGCTAAAGATTGTGATGTCAAGAAATTTCCATGTCTTCATCTTGTTTGTGGTTCACCCTACAATTGTCTTCAAAAAATTTTGATCTCTAAACAGAACCCATTCACCAAAAATACTCAGAAATCCTACTGTACATTTGGTCAGTATTTCATTTTTTTACAGATTTGTTTATAGACGTAGGTGGATTTTAATGGCAAAATTCATTTTCCTTAATTAACACAAACAGAAGGAGCCCATTTTCCACTATTTGCGTGTTCATTATAGTAATAGATTAGTGATGTGTTGCTTATTTTATGTATTTTTTATTTCAGGCACATGTCCATTGTGTATAATAATCTATTCCGAATTGGATGTTGAAGAAGGCGATGATGAGAAAAAAGTAATGTTGTCTTTGAGCAGGAACCAGTGCAGCTGTAAACGGCTTTCGAAATTTCAGTGCAGTCAGTGTGACACAATCTTTTGTGACATTTGTGCAAAAGTAATTTTAGAAATACATTTGTATTATTTCTAATGTACCCTTATTTTATTTATTTAAAATATTTTGGTCTGTTTCTAGTATCATGACTCGATAGTTCACTTCAAAGAACGACATACTTTGCAAAATCTTGGAAAAGAACTGGTTTTTAAATGCAGCATTTGTTCCATTTACAAAGGAGATTATGTGGAGGAGAAAGATGATAAAGTGTTAAAACATTTTTGCCAAGCTTGTCTGGAACGAAGTGGGAAAAGTTTAATTTCTTGGACAGATTACGTTGACCGACTCAATACAACTTATCTAAGCTACATTCATACTTTAAGGTAGACTTTAAGGTTTTTCAAAATCATATTGCTACTACAATTTATATTTTTTTAAAAACTTGATGTCATTGTAATTGTACAGCCAAATGGAAGAAGGTGCTAATAAGCTAATAACAATCTTAAAGGGCATCGTTTCCAAAAAGAAGTAAGACCAAAGTTTCTTAAGATTAGTATGGTAATTACAATTACTTGCCATGTACTATTAATTTGAAATTTTTAGAAATCTGAGACGACGGCAGGCAGTTTTAAATGAGTCAATTACTGAAGGATTGCAAAACCTTGAATTTGACCTTGTTAACCGGTTCAAATTACGGATACGGCATCTCAATGCGTTTTTTAAAGCCGTAATCAACCCAATTGGTGCCGGAATTGTCAAATTCAAAAATTTTAGGTATGTCTAGTACAAATATTGTGGCTCACTATTACATTAAAGCAGATTCAAACGAAATAAGCATTATTACGACAATGACAGTTGAAAACCCCAAAACCAAGTCCCACCAAGCTTAAAAAGACAACATATTAAAATATACCATTGTAAAATAAACAATGAAGAAAATGTAAACAAATCTATTCCTTATTAGTAAGTATTACCTCAATAAGATATTTAGTAGATAATTAATTAAGAGTTGGCGGTGAAGAGTTTATTAATTATAATAATTTTAGTCACACCGAGTGCCATTTATCGTTTCTTTCCATTTTGTTTCCGTTTAGTAAATATATAACAGTCGCAGATCGCTTAATAAGTTCAATCTCCACCGATCTCAATAAGTTATTGGAGAGGTACTGTCAAGACAGATTTGAAAATATTGTAGTAGAAGTAAAAACGCCCATCTATAATAACGAGCTTACGAACAGCTGTTTGCCTCCTGATGAGTTAATAGGTAACAAATAAGTTAAAGCGAAAACTGTAATAACTCTCAAAGTATGATTAACGAATGAATTCTTTTGATGGCTGTGTTTATAAATAGTTGAAGACGTCGGATCTGCAGAAACTGTCGAAACAGAAAAGTACACAGTGTTAGCTCAACCTAATCAAACTGTTACTCCTCAAGTAATGGTTCGCTTTGAAACTGTCCCAATCAAATTAGAGACAGAAACCGATATTGAGACAAAATACGAAATTCCGGATTGGGATGCTGGCGAAGAAACGGAAAATACAATCACTCCTCCTGATACTAACAAAATTCCTCCAGAATCAAACGAAACCTTAAATTATTCTTATGTTCAAGGATTGAATGAAATTCTCCATCATCAAGTTTTAAATCCAATTTCTGATGTTCAGGGTTTGAATGAAATTCTCCATCATCCAGATTTAAATCCGATTTCTGATGTTCAAGGTTTGAATGAAATTCTCCATCATCCTGATTTAAATCCGATTTCTGATGTTCAAGGTTTGAATGAAATTCTCCATTATCCAGATTTAAATGCAATTTCTGGTGGTCAAGGATTGGATGAACTCTCCCATTATTTAAATCTTAATGGAATTACTAATGCAAAGGAATCAAGTAAAATCTATAGATCTGCCAATTTGAATGTTTCCAATGCCTTAAATTCAATTGAAGTTCCGAACGCCTCTGTTTTAAATGTTTCTGATTTAAGTGAGATTTCCAATGATCCAGAAGGAAATGAAATTTGCAGCTCTGCCGATTTGAATGTTTCAAATGGCTTAAATTCAATTGAAGTTTCGAACGCTCCTGCTATAAATGTTTCTGATTTAAGTGATCCAGAGTCAAATGTGTCCATCACCGCTGATTTGAATGTTTCACATAATCCCGATTTAACTAACGCATCAGATTCGTGTAATTTTCCAAAAGTTTCTGATTTAAATGAAATTTCAAATAGTTCAAATTTGAGTGGAATTTCCAACGCCACAAATGAAAATTTCCACGCCTCGGATTTAAGCGAAATTTCAAGTATTCCAGATTTCAATGTTAATTCCACTTCAAGTGCTCCCGATTTAGGGGAAGATTTACACGCACCTAGTACAAGTGTAAATGTTGAAATAGTGGTGAATCCTAAATCAAAACAAATAGTCAAACGAAGGTGTCCATCATCTTCAAAAGGAGGAAGAAAAACGAAACGAAAGAAATTAATTACCAATGAGTTGGAGTTGTGTGACTGTCTAGGTCGACTTTGTAAAATCTGTTCAAAGAAAGATTCTCCATCCGGAATATTGCATAACAGTATGTACTTGCATTTATTTTATTTGATTCAGTTTATGCTTTTATCATAGGTTGTATTTTTTATTTTAAACTGCATGTTACATGTTGCGATGTTTATTTTATTATTTACAGTTTCGCCTGTTGTGCTTGAGCTTAGACACTACGACATGTTAAATTTAGAAGTACAGGTTAGTGACAGTGAAACGAAAACGTATCTGGAATGTCAAATTGATGCACAGATGGATTACGAAGAAGAGACCAACACCATCACGGAAGGAACTTGTGCAATATGTTTTGACGGGGGAGGTCCGATGGTTATCTGTGACAACAATAAATGTCAAAAAGTTTTCGGAGACAAGTGTCACATTCCTTCCTTCAAAAAGATCCCAGACGAAACCATTAAATGGGATTGCTTCCACTGCATCAATAAAAGTAAATTCGGCACCTATGCCTTCCAAAATCATGCAAGAGAAATTTATTTCTTTCCGGATAATTGCTTCCAAGGAGATATTCAAAAATTTCTAACCGCCTGCAAATTCATTTATGAACTTTACTCCATCCACGAAAGTTTAGTTGTGCGATTCAAATTTGTTCAGCTATATCGGGTAAATTTTCACTATTTTTTCGGTATAATCTGAAACGTCTTTATAGGTAAACAATTGCTAAGCCATATTATTATTTCATTTAGGAGAATTATAAAACTGACCCAGCATTTAATTTAAATGCTATTCGTGACCGATTATCCAATCCGACTGATGACAATCCACCCTATTCCTCGTACCAGGAACTTATAGATGACCTACATATAATGATCAAACAGGCCAGCATTTTATACTCTAAGGTAACAATATTCATAACATATAATAACCGTTATGATCCATAAATATTTTATTGTCACTATTATATAGCATTTTTTAAAATTTAATATTACATTGTGTTATAGAAATCTAAGGAGGGGATTCATTTGAGCATATTTCAAAAGTTTTTCAACAAAAAGATGAAGGACTATTTCCAATAAAAATAACTTCAGGCACACAATTTATTTTTCGATATTTGATGCTAATAATTATGATTCAATATAATTTTGATTTTAAATCCGACGTCATAAAAACATAATTTTCTTTTGGTATAGTTTTAGTCATTACAATTATGTTTTTTTAGAATTAGTAAAGAAATTTATTTACATTTAATTGTAATGACATACTTTAAGCTATCTACAACAATTTATTACAACAATTTATTGCAAACGAGCTTAGGTTAGAATATATTTTATGCTCACTGATTTTTAAGATTCTGTCTATGTAATAATAAATTGATAACGAAAAGTGTACTATTTTGCAATTTTATATGTTAATCGTCGAAAATATTGTTTGGCTTGGCTATGTTTCGGAGTGAACAGCAAATTCAAGATAAAATAAAATAACTCATTTTTCGGCAGTTAAAAATTTTATATGGGTGATTTTATATCTGTCTTAGAAAATTTACCTTGTGCCTTATTCATGCATACTGCTTATCATTGCAAATACTAACCAACCTAACTAATCATCACTATATGATAAAAATATTTATTTCTATATCGCATGTATCCATGTCTCTTGGACTTTGCGGCTTGTTGCAATGCGCAAGGCGCAAGTGCGTTTGTATAACAATAAGCCCAGCTTGGGTTAAAAGTATTTCGAAATTAACCAACACACGTAATATGATTATGTTGGATGCCTACCGTAGGAGCCTACCTTTCGAAATCGATTCCCGCATGCTAGGGGCTACTAGTGGTTCTAGAATCATGTTGTGATGCGTATTTACATGCCAAAGGCACATATACCCATAAATTTGGCCAAATGGGGCGCACTGAATGATATTTACATAAATTTTAAGCTTAGTCCATATAATTGAGATTTTTTTTCGCTGGGAGTGATTTAATTAATTAATTAATTAACCATCGATCAATGACAGAAGACGACATGTAAAATTATAATTTTCTGAGCTGACTCAAATCTATTTTTTGTGATGCTATTTACTCTAAACTTCATTAACTTTAAATTAATAGACATAGCCATTATTTTCTTAGCATTTCATTTATTTGTTGACTATTACATTCTGTAGATTATAATACAATATGGAGTTGCATTAGTGAAGCAGAGCAGAGAAGACGTCGACCTTGAGCTCCTCTGTACAGGCAATTCCGTAATATGCAGATACATAGTGTAAAGCAAAGCTAATTGTACAGAAAAAGTCACAACAGTAGACAACACATATTTCATCATGACAAAGAATAACAAGAAAACCAAGACCGATATAGTAAAAAAGACACCAGATTCTACACAAAAAGTTACTCCAAAAAGTGAAGAGTGGAATAAATTATCTCTTGACGATAAGCTATACACCATTTATAGTGAATGCACAGTCAACATACGTAAACTGTTTGACAAAGTGGCTGAACTAGAGGAAAAAGTGGATAAATTGACTATCGAAAATGAACTTCTGAAAAGACACAGCCTTAAAACTACGGTGAGAATCTGTGGTTTAGCAGAAGACAAAGAAGAGACAGTAGAGGCCACCGAAACCAAAGTAAAAGAAATGTGCACAAGTTTAGGTCTGCCCAAACCAGATTTCGTTGAGCTGAAAAGAGTCGGGAGAAAGCATGAAAATCCAAGACCAATAATACTGCAATTATTGCGAACGACCGACAAACACAAATTACTTGCTGCCAAAAAGAAATTGAAAGATTCTACCACTTACAAAACGGTATATATCAACCAGGAACTGACAAAATCAGACGCCGACATTGGAAAAATACTAAGGGACACCGCTAAGGAATGGAAACGTAAAAACAAAGATTTGAAAATAAAAATAGAAAACGGCTTTTTGACAACCACTCTGAATGATGTGACGGAAACATATCGAGCAAATAAAGAAGGTGAGCTATTAAAACATGAAAACCAAATTAATAGTGCCAGCAAAAACAAGAACCATCTACGCTGAACATCACTCGAGATCCTACAGGTTACCATCCTAGATTTAGTCATAAATTTAAGCAATTTCAGATTTTAAAATCTATTCATAATGAACCTATTAATTTAAAAATAGTTTTTGTAACGAATATTATGACATTACTCTACAACATTTTGCTAATATTGTTATTATAACCTTGTAACACATTTACTGCATGCAGGATGAATAATGAGTCATTTACATTTTTCTGTATGACCTAGCACTATGGAAAAATGTGCCAAGAAAAAATTGTAATTTGATTTATAAATCCTTATAAATATTTATAAACCTGCAACGTCAACGCAACGTCAGCACTTAATCGAATAGCACAACTGTAACCAAAGTATTAACACTTACCGATGTCTCCACAGAAAATATGTACATCTAAACTAGGCAAAAAACTACTTGTTAAATAATTGTGTAACTCATATGGAATGTAAATATTATATTGTAGCCATTATAGGTAAGATAAGAAAATATAATACATGTAAGCATTTTTACGCAACGTCAGCACTTAATCGAATAGCACAACTGTAACCAAAGTATCAACACTTACCGATGTCTCCACAGAAAATATGTACATCTAAACTAGGCAAAAAACCACTTGGTTAATAATTGTGCAACTCATATGGAATGTAAATATTATATTGTAGCCATTATAGGTAAGATAAGAAAATATAATACATGTAAGCATTTTTAAGGGTGACCTAGCACTATGAACAAATATGTCAAAAGAGGTTTGCCAAGTAGTATACATTAAAAAAAATACTTGATAAATAATTATGCAATGCATACTGAATGTAAACAATACATCTTGGACGCTGTACGTAAGATAAGGAAATAATATAATACATGTAACTACTAACATGAGCTCTCTGTAAACAATTCTAGAACTGAAATAATCTACATTCTACTCTAACTAACCCCATTTAGTTACATACACCATTATAACATTGTAAATCTAATATATATTGTAAACCAATTTTACGGTCCCATGGGCAATTGCTCGAAAGGGACGTCACTCTTTAATAATAAAATAATAATAATAATACAATATACACTGATGATGACTAGAGCAAATATCAATTTCATATTTTGATGGTAATTGGTGCTAAATAAACGCTATTTTGAAACCGGAGCCAAAAATTGTACATCACGCCACGACAATAAATGTTTACTTGAAAACTGCAAAACGTATATTATTTTTTTCTTTATTGACTATACTTAAACTTAAAACAAAGTTAATTAGTATTTATATTGTTAATAATATTGTAACATTGTAAGTAATAACCGGGCTGTATTAAGGAATAAACTGGCAATATAATGAAAACCCTTTATTAGTAAACGTACTATATTTTCAATTAATTGATCACATCAAATCTATCTAATTAAGTGCCTCCACCATCTAATCATTACAGTAAGAGTAACATCTAATAAATATAAGTATTTTAAGTAGTATTTGTGGTAAAAATAATTCATTAAGTTAATGTAATTATTGTTCTCCTACAACAATTTGATTATATTGGTTAACAACTGTAACTACAACATCAAACTAGCACACTATGTAAGTCTCACAGCCATATTATATCAATTATTGTACTAACTATTACGTTTACACACAGAATCAATTTAAAACTGAAACAGTGTTTAAGGTTCTTCAGTTGAGAATTGTGTAATCAATGGTTGGGACGGCTCCTTCCGGTGAGTTTGCCAATTTTCGAAGCTTTTTATTTACCACGTCTGCCAAAACTTGTTTATCATAGCTTTCCAGGAAATCCATGCAAGTCTGCATGAAATAAACAAATAAAAATAGGATATCCTTAAAACTATTAATTACATTTTGGATGCTCCATCTTCTGCTAAACGATGATTTCTATACAAGTATTCGTAGTATTCGGATTTAAATAAAAATTAATATTTATATATATCTTACATTTAGTGTGGATGGATCTTCATCCCTGAGATGAAGGATGGAAACTAGAGCATCTTGACAAGAAGTTCGTACTGATGTCTCCCTGTCATAACTTCCTTTGACGAGAGCAGGAACCAGATATTTGCCTAGTTCTTTAGAAATAATTTTGGGATGTAAGGATCTGCCTAGAACATCCGAAACCCTCCCCACGAGTTTCTTGACTTCGTTATTCGGTTTGTTAAATACCTACAGTACACAAATGACATTTAAATGGAATTTAAATTTTTTAGTTAATGAAGTCGACTACCGAACTTACTTGGCAAAATTTGTGCACAAGAACCGAGTGCAAGGCTTTGTCTTGCAATATGCAGTGTTTGAACAAATACCCACAAGCATGAATCCCATTCAAAACGTTTAATACCTAAGAGAAAGAAATTTAATTGTAATCATGGAACTTTTGCAAATCATTTTTAACAAGATTTAAATTACCTCTTCGGAACAAAACAGTTTAAAAATAAAACTGTGAATTTTAGACTGTCGCTCATGTTGATACATTAAATTTATCGATTCCTTTAGTCCTACAGTAAATGCTGCTGTTTTTACTTGTCGAGCGGGGTCACTATCGTCTTCGGCACATAAATATAAGAAATATTAATTATTGAAATTAAAGATAAAATCTAACCATAACATGTATTATACTTACCATAGTTATAATATAAGCGATCTAAAACAAGATCAACGTCTTCGGAAGGAATCCACTGGATCAACGCCCCTAAGCAACCTGCCGATGTCATCCGAGTCGTTACATCAGCTGCAATTTTACAATTATAAGGTCAACTGTCCAAATTTCAGATTATTACGGAATTCGCACACTTACCGGACTCGAGCATTTTGAATAAGAGTTTTTCTGCTGTTTGGATAGCAGCCAGACTCATCTTACTTCCTCCAATTACAATGGCACTTCTCAAAGCAAAAATCAATATATCCCTGTATTCAATGTAAAAACGAGAATGTAATTACAGTACGCATTTTATGGTCTCGCAATTTAATTTAGCAGCTTATCAAACCTGATAGAAGCATCTACGTTTAGTTTTATTTCATTGAGTATCTCTTCGAAAAGACTGTCTGGTTTGCAGTGAATTCCAATTAACTCAGCAAATGCAGCGGCAGCTTTCAATCGAACATTTCTATTTGGCACTTTAAGAAATTTCAAAATGACCGTTTGTAACGGAACCAGAGATGGTTTTATTTGACCACCAACCTTATATAAACAACATTAAACTTTTTATTTTATAAATCAACTACTAAAAAACCCACTTAAAATAAAATAATAAAATTTACCTTGGGCAATAAAAGTGACAAAGTTTCTAAAATGGTTGCATTGACAATATCTTCGTATCGTTCGCCAAGAATTCGAATTAGAGGACCAATGATGTACATTGAATATGGTTCCAGGGCTTTATCATTGCATAAGACGGCTATATCACCCATTCCTAGTGCAGCCTGCACCTTTAACTCCACACTACCTTCCAGTAGAGCCTCCCGGTAAATGGGCCACAATGATATTGCTCCCTAAAACATATCAATATCAATATCAATTAATAATAAATACTCAAAGAAGTAAAATGTGTAGCAATGGAATTACCCCAGGAAGACTTAGTCCAGGGACAGTCATTTTCCCTTTTAAATCTCCCTTGGTCATCTGTATGGCTTTTCTAACAATACCAACACATGCAAGATTTTTGTCCTTTCCCAAAGACTATAATACAAAAATAGATACCATTTTACATTATCAAAGATAACAAAGGGATGATATATTAACAAAGACAAAGATGAAATATTAACAACATAAGTTAGAATTTTACTTTGACAAGAGCAGCCAATGCATCGACAGTTGTCACTAAAATTTCTTGGTTGTCATCCGCCAGTAATGGAATAAGAGCAGGCAAAAGTTCTTTTACGCGAAGTGAAAGATTGGACTTTGTATGGTTACAAAACAAGGATATTAATGTCATGGCCGATCGCTTCATATTTATTTCTGGAGATTTTTTTAATTCCAATAATACATCGATAAGTATTGGGATGGATCTTTCATCAGCGACAGAAGAAACTACAGTTTGGCAGTGCAGACGGATCTAAATTGTTTTTTCAAACAAAATACAAGTAGTTGTCAATATTTGATATTAATGCAATTTGAATTTATTAAAAAAGGTTTCAATTAGTACTTGTTCTTCTTCAGGTGAGCCGAAACTTTCGCTTAAGGAAGTCACTAAGGGTTTCACGAGCTTCTTTAAGTATTTTTCCAAACCTTGACCAGCTACTGATGCCACAATAGACAAAATTTTAGTATTTACAGGAGGAATGATCAATTGTGGTACTAAATATGGCAAAACATCTTTAGATTTGATCCGCAAGATTCGTCTCAAGCTATCCAATGCGTAATCGCTACTTTCTTTGTCCCCCTTTGAAAATTACACAGGTACATTAAGATTGAAATGGATAGTAGTATTTATTACATATCCAGACTTATTTTAGAAAAGATTGAAAAAATATTCTTACTGATTTTTCTATCAAGAAAGGAAATATTTCATCCATTGCCCCAGTTCCGATCTTACTATGCAACGCATCAAAAGTTTCAGTGGACATTTGTCTAACTGCAGGATCGGGATGACACAAAGATTTTCTGTAAGAAAATAAATATATACAATTTATTTTTGTTTCTACTCCACTAAAACGTTATAATAATTACCTGATTATAGGAACTATTTTTGTAGCGAGCGATTTAAGGTCATATTTTGCAGAATTAATGATTTCTGTTAGGCCAATACAGATTCCTTGAATTTCGTTAGCCCCTTTAGAATCCAGTCCTTCTTCCAGAATGGAAACAATGTACGGCAAGAAGTTTTCTCCAACTATTTTAACTAATTCTCTGATAGTCCTATTAAAGTAAAATATATTTCATGTAATGATTAAATACAACTTTAATCTATAAATCGTCAATTGCAATTATTAGTTTTCATTAATCATTTCACCTGGCAGCTACTTGTCTTTGAGCATGAATAGACACATGTTTTAATAACAATGGGAGCAACGTCGGTATAATTTCTCGAAGAGTTTTTGGAGAATTTGCTACAATTTGCCAAACACGATCAGCTGCCTGTTTAACTTTCAGAGTTTCGTCAAATTTTGTCATAAACACGTTGGCTAAAATTCGATTTCTACTTTCCAATCCTAATGATTGTATTAATTTCTGAAAACAAGATGTTTATATATATTAAATCAAGTTTTTATGATTGTTTGAGGCGGGAGTGCAGAAATCTTACCTTTTGATATTCCTGAACGTTGAAGTTGTCATTGTCCCCTTCGAGTTGCTCTTCTGAAACTCCTGACAGTTCGCACAGCCAATCGCCAATTAACTGAACAGATGCACAACGTACTCTCCAATTACAGTCGGAAAGATCATATTCGAGTTGTGGGATAAAAAGGGACATTGCCGAATATGCGTAGGTAGTTACAATACTCCGACCGGCTTTAAGAGCAATTTCTCTCACAAAATCATTTTCGTCAGCCAACGTCTGGATAAAAACCAAAATGCTATTATTAATCAATTTAATTACTAGTTTCGATATTAGATTGGTATTTAAAATGCCTTTAGTATCAGCTTGATTATGTCAGTTAAGTAAGTATTCAAGAGCTCCCTAAAAACAGCCGGCAAATATATAAACAAAGTCATGTATCCATTTTGGACATGTGGTGCCAAATCCTCTGCATCTGCCTTTATGATTAGTTCTGCATAAATTAATGAATAATATTGTAAGAATGGTGCTTAATAATCAAAAATTAATACAAATGATAACGGAAAGGAAGCTAGGATAAAGTAAACGTACTTTGAATAAACTGGTGCAAGTCATTTGTGCTTAGACTTCCTTCAAGGACTTCCGCAAGCCCTTGAGCCGCGCCACATTTCTGTGTAGAATTAACTTGTGATGTCAGGGTTTTCATTAACCATGGCAGTAACTCATCGTTGCTTTTCTTTCCCATTCTTGTGGAAATTCTTCCCAAAGCTTTTGCTGTGATTTCTCGAATCTATATTATATTTATTACCTTTTACAAAAATGATCGTTATGTTTTAATAGAAAAATTCACATCATTACGTCGGGCATTGGGTCCAATAGAGCTTCCTTCAATCCTGGTATAATGGAATGAATGTATGGATACAGATCAAGCTTATCGTCTACCAGAAACAAATTTCCGACCATCTCAATTGCCATTTTACGATTTTCTACTGATCGATCTTGGAAAGCTCGTTCAAAAACAGGTATAATCAAAGCTACAGATGGCGGATCGGCTAACGTAAAGAAATTCGTCTGACGAAGACGTTGTAGACATAATGAGCTCTTCTTTCCAGGATTTTGTAATGCCTTAAGAAGAAATTGACATAAATATTATAAGACTTAATAATCATAATGATTAATACGATGAAAAATTATATTTACTTCCAAAATAACTGGGAAAACGGATTGAATTTCAGGATTTCGAATAGTTGATCCAACTAATTTCAAAGCATCTACAGCAGCATCTTGAACTTTATCATGAGAATCTCCAAGTGCCTGCATTTAACAAATAGACCATTTAAATAAATAAATTAATATCAATCCAAAAACTTACTAATAAAACAAAATAATAAAGTAATAGTCGACTTACTTCAATTAACTTTGGGACTATCGTGGGCAAATAATCAGTTAATTTTTCAGGATCACAGTCAACCATTTTTCCAAGTAAACCAAGAGAGGCAGTTTGTATTCTCCAATTTCCATCGTTTAAGGCTGTCAGGAGGGCCGGCAAAACCACACTGACTCCATGTCCAGATAACCCATTTGTAAACTTTTGAGCTGCATTTTGAGCTGCTTCTTTTACATACCTTAAATTTACATCCCGAAATAAATTATTAAAAAATATTTGCATCCGTTACCAACTTAATTTTTATGATCAGTAAGTTTAATTACTTATCAGTATCTCCAAGACATTGAAGCAAATAGATTAGCATATTTACGACATAAGGTTCCAGGAGTCGACCCATAAATTCGCAGAGTAATTCCAAAATCATTAGAGCTCCTGTAAAGCCAAATAATTTATGATTAAATTGATATTGGTACATAATGTAGTAAAAGAAATAAATAATTTTCCAATCTACCTTCTCTGTGTTTGTTATTTCCTTTATCTAGCATTCCAGCAACTATTTTGTCCATGATATAATATTCGTGTATTGAAACAATACCCAGGCCTTTAACCATCCCAGCTATTCCATATGCGGCTCCCCGTCTATTTTGGATATAATATTAATTTAAACAGATTATACCACATTATGATTATAACAATACCCATAATAATTGCGTAAACTTTTAAAATATATTGTGCCTCTGAATTATACTGGACCATCTTTTATTAGTTCACGAGTAAGGTTACCCGTCCTACGGACGGGGCAGTAACAGGGCGCTTGAACATTCGAAAAAGAAAATTAAAAAAATTGAAATAATTAGTTAATAATAAATAATTAAAGTTTATCAAGCCGAGAATATTATTTAATTTCGTGTGTGTGTTGAAAGCCTGTATTTGTTTGTAACATTTCAACGCTACTCAGCCAAATTCAGGCTCTCGAACAATAACACACACACCCACATTAAATGCAAACAGCTTATATAAACTGATGATGATGATGATTAGGATCATATTAATATAGAAAGTAAAAATTGTACCATCTTTCGCTATTTAATTCTGTATGCTATTGTTTTTGCCATTACCTACTCTTAAAATTTAATTTTTAACTTCCTGTTAAGATTTTCATTTTACCCTCTTTTTAAAATTTTAATTTTTAACCGCCTTTTATCATTTTAAATTCGAACCCCCTTAATACTTAACATTTTCATCCAGTAAAACCATACTCTTAACAATTTTAATTTGAACCCACCCTTAACAATTTTAATTTGAACACACCCTTAACAATTTTAATTTGAACCCACCCTTAACAATTTTAATTTGAACCCACCCTTAACAATTTTAGTTTGAACCCATCCTTAACAATTTTAATTTGAACCAACCCTTAAAAATTTTAATTTGAACCCACCCTTAACAATTTTAATTTGAACCCACCCTTAACAATTTTAATTTGAACCCACCCTTAACAATTTTAATTTGAACCCACCCTTAACAATTTTAATTTGAACCCACCCTTAAAAATTTTAATTTGAACCCACCCTTAACAATTTTAATTTGAACCCACCCTTAACAATTTTAGTTTGAACCCATCCTTAACAATTTTAATTTGAACCAACCCTTAAAAATTTTAATTTGAACCCACCCTTAACAATTTTAATTTGAACCCACCCTTAACAATTTTAATTTGAACCCACCCTTAACAATTTTAATTTGAACCCACCCTTAACAATTTTAATTTGAACCCACCCTTAACAATTTTAATTTAAACCCTCCCTCCCCCCTCCACTTTCCTTACCAAACAGATGACAGCCCACCGATTCAAACATTCACAAATGACTCCGTTGTTGTACCTTGCAAAGTTATAATCTTTGTGTGCATCCTGTGTAGAATATTCATATAGTGTATTGTATTTTGTAGTAAATTGCAAAGTGTTGCTAAAATTCCCCCATCTGGGAATTCTATAAAATATTCGAAGTACTACAAAAACAATACATGAATATAATACACAGAATGCACACAAAAAATTAATGTTGCAAGGTACAACAACGGAATCATATTCATTCTACTTTTAATAATTTTAAACCGATTCAAACATTCACAAATGACTCCGTTGTTGTACCTTGCAAAGTTATAATCTTTGTGTGCATCCTGTGTAGAATATTCATATAGTGTATTGTATTTTGTAGTAAATTGCAAAGTGTTGCTAAAATTCCCCCATCTGGGGAATATATAAAATATTCGAAGTACTACAAAATACAATACATGAATATAATACACAGAATGCGCAAAAACCTAATGACACATACGGTTTATTGTACTCGGTTTTCTTGCCCGAGTACAATAAACGGAATGTGTCATTTGTTATTGTTTGAATCGGAATTACCAATGACAACTGGGAAGAAAATCACCTTATTTATGACGATATGAAATGTGACTATATGAAATGCGTCAAATGGTCCACAGGCAGTTCGTTACACAGAACTTGGACAACAGACTCCACGTCAGAAAGTACTTGGACAACAGACAGCATGTCAGAATGTACTTGGACAACAGACAGCACGTCAGAATGTACTTGGACAACAGACAGCACGTCAGAATGTACTTGGACAACAGACAGCACGTCAGAATGTTCTTGGACAACAGACTGGAGCAGAGACAGAGATAGATCAAGCCAAATTACGCTTGATTTAAATCTGGCTCTGCCAGGTTGAAAATTGTTGTTCGCTCACAATCCGTTTGATGCCACTCCTTTGCTGCTTCGAGAGAGAAGAGCAGCAAAGAAGTGGAATGAGCGGAGATAATATTATTATTGTTTTGTGTGACTTGTGTGTGTTGAGAGCCTGGATTATTTGTAACATTCCAACGCCACTGAGCCAAATTCAGGCTCTCAAATGTTAACGGACGGACGGACTGACTGACACACTTTACACAGATCTTATATTAATGAGATACTAAAGACATTTAGTTAGAAAGATCACTCCCTTTACTAATACTATAATATGAAAATATATTCATTTATATAGATACACACTGGTAGTAATCCTTAAAATATTTGTCTATTAAACGTCAACTACATACCTTTCTGCATAGCTAGATGCTCCGGTTGCTTTAGTGAGCAGTTGTTCCATAATCACATTTTTGTCATCGATCATCGAAGGTACAAGTGCTGGTATACATCTAGCAACCTCTTGTTGCACCTTAATTGACAAAAAATAGTTACGTAATAAATTAAAGTAAAATTTGATAAGGCTTCATAAATGGTAAGATTCGTTTTTACTATTTATAAAAATATTACCTTTTCAGAAGAGCTAGAGAGTGTGTCCACCAATCTTCCAAAAACCGATTTCACTTTAGCATCTGATGATTCCAAATGGCGAGCTAAACAGCCCAACAACACGACGTATGCCTTTCCTAAATTATCAAAATCTCCAGAAACGATATCTATGCAGGCATTTTCTAAATAAGTTTCGATTATTGATTGGAAACTTTCCAAACATTCTGAAAATAAGACATTACAAATGTAATACATAATATATGTAAAGTATGTATAATTTTCACATGAAATCTGAATTTTACCTTTTCCATATATCTTAATAATTTCGACAGCGGCTTCAAGAAATGCATTTTGGGCAGTTTGACTTTTGTCCATCAAAGTACGCGTAACAATCCATATGAGGATTCTCTTGGCCTGTAAAATAACTGTATTTGTTGTAATTATTTCATTGAATTTATAAAAAAATTGATATTTGACAGAAACTCTTACAGTGGGCACGCTAAGGTAAGGTGAAATGGCTTTAAGTGCTAATCCAACGCCGCTTCTTTGAGTCCAATAATCTATCCCCTCTTCTATTACAAACCCAAAATTGTCCAGGATTTGTGAACCGTTGATCAAGTGATTTTGATAAATGGACACTAATTCTTCTACGACATTTTCACAATTCTCAGGGTACATTTTAATATATTCACCAATGCCTTTAGCACCGGAAACTCTAACTTCTTCCTCTGGATCCATTAAGCCTATAATTTAAAATCGAATAGAAAAATTATACATAATAATATAATATTAATTTATACCTAATGTAATATTATACAGTACTTGAAAATATGAATTAAGTAGGTGAAAGAATTAATAACTTACAGGCTTTTAATTCTTCATAAAGATAGTCCCCATCAAATCCATTGTCCTGAATATAAGCCTGCGCAATTTTAGATACGCGAGCATCGCTGTCGAATTGCAACCTAACAATATTGGCTACGGCCGTTATTAACACTTCAAAGCTTGGAGTCAAATCCTTATCCGACAAAAGGATCACTAAAGACTGGAGAAACATTCACAAAGCAGTGGTTCAAGAACAGAAAACTTTTAAGATGCTTTAGTTAAAGTGGTTTCTAAATATACCCGCAATCCCGTCTCCCGAACAAGTTTTAAATGACTTTTTACAGCTGTTAGATGAGTAACGTATTCTGGAGAACTAATTTCAATGGTGTCCCTTTTTCTTAAGTCATCCTTGGTAGCAGACTCAGCCAAAGAAACAATTACAGAATGAGCTAATTGATGGTTATGACATTCACAAGTATCTAACATTTAAATGCCAAAAAACCATTAAAACTCATTGTATAAAGAATAAAAAATAAAAAATGTTATATTTAATATTATCTGTACTGCAGTCATACCCATAATACGGTACAATAAGCGATTTAGATGAACTCGAGGTAAGTATTTCGAGCTATGTTCAGGATACAGTCGAGATTCGTTAGTCTTTTGGATTGTAGTCATCGTAATATTCAGCACTGCTTCAATTATTGAAGGATCATTAGAATTTTTGTGTGCGGCCAATTGTAGTAAAGGAAAACAAAAAGTATAACTTCCACAGGAAAAATTTTCGTCCTTGGTGATTTTCTAAATTTAGAGTTCAAAAATTATTTTCCTCTTGAAATAGAATTAAAAATTTCAATCACTTTATAATTATAATTTGCCTCTTTTAGTTTTTCCAGAACATTTTTCAATGGTTTTACATTCCACTCCCCTTCAGCTTTTGGAGATATCAACGCCAGACTGACAAGAGTTACCAAATGTGCTAAAACATTTAAATATTTTTTTAAACTTAAAACAAATAGAAATAGTAGGCTCATTCTAAATATAAAAAACATGTCTTATCAAAAATTTATAATGCTATATGTTGTTGGATAATTATTATGAGATAGAATAAACAGATAAATGGTAATTACCAAAACCACCATCCTTGCTAAAAAACAATTTTCCCATTTTTTGAAATATCCGAATTGCATGTGGGGCTGCTATGTAACTCTGCATAAGCGCAATAAATTCTTCGATGACATCATTTAAGTAATGACCAACAACTTTTAAATTTTCCTCAAGTACAACTTCAAAAAGTCCAAGGCACTGCACCACTTGAGATTCCAACTAGAGAATTTTTAAAGAAATTATAATTTGAACCAGAAAATGACAAAACTAGGTAATTATTATTATTTGTATTTCATATCAATACCTCCTTCATAGCATTCCTAATGTTGGACTCTTTAGCCAACTGAACTTTCCTGGCTTCTTGCTCCTTAGACAGAGGTGGGGCAGCCTTCCCGGTTGCATTGCAATGCTTTTCAATCACCATTTTTCTTTGGATCTCATTAAGCTTTTGTCTGTAGGAGTAACCTTTCCATTCTTCTCTCGTATTTTTCGACCTATGTTCATCTCTACTTTCACAAAGGTATAGAAATATTTATCAGATTTCACATAACCGATGAAATGAAAGTATAATTACTTACGTATCAAACACAGATGCATCGTCATATAATTCCCCCTCCGGAGTCCGAAATATAAAAAACTCATCTTCTGTAACCTTCAACAGATCTCCGTTGCTTTTTAATCTACGATACAAATAAAAATGTAAAAAAATACTTTTTTCTCCGTTGAAACATTTAATTTGTTGGAAATACGGTTCTAACTTTTTAAATAGCTGGACATAGCATTGAGCCACTTTTTCTCCCAGTTGAGTACAAAAAGTTCGAACGATTCTCTGATTCATCAAACTATTGTCAAAGTTAAGAATGTAAGGCTTCACATCGGGCCATATTTCGCTGCAGACAGTGAAGATATTTTTATCCTGAGCATTGTGGAGATTGTGTAGTTTGTTAATCAACACCTCCCAAAGGTTGTTGTCACTACATTGATGGGCAAGTTGCAAAGAAGACAACGGCATCCAACTGTGCGTCATTGGAGTTTGCGCAATTTCTAGTAAAATTTTCTCACAAGATAGATCCTATTTGAACAAATATTAGAATATCAGTTTATCAGTATTAAATTAATTTAGAAAAGTTGAGCCATTGCTTTAATGCCATCCGCAACTAAGCATAATACTTACGCTAACAAGATTTGCAGAATTGGCTTTTCTCAACTGAGAAATTATTCCAGGAAAAATCTTATTGGTCATAGCACCCATAGAAGCAAATTCTGAGATTCCTTTTGGGATCTATACAAGAGAAAGTAGAATTTAATTAATTCCTGCAAGTACAGTCATCATTTATATTTATAAAACATATTTTTATGTCTAGTCAAATTTTTCCTTAAGTTGTGATTATTAGGTAAAAAAATACAATAATAATATCCATTTCCTAACTTCTAACATTAACACTCAATAATATTATTTCCTATGATGATGATATACCTATGTCACATTATTATATTTTCTATAAATGCTATTCATAAAATCTAGTTACAGTTATTGAATTTCAATGAATAAAAATGTAGGTTGAAACTGTTTTTAGTTACCTCAAAGTTATCACTTGCCAGCACTAATGCGATTAGTTTACAAATATCTTTAAAGTTCGCCATCGCTGTCATTAAAATGTGTTTTGCCATTCGAATTAGCTCCATTTTTGTTACAGAGGACAACAGACTGACATTGTTTTCGTTGACACCAGCAAGAACATTGAATGTTGAAGACAAAACATCGTCTGGAATGGACTGACCCACTTTCCATGATTCTGTTACAATGGATGTCAAAGGAATTGCTTCGTTTAGGGCAGTTAGCTATATATTTAAAAAGGCACTGAAAATTAAGTAATTAATGATTTAGTATTCATTACAATTTAAAAAGTGTAAATATAACTTACGTTCAAATTTGTAGACAGATTTATCAGCGTGGAAGATATAAGTGGTAGGAATGGCTGCAAATGATTCTTTCGGTCTTTAAAGTAAGAAACCAACACCATATAAAAGGCAGCTGTTGCCAAACCTTTTGTATTTTTGAATCCTTTTGGTATGTACTTTGTAATGGCATTAGAAACCTTGACTTTTGATAAAGAATGGCACCACTGACAGATACAATTAAAACATTCCACTAATGTCCCCTCATGTACTAAAATAAAACAATATTAATACTTTAAAAAAGGGATTGGCAGCACAAAAGTATAAAACATTTGTTTAGAAATTAAAAACCTAAAAATGTAAGTATGATTTTCATACCTTCACTTTCGATTATCTTTACAAGCTGCTCAGCCATCCATTCAGAAAGTAAGTGCATATATAACTCGCTGTTTTTCTTGTCCTTCATATCTGTTATCATCCCGCATAAATTCATAGCCTGAAAAACCTATACCAAAAAATATTAAAAATAGCCTGCTCTTTGAATTTTGAATTACCTACCAAAAATAAAGATTTAGATTTTCATACCTTCAAAATACTTATTTTTTCAGCAGCTCCAGTTATTTTTCCTTCTGATCCATGGAACAAAGAAATGTAACATCCCAAAACCTCCTTAAGAGAGCTAAATGATTTTATCTAAAGTTAAAAATCATATAAAGTCATTAAGTGCAACAATACTATGAATAAAAAATCAGATGAAATATTACGATTAACTTAGTTTACAACCGTTGGCAAATAGTAAATACCTTCCGAACTAAAGCAACAGAGGCGTTTATGGCATCATTACGAAGGCTTTCCGATTGAGAATGTAAGTGCGGTGTTAACATCATGGCGATAATCACTCCACATTCTGTTAAATCCGATCCAATATTTCCCAGCAAGTATGCGGCTCCCTATAATATAAAGCAATATAAAATACCAACGTAATGATACAATCAATAAAATGGAACACTTCTAAAACCTTAATGGCTGTTTCCGGGGAACGTAGTAGTGCTTTCCGAAACGTGGGTATAAAAAACTGTTCAATGGAAGACTTGTCCGGAAAATTTAGATGCTGTCCGAGTTCAACAGAAATCTTCTCAAGATTCCACATATCCAGGTTATCTGTTGATGCTAGACATTTACGCATGATGATGTCTTTTGCCTTGAACATAATTTTCTTGAATCTCTTTTCAGTTCCTATTTCTGTGTCTGCAGTCGAATCTTTAAATTTTACAGATTTGGAGCAGCGAGTCAAGTACGAGAGTAAAACTAAAAATTGTTCCTCAGTTGATGTGTGTTCCACTAGGGCATTGAAGACTCCTGGTTCCATGGAAGAACAATAGGAAGCTAACATTTTAGCAGCAAAATTTTCATATCTTCTTCCTCTAATCTGATTCACCAAAATGGATAATAACTCAACAAAATCTGAACACCATTCATTATTTCCAGTTAATAATGTCCATTTCAATAATCCCAAGGAGTATCCACCCGTTAATTTGCTACAGTAAAAACACCCGACATAAATTAAATCCAAATAACACTTCAACTTCAATTTACTGGCACAGAAATCATGTAAGAAAACTATTCAATCATGTTTTTTCATATTACATATCATTTAAAATTACTTACGCCATATTTCCTTGAGCTTTTATCATTTTCAAGTTAGCTGCAGAAAATATCTTTTGGAAATTCAAGTCACTGTTTTCACATTTCCTTTTAATATAATTTACGAACAGTTTTAGAATTTTCCTGGATTTTCCGTGATAATGGTAAGAAACCAAAACGATGATGTTGGACAGCCCTTTTAACAGAGTTTTCGTGAAAGCTATGAACAAGGTTACGCAGCAGATTATTAGCATTATCAAAATATTTTGAATGTAAAGTAATGAATAATAAATCAGTAAATTATATTGTACGCCATTATCGTGTGTAAAATGATGCCCACCCACTACTTATTTAAATATACCACCAATTTTGAAAATAAAAAACTCAAATTCGAGTTTCTGAATTTTTGTGGGTCTTACGGGTTAGAAATTAAAAAATCTACTACTATTTCAAATAATGAAAAACACTGGAAACTCAAGGGCAGATGGGACGGATAAAAAATATGATGTTGTGACGGCCACAGTCAGCCTAATGTAAAAGACTTTAATTTAACCGTGGCCTATATTATTGTCTGCTATATATATCAGCAGATTTATTTCCTAAGCTAGGCCCACAAGTCAGAAATCCCAGAAAAAATAAGAATGGTCATTGGTCAATGGCATAGGTTGAGTACATTATTTGTAATAATAACATCAACATCACCAGTAATGACATACCCAAAGACTCAATATTTGATTTGACCTCTTCGAAAACCAGTTTTTGATGTTTTGGACTGGTGGATTCAAGAGCTTCATTGTAAAATGACTGCAGCAACGTTTTGGAAACCTGTGAAAAAACAGAAACCAATAGTTATTAATTTCACGATGTGGTAGTAACTAATGACTAATGACTAAATCGTCACCGTCAGTCATAATAATATACTTATGATCCATACTCTCATTTTTAAACCCCAATGAACCCATTTCTCTCCTATGAACTAATCATGCAGGGAAGTCAGCTGTCGAGTTTTTACTGTACCATTTACTGTTCACCAAAATTAGTTGTTAGTGAATATTGTTCAAGATGTAGTTATTCATCAATTTTACTAAAATTTTATGAATAAAAATAAATAAAGGCGATGAAATTAAAAACTGAGGGAAGCTTACATTTTCCGCTGCCATTTTTGCCAGAATTTTCAATTTATTTGGCTTTAGATTTCACAAATGACAGCCAACTCAGCATCTGCAATTAATGACGAAAATAAATACATTCAATTAAATTTAAAATAATTTGAAATAATAATTTTTATGTCATGTTTTTAACACATTCGGTGGTCAGTGGTTACAACTTACCAGTCACCATAACAGACTGACAGAGGTCAGAGATGCACCAATGACCAATAACAGTAAAGGTAACTGATGGAACGATCAATCAATTGATCAATCCACAGTCAACGCCAAAAGCACAGTCAGTGAACAGCTTTAGATGCTAGAAAATAAAAAGTTTAAACAGCTGGATAGCCTAACATGTTCAGAGTTTAAAGTTCAAAAATCCGAAGGAAAGTCAAGGATTTTTATCGTTTGAGTGTGTGCAGTGTGTTGTGCTGTGTTAGCGAGTGCTGTGTGTGCAGTAGTGTCAAGTGTTCAGCGTGTACTTTCAATTCCCGCTCAACAATTGAATGGGGGCAAGGTTGCACATGGCCCCAAATACTGCAAAATTAGAGCTTAGAGATAAATCAGCCCACCGCTATTACAAAACGATACGGACACACTTTTACATACAGGAATACCCACTAATCATGCACGCATAGTTTGTGTTAATAACTCGAGAACCAGGGCAGCTAGAGACAAATGGTTACCACCGTTGGAAAAAGGAGATTGCAACTTAAAGATTGGTGTATCATACGCATTGATTGGAATGATATTTCGGGTCAAAAAAAATAATTCTATTTGTAAAAACTTCCTACTCCCGCCATGTATTAAAAAATTTTTTTTTTGAATTAATTTTTTTGACCCGAAATATCACTCCAGTTATTACGTATGATATACCAATCTTTAAGTTGAAATCTCCTCTTTCCAACGGTGGTAACCATTTGTCTCTAGCTGCCCTGGTTCTCGAGTTATTAACACAAACTATGCGTGCATGATTAGTGGGTACACCTGTACATACATACAAAATACAAAAACATTTACAAAAGAATACCGACAGAATTCCATGCGCATGTCCCACGTTTATTTAATGAGGTTGATGATTTAATAGCTTCGTATAAGCCAATCTTACCTTTGCGTTGTGCGGCATGAATCATGTGAATGACTGCGTCTTGTAATTAATGTTTTCGATAATGCACCCCAAAGCAGTTTACCCGAAGTCCACCACACACAAATGTGCCTATGTCGGGTAACTTTGGAAGGCACCCGACATAGGCACATTGCGTGTGTTGGACTTCGAGTAAACTGCTTTGGGGTACATCATCGAAAATATTAATTGCTCAGTAGTGGGGTGAGAGAGACTACGACCACGTAGACCCAATTCCTCATTCCATATTCATAGTTAGATTGATGCCAGGAATACCGGTTGCCAAATAGAATCCCTCTTGGAAGCAAACAACACAAGCCAGAAATATTTCTAGTTTGTTTGGTTTCTGATGCAATTGTACATAATTTGTGCCATATGAAAGATTTTTTGACAGATCCGAAGAGCAGAAAATTTTCTCCCGGGTCGAAAGTACACAAGAAGAGACCAATGAAATCGATCCGAGACTGCTTTGGTTTAGCAGCATCGTTGAACATTTCTGTAAAAAAAAAGTTTCTAAACAACAATACAGCCGCAACAATTAACTTTTAATCACAGTTCAAGTAATGTCAGCAAAATGTACTGCAAGTATAACGGACTACAGATAATGCATGAACAAGAATAATTAACACGTACGGCTTTAAATATAAACAATATGAAGTCTTAAAAGACAAAAATTGGTCTGGTGAATTTCTATTGCCGATTCTTAATACCATAGTAGCTATAATAATATGCTTATGCGTATAGCTTTATCGACAATAAAACAATAATAATACGGTTATTAGAGAGACGGTGATACCGAGGAGAAGAAAGAAGCAATTATCAAAATGGATTTAATACTTTATTGATTTCTATAATATCAGAGGTACTGATATATTCAAGGGAGAACTGACATATATTGAGACTATAACAAATATTGTAAGTATGTGTTTTATTGCTTATAGCGATATACCAAGTCTAGTATCGTCTGATTTAATATGCATAGAATAGGTAGAATAGAAATAATTGGATTGTCCTATAGTGTATTAATTTATTTTATATATTTCATTTAATTTAACCAGTATAGTACGTATAATACTTCCTTCATTAACTTTGGGCATTGAACTACTTAGTCAAAAATAATTTTACTTATGCCTTGGGCCGTGGCCTTATGTATTATACCTTACATTAGTATTATTTGCATTATTTCACGCTTACTAGCTCCAATTTTACTATTTTAGTGTCTTATAGAGTGAGCAAATATTGCGATGACGTTTAGAATTGGTGAAGTTTACATTGATGAGTCAAATTTTAATTATGGAAGTATAACTACCCATTTCGGGCCACTATTTGAAAAGTAACTATGATTCGCTTGATACTAATTTTCAGCTTCATGGTACTTTAGTAATTCTAATTGCAGCTAGATATGTTTTACTTTGAATATACAGACGAAGTCTAGACTCTCGGCAACACGGTTGACTGATGCTTTAAATATCATGTTTATTTATTTAAACCTCATAATATACAATAACAAAACCAGCAATGGCCAACTTACGCTAGATATTTGAAATGCTTTAGGACGAATAAATGTAAATCGAATGTTAAAAAGGTTAGATATTATCAATTATTTTAGCATACTTTTGACATTGTTTCTTATTTATTAAAGGACTACCCTTTCATTGTTTTTATGCCCGGGACAACTTCCTTAGTGTTTGACAGCTCGGAGAGAAACTTTTAAGATACATACTTTTAAATGTCAGCCCAATATTGTTATTTTTTATACTTTAACCAGAAGACGGTATGGCTAGGGCTAGAGTAGAAGTATACATTGTACATATTATAATGTTATATTAAAAATATAGAGTGATATGGCTAAGAGGTTTTTATGTTGTAGCATGTCCTTGTTGTCACTTCTCGTTTGCTTCTCCTTGTATACTTATAATGAAAACTAACCATCGAGTTAATTTTTGACAAATGATCACTCAACTTCGTTCTCAAATTTGAAATCTTTAGGGCTCTTAGAAACTCAATGACAAAAACTGTGAAGCAGATGATAAGAGCATATGTAAAGTATTCAAAGGTTATTTTCAAGTTTGAGTCCAAAGCAAGCTTTTGAGGGATTAGTTTTTGGTAATCGTCATGTGCTTTCAATTTTTCCGTAGATGATTTTAGGACCAGGTCAAAAAAATCAAATTTTCTAATTGATTCATAGATTCCGGATTCAAGAAAACGCTTGAAGGCATCATTGAAACTTTCCATAAAACAATCTTGAAATAGAATTGACGAAGTTACCGGATCTAGTTCTTCCTCATCAACTACATGGCATTCAATTGGATGCATGAAGGAAGTCGACAACATATCTGAGTATTTCCTATCTATTTCCGTAAAAGTTTTTCTGTTAGTAATTGTAGCAATCCCAAATGGAATATAAATTTCATACTCTTCGTCAAACGACAAAGAAACTAGTTGATGAAAATATTGTTGCCAGATATCTTTCGATAGAACAAGAAATGGCTTTAAATAATTATAAAAGTATTCAACCGAATATTTATAAACAAAAGGAACTATTTCCAATCTTTTAGCCCGAGGATAGTATTCATATTGTATTCTTTCGATGATGGTGACAATGTCAAATTGATCCGAATCAACTTTATAGAATATGTTTGCCAAAGTCTCATTCGACAATCCATATTTTCTGAATATTTTCCCTAAATTTGGATGATTTGTCACAAGTTGGTTATAAGATTTCCATTTCTTATCTTCAACTGCATATTTGAAGCCATTTTTAACAACTTCTGAGAAAGTTAAAATAGGCTCTTCTTCATAAACTGTGAGATTACTCGTCATCCGAGATTCGTAAATCCATCCGAAAAACATGGAACCCATGGAAAACAATAGAATGACATTTTTTGATAATTGGGCGTGGTCTTGACGTAACAACAAAGATAGTCCATCGTAAAATGCTGATAATTTGATTTTCTTTGTGTTTCTTTTGCAAGCGTCGTAAATCATTATATAAAATGATATTGAAAAATAGAGGACGATTATAAGAATCCAAGTCGTAGAGTCCAGAGTATCTCTTGTCAACCATCTGAGAGAATAACTTCTTATTTCTTCTTGCTTTTTTTCTTGGCAGTACACGAACACGTTGTCACTGTCTCGGAGTGGTAATAATGTTTTCAAACTGGCATTCAAAGTAATTTCGTCAAAATATTTGCTTGCTCTTTCGGAATGAATAGCCCCGCAAGGAAGTCTACTAGTAGTAATATCCTTTTCCAGTTTGCTTTGTTCTTCAACGGTCACAAATTTTTGAGTGAAATTAAACAATTGCGCCAATTCCGCAATCAACATTACTGACCCAGTTAGATAAGACAACTGGCCATCATAGTTATCATAGAACGACTTTATCACACCAAAGTAAGATGTGGGTGGCTTTTGTCGATATTTTATTGGAAAATTAATTAGAACCAATATTTCAGTTTCGTCTAGAGAAATAATTTTATTTTTCTCGTAAATTATCTCTAATTGAATTGGATTACCCCAGGAATTTTTAGCTTCTGTGATTTTATTTCCAAATATAAGATTTGTGTATGCATCTCCGTTATTCGAAATTGTTGACAAAAACAAATGTGCGTTGAACTGGCCAATCCTATTCAAAAATTCCAATGTTGGTTCTCCTAATTGCAATTCTTTGAAGAGAATTAAAAATACACTTTGTGAACGACGAGCTCTCCATGAACTATTTAAAACGGAAATAATCTCTGCGTAAGAAGGAGGCTGGTAAATTATATTTACATCGCAAATTTCCTTTGTTGAATCAAAATTGAGTCTTTCTTTTGTATCAGTTATATCTGTACTATTTTCCTGCGATTGCTTTTCGTACAATATCATTGGGTGAAAAAGATCATTATTGATTATACCACTATCTTCGATTTCATATTTAGCTAGGCAACTTGTAAATGTGGTGACAAGGAAATCGCAATTTTCTTTAAATTTAAAGTTTGGGGATTTAATTTCTAGACTGAAGTGTGTAATGCTAAATATATATATTAACACCAAATTGCCTCTATTTATCGCTTTCATTTTAAGCCACAAATGAACGTCTGTATGTAGCTTTTGTTTGCAGGAGACGTGTCCGAGTTCAAATAAAAGTTGAACGTCTTCTGTTTCTTTTTTCATCATTAACCTGCTATTAATAATAATTAAGGTAATAATTTAATTGGGAAAACCTTATTTGATGTCTATAGCAGAAATTCAACTACACTTAAGTCGTATATGATAATGATAAGTGTACACAAATTAACGCGGTAACACATAAGTGATCAATATTTTCAATATAGAATTATTTAATTAAGCTAAGATGTACATTTAAGCAGAATTTTACTCTTCGTGCAAGACGGTAAAAGTGGTTGAAACATTACGATACATTATCTTATTATAACTTTTTTGGGTACCCATATAACTTGGTATAATTTGTTAATTCTATAGTTAAATTTCAGGTATACATTAACGTCAATTTACATGGAATCAGAGTAAAATATTTATAATCGATTAGAAATTATATTCACTAATATTTGGTTGTGCCAGATTAAATAAATCTGTTAAAGTTCATCAAATATTCTAAATACAAATTAAAGGATTGTAATGTTTTAAGTCGTCTTACGTCACTTTAATAGAGTAATAGGTTATTTCCTAAACCGGAACCCGACTGTAGGCGCGGCGGATATAATCATGTGTCTCTGTCAAGATCAGTGTTCCATTTTAGCCGGCTAAAAAGCTTTTTGACCAGCCGGCTAGTCATTTTAGCCAGCCAGCCGGCCGGCTAAAATGGCCGGTCTCCGAACCCTATAGTTCGATTTTAGCCGGCTAACAAGCTTTTTGGCCAGCCGGCTAGCCATTGTAGCCGGCTGGCTGGTTAAAATGGCCGGTCACTGAACACTGGTCAAGATTGCTAATAATTTAATAAAAAAATTAAAAACTATAATAATGTATAAAAAGGCCTTTAGTTTCTTCTTTCCATCTCACGTTCGTTCGTATTCTGAGAATATTGTCAAATGGCAGGCAGATGTATCAGTATTTACTAGTCAGTAATAGGACAGTATGTAATGTAAGTGTGGTTCAATTATAATCGTAGACTTGATAAAGCTTTAAACTTACCTACCAATGTATGGTATGTATACCTTATTGTACTTACCATCTAAGTAAGTCTGGTAGGGCGACCGAAACTCAAAATGCCCCATTTCCAGACAATCTTGCCTAAGCTAAAAGCCATATACCTAGGTAGTAGGTAGCATAGTAGCATTAGCATAAGTGAGAATCAAGGCTGTATTGAGGGGGGGCATTGGGGGGGGCAAATGCCCCCCCCCGAAATCCAAGAAAAAGGGAAATTTTTTCTCAAAATACCAAAAAATTTCGCGCTTCGCGCGATTTTATGTGATTTTTAAGCTATTTTTGACTCATTTTAGACAAAGTAAGCTAAAATTTTTCGCCCTCCGCGCGATTATGCCTAATATATATTGTCCTATGATATCATTGCCCCCTCCGAAATCGACTTCTAAATACGGTACTGGTGAGAATCATGTGAAGAACGAAATTTAACGAATCCGACATTATAATAACGAATTATGCTTAGTTTTGTCGTTCGTCTAAATTGGTCTAAGTTCGTCTAAATTGGCCAAAGTTCGTCTAAGTTTTTAATATGTACAGAACACAGAGTCCGTCAGTGCGTCAGTATGTGTTGCATGAGAAAATCTCAAGTGGTACATGTTGTGAAATGTGCAATCAAGGTGGTAGTGGAAGTTTGTCCACCGCACAGTTCAAACTACTACGTCAATCAGACCTTGGTGAATTTTAACTTATTGAGACCAATTGAAGATTTATTTGGGATTTCGAAAAAACAAAGACTTGCAAATTAGAACTGGGAAGTTGAAAACTACAGACAAAACTTTAAAGCTTAAAATTTTTGAAACATATTCCAAGATTACGGTATCTAGCACTGAGCACTGACTACTGATCATCTGACATCAGTGCAACATTCAATCCTTTGACAGACAACAGAGGTAAGGAAGAAGGACCTGTTTGGTGCGCTTACACTGTGCACTAAATATTTACTATGCTGCCATTGATTTTAAGCCATACAATTATGACAAAATACCAATTAAACATTTTATTTGGGTTTGTTGGTTTGTTCTTATTTAGTCGACGCAAGTACAAAATCAATCAGTCAATACATTCTTCGTCTTAACCTTCTTTCTTACACAGTTAAGGATTAAGGTACTATCCTTGTTTGTGGAGAATTACGACGTTAGTTACATCAAAAACTGTAAATCAAGAGGGCTGCCTGAGCGGAGTTTGGAAAATGCTGGAAGACGAATATATTGAGGAAGAAGGGGATGCTTCGGATTCGGATCCCACTGGAAACATTTGTCCTCCTGCTTTGCTGAACAATGTGGTAATTCAAAATAATATCAAATATCCAATATTAACGCTGCATTTAATATGCTGTCATCGCATTGTAAGACATTTTACAAAACGTTGATGGTTTAGTATATCCAATATCTACCAAATGTTTTTTTATATAATCATCGGTAAAGCAGATTGAAATAGTCATTAATTAGTGAATTAGGTATGTTAGTAGAGATTGCTTGCTAGACACTAAAAAACTGTTATTTTGTTGTAAATGAAAATTAGATTTCGTACGTTGCCGATTGAAAAATATATGTGGCTGTGAAATGAAATTTTAGTGTTAATTTAGCATTTTTGAATTTAAAATAATTTGATGATGCAATGATTAAGAAATGATTTACTTTTATATTAAACTATAAAGTGAGTCAATATTTTTTGAACGAAATTGATTAAACATTTTAAATTTTATACATTTTTGTTGAGTAATTAGTAATGATAATTAAATATTTTTGCATTGATAATTGAAAATAAAAAAATTATTAGTCCACTAAAAACTAAATAATAAGTTGATGACTGCTCCAAGCAAAATTCCCCAAAAACCGCTGCAAAATGAAAATAAAATTTTCTATTTTATCTCAAATGAAAATTATATTATTATTTATCTGTGTTGTGGATCAATAGTTTTTAAAATTTAAAATTTAATACCATTTTTGCATTGATTTTTTTAGATACTTCGTAATATCTTCAGATTTGTGGATTTCACGACGCTGGAAAAGTGCCGTCTCGTTTGCAGTAAGTGGAGATTAGTGTGTGAGCCGAATTTCAAGAAGCAAGCTCGAGTTTTATGTGACGACAAAAAAGAAGATTGCAATTTCAATTTTTTGAAGCGGTTGTTTTCTGATGAATCTGAAATTCCCTTTACGTCGTTGACATTGCATGGGAATCTAATGTGGAAGGCTGCAGAGGTGGAGGAGTTTTTCCGGTTTGAAGGAAGAGCAATTACGGATTTGCAGTTGGAAAACTTGAAGTTGCTAGACGGTTCAGGGAATGTGTGTCCAAATATAGATGTGACTACATTCATCACTCCGAATTTACGCCGACTTAGCATCCGAGAGAGGATTTATGCGGATGAAGAAGTTCCTTTCGACTATCAATTGCCCGTGTCGGTTTCCCTGGACGCATTAATGTCAGTAGATTATCTGTCGTTGAGTTGGTGCAAAATCAATCTTAAGCAAGATTGTCGTATTGCTCCAATCGAAATTGCCACTCTGAATTTCAACGAGTATTTTCTGAATGGAACTGAAATAGAAAACGTGCCACTTCGTGACTATTTCGATTTTCGGCGGCTTGAAAAATTATCTATTAATGATACTGATGGAAATATATCATTGGATTTGCAAGGATCGATCTCATTGAAGACTTTGGAACTGGGAGCGGATACCAATTTAGTGAATTGGGAGACATCTGAATGGCGTGTGAATCGAATGAAATTGGAAGGCATCCACTTCCTTCAGCGAACTCAAATGAGCATTACAGAGTTGGAACTTTGGAGTTGTAAAGTTGAACTTTCGGTTTTGCCGAGAACTATTAAAACTCTAATTTTAGTAGAATGTGAAGAAATCCGTTGCAGTGCTCCTATTTATATGTATCAATTGCAATGTCTGCAGTCTGTGAGAAATAGAAACCTTGACTTCCTGTCACACTTTCAAAATTGTGACAATATTACAGAATTAAGAATTTACAATGATTCTAATGAACCTACCAAAGTTAGCTTAAATGTTGACAGTGTACCCAAAAATGTTAGTAAGCTTTTCATGTTTTGTGATAATGAGTTAGTAGGAGATAGAATTATTGAATTAGATACTCTTGTCCTTGCTGGCCCACGACCTAATGACATCAGCGACTTTGAATTCATCCAGCTTCGTCCTAAACATCTTATTTTCCTTAAAGATGAGTACCCATACAAATTCAATGATGATTGTATACGCAAAATCATCCAGCTGTCACAAGACACCTTTGAGTCCGTTACTGCTGGATTATTTCATTGGAATAATGGAAATGAATTCGCAGAGTCCTACGTTTTCAATTATGTCGACAGACAGGCGGAGTACTACACGTTTAAGCAGGGTCGGGGAGAGGCCGTTGGCTCCAAAGTCATTTGCGAAAAAGTCGGAGTTTTAACTGATAGTATTGATCATGATTTAGATGAATGGTGGGATTTTCCATCGGATTGCTTTCCATGAGATGAAGACAGATTAGTCCCTCCTGCTTACATACCCCAAGTAATGTTGCAGGATTATATCAGCTATACTATATTTATATTTATTTACCTACACGAACACTTATATCGTTGTCTCACGTCAATTAATTCTGCGTTTAAGTAAATATATATATACAGGGTGGGCCTGAATGAACCGGAATTTTAACTTTGACTCTTAATAATTCTGTAGTAGACAACTTTATTGAGACTAAAATAGCACCATCTGAAAGAGCATGCGTTTCTTAGTCAGAATTGAAATTATGAACACAATCGTAACTGAAAAACAGACTAAAGAAGGGCCCGAAAAAATTAGAAACAACAAAATCTTGTAAAATTTACATTTTGTAAAATTAAATTTTCACATTTTATGTTTGAAATGAAAATGGTGAGACTGGCGAGAGAGCAGAAAGTGTAAGGAATAAAGAGGTGAAAAAAGTTCAAATTGAATTTCAGCAAAAGTTTAACTTTGTTCCCAATTTTGACACGGTCCCAAGTCGTTCTCTTTGTGTGTGGGCAGGCATGTGGTCAGAAGGCATCTTAAGTCCGTTTTTCTTTACAGCAAAATGTAATGTAATAAAACGTGTAAAACAACAAAATCTGGCCAGCAATAGCGTCACCAAACTATGAAAATTTTATGTTAATGCAAAAACTTCTCCCAGCTTCCCACTTCAGACTGGATGTCCGGGCATGGATGAACATTTCCCGGATAAATCGAAAGGTAGAGGCGGTCCAATTTCATTGTCCCCGCGTTCCCCTGATTTGAGCCCTATGGATTTTTCAGTATGGGGTTTGATGAAGGAGAACGTATGCTGGAAAGCCGAAGACTATGGCTCAACTTGAAGATGGATTTAAGATGCCTCCTGACCACATGCCTGCCCGTGCCCACACACAAAGGAAACGACATGGGACCGAGTCAAAATTGTGAACAAAGTTGAACTTTTGCTGAAATTCAATTTGAACCTTTTTCACCTCTTTATTCCTTACACTTTCTGCTCTCTCGCCAGTCTCAACCCTTTTCATTTCAAACATAAAATGTGAAAATTTAATTTTACAAAATGTAAATTTTACAAGATTTTGTTGTTTCTAATTTTTTCGGGCCCTTCTTTAGTCTGTTTTTGTGTTACGATTGTGTTCATAATTTCAATTCTGACTAAGAAACGCATGCTCTTTCAGATGGTACTATTTTAGTCTCAATAAAGTTATCTACTACAGAATTATTAAGAGTCAAAGTTAAAATTCCGGTTCATTCAGGCCCACCCTGTATATATATATATATATATTATAAATAGATGATCTGTAATTTTTAATTTATTGTAATTTAACTTGTAACTTCATAATTAATGTATCTCTACACTCTACACTAACTGCATGCTCATAAAGCATAATAATGTAAAATAACTAATGATTTGTATGTAGGCATGAATATATTAATAGTTTGTACTTCGTAGTAACAATGTTTTAAATAGTACTTAAGGTTTTTAAAAACTAAATATTTGTAGCTTGTTTGTATGGTATGTATTAATATGGTAGTTAATTAGTAAATGCATTAACGTACAGGTATTACTTAAATAGCGTCAAATCTTACTTCCCATTTTTTCTAATGCCCGATGCCCATTTGAATTAACAAGCATTAATATCATTACTAAAAATTACCGTATTGTTGAATGCAACCTACTTTACAGCATTTGCAATATTTTGATGTATTGCTAAGTCTGTAAATATAAGAATCAAATTATTATAGAATAATATCATTATAATAAATTGAAAAACATTTCAAAGCCACTTATGAATTCTGATTTATTTCAAAACTATGCACAAATTTTCGGCTTGTATAATGTCATTTCATTTGTCATTCATTTTTTTCTTCGAATATTTTCGATTACAAATAATTCGAATCATTTCGAGTAATGACGAACCAAAGTAAATGAATCCCAAAAACATTTTGAAAATGTTTTTGGGATTCATTTACTCATAAACCACAAGAGGCATTACTTTGATTTTAATTTTGTCATTATTTTTTGATATTAGTACATTCTGCTACTGATGCCACGTGTTCTGACTGAAAATGTATGCATATAAAACAATTCGATAAAATCCAGGTTCTCATTTATATTAAGTGTTTTCAATAATGAACGAAATGTCAATATCATACAACTCATACATGCAAAAGGTTTCTTCATTTATATAAAAAGTAGTTCTTTGTACCATTAAAAGCTAGGAAAGACGGACTAAGTAAATATAGTAAACGTTGTAAATAATTTAAATGTCTATTTATATTTACGTGTTGTGCTCAAAAATGTATAGCATAAAATATATCCTACAAAAATTGATTTGTAAGCGTTGGTGGAGAAAAAATTCTACTACATGCACCATTTCTAGCACGATGGTCTCCGAAGTAACATTTCAAACATTTGAAAGATATTTTCATTTTTTCGGTGATACTATTCGGTGCACATTATTTGCGTGGAATAAAGAGAATCGTTGCTTAAAGAAAACAGATAATAAATTATCGATTTGGCACATTAACTCTGTATTCTGCGTTTTTAGTGTAGTTGCTGTGTATAGTACAGGACGATTGGTAAAAGAATTCTTTGTTCCAGATGAAAACTTCAAAGCCTACCAAGTAATACTGTACATTTTCTACCTCTTGGTGATAGTGATATCCACCTCAATCCATTGGACACAATGGGGGGATTCGGATGGAGTAATTGACCTGGTAAATGGACTGATTTCCTTGAATTCTGGCTTCGAAGGTAAATAAATCTTTATTTTTAGCAACATGCGTTATCAAGGGTGTATCAAGAAATCAAATTTAGGGGGTGCAAACATGTGAGCGGATTTTTCTTATGAATAAAACTAGTATTTACTAAATTTTGAGAAATATCTAGTATATTTTTTGGAAAATTAGGCCCCTCCTAAATACGTCCTGGTGCGTAATAGTTCAATTTATGTTAAAGTTTTGCATTTTTAGTATTTTTACGGTTTCCTGCAGCATAATAAACCATTATTAAAACAATCTGTCTTCATGTTCTAAAATTTTTATTTGATAATATTTTTGATTATATCTCCATCGAGTTCCAAATTTATTGTATACGTTGCAAAACAATATCCCCTAATTGATTCTAATATCGATCGTGTCGTTAACACTACTACAATGTTACAAGTCAAAATATCAGGGCTGCTACAAAGTAACAAACCGTTTTGTTTGAGGAGTTAGGTTTGGTATATTGTCGCAGTCATGATAAAATGATTTGTTACTTTGTAGCAGCCATGATAATTTGGTTTGTTACTTTGTAATGTTAAACAGGTCTGACAAATACAATTATAATATTCCTTAATTCAATAATAGTATTTAATGAATTTCTTAAGTCTAGTATAAAATGCAAACCAACTCCTTCCCAATCTTTATAAATGTTGACACAACCAGAAAATATTTTATTACCATAGAGTGGTCGAATGGTTTAATCAAAAACGTACCAGACAGCATCAAACAACCGAAAATACGCTCGTCTGAGAAAATCATGCAACATTCGATAAAAATAATTTTCATGGTTTCTGTTGTCGCGGCTCTTCTATCCTTAGCGTCTCCCGTGGATCCCATACAGAGATTTATTCTGGATTATTTGCCCCAGATCTACTATGACTATCTGCCAGTCGTGAAAGTCTTCTCCATCTTCACAATAATGTTGGCTGCCTGGTACATCTGCAATTCAATTTTTCTGATTGTCCTAATATATGTGATTTTCGTCAATGTCGCTCAACTTCGATGGTCCATCTTAAACGGGAACAACAAAGAAAGTCGATACAAACTGGCCACAGAAGCCCTGAAAAGGAGCCCGATTATGGCGTTGCGATTCATTGAAGAGTCCACTCTGATCCTTGATGCTGGTAATCGTTTCTGGGGAACAAGTGTTGCTATAACTATGTTTCTCGATGGTTCAACGATGGTCGTCTGCAACGTGGCAACAATAGCACTCTACGATGCCATACCAATGCCAGGTTATCTACTTATGCCTGGTTGCTCAATCATCCTTTACATGATTTTTGGATATCTATTACCAATGGCAGAAACATTTCAAAATGAGACATCGCATTTTTTAAATCAATGTCAAAGGAATCCAAATGCATACATTCGCAGAAAGGCCAGATCGTTGAGACCGCTTCAAGTGGATGTTGGAAATTTCTTAAAAATTCACCAAGGATTCACATTGGAATATTTTGACACAGTAACGATTAAGTCCATTGATGTCATAATGTCTATTTCGATTTAGGAGATATTACTATACAATCCGTGTGTAGTAGTATAACCTATATTACCAATATTATAATGATGTGTAATAGTAGTAATAAATTAGAATTTTTGAATGGCAATGTCATTAAATCTCCCATACATGTACCTAAATTGACGGAAATAATACTCAGGATATCCAGAAAAGTAATTTATTATTTGGGGAACGGTTGTTTGGACAATTAGAACAAGATGAGATTGTGAGATATTGTCCTTCCTTAATTCCTTTCTTAAAGACTTGGCTAACGGAGTCGGAATGGCGTTGATAATAGTTTACGTATTTACGTACTGTATGCTGTATGTCACAGAAAAGTGTTATTTTCTTACAAAGCATTATTTTTTTTCGTCGAATATTTTCGGCTACAAATAATTCGAATCATTTCGCGAGTAATGACGAACCAGAGTAAAGGAATCCCGAAAATATTTTCAAAATGCTTTTTAAACCACAAGAGCCATTACCTTTTTTTTAAATTTGGTCATTATTTTTTGATATTAGTACATTCTGCTACTGATGCCGTGTGTTCTGACTGAAAATGTTTGCATATCAAACAATTCGATAAAATCCAGGTTCTCATTTACATAAAGTGTTTTCCATAACGAACGAAATGTCAATGTCATACAACTGAAATAATATGCAAAAGGTTTCTTCATTTACATAAAAGGTAGACATTCTTTGTACCAGCCTAGTAGCATGTTCTAAAGCGTTCCACTACTGGAAGTTTAGGTTTATCTCCGTTTGTCTGCTGGACTGTTGCATGGATGGGTGACATGGCGACCGACTTGCCTTCGAGCAGACTGAGTTTCCAACATATTCAGCCCCTTGCTTGCCTTGAAAAATCCTAATGTATCTAGGTGAAAACTCCACGAAGTACCCTATTCGGCTCGGTGCTACTACGGAATAGGTAAATTACTTGGAACTTCCTGCTGGGAGAAGAGTTGTACATTAGTATCGCGCAACAACTGAAGCCGCTTAAGTATAAAGCAATTACTTTACTTTACTTTTACTTTATTAAAAGCTAGGGAAAGACGGATAAAGTAAATATAGTAAGGGTTGTAAATAATTTAAATGTCTATTTATATTTACGTGTTGTGCTCAAAAACGTATAGCATAAAATGTATCATATAAAAATTTATTTGCAAGCGCTGGTGAAGAAAAAATTCTACATGCACCATTTCGAGCACGATGGTCTCCGAAGTAACATTTCAAACATTTGAAAGATATTTTCATTTTTTCGGTGACACTATTCGGTGCACATTATTTGCATGGAATAAAGAGAATCGTTGCTTAAAGAAAACAGATAATAAGTTATCGATTTGGCACATTAACTCTGTATTCTGCGTTTTTAGTGTAGTTGCTGTGTACAGTACAGGACGATTGGTAAAAGAATTCTTTGTTCCAGATGAAAACTTCGAAGCCTACCAAGTAATACTGTACATTTTCTACCTCTTGGTGATGGTGATATCCACCACAATCCATTGGACACTATGGGGGGATTCGGACGGAGTAATTGACCTGATAAATGGGCTGTTTTCCTTGAATTCTGACTTCGAAGGTAAATAAGCTTTTGTGTTTAGCAACATGCGTAGTAGTTCATTTTATGTAAAGGTTTTGTATTTTTACGGTTTCCTGCAGAATAATATTTAAAAAATTGTGGTATTATTATCTGTGTTTGTGGGTAAGAAGCTAGCAAGAAATCACAAAATTCTTTAGCAGATCAATGATATTTCCAATATTGGAGTTTGAATTCCACGCATTAATTTCCTACATTCATAATCCTAATAATCAGCTACCGATGTCCGTTACATACAGTGATTCGTTCCCATCTTCTCAATATCTATCCTTCAAAAACTAGCATACCCAAGAAAAGTCTATTACGTTATGACACCCAAGGAAGAAGGAAGAGAAAGTTTTACTATGTAGGGGGGAGTGCTGCCGGTTGTTCCACTGCCATTGCCATTATCTGAAGTATTTCTTATCAATAAGCCTTCTTATCAATCATTTTTTATATAGATGTAAGCTTCTTAAATAGAAACTATTACAAACAATTTTTAAAATTCGTTGGAAAATGTGGCTTCAAAAAAATAATTTTGGATTTTGAGCCTTCAAAGTAAATTTTTCATATTTAACAAAACTTTTATTTCAAGCCGTTGTGACTAACATTGAAAGGTATTGAATGTTTTGGCGAACAGTACTGATACTCAGGATTGACATTTGATAATTGTTGTAAATTTTTGCTTTTACCCCTTCCAGGGAAAATTGATCATTATTAAAACGTGCAAGGGCTTTTGGTTGTCCGACTAGTGCATGCTGTTTGTTGTCCCCATTAAATATTATGGTTAAAAAATTTTAAAAACAAATTTTAACTTGATTAATCAATTATGGTTTGTTTAAAGATAATATCTCTACTTTATTTCAATGTCAATGATTTCGCACCGTTTTTACGGTTGCATTTCCAACAGCAGCGTCTGTGATGTTTTCTTTTATGAATTTCTAACTGTTTCCATTTTATCTTCTTTTTGACGGTAAGAAAGTTGCGAAATCATTGAAATTTTAGGCAAAACCAGGAGTAAATAAAAATGAAGTTAAAATTATAGAACTTTCATTGCTTTATGACCATTAATTTCAACTCGGACAACCGACAACACCCTTTCAGACAACCGGCAACACCGTCTCAGACAACCGACAACACCGTCTCAGAAAACCAACAACATCGTCTCAAACAACCGACAACGCGCTCTCAAACAACCGACAACACGCTCTCAAACAACCGACAACACGCTCTCAGACAACCGACAACACCCCCTCAGACAACCGACAACACCCTCACGAACAACCGACAACACTCTCTCAGACAACCGACAACACCCTCTCAGACAACCGACAACACCCTCTCAGACAACCGACAACACCCTCACGAACAACCGACAACACTCTCTCAGACAACCGACAACACCCTCTCAGACAACCGACAACACCCTCTCAGACAACCGACAACACCCTCTCAGACAAACGACAACACCCTCTCGAACAACCGACAACACCCTCTCGAACAATCGACAACACCCTCTCGAACAACCGACAACACCCTCTCGAACAACCGACAACACCCTCTCGAACAACCGACAACACCCTCTCGAACAATCGACAACCCCCCCCTCAGACAACCGACAACACCCTCTCAGACAACCGACAACACCCTCTCAGACAACCGACAACACCCTTTCAGAAAACCGACAACACCCTCTCGAACAACCGACAACACGTAAATAACATTAATTTTAACCTGTATTAAGAGATATGTGGTTGGTGCAATGGTGAAATTGGTTTTGTTTGTACCCAAGACCTTAACAAATAAATTGTAAAAAAAATGTGAGAAATGCTATAGTTTAATTGCAAAATAATCAAAACAAAATCTCGGACAACCGACAGCGCTCTCTCGCTCCCCTACACGTCTCTCAACGAAAACTCTCTTCAGAGCTCCATGCTGTCTTTAAACCGCACCTCACACCCACTTTTTTGCACAAATTGCAAGTTCTTTTGTTATAAAAGAACTAGTAACCTTAAAACCATGGTTTCGGATATCCCCATTTCCAAGCAAATTTTGTTGAACACCGAGAAATCCCACGAATTTGGGAAATAGTGGGAAATGAGTGTCGACATCTTCAGAGATTAGGGTCTATTTCCCACTTGATTTTTCTATTTTCCATTTTTCCACCCACTTGGCCTTTATGTTTCAAACTTTCCACTAAGAAATTTCCCATTTCTTTCATTTTCCACTCTAAACCGTGCTTAAAAACAATCAATATTTTAGCCAGCGAACCAACATAATAATATCGTCGCACTAACATTACAATGTGACAAACTATTCCGTCAAGAAGTCTACAATAGGACATAAACCATTTCATCAACGAGTCTACAATGTGACATCCCGATAAGTAATTGGTACGGTATAACACATTGTAGTCTCTTTGATAAATTGGCTTGTCACATTGTAGACTTTTTGACAAAAGTACTTCTCACATTATAGACGTTGACGTCGGGAAATTCCCGGAACTGGTCTCAACTATCCGAGACTTGATGCCCCATTTGCTACCTTAATTCAATAAAATGTTTATTATTTTATGAATATTTTAAGTCTAGTATAAAATGCAAACCAACTCCTTCCCAATCTTTATAAATGTTGACACAACCAGAAAATATTTTATTACCATAGAGTGGTCGAATGGTTTAATCAAAAACGTACCAGACAGCATCAAACAACCGAAAATACGCTCGTCTGAGAAAATCATGCAACATTCGATAAAAATAATTTTCATGGTTTCTGTTGTCGCGGCTCTTCTATCCTTAGCGTCTCCCGTGGATCCCATACAGAGATTTATTCTGGATTATTTGCCCCAGATCTACTATGACTATCTGCCAGTCGTGAAAGTCTTCTCCATCTTCACAATAATGTTGGCTGCCTGGTACATCTGCAATTCAATTTTTCTGATTGTCCTAATATATGTGATTTTCGTCAATGTCGCTCAACTTCGATGGTCCATCTTAAACGGGAACAACAAAGAAAGTCGATACAAACTGGCCACAGAAGCCCTGAAAAGGAGCCCGATTATGGCGTTGCGATTCATTGAAGAGTCCACTCTGATCCTTGATGCTGGTAATCGTTTCTGGGGAACAAGTGTTGCTATAACTATGTTTCTCGATGGTTCAACGATGGTCGTCTGCAACGTGGCAACAATAGCACTCTACGATGCCATACCAATGCCAGGTTATCTACTTATGCCTGGTTGCTCAATCATTCTTTACATGATTTTTGGATATCTATTACCAATGGTAGAAACATTTCAAAATGAGACATCGCATTTTTTAAATCAATGTCAAAGGAATCCAAATGCATACATTCGCAGAAAGGCCAGATCGTTGAGACCGCTTCAAATTGATGTTGGAAATTTCTTTAAAATTCACCAGGGATTCACATTGGAATATTTTGACACAGTCACAATTAAGTCCATTGATGTCATAATGTCTATTTCGATTTAGGAGATATTCCTATACAATCATAATTATAGTAGTACTAGTAGCCCCCAGCATAATATGTGACTAAATTTCGAAGGGTAGGTATCCAGCTTAATCATGCGTATTGGATATTGGGGCCAAGCACGTAACCAGAAGAGGTTAGATAGAAGGCCCCCTAGAAGATAGAAGCTCAGTTTTTGCCATAACTATTTGTTGCGACCCCTCCCCCCTTACCCCAATTCCTGGATACGTGCCTGAGCACGCCATACCACGTATAGTTACATACATATAGGTAAATATATTGCTCTATCTAAAACGGTGGTTATAATATAGAGATAGCCTAATTTATGTGTAATAATAGTAGTAATAAATTAGAATTATTGAATGGGAATGTAATGAAATCTCCCATACGTAACTTAAATTGACGGAAATAATTGTAATTGTAATTGCAATAGCTTTATTGTCAAACACTACACAGATTCATTATCACATGAAACTGATTTCCAATAGAGGACAAGAAACAAACATAATGGCAACACAACAATTTAATAAATGTAATCAGTCATGTTAGTATACAATAGAAATACAATAATACTCAGGATATCCAGAAAAGTAATTTATTATTTGAGGAACAATTGTTTAGAAAATTAGGACAAGGTGAGATAATGTCACGTGATTCTGATTTCATTACTGATGGGAGACAGAAAAGAAATAAAGAAACTTTTATTGTTTCCTTGATATTATATCCATTAATACTATATAAGGTACCTAATACTAGTAATGTACTTACAGCAATGTAAACTGTGAGTAAAGTTTGAAGTAAATGTGAGTAAAAACAGTTTTGTCACTCTCAGAGTTACGCATGGTGAAGCCTTCGATCAGCTATAAAATGATCGAGAGCCTGAACCAATTTTGAGATATTTAACAATATTATTTGGCAAGGTTAAATGATTTATCACTGTAATTATAATCTTAATAGTAGAAGCTTTTTTTGATTAGATTCATATTAGCCATTTTATTGATCAAAGTTGGTTTTACTCACTACTTTTCAGTATGCAGGCTTAGTTCGCAAATTAAATAATTGTGGAAATATCACAGAATTGGTAGAAGTAACGACTTTACAGACTTTACGACTTCCTTTGCTAGTTTTGGAGAATACTAAAGTTGAACACGATTAAGAGCTAAGTTAAATGAAATATAATTACACTTTATTAAGCCATTAGTCCGTATTCCTTGTAATCAAAAGTATGTTTAGAATCTAAACTTTAGATGGACAAATTGTTGTTTATTGACATTGTGGTTGGCGAATACAACGGTACTGTTGAATTAATTATAAACAAATAAACGAATTAAGCTTCAAAACTGAATTAATTGAAAAATAGAATGACATCATAATCATAATTGCCCGAGTTTGAAAGATCATTAACATTCATTTTCTAGGAATGATAAAAATGACTCGCATTTGTCCATGTAAACCAATTCAATACGACTTACGCATAATATTGCGTATTTTCGGTGACAGCCTGAAAATACATATTGAGTACATATTTTTGGTACTAACTGAAATTGCATATTGCGTATTTGATACCTTAAGGGACGTATACCTAATCTAGCTTCAGCTAACCTAATTATAACTTAACATAACTATACCCATAGCTTTTCTTTCGTCGCTAAAAATAGAAATTCAGAACTTCTGGACTACATCGTTGATCGTTGTTTTTGTATGCTTCTTGAATGGTTAAAAGTTATTTATATAATACTAGTAGCCCCCAGAGCAGGACTCAATTTCGAAAGGTATGCAATGATCATGCGTATTGGAAATATAAATATTTAGTTGTTTCAAAATTACAAATATTTATTTGTTCCAGCTTTTCACCATACCACACATAGTTACATACATAGATATATAGACAGGTAAATTTATTGCTCTATCTAAAATGGTGGTTATAAATTGGAATGACAAAAAAGAGGATGATGCAACTTGACGGAATTTTCGGCAGGGACGAAATAGTCGTTATGTGAGTAATTTGTGATTTGGAAACGTTGGTTTTGTTTCGTCGGTTTGACATTTTTCCTCGTTTTGAGGACGAAAATGCCCTCCCTGAAATTCAAGAAAAGGAAAATACTTTTTAAAATAGCCTAACAATTCATTTTATGCCGATTTTGTCAGTCTTTCAGTCTTGTCAGTAAGTCTTTCTGATGTACCATATTTTCGAAACGTTTCAAACCTTTTTTCCTCTTTGCCACTCCGAAATCGATTTATAAATATGGCACTGCAAATGAAAATGTACAACTTTTGCAAATTGATCATTGTAGTGGCCATACCACAATAAATTTGGCACTCTTCTGGGTGGATTCAAATGGTTTAATCTCTTTGATAGATTGTTTCAACAGTTATACCAAAGAATAGGATTATGATACGATTACGAATCATATTATCATAATCCCAGTGTAGTAGGTCAATACTAGTAGTAATGCCAATTAAACAAAATGTACCAAATCACCCAACCAAACCCCCTTAGCCGACTCTTAGGGGGTCGGCTGGTTTCACTAGACACAACTGTGTCTAGTGAAACAATACTAGAGCGCATGCATTCAAAATAAAACCATTCTAAAACCGTTAAGGTACGCGTATATTCCATAAAGTGTATGAATTTGACTTTTTCATCAATAATAAAATCTCTATGGATATTAATTAAAGTTAGAGATAGTACCTCAAAAAATTCAACTCTAAAGCCCGTGCAGTTGTGGGGAGATCCAAACTTCCTAAAAAAGTTAACATGGAATATGATAGTCAGATTAATTGGTCGTTTCCAGGAATACCTTATTCTTAAGGTACGCGTATATTCCATAAAGTGTATGAATTTGACTATTTCATCAATAATAAAATCTCTATGGATATTAATTAAAGTTAGAGATAGTACCTCAAAAAAATTCAAATCTAAAGCCCGTGCAGTTGTAGACTAAATGGACTGTAGGTATAAGGAAGTACCTATAGATAATAATTTTTTCCAGGATTGCTAGATTTGTATGGGAGTACTTTGACAAAGAGAGTATTTTTTTGCTGGAAGAAGTAAATACAAAGTACACGCATGATGTACGGAATAATTAATTATTCAACTGTTCTCGTTCATCAGCAAAAAGAAGTCGCACGTAACGCCATCGCAATTACTCTCAAGTCTCACTGGACTATTGATTCGCAGTTGTAAATGGATTGTTTATGCAAATTGGATGCAAAGTACAAACATCCCCAACTTACAAATCATTGCTAACATATTGTAAAGATCATTTCATATCATTGTATAAGGGCCACGGCCAAGAGTTTTTTAGTCGAGAGCCTCTCTAATTATTTCAAGCAAGCAACGTGCAGTGTAGGTAGTTCAAGTTCATTCAACGATAATGAAATTGCTATTGGAGAAGTAGGGACAGAGATTACAGACATTTCCTTTCAATTGCTAATCTTCGCAAACCGGTTCCACTTCCTGGAGTTTTTGCCAGCATAACTTAGCACTGCCGTACGTACCAAGCACTCCATTGTTGGTACATTATTTCTTTTATCCCTACGCATCACATTATTCAGAGGAATTTACTCCGGTGTATGCGTTTACACTTTCTGTCTGTCCGTCTGTCCTTATCAGCAATAACTTTCGGACGGACGGTTTAAATTAGACAATTCAAATTTTCAGGATACATCATTAAGGTAAAATGTAGGTCTGAGTTCGTATATGAGCAGGATCGGTCGCATCCCCTGACTGGGGGAAAGGGTTGAAAATTTCAATTGGCGATAACTTTGGAACGGTTATACCTAAACTACTCAAATTTTCAGAGCACAATATTGAGGTAAAATGTAGGTCTGAGTTTGTATATGAGCAGGATCGGTCACATCCCTGATTGGGGGAAAGGGTTGAAAATTTCAATTGGCGATAACTTTGGAACGGTTATACCTAAACTACTCAAATTTTCAGAGCACAATATTGAGGTAAAATGTAGGTCTGATTTTGTATATGAGCAGGATCGGTCACATCCCCTGACTGGGGGAAAGGGTTGAAAATTTCCATTGGCGATAACTTTGGAACGGTTATACCTAAACTACTCAAATAAATTTCAATTGGTGATACTTTGGAACGCGAAACTCCTCTGATGTTATACCCCGTTTTGCAACGGTTTATTTACTTTTCAATAAACAATCTAAACCAAAATCACTCGTACTGGTTTTAATGAGATTATTTATGGTTTTCCCGAGAACGACATACCTATGACAATTTTTGTATTGTCATTAAATGTGCACGACTTTGTAATGTACATTTTGATACCTCTTCCACAATTATTACTATATTTGTATTTATATTGATAATGTCGCTCTGTTTTATAATGATAATTGGTATGTTGATTGATTTGGTGCGTAATGAATTCAATTTAAAAGTTATTAAAGTTTCTTTGCCCTTTTTTTACTATAAAGTAACTGAAACTTTTTTGTGTGTATTAAACGTTTCATACATTAATGTCTGTAAGTAGCAGAGTCATTATATAGTATTCGACAGTTAAACAAAGGAAAAATTCAATGTCAATGTCGATCTTTGCCCGTCCTTGACTTCCGGTTATGAAGAAGAGTATAACAAGAACTAGCTACAGATAGTAAGTACAAACTACATTCCCAACCAGCATCAATACCATTAGAATTTACATTTATTAAGCTTAAATCAATTTTTGATGTGTGTGAAAACAGCAATTATGACGGCAGCCGTGTTTTCATCAAGTGTACTTAATTACTCCTTTCAACTCAATAATAATAATATTGTTTTATCAACATTTGTAATTACAAGTAGAAACAACTAATTATAAGTTATTAATAGGCTATAATAATATAATAATTTTGTCAAACTACTTTCTAGTCATAACTGATAAGTGATAAAATAATTTATTGCTGGACTATCCATTAAAACATAATGGAATGATAAGGATAGAATATAAGTATGCCAATCTCTGCGTGTGCAACGGAAATTGATATTGAAATGTCTAAGTGCTTCAACCATAAAATAAAACGATATCGTTCGCAAAAACAGTTCATTTACAAGCATGAAAGATTTATGTATTCATATTATAGATATTATTTATTGGAGGGAGCACAAAGTTCTTTCATTGTAACTGAATTATTATTACAGTAAATCAAATTAATAGGTAATTACATCAATAGATGTTTAGAGTTCCTTCATTTATTTGGCTGTCAGTCAAGCCTATTGGTCTTGAATAAATAATCTGTATTTAGGATAACAGAACAGTTTCCATTTCTACCAATAACTAGGAAAGTTGAGTTTGAAGAGCTGTCAGAAGTGCAAAAACATCACATAAGAAAATTTAAAAACGATGTTAAAAATGTTTTAACTGCAAAAAAGTTGTTATTAACGGTTGAATCAAAAACTGAGTATGTGTGCTATTACAGTCTTTTAAAATTCTTTCTACACCATGGAATAGAAATTACACGAAGAGCTAGGGGAATAAAGTTATTTATTCCCCAGGAGGCATTTATGGCTGATTACATTAATCTAAACATCGAACTTAGAAGAAACGCAACATCTGAAATTATAAAAAAAACTTTTAAAGTTATATCCTAATGCCTGTTTGGGGAAAGCCCTGCAAAAGTTTAGGGAAAAATCGGAAACTCGTATCTGTACAAGTAGAGCCTTGTGTGAAGAGTTAATGTCGAAATGTAACTTTAAAGATGTAACCATACTTTCAGACAACGTTTCAATATTTCAAATGCAGAAAATGATTAAGGCTCAAATTATTGGGACTATCACCCTTTTCAATTCCAAGCTGACATTTGAATTTATGGTTCCATAGATGACAGTATTCCCGGTTTGATACCCACGTTTGGGGCAGAAAACATTACAATTCTGTACACAGACACTGATTCAATTATTTATTCCGTAATTGACAGGGAAAATAGTTATATGAGGAAACTAAAGCAGATAAATTCAATGTTTGATTTTAGTAATCTTCCAAGACACCATGAGTTGTATGATGTTTCAAGAAAATCTCAAGCAGGCTTGTTAAAGTGTGAAGTATTACACGTTAAAAAACATTGTGCGATTGCAAGTAAATGCTACAGTATACTTAAACACGATCTGGAGACTTCAGAAAATGATGGTCATGAAGTTCGATGCCGTGGAATACCTGGGTCTAGTTTAAAAGAAATAAAACACGAGGACTATGAAAAAATTGTATTAAACGACGAAATTTTAAGATTACCGGTTTACAATATCCTCAGCGAAGATTTTAAACTTTATAGCAACAGGGGTATGAAAGTTGTATTTACCCCAATAAATACAAAACGATTTATGATAAACAATATATCTTCGTTACCTTATGGACATCCAGATATTGCTATGCACAGACGAAGGCAACTGGAACAAATTGCTCAAAATACAGCAACGGATGTGGATTCAATTCAGTGAGTGTTTCGCTTTCAACCAAGATGGATAATGAAAATAATTCTGTGCCTGATTCCAGAGAATTTTACGTGCATCTAGATTCTAATCTATGTAAAAATAAATATCCTGAAAATTGTGTTTCAAAGTTTAAAAACGAATTGCCCAAGCAAATCGCGCTACTAAACGATCAGTATGGGAAGGATTGCTGGGAAGTGGCATTAGCCGAAATTTTTGTTAATTTGAATAATAAAGTATTCCTTGAAGACGATGATAGGAAATTGAAAGTTATTAAAAAAACGACATTCTCTCGAGAAATAAAGCATAATAAACTTTGGGATTACCCAACCTTCCTAGAGGAAATAAACAATAAACTGTCAAAAACTAGCCCGATAATCCCAGCTAGATTTAAGGTCATGAAAACTCATTTTAGAAAAAGAGTTTATATTGACGTTTTAGAAGATATATATTTTAAACTGCCTGAACAATTTCAAAAAATATTTGCAATGCCGTCAAGAGTGTACTCCAAGGGACGTCATTATTCCCCATATGTGGCTAATCTAAATGAACTGTTGGCCACGCCTTCGAAAAAATATAATTTTTTACACAGCAGGAGTCCTTTTCCATCACTTGGCAGTGAAACAGTGAATACTATACAGTTTTTTAAAACTGAATCGACAATTGAAAACTTGGTTACACACCTCAACGATCTGTTTGCAGAAAAGAGATTACCTGTGGTGATTTCCTTGGAGCATCGACCTCAAAGTTTAAACGTTGCCCTGGGGAGACAAACTTTATTGTATTTTGATGATGAACTAGTGGAAAAGTTAAAATTGCCTACTGGTCTACTGGCAGCTGCTGATAGAGCGGAAAATTTCGTTTCGGATGGATTTGTGGATGATATTTCATCGTGTAAATTAGGATTTTACAAAATTGTAGCAAAGGATGAGGAACGGGGGATAGAACGAACATTTGAGTTTACAAAAACAGGGACTTGGGATGCATTTTTCGATCGAGTTAATTCTAAATTCCTTGAACATAATATACGAGCAGAGATTTGCCTTTTTGAAAATACCGTCTATGAGACCGAAGTTGATTATTATGCAGATGATGTAAATAAAGAACTGATTATTCCATTGGATTTGGCTACATTGATTGGGCTGGATACCGTGTCATTCCGAGCGGGAAAACATGTAGCCTTAATGAAGAACCCCTTTTTTTATGCTGAGTTTAAAAGTATAATAAACAAGGGCTATGTAATACAATCGATTACAACTTCAGACTTGGAATTTACAGTTCCATTTCCAGTCAATCGTGACCGTGCAACGGTAGTTGCTGCGTTAAACAAGGCTATGGACCTACACTCTAATAAACCTTGGATTAAGCTAAATGACAAGAGTGAAGTGTTGTTAGATATTCCCGATGGATGTAAAGTCAAGCTTCCTCCGAGAATTTCTCAACTTTTTAGCATAAAAAATCATCAATGGCTGACGGCAGCCAATAAAACTTTAAATGAAATTTATTCCAGTGATTTGTGTAGAAATCAAATTAACATTTCTAGCAATTTGTGTGATGGAATGATGATGGGGGATAAAAAAAGTAGTGTCTTAAGGACAATTCAATGGGAAAATGACGCCAGTGTTTTGACGACCAACGTTGCATATGGACCTTTGTATTATTTTCCTATTCAACCGTCAACAATTGAAGAAATTGAAATTAAGCTATCATCTGGATGTGACGAGTTTTTGCTACCGGCAAACTGGAAAAATCTAATTACTGTTTTAAAATTCAGAAAACGAGACAAATAAATGGCGACTGTTAAAGCGCGATATGTGAAAACCAATCTCCCTGGTAGCTTTGGGGGCGTGGATACATTTGTAAAAAATACAGTTTTTAAAAATAAAAGACTTGTGGAAAAAGAATTAAATTTGTTGGATGCGTATAGTTTGCATAGACCAGCGAAAAAAATAATTAAACAGAGACGACATATTCAAGTTAATTTTGTGGGCGACTTATTAGCCATGGATTTAGTGGATTACTCGGCATATAGCTCTGAGAATAAATCATTTAAATGGATTCTAATGGTTATGGACGCATTTTCCAGAAAACTGTATGCCGAACCGTTGAAAAATAAAACGGGGGCATCGACGCTCGAGGCTTTGAAAACTATTTTCAAAAGAAACAAGGAACTAAGGTCAACACGTCAATTATTTGCGGATTTGGGAGGGGAATTTTGGAACAAGCAAATGGAACAGTTTTTAAAGACGAAAAACATAAAACTTTATAGTACTAATAGTGAGATGAAAGCTGCAAATGTTGAACGTGTAAATAGAACCATAAAATATCGTTTACAACGTATTTTTACTCATAGAAAAAACAATAAATGGATTGATGTCTTAAATGGAGTCGTAAACAGTTATAATAATTCATTTCACCATGGGATTGGCATGACTCCTAATGAAGTATATCTAGAAGATAATGCAAGTGTGGTGTGGAATAACGTTTTTGAAAAACGGTCAAAAGAGAAATATGCCAAGCCTAAACTAAAAGTTGGGCAATATGTTCGATTGTCAACGGTTAAGAGACTATTTATGAAATCCTACACGTTTAATTGGACGCAAGAAGTGTTTATAGTAAGTAAAGTGCTTCAAACAAAACCAGTGACATATAATGTTCGGGATATGGCCACTCCGTCAAATGATATTGAAGGAATTTTTTATGAGGATCAGTTACAAGCCGTCGACGAGAGAGTTGCAAATTTATATAGAAAATCAGTTTTAGATAACAAGTGATTATATTTAAATATTTGTTTTATTTTCAAAAAATTTTTTTGTTAAATTAGGATACATAGTAATAGATAAATAAATTATTCAAACCGTTAAAATCATTCTAATCATTCGAATAATTCGAATCAATCTGATCAATTCGGATCAATCTGATCAATCTGATCAATTCGGATCAATCTGATCAATCAGATCAATCTGATCAATCTGATCAATCAGATAAATCTGATCAATTCGGATCAATCTAATCAATTCGGATCAATCTAATCAATTCGTATTATCCGAATGATTCAAAACATTTGAATGAATAGAATGGTTTTAACCAATTTGACTAGTCTAAAATAATGTATTTTAACAATTTGTTTAATAAATTATTTACAAAATTTACAAAAGTTTTTACAATTTCATTTTATTCATACCCGCTATACAGTCGCACGTCATATTCTTTTCGTTCCATAAACCTTTAATACGGGCTTTAACTTTAGAAACATATTCTTTGCCAGTCATGTTGCCATGCACATACCAGACAATGTCTCTGAACCGCTCACGATTATCCCGGCAGGCCAAATGTCGACATCCAACAATAAAAGGCAATTTTGTCTCCTCATCGTAATTATAGTTTGCCATAGGTGGGTGCCATCCGTCTACTAAACTCCCAGAATAGTTTTGATTCACAGATAGAATAAATCTACTGCATGTTGGCGATGGGGGATTACCATCTTTATTGATTAATTTAAAAATATAATCATATTTTTCCACAGCATTCATATCGCAAGGCATATGATTGCAAGCAATTATTAATGGTACCTTCCTGTCTGGATCATAATCCCGAAAAGGTTCCAGTTCACCAGGTAGCTGTTCTGTAATATCGGAAATAACCTTAAACAATGGACACTCCATTTTTCTTTTCTTCAATCTCCTCAAAAGAAATCCAGGGGCAATAATTGCTCTTTTCGGTAGTTTTAATTTCCGGCACCTGTTTCTCATCCGTCTTTAGCCCACTTGCAATTAGTTTTGCTTGAATTAAACGATATATATCTGGATCGTGATAAATTTCTTTGGGTATTGGAATGAACACAGAGCTCATCAAATATTTTGTGAATTTATAAAGAATTTGAAAACTTCTATTAAAACAAAAGCTACAACTGGTTGAATAATACTTCTATATTTCGTTAACACGGTTTTTGCGGTTGATAAATTCCACTTTCTTCCTCTCAACAATAATTTAATAGCCTTTGAATACTTTGAAAGTTTCTTTTCTTCTCGCTTAGTCTGTTTAAATGAACTAAAATTTTCCAAACACTCAATTAAGCTTTTTATTTCGTCGTCAGTTGCTCTTTCTATTATCTGTTTTCCTTTTCTAGATTTAGAATTGGCAAATTGCTCTAGGAACGCTCTGTTGCGCTCGAACCTATCGAGCATAATGATAAAGTTTCAGCTAGATACTATTTGTATTTATACGCAGGAAATAATTTGGTTTGTCCTTGACTACATTTGATTTTCCCTGTTTACCAACATATGACCTTGAGAAACCGGTTTATTTTTTTGCTTTTATCGTTTCCTGCTTTGTGAATTACCTTGGATGAGTAAAAAAGTGGAGTAACCGGTTATTACGACCTTGACTATTTCCTGGTTAGTACTATGGTAATGGTAAAAAACTATGAAACCTGTTTAATTTCCTACTGACCTTCACCATTTCCTGGATAGAGCTTACCTTGTCTGTTGATAAAAAAGGTGAGGTAACCTGTTTATTTTCCTTGAGAATTTCCCGATTGCCTTGGCTAACGTTCAAAAGTTGGATAACCTGTTTATTGAATTTACTTCCTACAGTAAACTTCATTCTTTGTAAACAAGATATTCGTATAAATACAAAGGTAAATCTCATTTACCAAATCAGTTCACTCTTGAAATCAACATGGACATCAGCAATATTAAACGGAAATTAGTCGAGCAGACTTTGAACGGAGAAATCGATCCAACAAAGACTAGAAAAATGTTAGACCCTAAGCTCTATAAGGAAGTTGTTGAACTAGCTCGATCTCTAAGCAATAACGAACCAACGCTTTCCTCATCAACCTCTCAACAATCATCCAATGTTGATCAAGTGAGTTTAAGCCCAAATCCCGTTTCACGATCTGAAGAGCCTTCTAAACCATCGTCCATCGAATCGGATCAATCATCACCATCGGTAAGGAAAACGTTAGACCCTCAGCTTTATAAGGAAGTTCTTGAACTAGCTCGAACTCTAATCAATAACAAACCATCGCCTTCCTCATCAACCTCTCAACAATCACCCATAGTTGACCAAGTGAGTTTAAGTCCAATTCCTGATTCGGGATCTGAAGAGCCTTCTGAACCACCGGCAGATCCGGTTGATCGAGCATCGTCTATACCTCCACCATCTTCCCCCGACGTGGATACTATGTATAGGTATGGTATTCTAACCCCTGGTGGTGTAAGAATTCCAGACAATGAAGAACAAAACGCCCAGCAAATGAACACTCAGGACTCAGAGTTTAACAGTGAGATAAGCAGTGAAAGTGAATCTGCAATGCAGATTGATACAGAGCCCCCTGGAAATGCACCTGATCCTGATGACTATTTCAACATGGAGTCTCTCGATTCATTTGGAACTCGAACTCAGGTATCTAACTGCGATAAACCTAACAATCCACTTTTTTCCAAACTAACTTTGTTCAAGTTGATAGCATTAGGTTTAAACATAGTTATTTTGAAGATAGTGACAGCTTTTACATTCACGTTTTAAAAGAACAGGGCACAAGAAAACCTAGCCGTTTAGCCTTTTCAGCCTATGACGGGGTGGAAATTTCAAGCTATATCCACAAAGTTCTTAAACAGATTGCATGTACACAGGAAAATGAGGTGATTCCAATGTTGAGAAATGCTGAGGGTGAAAGAGTGAAAGTAAAATCTGAAGCTTTTTGGGATCCGTTAGTTGCCTATACCTCTTCGGACAATAAAATTTCCTTCAGAGTACATCGTCTTCCCACCGGCGTTTATCAGTTTCACATTCTAAAGCGGGTTAATTCGCGATGGAGTAGCGTTGGGTGGGCGGGGCCAACACAAATTTACTCAGTCAAAGAAGCGAGAAGATTAGGTCTCTACATTAAAGATCTTGTTAAAGAATTGCACTAAGGCGAGTGTGAAACAAAAAATAAATAAAAACCTGTCATTTAAAACATTTGCAACATTTGTAAAATTGAGTTTGATAAACTAACACACATTATGGAGAATAGTCTCATCATGAAAATTCAACACCCAGCTAGAATTACAATATGTGGACCGTCTTCATGTGGTAAAACTGAATTAACTAAACTAATCTTGGAAAATGTTGACTCAATATTTGATAAAAAAATTGACAAAATTATATATGTGTATGCGGCACACCAAAAAATTTACGATGATTTACAAAAGACAATTCCCAATATAATTTTCACGACAGATGTGGAAGATTTGGAATCACATTTGGGTGAAAATACTATTGTTATTTTCGACGACAAAATGTTGGATTTTTCAGAAAAGAAGAAAGATAGCACATTTATCACTAAATGGTTTACCGTGTTAAGTCATCATTTGTCTGTTTCAGTTATTTTAATACTACAAGCATTATTTGTAGATAATCTACATACTGCAATGATTAACACGCAGTATCTAATATTTTTCAATCAGCCAAGAGATAAAACTTCAATTTCAATTTTGTCACGTCAATTTGCGCCGGGAAAGCCAAAGTACCTGTTGGAAGCATATGAAAGTGCAACAAAAAAACCTTTTGGGTACCTTTTCCTTGACTTTCACCAAGTTACAAATAATATATACCGTGTGAGAAACAGTGTGTTTTATGTACCAAACCAAACTGAAATATACGTCCCCGAACAACCTTTACAGCAGCTTGTGAATCTCGTTTACCATTAAAAGCGTCAAGAAAAATATCATTCACAACAGTTTTCAATAAACGATCATAGTGTTAACAACATGAATACTAAAAGGGGAGATATGTTAAATATTAATACTCATTTCATAGAAACTCTTCGAAGTGATGCAAAATCAAACCATTCAGATAACCAACCCAATCATTTTAAAAATACACTGTACAAACCTTTAAAATTTTTACCAAATACATATAATGTGGGGATATTAAGCACGTCCTTTACTGTGTTGAATGATCTTCTCTTTTCACCTTTAGAAAATAGAGACATGAAAGTTAAATCTGTCAGCTCTAGTGCCATTACATATCAAAAAACAGAGTCGGATATCAAAAAACAATTTCAAAAAATGTATGAAAAGGATGTGTCAGTTCAGGGAACGCCACGCCACACCTTCACAGCAATAGCTCAGGAAACGCCAAGGCAAGCTGTTTTTCAAAATAATACACTAGATGTAGTTATATTTATCCCTGATCTGCTACAGGGAGTTTTGTTACTAGACACTACGGAATGTATACCTGGGACATATAAAAGTAAATTGAATGTTAATTATGATATGTGGGACAGAATTCCATTGAATACTAGAATAGTTTTTTATTATACTAGTGACGAGGAGCGAAAAACCTACCAGTACATTGACAGTGTAAAGAAAACTAAAAATATATCCGATTATGTCGTGCAAGTGAACAGTCTTTTAAAAGCAGCAGAGCTTAATATCGATTTATCTGTAAATTTTCAATATTTTAAAAGTATGGTAGTTAATTATAAATCTTCTCACCGTTTGAAAATCAACGACCCTTTAAAAAGTATTTTGGGGTTTGAACAAGATGAATTTTCGCAAGGTGTCTCAAAATCAACCTATTTCTACGATGGCGCTGCATTTGAGAATATTCCAGATGGAAATATCGCATTTGATGTCATTGATGTAGCGACTGGAGAAACGACAAGCATATCTGTAGAAAAAAGAGGACATAAAATACATGATTTTATACTCGCTGCAAACTTGGTATTTTCAGCAAACAATTTGAAATTTTTCATTGACATGTGGGAAACTTCTTTATATAAAGTAAACCTTATTTACACCGCGTCTACAGATAATTCAACGCTTGTATTACCTCAAGATTTTGCCAGATCAATTGGTTTTTTACAAACCGAATTTTCACCGGGCGAGTATTTGGCAGACATGGCAACGGACCCTCAATTGTATTCAAACATTATGTTTGATTCAGATATTGTTATTAAGGAAATCGTCACTTCTTTCCAAGTTAAAACTATTGAACAACCTCCTGATGTAAATGAATTAAATGTTTTGAGTGCTTTAAACAAGGCATTTGGACGGTCGTGGATTAAAATCGATGGATCTAAATGTGTAGTTAGTTTAAGAGAATACGAAAATGTGTATTTACCTGATCGAATTTGCGATTACTTGGGTATACAGAGAAAATCAGTTTTAAACCATCAAACTTTGTCTCTTGATTACCCTCCAAAGTCGGGTAGAATCTCACAGTACGTCAACATTGAATGTGACATTGTAGAAGCTAGCGGTGAAGGTGAATCACTTGTTCAAAATCTTGGAAGATGTTCTTTTGGCAAAATAAATAGTCCAGCATTAGTAACATTTAATCCAGTTGTGTACAAGCCGCTGATATCTTCGGATATCAAGACTATTTGTGTCAAATTTACAAATCAGTTTGGTCAACTTTTGAACTTTGGATCAAACGTAAGTACAGTTGAGTTACACTTTAAACCAAAGTATCTATAGATAAAATGAGGAAAATTCTTTGTTTAGACGGCAAATGCGTCTTAGAACCATTGTCTGATACACAAATTGGAGGAGGATTGGCTTTAGAGGCTCCTGACTATACTATTCCAATGTCTTCTAGAAATGTAAAGTCCAAAAAATCAAACAAAAAGTCATTAAAAACAATAAAGAAAGCTGTAAAGCTGTCGAAAAGAAGAAAACAGATTGGCTCGGGTAGTCTGAAAAAGAAACAAAAAAGTGCAAAGAAGAAAGTTTTAAAGAAAAAGGTGGCAAAGAAAAATGTTAAAAAGAAAAAGTGTGGAAAATTTTTAGTTAGTCGCTAAATGACATTTGCGAAGTAAGCAATGGAAGGAAAAGTTTTTAGTGGTTCTTCGTTAGTTGCAAGACCCGAGCTCGATTTATTTAATTTACCGGTGACAGATGTCTCCGTCTCATCGGAAGAATATCACCCTTATTTCCCCTTTTCAAGCGTTGAAAACGAGTTAAATCCAATCGAGTATAATATACTCGGAGATGGAATACATTATCTCGACTTGAGAAACAGTCCTTTACAAATTGCAATTCAAGTTGTTAACTCTGACGGTAGTAATCTAGGCATAAACGACGACGTGGCTTTGGAAAACAATTTTCTCCACACATTTATAAATTCAGTAAACGTTGTAGTCAATGGGAAAGACGTATCCGATGCTACGTCAATGAATCCATATCGTGCGTACATTAAAACTTTATTGACGACTTCAAAGGATGAAAAGGAAGGTTCTCTCACTTCGCAGGGATGGTATACTGACACTAATCCAGACGATAACCAAAACAATTCTGGATATACAAAGCGAAAAGCTTTAATTGCAGGTTCGTCTGTTGTGGAATTTGTTGGATACCTTCAATCGTCTATATTAGATCAAATAAAGTATTTACCTAACAACCTCCCTGTAACAATAGGGTTACGAAGAAGTCGTCCAGAATTTTGTCTGTCTTCGCCTACAACTACCAAAACATACAAAATTAATCTACTTAAAGCCGTTTTACACGTTAAAAAGGTGACATTGCATGATCACATGCTGACAAGTCAGCAACACTATTTTACAAGAGAACCGGCAAAATATCCAATACGTGCCGATAATCTAAAATCTTATAACATTCCACAAGGACAACTTTCGTCTATTAACGATTCAGTTTTCTCGGGGCCAATTCCCGAGTATATGGTTGTTGGACTCGTGGACTCTTCAGCGTTTTCGGGTGTTTTAAACAAAAGTCCATTTAATTTTCAACCTTTTGATTTATCATCTATTGGAGTGTTTGCCGATGGTAAGCCTGTGTTATACCAAGTTCAAACTTTTAATTTTGAGAAGAAACAATATTTGATGGGCTTTAGAACCCTTTCTTCTGCAGGACAAAAGGAATGTGGCATTGATAGAGATACCTATATAAAAGGTAACACACTTTACGCATTAGCATTACTACCATCTAACAAGGGTGGTCGTTTTCAATTAAACAAGGCTGCAAAAATTACTCTCGATCTAAAGTTTGCCAAGGCCTTGTCTACATCTGTCACCGTTGTTGTCCTAGCCCAGTTTCAAAGTCTTGTCGAAATTGACCAGTATCGAAACGTTTCTATTGAACAGTAAACCATGGATGGAAATACATTGTTGGCATGGTTGAGGGTTTTGTACAAGGATCTTCACATACCGATAAGATCAAGATCATTTTACGTCATTGCTGCAGATGAAATGAATCAAGTCGACTTTTCGTCTATTTCATATCCCATTTCAATTATAATGAACACGGATAAACGGAATTCGCCTGGGGTACATTGGATAGTGTTTTACTGCCCTGAACCTTATGTTTATGAATATTATGACTCGTTTGGAAAGAAGATTGAATACTATAATCTACAAAAACCACCTGGAATATTAAAGCATTCATTTACAATTGCTACTCAAAATATTGATTCTAAAGTTTGTGGACAAATGTGTATTTTGTTTTTATTTTATAGGGCTTTCGGATATGGTATTTACGATAATTTTATGAGTATGTTTGATTGTGTAAAAGATATTGAAAAATATGCTAAAAAGTTTTATGAAGAATGTGAACCGCAAATTTTGTGGCGATTAAATAGAAACTTTTAAATTTTTTATATAATTATGCTCAATTAATTTGTGTTAAAATGTTAATTTTATATTTATGAGTTAAATAAAAATGTATTGAAAAACAATTTACAATTCAGTCTTTATTTCTCATAAAAATTTATAGCCTCATAATTTAATAAGGACCCCTGAGCGGGTGCGGCTGGGTCCAACCTCCGCCGCTGGTGACACTTCACGAGTGCGGTAGGGACGTCTCACAGCAGGGGGCGCTATCGGGCTTTGATACTAAAAAATTGTAATTTATTTTTATTATCACAGGGACATGATTACAAAATAAATTTAAAAACTTACAAGAATTTCTTCTTCTTCAGAATCCGATATTATTTCCGCGGGAATTTCATTTGGCGGGTTTGGCCGAGGTGCGCGGGTCACGCAGAGACGTAGAGCTTGGAGCATATTCCGGGGGACTTCAGCATTCCTGGCCAAAAGAGCGCGAAAACGTAGATATGTGTCAGGGACGACACGTAGTCCATAACGGTAGACGACGCCCCCTGCCATCGCCACGCCTACTACCACGCCAATTGCGATTCCTTGGGGAATTTAAAAAATATTTTTAATTTTAATTTTTGGTTGAATTTATAAAAGGCAATTTTTAATACTTTAATTAAATAATTCTTACCAGCATAAATTTGCCCACCACCACCTTCATTTTCAACTTCACTAGTTGTTGACTGTACTGATGTTGGAGTAAAGGAAGGGCATCTGGCTGATAAATGTGGTCCTATGTAGTAGGACGATGGGCCAATGTCTCCTTCAGAAGGAAAGCATCCACTTGTACCGTTCATATAACGGGCAAACCAGCACCCCATATTGGCACATTGGCGGCATAGCATTGTCAAATTACAACCTAAAAAATAATTTTTTCATTTAATAAATAATAAATTCAAATAGAGGTTTTCCCACAATCGGTTTCTTCCAGAAACCGATTGTGTGAAACCGTTTATTGCATCTGATTCTAATTAGACAATTTCCCACAATCGGTTTCTTCCAGAAACCGATTGTGGGAAACCGTTTATTGCATCTGATTCTAAATAGACATTTTCCCACAATCGGTTTCTTCCAGAAACCGATTGTGGGAAACCGTTTATCGCATCTGATTCCGAATGAATAGTCTATTGTAACAAATACCAATGATAATAATAATAATTTCAAATAATTGTTTTCATACCTGACATCTTTGATTAATGAAAACAGTCTTGGCAAGTGCTTGGCAAGCAATTTCGTCTCGGTGAGAAATTTGATAGTAAACCTTTAACAATAATTTTCACTCACAAATAATAAAAACAATCTTGACAAATTCGCCTACGGCTGTTCCAAATTCGTCCTCACCGTGAAATTATGGTAGTAAACCTTCAACAATTTGCTGTCTATCTTTGACAAATTCACCCACGGCTGTTCCAAATTCGTCTTCACTGTTGGCGACAAGTAGAGTAAACCTTTAACAATTACTTGTTGGTCACAAGATGAAGGAGAGAACGATTCATTTTTAAATGAACGCGCTCTGGTATTGTTTCACTAGACACAGTTGTGTCTAGTGAAACCAGCCGACCCCCTAAGACTCGGCTTAGGGGGTTGGTTGGGTGATTTGGTACATTTTGTTTAATTGCCATTACTACTAATACTGTATATATAAAGGTTGGCAACTTAGTCTTTATAATTATAATATTAGAATGTTAATATCAGAAAGATATAAAATCCTTAGAAAACCAAAGATAAGCTACACAGCAGACTTTATTAAATAAATACTCTAGTTAGTTGTTTATTCCATTCGTGTAATATTTTTTGCATGTTTTGTTAAACTGTGATTAAAATCAATAATTCTGTTTAACTGTTTCAAGTTATTTAGGATGAAAATATTAATATTTTAAGCATTGTTATTCCGTTGACATTTTCGTTGGATATACTGGCTTATCCCCAATCAAAAGTACAACTGTGGGCTTCAAATCGCCAAGAAAGGCTTTCCTTCCAGAAAGATGCATGGTTGAATGCTGACTGCGGTAAATAATTCTAATTTATTGTAAATTTACTAAATTTAGTACCATAGTAATAAATATTGTACTAGTATTATATCATCCATATTATTATTATACTAAAAATTGACGCATACCAATTTCATTTTTACTATAATTTCTGCAAAATTATTTGTCAAATAAATACTGCCTACCTATAAATTTTTACCTTTTTCAATACAATTTATTTACTTATCTCCTCTATTTTGTTTAGGCTCTGCAGGGACAATTCTTGGAATGACAGTTGGAAACTGTACTGGAGTACCCGAGTGTAACATCATTACTAAAAGAAAGTTCAATATTCGTCTTCATTTTATTCCTAGTAAGTAGAAATTGTTTTCAATATTATATCAAAATCAAGTTATTTTGAGGCGTGCATTTAATTATGTACACTTTTATAATGTAGGTGTTGCTAGTTCTGATTTGCTTTGGATAATAAGTGCTGTAATTGATGACAGGGAAGTAAACATGCTGGTTGACACAATAGAAGGTTCTGTTCTACCTGGTGTTGCTTATACCATTGATTATTCTCTGATGTTTGGTAGTCAATCGGAAGGGGTATTCAGTTTCCCTAATTTTAATTTTCATATTATTACCTATACAGTAAATATAAATATATAATTATAAATCATGAAAAAGTGAAATATTTTTTATTCTAGACGAAGTTTCTGACGAAATTTAAAATAATTGACCGATCGTCGACAATATATGAAATCTGCAGCTCTATAACATTGGATCTTAGTACTTGGCACATGGTTCCTGAAATCCTTAGTAGAATCAAAGCTCCAACATTCCCAGATCAAGATTTTGTGATAACAGACTACGGGGCTGTAGCCGATGGGGAAACTGACAATACTGATGCTTTTAAAATTGCTATACTGAACTGTAATATTGCTGGGGGTGGGCGAGTCGTCGTTCCAACAGTAATGACTGATCAACAATATTTTATTAATTATCTACAAATATCTTAACGCTGACTTATAATACTTTGTGTGTTGGAATTAGGGATTCTTCTTAACAAGCGCGATTAGGCTTTTGAGTAACGTAAATCTTCACTTGACATCTGGAGCCACGGTTCTATTTACTCAAGACACTAGCAAGTATCCAAATGTTTTAAGTCGTTGGGAAGGAATGGAACTGATGAACTACTCTCCACTTATTTATGCTTTTGAAGCTGAAAATATTACAATCACTGGAACAGGCGTACTTGACGGAAATAGCGACTGCGAGCATTGGTGGCCTTGGAAGGGAAGAAATTCCAATCTGGAGAAATTATGCGGAATTATCGAAGGATTCCCGACTCAGGAGGAAGATCGAAATATTCTTCTTGACATGGTCGAGAGAAATGTGTCTGTAGAAGAAAGAGTATTTGGGGAGGGACATTATTTACGTCCTCAATTTGTGCAGCCCTACCGTAGTAAAAATGTTCTGATCGAAGACATCACTTTGATTCGTTCTCCAATGTGGATTCTGAATCCTGTCCTCTGTGAAAATGTTATTGTCCGAGGCGTGACTATCAACAGCACCGGACCAAACTCAGACGGATGTGATCCAGAATCGTGCAAAGATGTTCTGATTGAAAACGTCAAGTTCCAAACGGGGGACGATTGCGTTGCAGTTAAATCTGGAAGAAATGCTGACGGACGAAGACTGAATGTCACTTCTGAAAATATTATCATTCAGAATTGCGAAATGGAAGATGGACACGGCGCTTTTTCTATCGGCAGTGAAATATCTGGGGGAGCCAAACACATATTTTTCCAGAACTGCTCAATGAACAGCCCCAATTTGGAACAGGCGTTAATATTCAAAAACAACGCTGTAAGGGGAGGTCTAATTCAAGATATCTTCATCAGGAATATTCGTATTAATGAATTGTACACAGGACCAAGTCTGACCAGAGGAATGGCACTGTCGATTGATTTTTACTACGAAGAAGGACCAGCAGGAAATTACAGGCCCATTGTCAATAATGTCGACATCCGCAATGTAACGTCGTCTACCGCTAATTACGCTTTGTACCTACGCGGATATCCTGAATACCATATTGATGACATTCGACTCTACGATTGTCATTTTGAAGAAGTTGTTCTACCGAATGTCATTGAAAATGTTAACTTTCTTTCCCTTTCCAATGTCACTGTTAATGGACAAATAATCAATGGAACTTCAGTTAGTTATAGTTAATTACTTAATTCTATTGCTTGACGCTGTAACTGTAACCGTTGCGATTAATAATATCCACTTTTTAAAATTCATAAAAAAAATTTTGTAAAAAGATACCAGTGCTTTTTATTCAGTATTTGTAGATATGAAAATTTCAACTTTATTTTTTTCGATATTAAAATAACGTTGCTAATGAGAATTGGTTTTAGCTCACCCGAGGAAGGAGCTAGCGTATAGAATCGTTCTCCGGTTAATTAACACGAACCTTCAAATGAATAAACGAAATTTCACACAAAATGGTGTTTTTCATCTACAAAATATTTAATGCCGCCTTTACCAAAAACTTAAATTAGTAACAAACGAGTTAAAACCTAAAAATAATTAACCTAATAAATTTGATGCTCAGTATATAATTTGTTTTACCTTGGCCTTTACTTGGCAGCCGAAATCACGTGAATTCAATTTACAGTTTACATGCCGTTAAGCACCGCCCTTCTATGGAACTAAAATCTAGAGTGTATACAACCGCTCAAACAACCGCTATTTATTAATTTCTATCATTTCATTTCACGACCCTGTTTATATTAAATGGCTTGACGTAAACGTTTAACATCAGTAATTAACAGTTCAATACGTAGCGATTTCTTTTCTGCGTGGGCACAGACTTCATAATTTAAAGCCAAGATAGCAAATAAAACCTTTCGTAGAAATAGAAATAAACGTTGATTACATATTGTTATATTTCATTTATGCTTGAACGGTTACATACAGCACCGGTTGCTTTGGCTAAAAATGCCCTGTGACTAATCTTCTTAGTCAAACTCTATCTAGCTACATTATTCAGTTAAGTTTTTATTTGCTGGTTTTTTATTTCATACTTTTACTTATGCTTTTAAATTACACATTACATAATATAATAGTAGGTACCCATTTTTATAGCATACCCAGTAATTTTTAAAAGTATACATGACATAATCCACTTTCGTGTTTATTTGAACTTTTATTTCATTATATAATTTTTCATGGCGACATGAGACGGCACGTTAAGGTACATATTAAGTCTGAAAACAGTATTATTTGTAGCAGACGATTCGGAAATTAGAATTTTCGTTCTTCCTCTTAACGCATCACTAGAATCACTACTATATAATTAGGCCATTAGGTTTTCTTTCTTTTATCATCAATTGCTGTGTAAAGTTTGCCTGCGATTTTAGAATATTTTTATTTCGAACCAGGAGACTCTGCAGTGAACTTCTTATATTATAATATACTAGTAACTAAACTATAATAAATTTCCTCGACTTCTTGTAACTATTTCCGTAGACAAGATTGCTACCTATGTGTAAAAGGGGATTAAATATACTCATAGATTGCCACAGCTAAGTGACGGACCACACCAATATTAGTCCAATCCAATAAAAGAGATCCAGTGGGAAACAACGCTGCCTCATCCTATCTACACTAATTAAACTCCTTACGCCTGTCCTTATCAATCAACACAGAACTGCGCTCAAAAAATTCTTAAAATTCGTTGCTTACTGGGATTCATCGTCATTATTTCCTTCTTGAAAATTGTTTCCACTATACTGCATAGGGGACCTAACCAACTATAAAAAATAACTGTATGTATCAATTTTTACACATCTCAAAAACAAAATTTGAGGCTGTAAATCAAGAAAACTCGTATTGATAATGATTTCAAAAAAGTACTTGAGATGCTTGGCATTCTCGGTAAAAATGGCACTGTTCTTTGGTGGGCTGTCTTATCGGTGGGATGAAAAACGAAGCATCATGATAAAGACCAATTCTAAGTTCCAATCACTGAAATGCACTGCTGTCATGTGTACCCTATTAACACATATATTTGTAGCGACTATCAGACTATTGCATCACTTTTCCATTACGGGCATTTTAAAAGATCATGAAGCTAACTTAACTTTTGCCATAGCAGTAGCTGTTCTGCCACTTTTTATTATGGCCATTCAAAACCTAAGAGTTTCTAAGCAGTTGGTCCATTGTGGAAATATATCTCGGCTTCTCATGTTGAAATTTTCAAGTAAGTGAGAAATCCTTGTAAAGATTATTTTATTTACTTCTAATAACATTAATTTTTTTGAATTTCATCTTTATAAATTGTTATTACAGAGGAGCACTTCAAAAATCCTAAACTAAACATTACATCCACACTGGATAATTTACTCGTCATAGCGTCAATCGTAGTTTTCAGCATGCCTTCATATGCACCTGTTTTCTACTACTACACGCAAGATTCAATGTTACATTTACCAAATTTAATTCCAAGCCAATATCGAGGGGATAATTATTTCTACTACATGATTGTGCTTGTGTATCTACTAATCTTAACATTTTATTTTTATGGAATTACATCGTATATATGGTGTTCACTTTTAATTCACTTGATGAATTTCTACTGCATTATAAAAGTCTGTAAAGAAATAAGGTAAATTCCGTCGTAGTTGAATTAAAGGAATCATTGTCTTAAGTAATAATAATGATGAGGAGAAGGTAATTTCGGTTTGAAAATTGCTAATTAATTAACTTTAATTTCAATTTCAGCTATGAGAAAAAATCACAACTAACAAAGGATTCAGCGAGAGAAATTGAATCGATGGTGAACATTGTACGATCGCTCCATATAATAATGCAAGTTTTTGACGAAGCATACCGATATTATTTTGTACCATTAAGGTCAATACTTTTGAGATCTGTGGTTACGTGTAATTTCCTTCTCATTACCTCTCATTCAACAATGAATGTATTGGAGATGACAGTGTTATTAAATGGCATATTGAATTGTGTTTGTGTATGGTTGGGAGTAATTATTGCAGGAGCGTATTTACACAAAGCAAGCAAAAGGTGCAAAAGGTCCTGGAAATTGTATTCGAACTCCAGCAATCAAAAAGTTGAACATTATGTTCAAAAATTCTGTTTATCTTGGAAGCCAATGCAGATAAAAATTGGGGACGTCTCATCAATTTCTCGAAAAACAATTCTACGATATATTTCTGTGATAAGTAGAGGCACGATGAAATTGTTATTTGTAAAATAAAGGATTGATTGTGTAGAAATACTACATGTAGATGGAAGAGTATTATTATATGTAGGTATTCATTTAATTATTGCAAAATTAAAATCAGATCTTCATTCTTTTAATTTAAGCTTTATCCGACCTCGTTATCAATCTGACGGCCTCTAAAGCAGAAGAATTACTGTCACATTCGAGCACTTTATTTTACTGTACCCTTTCTTTTATTCAGTACTTCTAAAATCTATTTTCCATAAACTCCAATTTCCTTTTCTAAAAGTAACCGGAAATTCCCTTTGTTGTTAAATGAATAATTCATTTTGATGCTATGTATTTTATGAACTAAATGCCAATTCCGTTTTAAAAAATGCTAATTATTTTGTTTTATCTTATATGGCCTTTCAATATTAGTAGGTAATCTAAACTCATTCATGTATAGGCAATAATAGACAATAATTTTTTCATCTAAACTAATTTAAACTGGGGATGGAGAAAACCTAGTTGGCTATGTTATTACAGTAACAAACATGTACACATTTTTCAAATAAATTGTTCAAAACTATCCACTTATATACACAAATGACAATTACGACCTTAATAGTATACTCTTTTCAAAAGCATTCATTTCCTTTCCAACACACGAAAAAGAAACTCGTACATAAAATTATAGTTTCTGTAACTATCAATTTATATTAAAACCACTACAATTCTTAGGTTTCTTCGTGGAAATTGTAAACCATTGAAGGAATTAAACGTAATTTAACAAAATAACAATAAATTCAGATTGACGAATTTAATTTTCGGTGGATATAAATGTTATAGTTAAATGACTACAGTGTAGAAAGCCCAAATTGGTATACCTATATACTTTATATAGATTATAGAATAGATGATTCCGAATAAAAGACATTAAACAATTGCATGATGTTAGCAATTAGTATCTATCAAAATCCCTACGCTTTAGGGCGTTTCTTAGGAATGACATGTAAAATGATGTAATTACTAAACCAGTATTTATGTATAGTGAATATGACAATTACCTATGACTAATTAATAGTATCGTAAGTTGCATTATTTTGAAATGATTTTGAACTTTATGTTATGGGCTGGCTTCCGAAAAACATGATGAAAAAAACCTTGATTGATTGATTGATACTACTCATGATCAGAGTTCTATTTTAGCCGGCTTTTTTACATTTTACCCACCCACCCGGGCAAAAGGGGCAAAGGGGGCAAAAGGGGTAAAAGGGGCAAAAAGTCTAAACCGTAGTTCATCTACCAAAATAGATGTCGCGTCGATGTCTCTTCGTTTATACGTACCAAAAAACAGGCTTACTAGAATATCATTAACTCCGAATTTCAATGGCAAACAGTTAGTTTACTTGCGTGAGTTAAGTTTGAAATTTTTTTGTGCTATTTTTAAAACCTTAATTTTACTTTTGCCCCTTTTGCCCCTTTTGCCCACTAGCCACCTGACATTTTGCCCGCCCACTAGCCACTTTTGCCCCCTAGCCACCTAGCCACTACCCACCGGCCAGTTGAACTCTGCTCATGATACAACATGCCCTTGATAATCTTCGAGAACCTCGGCCCTGGTGATAGGGATATATATCAACATGTCATATAAGCATATGCCTAACGAAAAAATTATACATATGTATATAAATACATTAATTTTTACGTGTATAAATAAATAATAATTAAGTATACCAGCCTAAATACCATTGCATTATAATGTATATCAGCAATCGAATGAAGAGAATTTCAACAGAAAATACTGTTTCTGCAAAACATCCACTTATATTTAATATCAATCTACTTATCTACTGGTATAAAATTCCACTTTGGAAACATTCGTGGTTAGTAGCACTGCTTACGATCCAAATCGAACAACCATAATTATACAAAGCCTCAATACTATATATTGAGTAGGAAAACAAAAAATAGAATACAAAGCTTTACGATGAAGAATTTTACAAATAAATTATTTCTTGGTGTATCTCTGATACTAATCTTTACAATTTCTCATGGCCGTTCCAGCTTACTTAAAAGTAACATGGAAGACTTAAGTAAGATTAAAAGTTAATAATTATCATTGGTGGTATGTAAAAAGAAATTTTAATGTTACACAATCCAAATAACTTGTTTAGGTGCCAAGAACAAATTTTCGAGCTTTCAAGAAACTACGCCAACCCCAGAACCAATTAGTAAGTCAACTAGAATTAAAATTTGATAAAATGAAATACGAAAGCATCCAAGTGTAAATATATTATAACATTTTTGATGTTAGTCTCAGAATGCGGTGGCGTACTTGAAGGGACGTCGGGAATAATTGAATATTCCATAGACCATGAATATAATGACTCCTTACGTTGCCTTTGGACCATTCGTACTAACCCGCCAACCACACATATAGAATTAACTAAAGAATTCAGTGCATTTGAATTTCCTTACGACTATCTCACAGCATTCAGTTTTGTGGCAAGGAGTGGCCTAAATTCAACGGAAATTATGTAAATTTTTCACAAATTTTAATTTCTCTGCCATGCAGTAAAAAATCCATGTTTTCATACTCTAAATAGATTTACTCTCTTTTACCGACGTTTTTAGAGTTTTGCGATTTAAAAAGTAATTAAATTATATCAATGATATAGGGGAGTGACAACAAACAAATCGGAGACAGTATTGATGACCGGATCTGTAGTGATACTTCAATTTTCGTCCGACATGTACATCACGGGAATGGGATTCCGCCTTCGATTCAGAGCCGCTGGAGAACCTCAGCCTCTTATTGCCCACAGCTACGACATGAATTCCGGGGAATCTCCCTCCATTGTAGACTACTACTTTGGCAACAATTCCTATCACGATAATGATCTATCTACATTTGTTTTATCCACCGATTATAAGGCAAGCTCAGGGAAATTTTATCAGTTGAAAATTACTTTTTATTCATTGGAAAATTCCTCTGGATGTGCTCATGATGCTATTATAGTCTACGTAATTGACCGAGACAATATTCAACAATTTGCTAAGTAAGTCACACTTCACACTTTCCTGGCTTTTCTCTTAAACTAGTATATTAGTGTGGTATTTGAAAACCTAGATAATATTCATTCTTTTATTATTTAAACTTTTAGGCTTTGTGGAGACTCTGCTACAGGTGTCACCTATTCTGTAGATACATCGTTTGTGATAGTGTTTTATAGTGATGAATCCATTGGGAAGTCGGGATTTAAAGCATTATGGGAAAAACAATAATAAATAAGAGGACACATTGTAAAAAATAACCTTCAAAATTCTTGTTAGAATTTATTTGTATATTTTGTTAATACTTTCAGTATTCTGTACTTTTAATTTCAAATGTTATAGTTTTCTGAACACAAGAATTTTATAAGTTAAATTAAATACGGTACAAAATCTAATATAAATGATTCTAAACGTATAAAAGGTTTCTAACCATGACCATGATCTTAGCAATTATGGTAGGAGTACTCATGTATCATGTCAAAAACAGATTTCGAAAACATTTTCTTATTATAACCCGAAATCATAATCATTCATATACCTATAGTTATATAAAAACCATCAAACCTAAAAAACCCGGGGTCGAAAATTTTTTTCCTAAAAAACCCTGGTTTTTCGAAACCTTGGCTGAAATTATCTTTTACTCCTTATTGCCCATTCACAAGAAATCTAGAATGAAAATTTCTTAGATTCAGGGCTGCAGCAAGCTAGGGGCACCGGGGCACTTGTCCCCTCCCCCCGAAATCGAAGATAAAACTTTTGTCCAAAAACTCAAAATCGCTTAAATTATTATTAAACTATAAATTATTTTTTGTCGCCGCATTTCGGGGGTGGATTGTAAAAATGGTTACCTTTTTGCTGTTTTGCTTTTTTAAATTTCTGAAGTAGAATAAAAAATAAATAAAATATCTCATTCTGTAGTCCAATTATTTTTAGATTAGTGTTCTATTGATTTAAAAACACTATTTAGCACTCAAAATGTTTTATATTTGTTTGGTTTATGTAGTTTTAGACTGCCTTCGTCTTTATGCATAGGTGAAAATTGTTTTTTTGTTCCTTGACGGACTACAGATTACCTACCCAAGAAAAATTAATTACATTACCTTTCCACATACAGATACAATGCTGTAATATTGTAGTTTACATTTGAAACATAGTCTTCTATACTACGTAATCAAAGATAATTATTTTTGTCATGAAATCAATTTATGACGTCAATAGAAATCCAGCGAGAGATTATCAGTCTATGTAGTCATTTTCTGACGTCAATAGGAGGTAACGTAAAACGACATTAACCTTTTATTATACCTTTTATTACCTATATTATACCGAACGTATTATTATGTAGATTAGAATTCATCTATAATAAATATTTAATGTTAATTGAATGCCGTAAGGTGTCAAATCACAATATCTCTAATCAAGGTAGCGAAATCTAAATGTATATACATTTTAAGGTTTTCAACTGAAAATAGCAATTTTCATTGAGGTAACATTAAAATCAGCGTACAAACTACCACTTACCAGTGGTAAGAGGTTTTAATGGTACTAGCGAAATCATTGCAATCCCAGACAAAAAAATATTGAAGGGCTTTAAGAATCTCGTGGAAAATAATTATAGGAGGCTCCCAGTAAAACTTGGCAAATTGAGAAAGGTAGGCGTCCAGCAACCATTAGCAGATAAGAATTGATAAGTGTGTTCTTCAATCAGAGTTGGATTCAACCACTAATAGCCCTTATTTGCAGATTGATTTGCATTTGTGACGTTTGACAAACCTCCTCTGTATGTTTATAATTGTAATCTTAAAACTTGAGATAAAGCAGAGAATTCACTTGTATATACGAGTGTCAGACACGTATCCAGAAAGGTCAAGAGGGCACAACCAAAAATAATGTCAAAAATGCGAAAAATTTTTGCAATGTTTTGGAAACAATCCTCTCTTTCTGCGGACCCCCGCCCCCATACTGGATACGTTCTTGACGAGTGTATCCTATGACAAGTAAATATAGGGCATCAGAATTATTTAATTGTATTAATTGCATAAATAGAAAGAAGATATTTAACCTATACCTATTACTTTATAATAATCAAACATGAATCAATACATTTTGGGCATTGAAATTTTCCCGACAGTAACCGAATTTTAAATGAAAAATGAAACTGTTGCCACTCAGGTATACCGTGATCTCTGGGACATTTCCATTAAACTCTATCTATAGGGTCACGTCTAATCGTTATGCAGTTTCCGGACTTTCCCGTTATAAGATTAAATATGACGATCTTACTAGTCTCATGTAATATTAATACAAGAATCATACGAGAATGACAATCGCATAAGATGTGTGTTTGAGTCTAAATAAATAGGCGAAAGAACATTATGTAATTGTTAGTGAACAAACGCATGCATACATAACATCTCTTGTCAAACTTAGTTTCTGTAGACATTGTCTGTACACACAAAATTATAAATAGAAGACGCAGACATAGTTAATATTATGGAGAGCTAAAACACGTAAAACTCGTTTGAAGTACACCCTAAGCTCTCAATGCAATCACACAATAAAAATAAGTTTGAATGGATGGAAAACCCTCCCAGCAATCAAAACTATTAGATTCGATTTATGTGATATTATATGCCAACCTTTGCTGTACAGTAACAGTTACCTCTTGTCTTGGATGTCTTCCTTCCCCTTCAATAAATATTTTTAAATTCGTCTGCCTTATAGATTAGAGATTAGACCTATTTTTTACAAATAGTAGAAGTAGTATATAAGTGTTTGCAGTCCAGGCAAGAATCTCCAATCAGAATTGTAAACAGCCATCGACACATCCAAGATAAACTATTCTACTTAAATTTTGTTACCACTCACTTGGGAACATTTAACACTAAAAACAACTTTACCGAATACCAATAGCTCAGAACAAATTTTCCAGGTAAGTATTTAGCAACATCAAATTTAAAATAATGGACCCTAAAGGATGCAAAAGACCTTAATCCACTTTTCGTTTGGCATCGAAAAGGAACTTAATCCAATTTACGACCAAACGAAAAGTGGATTAAGGTCTGTTGCATCCTTAAAGGACGATATATTATTATTACAAATTTTTAAATACCGTATTAATTTCAGGTGACTGAATTTGAAAGTACAGAAAATGAGTTCAATTCCGAACGTTAAATGCGCGGAACAATGCGGGAGAGGAATAGCTATCGATTCACAAGGTATACATGGCTAAAGTTCGTCTTATTTAAATTATATATAATTCAGTGTACAAAATACCATTTACCACTTACCAGTGGTAAGTGGTTTTTAATGGTATTTAACGTTAAATACCACTACCTAAAAAGTAGTGGTAAGTGGTATAAATGGTATAAATGGTAAAAAATAGTTTTATTTAAATTTCGTGTTTGAATTTTGAACAAAATTCGGTGCCAAAGTATGAAATAGCTTAGCAGATGAACATTGTTGTCAAAAATTGATAAGTGTTCATCAATCCGAGTAGGATTCAACCAATGGGGGTGCTAACAACCCTTGCCGATTGAGAAATTAATTGTAGTTAAATTAGCATCAATTTTAAATGGACGATACCAAGTACAATCTTTCTTTCTTCATTTTTTTATAACTTTTGGTGTACAATCAAATAAATATGATTAATTTAATTTAATAAGGGGCTAATTGGAAATATTTCATAGAAAATAAAGTTTTAAAACTTATATTTTAGGAAGTCTAGTGTATCTGTACACAGCTGTCTAATCAATCGCTAAAATTTACCATTTTTACCATTAAATGCATTTTTACCATTAAGTGCATTTTTACCACTGTGATGGTAAAAAAGGCTAAAAAGTGGTAAATTTTGTACACTGATATAATTATTGGTATTGGTATGACGTGTGTATTGTGTATATAGAAACGAGTTTAAACACCCCTGCTATATACACTTTACATCAGCTTTTTAATTGATTTTTGACTCGGTTTCTCCCTTTGCCCCATTAAAAGTTTTTTAACGGTATTAATCCGCAGACAATTAGGTTAAGAAAACCGGAACTTCCATAATTACACAATAAGTATCAATCATGAGAAGAATGATTATCAATTGAAATAAGAACTGATTGTTCAGATTATTGTAATTGTTCTAAGTAATTTATTACAACAATGGCAAAATTGAATATCAAAGGCGGTACAGTCGTAACTTTGTCTTATGAAGTTGAGGGCACGGATTGCATTTCAGAAAAGAAACAAAATATTCAAGGACAGCTTCACTTTCCAGTTTTGACAGAATTCATGGACAACATTGAAAACACGGTTCAGCCATCGGACGCCATTTCAGAAAAGGTCAAGCTACTTCTTGCAGATGATTTAAAGGAAGCCGGACTTTTGTCTACAGACAGCAAATCATTGCAACAAAATTTAGATTATCTGAATACTGCTGTTTTGTATTCGAATTCATCAGATTTCGAGGATATCACTCTTATATACGCCAACTCATTTCATATCACTGTATTGTATTTAATTGATGATATACTCGACAATACATTTGACAACTCAGACGAATACATAGTAGATGGACAAGCTATGGGATTATTTATGAACTGTTATCTAGGCATAATGGACGAAAAACCTTTGGCAGATGTTGATTTCAACAATCATGTAAAATGTAAAAGAACGAGTGAAATTCTGAATTGTCTGGTAAAATTGACCAAGCGATTTTATAGTTTTCTTAAATCAACTTATCCCGTTTACTCCAATGAAAAATTGAGACAGCCTTTGGTTAAAGCATGGCATTCTAACTTTTTGGCAAACTTTTGGTTCCGTGGATTTCGCATGACTCGAGAATCTTTGTCAGACGAAATTTTCTTTGAGCTTCGCTGCTGTGGGATGAGCCATCATACTGTCACAGAGTTTTGGGCACTATTGAAACATTTTACTTTAAATGATGATATTAGAAACGATCCAATTTTTCAACGAGTATTAGTATCCGCAGGAACAGCTACTAGTCTAATAAATGACATTATGGGATTCACAAGAGAACTAAGTGGAGAAAGCGCTAATAGCGAAGACAATTTCATTTTGTTCAAATTTCGACAAGGTTTGTCTCTAGATTCGGCTTTTGAACTTGCTCATAAAACCATTGAGAAAGTATGCATGGATTATATCTCTTTTTCTCAAAAATTAAGAGACAGATTTTCCAAAAATACGATCTTTCAAAATTTCATGGACATAAATGATTTCATTTTCTGCAATTTAGTGCCAATGCATGCAAAAATGCCAAGATATAAAACTAAATGTTGGATAAATGGAGTCGTTGTGGCTAAATTTGGTTCTAAGGCTATAAATTGTGAGTAAATTCAACATATTTATTAATAATACTATATTATGTACTTTAATTGGTATTGATTAATAATAATAATAAGCTACGATGGAGGTTTTTTGTACAACAGATTCCTTATTTTATGACACAATTTAATAATTTTATAAATTCCACTTTTAGTGCCATAAATAATAACGGTTAACCTAGATTTACTAAAGCAGCTAAATATTATAACTAAATAAGTATTTAATATTATTTTTAAAACTTATAACACAACTGTCTCATAACTATAGACCAGTATAAACTCTGTATTGAACTCAAGAACTGTAAATTATCGTTGTAATATGTCTTATGTCCAAAAAATCATATCGAGTTGTAATGAGATGTAATGAAGCCTTAAATAGGGCCACTTCTACTTCCTGTGGTGTTAGTTAATGCTAAAATAAAGGAGCTTAAAAGGAGAACAGAATTATGATGACAGGTTATTGTGGCATTTCCTACTCTAATCTAAAAGTTTTAAATAATTTCAAAGTCTTGCTTAAACTTTGTTCATAAACGCACACACCATATCATAAGAACTTTACTAGTTTACGTACTCGCCACCACTAAACTCAAAGTAAATGTCGGACTATTGAATTTACAAATGCAGCGGATTACCAAAAATGGGTATAAATAAATAAAAAATTGGATTCTGATGGAAAATATCATTGTTTATTTACCATTATTTTTGCGATTCATTCAAACCAAGTCATTAACTAAACTAAATGACTTGCAACTTAACGGAATTTTGTTGAGATGCATTTAATTAAATCGTTTGTGATGGATTCAGGTCAAAAAGCCACACACATCACATGATAAAAGAATTGTCAAAAAGTCATGAAGTATTTTTATTCGGATTAATCATAATTTAAGTGGCTTCGATATGATCAGTTAACAGTTTTTCGAAGCTGAATACAGAAATGACGTATTATATGTTACCAAATTCCACATTTGATGTATTTTTAGCAGAGCGGTTAGGCTTTGTATATTTTTAAAGACACGAGATTGAGATATAATTATGTAGACACACATATCGAGAAATAATGGGATGCATTGGGTAAATAAGGCTGCATGCAATTCCAGACTCCCATTATGCCTTGCATATTTGTCTATGGCTTAAAGCAGACGTATCATGAAGTCATGAATGTTTTGAAAATGCTGCCTGCAGGAAATTGGGGTTTAAAAGCTGTTTAAATCGTACTTAATTTATGAAATCTACGACGTACGCCATCAACAAATAATTTCATGCTGTGACTCAAAATTGGCATGAAAAACTCCTGTATGTATCGTCTTGGTAGTAAGCGGTAGTAGAATTGCGAGTTAATTTAAAAAATTAATCATTGAGTGAACACAACACAAACAGAATGTGCAAATTAATATTTACATGGCGATACCCGTCAACAGTAAAGGGATATAATATATTAAGGTCGGCTCGTACCCTTACGGATGCGCCAGTTTATTTCACATACGTCAGGTACGAAACGCCTGTCGCAACAGAAAAGACTTTTGTGTTTATTTATCATTTGACAGGGGAGAGATGTTATTTACGTAGCCACAGCTATTATTGCTTGGTTAGAATAAACAATATCGGCATAGGAAATTCTAATTTGTTGACAAGTTTCAAGTTGACATTGCAAAGCCTAGTTCAATATAACAAATATTTACTCTACCAAGGCTACTGTAAATAATTTTATTGACGTTTGATTTTTTTAAAATTTGTTGGTATATACATGTTTAGGTTGCATCAACTTTAACTTTTAACATCTACATAATTAATTAAGGTGCGATATTGTGGGTGTGGTCGGTGTGGGACCCTTCATTGTCCAAAGGTATTAAATCCAATGAGTCAGAACCAACAATTTTCCACCATCTTATAACAAAAAAGCTGTGTGGAAACGCTGTGCAATTAAAAACAATTATTTTTCTAGCTTACATCAATTTTTAACTATGAAATTCCATTCCAATTGCGAAAAACAAAAATTTTGTACCATTCAGTGCAAAATAATGGGTTGTGGTGGTAGATAGGTTAGGTTACAATTCTTTTTTGTAGAATAAGTGTAACTACGTGAATTTACAATGCTGTCGGTTAATTCAATTTCTGATGGTATGCGGATTAAATCTACTAACAAATCAAAAGCAGTGGGAGCCAGACAAAAGCGAAGATTAAATTCAAAAGGAATTTTTCCCTGGATTGGAATGTACATTAATATGGTTCATTATTTTGGAGTGTTGACCTTTGTTTGGGACAGCAAGAAAGAAAAGTTTTTCCCCGCTAAATCGCAGTTGATAAAAGTGAACACGTTTTTCATTGCATCTTTACTGGGCTATGAAATATACCGATTGATATCTGAACTGAGAAACCCCAACTTGGTTATTACCGAAATAACTCTCATTCAAATCTGCCTTTTTGGATACTCCATATTTATCATGTCTTTGCTTAATGCACAGCTCAAGCAAATAGAACTCGTCTACATGATGAATTGTTTAACTTCGGACGTCTTTAATTCCAAGGGTTAGATTTTAAAATATGTTTTGAATTTTAATATTGATTTATTTAGTTTTATTACATTTTATTGTTAACAGAAAATCAAGGGAAAACAGAAATAAAGTACAGCCGATTGGAGAAATTATTGTCGAAATGGATGTTTCCTACTTTTGCTTCAATGTCCACCTTTGTCATCTTAACAATGATTATTTTACTTCCTGGAAAACATCTCATTGCAGATATTCTCCCATCAAATGATAAAAACAAACATTTAAAACTTCTTTTACATGTCTACCAAGCTATTCCTAGCTTAACGGCTATTTGTTCAACATTCATACAATTACTTTGCATGCTAATCTACATTTTCCGAGACACTCACTTTCTACGCCATATTAGGTAAGTCATTAATTATATTGTTTTTAGAAAGTAGTATAACAAGTAACCAATCACGTATATCCAGAAGGGGGCCGGCCCCCTTAAGATTCCAGAAAAAAGATGATATTATGAAGTCCCATATTATATTCATAGCTAATAGACCAAAACCCTTAATTTTAAGGATAAATTATTAGTAAAAGATCCGTTATGCGGTAAAAATAATTTTGCACTATTTTCTAGGACGAATGAAAGCGATTTTGACCAAACAGTATCGGACTATAACAAGCTGTGGATATTGAATATGTTTTTCAATAATAGCTTTGTTTCTATGTATACTCCAACATTTGTCATTTCGTATTCGTTCTATTCTTTATTGGGAGCATTCTGTTCTATTCGTTTCTACGAAATACTAACTTGGGTTACTTATGCTGTGTATCCTTGTACACTGTTTATATGTCTGAATGGACTCACTGCCTTGTTGATTGGATTTTCCATCTGTTGGAAAAATTCCTTTGAACTCAGGGCACATATGGAATCATCTTTGAAAATTGATGGCAGTAACTACCGAAGAAAGATGCTTCGAGCCACACGGCCATATGGAATTCGAGTTGGACCGATTAAAGCCGTCAAATATGAACGAATATTTGACTTCTACGACTGTTTAATTAATACTTTGGTCACCCTTCTGATGACCATAATATAAGCAGCGATAAAATATTTAAGCATAATGAATAATGATATTCTTAAGTTAGTAATAATGCACGTAACACATCACATTAATTTGTTGTTTGAGTAAGTAATAATGCTCTACTATAAGGCTTGCTTAGGGATGCAGCTTTCAGAAGCATAAATAAAATGTCAGCTCCTGTATTGATTAGTAGGTACACTTACGCTAAAGAAATTCATGTGTGTGGATTCAAAAGGTCATGCAAAATAAATATGGTTTCAGGGGAGTCAGTCACACAAAAGCTACGCAAGCCTATATTTAACGATGTAATATAACACTGTAATAATATACTCAGAGAAATCCTTAGAGCTGTACTAGTGAGCAGTGCCATCATTTAAATGATTGCAAACCATTAAATTCTGCAATTTACATTAAATATTTAACATTAAAGTATAGCCATGATTCTACATCTTTGGTGCTTTTTGCTTGATTCGGTACTTTTGTGTTATTTGTATCAATAAATTACAATAAATACAATACAATGGACAAGTCTGGTATAGAAAAATTAATTGGTGTATGGAATGGCGCAAATACTTAATGGAAACCAGCAATTTACATTGCTACTACAAAAGGCAGGAGGTAAACAAGAAGTTAAGCCGATTTAATGATAATACATGCATGACAATGACAATGTTCGAGTGTTTTTGACAGCTTATGAGAATGAGTGACGCTCATACTCATAAGGAAAAATCATGAAGTATTTATCTATACGGAGTATTTTACGTCAAATTAATTCGTTACTTGCCAAATGTCGTAATTCAATTACTATTACACATTGACTCCATTTAACCTTATCAATTTGCAACAATTATCGAATTTTGACTCTATTTATAGAACCTCTATTTGACCTTAAAGAACATAACAATATAATATAAAGATTGTTGCTATTATGTAAATTACAGTTAATAGTGCAGTTAGAACTAAAAATAAAAACTCCAAACAAAGTCAGGAAATTACTATTAGGAATAACATTGACGATAAATATCTTCAGGTTAGGAATCAGAAATATAATATAAAACCCATTGGTGACAGCATCAAAGTGTTTCGTAATGCATTAGGTAAAAAGATGACTTTAGCGTATTTAGGTTTATCTGTATGCATTATAATGATTTTGCTCCATTTCAATACAGTGCAGATAAACTATATATATTGATAAAGCCTGACCATGTGTAATTGGTGATATTGATGATTAGATAATAATAATAATAACCATATAATATGTATGTCTAATCATATTATCACAGGCACATTATAATAATACGATGAAACAAACTGTCTCATAATGTTTTAATTATCTCATTTTTCTATGAATATTAAATTATGGTATTAAATATCTCTGTAGGGATAAACTGTGTAAAAGATGAAATAGTAAACATTTATCTGCCATTACGTGTATACAAAAATAAATAGTGCTGATTAAGAAATCAATAAGACCTTATCAGTATTGCGTAGGTAAGCATAAAGCCTATCAGTAAACGGAATTAGATAATTCCTAGATCCATTACATCGCTGGACACTATACTGAACACTTGGCCTAACAATGGGTAAAATTTTTAACTTAGTTAAAACTGGTAGTTTATTAAAATTAACATTCTTTCTGAAAAGCTCTCGACTCTCATGTATCTTTGTAATAAGCATTTTTATAATTTTTGTACAGCAGTTAAAGTTTTCTATCAGTAATAAAATTATTCATGTAAAATGTTAAGTGAATTTGTCAATTGACTTATATTCATTTGTATAACAGGTGACGTTGCTGGAATTCAAGGTCTAGGAGTAGGCCGATTTACAAGCTCACCACCTCCACCTTACTCACCGCCACCAATATACTCCGAAAGTGAAATGCCTGGTGTAATAACTCATGAGAACGAAATGAACAGTTTTGTTGACCCTACTTATCTACCAAACTCAAACAACGTTCACGACAGAGAAAATCCTGAATATGAAAATAGTCCAAATAATGAGGATTGTTGTCGCTGTGACTGTAATTGTTGCTCGAGACAATCTTCATCCAACAATTGCTGTTTGTTTTCACTCTGCTGCTGTTGTCTGTCAACTTCTCACTTTGGTAGCCCCAATAGTGAAAGTTGTGACTGCGACTGTGGAAATTGTGCAGATTGTGATGGTGGAGAACTGATAGGATGTTGTCTTGAAATATTTGTTGAATTGCTATGTTCCTTCGCATGTAGATGATGGGATTCCCTATATGTATTTTGTGTTTTTTGAAAGAAATCTTCATCGACCTTCATCCCAATTGTGGATATGGCTGCATAATTAGCATTTATTTTACGAACTGTTAAGTCTTGGCGGTATAATAATATCTAAATTTTTTACAATAGTGTTAAATATAAATGTATATGAATGAAGAAAAATTATATAGTGTAAACGTTATTTTTACGAAGAACTTTTAGCAATAAATGGGCACTGCGTAACGAAAAAGCACATTCTTATCAATTAGTGTTGGTCTTCCTGATTTACAATTTAACAGTGACTTTACAATTATTCGCAGAAAAGAATCGTCAATTTATGTATTACGGTAATTTTAGGTTGATTATAATACTAAGAGTATTTATCTACTTACTACTGTCACTGCCTTACATTAACATTCTGGCATCATTATCATACTAATCAATGTTCATCACTACAGGAAGCCAAGGCGTTTTACGAACAGGTTAATTAAAAACTAAATGTAAAACAAAGAAAACATGCGAGTCGCTTTCTCTTGTAGGTAAAAGGCCTTCGGCACGATAGTGAAGAGCGATAATAGCGAAAGGACGGTTAAAAAGAATACTACTAAGACTGCATCTTCCCACGCATGCTCATGATATTCTTCATTTACATATTCAATTTTTCTTTGTACTGTAAGCTATTCCAAAATTTCAAAATGGCTGCTGTCTTTGTCTAGTGTGTCTAGTGTGTGGGTTTAGGGTTTAGATGCTTTGCTCTAATCTGTCTTATTCCTTTGTTTGGATTGAGATCGTTTTCTTGCTGTGAAACACGTCTGTAAAAATAGTAATTGCTCATAAATATTCCGAAAAGAACCCTTTTAGTCATATTGATTGATTTATTGACAAGGGATTTGAAAATTTTTGTTATTCTGTTGATGCTAATTGTAATTTAAAGTTATTTTTTAACTAGCGACAACATCAGGTAACTTTCCAAACCTATTTCCCTTTTATATATAACATTTTACTTAAATGGCCGTTCACAGTTGTTTCAAATATAATTTACTCGTATGATTATAGTTGATTTGCAGATTACAATGAGCAAATATCAAGTTTCTATAAAGAAGAGGAAGCGAGGAGATGATGATGACAACAAAGAAGACTGGAGGGATTCTGCGTCAACATTCTCCATCTTGATGCATTCGATGTTCAAGAATAAGAGTGATACTGATGTCATCCTGAAGATCAAATCAGATGGTGGAAGCAAAGATGTCGAATGCCATTCTATGATTTTAGCGGCTCATTCACCTGTACTAAGGACAATGATAAATAATCGTTGGGCAAAAGGCGTCACCCGTAACGAAGATGATCAGCGGATTTTCAATGTGGGGGATGACGATCCTCAACACTTTGCTTCATTTGTCGATGTAAATACTCTTTATCACACAATTTTTGTTTAATTTAAAGGAGAATATGTTTTTGTCGTTTTTACAATAGTACTAGTAGGATATTATCTGTATTTTAATATTTTAAAAATAGTCTGAACTATCATAATTATGTTGATTTTTGTAGATGATGTACTGGGATTGGAACGAAGGAAAATTCCAAGCGCATTTTGCTACAAGTGGAATAACTGTGGAAATCCTTGTTGGTGTCCTCTCTCTGGCTCACAAATATTTGGCCTGTCACATCATTAAGCTAACCGAAACCCTGATCCATCACTATTTGAAACTGGATGTCGGGCTTAACTCAGTCAAACTTTACAGGCTACTAAAGGACCTTTCGATTTGTGAGGTTGGCCAGGTTGCCAGGAAACAATTGCGAACCGTTGAAAATTGCCTCCTGAGGTATTTCTATATAAGATTGTGAAGCATTAGTACTAATATCAGTAGGTCTTAAAAATTTTGTGTATAATTATTTACTTATTATTGTAGATGTGGACCGAAAGTGTTTTCTTCTGATGCCGTTCTTGAATTGACTCAATCTGACTTGATTTACATGTTGAAGAAGGAAGAGTTACTTTGTGACGAAGATACTATTTTCATGGGATGTCTCAAGTACGTTTATAAACATAATTATGTCAACATCAACATCATTTGATGATATATCCCTATTTTTGAAGGATTATTTTGAATTAAATGGTATAAATTATTATTTAGATGGGCAAAAGAACAACTTAAGCTAAATGAATTAAGTTTCACGTTGGAAAACATGAGATCTGCCCTCGGAGATATAATTAAATCCATTCGCTTCCCGTTGTTGACGGAAGAGACGGTGAATAATGAAGTACTGGATGCAAACATTCTTACTCCGGGAGAATTGGATGAACTTCTGGCATACATCGTCAGCTCCAAATGTATAATGATGACAAAAACCCACATCAGGTAATAAATTATTTTAAACTATTATTTAATTTCTAGCACTACGTAGAAGAATTGTTTCTATTTGTTTGTTGACGACAATATAGAAAATAATAACTTTATTTAGAGGCACATTTATTGCTGTCTTTTATAATAACTACTAACATTTAACATCTACCCTTGGAAATTAATTTGTTTCCAACTATTTTTCAGGTTTTTGACAGAACCTAGATTCAGTGATGAGAATGTCGAACTAAAACGCTTAGAAATGGATACGCTAGCCAAAAACGTTATGAATTTTTCTACTCCTCATGGATTTCTGTAAGTTTTTAGTTATACATTTAAATTACTGTATTTATTTTAAAATTGTGTAAATCCATTTTTAAATGGGCCAATTTTCCAGTAAGCCTTCAGAATTTAGTCGCCGTACTCATGCATGACTAGGGCGACTAAATTCTGAAGGCTTACTGGAAAATTGGCCCATTTAAAAATGGATTTACACAATTAATCTTAAAGTATAATTAAATTAATTTGGCATTTAATATGTAGGTTAACAGTATCTAAGAGGATGATACTAGCTGGTGTGCGTATTTATGGAGGAAACCCCGCTTGTAACCATCGCCAATTTCAATTGAAGTTAGAAGTAGGACCCAAAAAATGTCAAAGGAATTTCTTCAATGCCGGAATGCCACAAAATAAATCGACGTTGCACCACTTCATGTTTCCCCCAGTTGTCATTGAAGCTAATACTCCTATTTTAATCAAGTTTTCAATCACGGTAAGTGTAATTGTTAAATGATATCATAATATTTACTTCCGAAGACATTTGACTCTGATTAATTGTAATCACACATTAATTTGTGTTATTACACGAAAGAAAAGCTTTTTTGATTACAAGTAGTAATTAATTATTAATGTCTTTTCAGGGAGGCAGTACATACGTGTCTGATGAAAAGGTGGAAGACGTCACTACAGAAGTCGTATATTGGATGAATGAAATTGTAACTTGCACATTTCGCCCTTGCTCTACTATTCCAAATGGATTAAAGCAAATCCCGGGATTAATTTTTGCTCATGATTGCTATCGTTACTTTTCAGTCAACTAGAATGTTTTCACGTAAATTGGAATCTATAAATTTTCATGAACCAGGAAGATTACTATGCCATTAATTCAATAATTTTGTCAATATTTGCATAATGTTTCTGCAAATATTCAGTTTTGTGTTTTATTTACTCATTTTCGTTTATTATATGTTTTTGCTAATGTTACTGAAAATTAATGGAAATAAATAAATATTTACTTTTATTTCCTTGAAAATGATAAACGCTTTGGAAATGGTATTTATTATGATCTTTTGATTTGTTGCACATAAGCCAGTGGAATAATATCAAGATTAATCTCTATACTTTTATGCATTGCTCGGTTCTAAATCAATACATTTTTTAGTAGTGTAAGTCATGTTAAGAGTTCGGAGTTGATATCTATAATGTACACATTTAATTGCGTGCATGTCGGTGGCCCGTCCATGAAAGATTTTTGATGTGAACACTTAATACGACATGACGACATTATTTATTCTTTGCCATTAAACTTTGCCTTGGTGAGATTATTAATATATAGAACATTTGTGGATATATTTTTGTCGTTTGCTTTCTCTTTTGTTTTCCGTATTCGCGTCAGTTAGAAGAGTTCATGAATGAAAATCGATTGTACGACTGTTGCTATAATCACTAATCACTGACCTACTTAACGCAGCAATAAGTAATCCATTTGGAGCAAAGTAGGTTGCTATTAATTATTAGGCATCATTTACAACTCCTTGCATTGACACACTTACACATGACAAGTATGTCACCTTACTTTATTTATAGCAAATTCCTTCCTAATATAAGCCTTTGTCTTTTCCCATATTTGGCTTTGGCTGTGAGAATAGTTATTGAAAATATATCCTTCATAAACTGTCTTTCCTTTTTCCTCCAGGTTGTTAGCTTCTGCTTGTCATATTTTAGTTTAAACATAGGCACTGTAGAAAGTAAATGAGAAAACTTTCAGAATATTATGTAAAAAGCTTAGTGAAAGCAAAAATTATAACTAAAACAAATACTTTTTTTTCGAGAGGTATTCCAAATTCCGTTAGTAACATCTTTGTACACCATAACAAAACATTTTCATCTGGCTGTGGATTTTGTTACTACGAAGCACTGAAGCACGCAAAAGTGAATGTTAAGTGAAAGTAAACTTTTATATCCATTCGCAATCTGAGACTCTGAGACAGAGTAGAATTATTGCAGTTGTGGAACAGTCATTGACATTTATTCTTAAGTAAATTCCCTAATATATATCCACATCGTTCCATTGCAGTTACCATAAAGTGAAATTGTAAAAAGACTTGACAGATACCGACTTTAAAAGAACAATTCATTTAATTAATTTTAAAGAGTTTCATAATATATCTTCATTTTGAGTGAATTTTGTAACGATTCAAAGTCATGGGAATCGTGGATTGCTTAAAGTTGAAACCTGGATCTGTAATTTCCAGCGAAGATATTGAAGGGAGAAAGACATCCGCACATTCTCAAGCATGGAGTACTAAAAGTAAATCATTCGATGCAACTTCAAACAAGTGAGATTAATAATTGTACCGAAATATTACTTGTCATTGTCCCCTTTACCTCTTTGCAATTAACTATTTTAATATAGAATAACCACAAAGTCATTTAAAGTTGAAAATCAATTCAAGTAGATTTATTAGTTAATGCACGCAAACCATAATCTAAATTATAGATACTTCTTCATTGCATGTTTTGTACTAACCTATAAGTTGCAAGAAAGTGACATGACCTATTTTAAGCACTGTGTTTTGATCTGTTTTCACTGATATGATATTAATCTTTATAGGTTAATTGCCTTATCATGTGATATAATTCAGCCTACGTTATATTATTTAATCATATTTATAGTGAAGCTGATATTGTCCCGGTTTACGGCTCGGATGTCAAAGAGCAAAATAAAGGAGGTTTAAATGAAATGGAAATTCGAGACGCTCTTCGTGATTTCGAAAAATGGAAAGGTTGTTCCAGAAAATTAGCGAACGAAATGGATATCAAAAGCATTACAATGAGCGAGGGGCACATTTACAAGGCACAAGCCATAATCGAACACAGAAAATCCGAATTGAAGGTTGAACCTTATAAACCTGGGATGATCATCGACGGTACAGAAAACGGCCCCGCCCCTTCAATCTGGAGTATTGTTGTAAAACCTCCGAAAGATTTTAAATTCAAGTCTAAAAAGGATAAGTCAGTTCATGAAATTCCACACACGGCATTCACAACGGAATGCGATCATTGTCATAAGGACGGTTATGTACCATGTCACCCTTGTAAAGGCACTGGGATAGATAAGTGCTCCTTTTGTCACGGAAATGGAATTAGTATAGTATTCGATGAAAAACGAGATTGCTCTTCTTGTCGCGGTCAGGGAAAGAAAGACTGTCTTCACTGCAACGGATTAGGGCGTCAAACCTGCCGAGGATGTGCTGGCTCTGGCTCCCAGAAAAAGTATCAAGCACTGTCTGTCGATTGGAAAGTGTTGTCACAAAATTACGATAGTGGTGCGTTGTTAGAAAAACAACTGAGAAAGGTCACCGGAAAAGAATCCGGTTTTACTAGCGACGATTGCGAATTGAAAACTAATCCATTGGTCAATTTCTATGATGAAGGAATAAAGGAAATATCAGAAAGTGCATTGCAAAAGTTCGGAATGGAAACCGGTGAAAAAAATGACGAATCTACGCAGAAGGCAAGAGAATAATCAAAGTACAACAAACAGTTATTACTATTTCTATTGCAGAGGTCATTGGAATAATACAGAATGAGAAAATGGAAACTCATTTCTACGTTTTTGGTGACGAGCGAAAAGTTTACTTCCCAAATGGCTATCCAGGAGGTTGCTGCTGTTGCTCGATTGTCTAATGTGCATGAAAATGATTTGATAGGCGTCTCTATAAATACTGGCTAAGCACTTTAATAAAAATATTTAAATTGCATTTAATATTTACTTGTATAGGTACATTCGAAAACTTTATTTATTACAGCATAGGATTACATGGAACGACTCCTACGAGGGAATCACTCCTAAAAGACTTTACTCCTACAGGACTCCTACAGCCAGCTAATACAATGTACAGTACAGCTTCATCATGCAATAACAGCTTAAGATTGTCTTAACAGTTAATTAACATTAAAGTTACTGAAAATTAAACTGATAAGTAAACCAATCGAATAGTCGTGATTAGATGTGGTATAAAGGGCAACTCTAAAATAATTAAAAACAATCAGTTAATATATTGCATTGCAGGAAGAAGTACTTTTTAGGAATCCTTTAGGAGTAAAGTCTTTTAGGAGTGATTCCCTCGTAGGAATCGGTCCCTGACAGCCAGCATAGCATGAATCATCAAAACAATGTCGGTTGGGTAAATATCCATAAATGATGAAATAAATATGATTTGTGGACATTTAGCACGACATCAAATGTCTTTAATGGCCACACTTACAGGTAAATTCTTGTATTATCTTAAGGTTAGTCGTTTTATTATCATACGGTATTACTTCGTAGATAAACTTTGCCTTTCGCTTATAGTCCAGTTCTACGAAGCAATTAATCGATTACATACTTGAAGGTTTTCTAACGGTCTAGCTACACAACTCAGTGCCGTGTAGCTCAGTCCATTCTCAAAGCAGTGTGTAACACATTCTTCATAGAAAAATACATAGCATTGGTTAAATATTACATTGACCTACATTATACTCTGCAGTCATGATTTACATCTACGTCTATGGCACTCGCTACATATTAAACGGCCTTTTCTCTGTCATTATTGCTAGGTCAGTCTCAGTCTCCTACTTTCATGGCACTTTTACATTTTAACTAGTCCGACAGAATAGAAGTGAACATTGTATAATTGCTTTTCTTATACTGACGCTGCTTTTACATGCTCTAGATTGTCTAGATTTTAGATGTCCTCAAACACTTGAAATTTCTCATTCCACGCATGAATATTGAATAATATCCTTCAATAATTTCTTCTCTTAACATTACAAGAAAGTTTTACTTGGCTATCATTGCATTCAAAGTTTGGGTTAGAGTGAAAGTAAAATAAATATCAGTGTTGAATTATGAAAATCCTCTTTTAATATTTGTAGAATTTCCATTTGACACTTAACAAAATGTCCATCTACAAATAGTGGTTTTAATATTTGGAAGCATACTCTATAGTGTCTGATCTGTATTCTATAAGTGCTCTCTTATTGAAGTAAGATCTAATTTGAGATATTATGTAGCGTATCATATTGTTTTGTAGACAGGCTATTTATTTTATTTTTGATTTGACATGAGATTGAAAGGAAAATATAATTAAGAATAAAATCCCAGCTGAAGTGGGATTTGTGGAAGATTTGGATACTTTCATCCACGGACAGGAACTCGGAAAGAGACAAATTTACTTAATTATGGATTGTATAGCACTTGGACGCTTTCAAAAACCTTTGAGCAGTAGACGTGAAATATATTATATTATTATGATGGGGAATGTAAATAAAAAAGTAAGTCAATTTTCTATTTCTTTGAGACAATTTTCTATTCCTAATTCTTTGCCACCTAATTCAAGAAATTTACTTATTGTTTTGAACATTATTTTGGTTGTAATTCATTGCAATTGAAGTGGAACGAAAATATGAAATAAATGTTTGTTTCTATTGAATGGCATAGTATACAGGATTCCAATTCTTTATCGCTTGACTGTGTAATACGAGCAGCAAACAATTAGAAATATGCATTTGAACATGTGAGCTCATTATTCTACTTCTGAATTTCTGCTTAAAATGAATATGACGGAAAATTCTGGATTTCGTTTCAAAGGAAGGTAACAATAATTACATAAATAGATTAAATTATGTCTCATACTCATATCGTTTCTTAAGGATGGAACAAGCCTCTTTCCACTATCAGATAATATGTAACTGTAAATAGCTTGTATAGCATTTTTTGTTAGTAGGAACAGTAAAATAACCCATATAACAATATCTATACGGTAGGAAATAGTTAGCTAACAAAAATGTATATAATAGACTAAGTATTTCATACTGTAAAAAACAAAAAATGAATATAAATGCAGATCATAATATTATGCTATTTACTGTAAGGCATCAATCTGAAAGTAGATATTATAGGCTTTTTCCATCCTTAACGGACGAAATGTGTACAGATAAATATAATTATTAGTAATTATTATAATTTCAGTCGTATTACAACTGTTTGAGCAATTTTGGTAGCTTATAAAAATCTCTTATTATAATACATACGACAACGTTTTTGATTCCTTTTTCTCACCACCATTTTTTTATACTATTAAATATTATTATAATATCTAGCCAAAAAGGTCTAAGTTGGGAAACGATGAGAATTAATCCTATTGTTTTAGTAGCACAATCATTTCACCTCCTGTCTACGGCTGGGTGCCTATTGCTACAAATGACATCGGAGTGCAAGTGCCACCAACTCTTCCTGTTCCCGAAAAGAAACCTTACTATGGTTGGGTGCCTACAATTGTTAAAAATGACATCGGAGTGCAAGTGCCACCAACTCTTCCTGTTCCCGAAAAGAGTCCTTACTATGGTTGGGCGCCTACAATTGTTAAAAATGACATCGGAGTGCAAGTGCCACCAACTTTTCCTGTTCCCGAAAAGAGCCCTTTCTATGGCTGGGTGCCTACAGTTGCTGTTTCTGGAGACGAGCCTATTTGTAAATGTCCAGAAAAATTCACTGAAGAGGAAGTGCGATCGGCACTCCGAGTTTTTGAAAAGGGTCGACATTGTTCGGAGAATTTGGCTGATACGATAGATATCAATAGTATTACGATGAGTGAAGGACACGTATACAAAGCTCATGCAGTATTGGAGCACAGAAAAGTGAAATGGCAAACTGACCCATACTTACCCTCGATGGCAATCGGAGGGCCTAAGGCCGGTCCTCCTCCTCCAATTCAAGTTTGGAATATAAAAGTGAGTCCTCCGTCGGGTTATGATTTCAAGCATTTCAAAGACATACTTATCTACGAAATTCCAAACACAGCATTCAAAACGGATTGTCTGACATGTCTAAAGTCTGGTCATATTCCCTGTCCTCAATGTGACAGGACATGGATAAATCATTGCAAAATATGCAAAGGAAGCGGAAAGACGACAAATCGTTCTATAGGTAACAAGATTCTCTGTCGTACCTGTAAAGGTATTGGGAAGAACTCTTGCGCTGATTGCGATCGCTCAGGACTTCAACCCTGCACAGATTGTGCAGGCACCTACTCCGTAAAAAAGTACCAAGGATTTACTGTGGACTGGCATGTCTTGATTGAAAAACGGAGCGACGGAGATATCCCTGAAGTGGAACTGAATGGAGTCACGGGAGAAAGGTCTGTTTATCACAGTGGAGATTTTGATGTAGGGGTGAATCCATTGGCTCAATGCTATAACGAAGGAGTTAGAGAGATATCAAAGTCCGTGTTCCAGAAATTCAGATTGCACATCGGAGGAATTAACCGTGTGGGAGGCAAAAAAATTATCAAAGTTCGACAGATTGTTGTCACTATACTCATTGCAAAGGTAATTGCCACGTGGAAAGGGAAAAAGGAAAGATTCTATGTTTTTGGAAAGGAAAGAAAAATATATTTTCCAAATGGCTACCCCAAATGCAGCTTTTGTTCGATTACATAATCTGTGTAGGAAAGTTTTTATTTAATAGTATTTTATGACTTAGACTCATGAAAATTTTTAAATAAAACTTTTCAATTTCTCTAGTACCACTCATTTCTTATTTTACGTTAAAAAGTGATTATTGTTAGGTTACTAAGTTCTACCACTGCTACGTTAACTTTAACTTTCTGTACGTGTATTACTTGACAAGAATAAAGAAAAGAATGTGTCATAATAATACTAATATTAAACAGGTAATACTATTGTTATGTTGTTCGACAAAACAATTCGCAAAATGTTAGTAGATTAATTCGTTTATAATCGGAAGCTAATTTTTGACTCAAGCTTAGAATCCAATTACTTTATTTTTGAAGCATGCACCCCCCCCCCACATGGTTTACAGATATTCATCCAAGTTATGTGCGAAATATAATTCCTTAGACTTTATAGTTAAATATTTACATAAGCACTATAAATTATCATTTACTTCTAGAGTCAAAGGATAACTGAAAAACAAAAAATAGCAAAAAATACAATATTTAGTTTCATTATAACACAGTAGGTGAATTCAAATTCCGTTTGTTATAGCCATGTTATAGCGTTAAGCTCGTTATTTATGTTAAGATAACGAAGTGTTATGGCGTGACGTCACATCTCCTACTCTTTTACACAGTTATATTTTAACGCATTATCATAACATTTTAACCACCTAGGAGGGCATGTTTTTTCTATAACAAATTCGTTATATCCTTTGACAGAAGCGCCAAGAAACAAAAGTCTGTCAAATTGTTAGTTCACTCACTACTCGTATTACTTTTTTGTTTTTTAATGCAAATGATTTGTTGGGCAATTCAAAAACCAAAATGAATTTTGATGGACGTAATTTTTACATCAACGACTTACAACAACATATGAGAAACTTGAAAGCCTGAACAAACCAAAATAATTCAGCCATCAAAAGACGTGGAACCAAAAAAGAAATTCAGTGAAATTGGACATTCAATCCAAAAAGAGCATCTCGATTTTGAAAGACTGAAATGGAAAGAAGAATTAGAACAGCGAAAAGTAGCCGAAGATAGGAAGCATGAATTGGAAAAATTAAAACTTCAAAATGATGCTGAGTTGGCGAAAATGAAATTTTAAATTAGCTCAAGAGTTTGAACTCGAAAAACTTCGTATGCAGATGTAAATTAACTAATTATTTTTATTTGTTCACTCATATGTGGTCATCGTCCATTTATCCAATTAAATAAATCTCTTCTTCGCTCTTCCCCAAGATTACAATCTTATCTATAATATTGTTCTGCTTCGTCGTCACCGTCCACTTCATCTAGTGGACCAATAGGTCTAGTATCTAGTTCTGGTAGTTGCCCATAGTATATTAAAAATTCCGTCGTAAAATACTTTTTCAATCAGTTTCTTACGCTCTGATCTTCGTACCATTTTGAATTTTGCGATAGAAAAAGTTGAAATTACAATTTGACTAAATATTAAATTTCGCGGTGCTATATAACACTAAAACTAAAAGGTTTATTTACTCCAGCAGAGGGGTCTTCAAATTTAAACGGTGTTAAACTGTTAAATGATTAAAGCTTAACAAATAACAAAAGAATTTGAGTTCACCTAGTAAGTATATTGGTATACTTATAATCTAATAATATAATGCCTTCAACTCAATGGCTCCAATTTCAGCTTGCTTCTCCCAAAGAAAAACATTTATAAGCTTGTTTCATAGGCTTTATCGCCAGATTTAAAGTTTCTGACATGTTTTATTTTCTGTCTTCTGTCTTGAATTTCCGTTTCTCGTTACATTTGTTACCATACTTTATGTTAGTAATCATAATGAACTGCTCAGGAGCTCAGATTCCAATTGTTGACCTACGTAATGGCGATGTGTAGTCAAGGACCAGTATAATAATGTGTATAAAGGTGTTCTAAACTGTAGCTTTATTGTTCTTTCACTGACATTTATATTTTTAGATATCATCTGAATTATACACCCTAATCCAACTGCTTAACTGCTCTAGTTACTGACTGCTGGCCCATTTAGGTATGTTATATATTTGCTAATGAATGATTTATCATATCAGTCGAGGAGAACAATACTCTTGCATAACTCTATGTCAGTGACTTTACTGAACTTGGATGAAATAATAAATTACGATTGCTACAGAGTTGCACCTATGTGGAAATCTATCCAACATCCGTCTGAAAAACTTAATTTAAATACCAGGAAAATATTATCTTTTTAGAAGAATACTCAATTTTTCACCGAAACAATGACATTTCAAACACTATTAGGGATGGTATTTTACATTATTGCATTTTGCACCTTATCTGAAAGCTTTGTATGAGCGAGTCGATTCAAGATAACTCCAATCTAAACCAAAAATACTCACCAAAATTCTATAGCATAATATCATGTTATTTCATGCCGCTAGTAAATTTATTTCGAGTAGACACTTTTATTCATGTTGCATATTACAACCCTTTTCCCAAGTTTTAAAAAAAATGTTTATATAATCCAGCCAGAAATGAAGAATTTCGTAATTTACTACTATTATGTGTCACACGCATGGCACTAGGATCCTTGTAGTATAGCTGGAGAAGCTTTGGACAAATTCAGTGGCTGGAATTGAACATAGGCATTTGCTGTAAAATCAGGCATTCCACACTAAACACCTTTGTACAGCATAATAGAACATTTTTGTCTGACTGTGGTTTTTACAACCACGCAGCGGCAACACGCAATAGAGGACACGAAGAGAAAACAAACCTCTAATTTTATTCGAAGCATGAGACAGATCAGAACTAATGCAGCTGCAGAACAGTCATTAACATTTACTTCTTAGTATGAAATATAATGTGCTTTACATTTACTATTCAGTAAATTCCCTAATGTATATCCACATCGTTATCCATTTCAGTTACCATAAAGTGAAATTCTAAAAAGATTTAGCAGATACCGACTTGAGACTGAAAAATCTCGTTTATTCATCAGCATTAATCTTCTTCACTTTTTATTTCCACTGACTTCATGCAATTAAGTCTGCAGTGTCTCAAATTGGACTAAATATTTAAAAAACAATTCATTTAACTAATTTTAAATAATTTCATATTATATCTTCATCTTGAGTGAATTTAATAACGAATCAAAATCATGGGAATCGTGGATTGCTTAAAGTTGAAACCTGGATCTGTAATTTCCATAGAAGATATTGAAGGGAGAAAGACATCCGCACATTCTCAGGCATGGAGTACTAAAAGTAAATCATTCGATGCAACTTCAAACAAGTGAGATAATTCAATAATTATAATAATATACTGAAATATTACTCGCCATTGTTCATTGTTCCCTTTACCATTTTATTGTAAACTTCTAATTAAATATTATTTTAACCATAGAATAATCGCAACATTATTTAATGTAGAAAATCTATTCAAGTAGACTTATATCTAAATTATAAATATATTCAATTATTGTTTTGCACTAATTAACAAATTGAAAGAAAGTGGCATGACCTATTTTAAGCACTGTGTTTTAATCTGTTTTCATTTATATGATATTGATCTGTATGAGTTAATTACCTTATCATGATATCCCGCAGTCTACGTCATATTATTTAATCTTGATTTATTACAGGGAAGCTGATATTGTAATGGTTTACCGATCGGATGTCAAAGAAGAAAATAAAGGAGGCTTAAATGAAATGGAAATTCGAGACGCTCTCCATGCTTTCGAAAAACGACAATGTTGTTCCAAACAATTAGCGAACGAAATGGATATCAAAAGCATTACAATGAGCGAGGGGCACATTTACAAGGCACAAGCCATAATCGAACACAGAAAATCTGAATTGAAAGTTATACCTTATAAAAAAGGGATGGTCATCGACGGTCTACAAAACAGACCTTCAATCTGGAGTATTGTTGTAAAATCTCCGAAAGATTTTAAATTCAAGTCGAAAAAGGATAAGTCAGTATATGAAATTCCACACACGGCATTCACAACGGAATGCGATCATTGTCATAAGGACGGTTATGTAACATGTCATTCATGCAAAGGTACTAGGAAAGATAAATGCCCATTTTGCCACGGAAAAGGGTATAGTAAAGAATTCGATGAACATAAAACTTGTTCGTTCTGTCACGGTCAGGGTGAGAGAGATTGTTTTAACTGCGACGGAAAAGGGCGTAAGAAGTGCAGCGTATGTAAAGGCTCTGGCTCTCTCAAAAAATATGAAGTACTTTCTGTCGATTGGAAAGTATTGTCACAAAATTACGGTAGCGGTGCGTTGTTAGAAAAGCAACTGAAAAAGGTCACAGGGAAAGAATCAGTTTTCAATAGCGACGATTGCGAATTGAAAACTAATCCATTGGTCAATTTCTATGATAAAGGAATAAAAGAAATATCAGAAAGTGCATTGCAAAATTTTGGAATGGAAACCGGTAGAAACTATGACGAATCTACGGAAGGGTGGAGAATCATCAGAGTACAACAAACAGTTATTACTATTTCTATTGCAGAGGTCATTGGAATAATACAGAATGAGAAAATGGAAACTCATTTCTACGTTTTTGGTGACGAGCAAAAAGTTTTTTTCCCAAAGGGCTATCCAGGAGGTTGCTGCTGTTGCTCGATTGTCTAATGTGCATGAAAATGTTTTGATAGCCGTCTCTAGAAATATGAAAATAATAAAAGTCTCTAAATTGCATTCAATGTTTATTCGTATATCCAAAAATTTATTTATTATAGCATGATAGCATACCACAAACATATAGTATAAATATATCGTAGATATAACAACTTCATTTAGCTTTTATACGGTTAAATAATTGACTGATTGAATGGAAAATCAGAAATTCATCCAATTGGAAAATTTCATTTTATAACCCTGCATTAATTTATGGATTTTATTTACCTGTAAGAATTTACAATACTTTCATCTCGTTGTTACTTACGGTAGAAATTCTAGTCGGTTATTTATGAGCGTAACAAAATCCCCTGTACTTGTAAATAAATATAATTATAATGTGAAGAGATTAACATCTACATAAAATTATAGCAAGCCAATGGATTGTATCATCTTGCTTCTCAGTTGCCGTGAAATGTAAGATTTAATGCAATGAAATTGGTAGTTACATGATTACATACATGAAATGTGACTTATGGACATTAAGCACGACATCAAAGGCTTTAGTGTCCATTTGATTTCGTATATTAGCACTTGTATTTTCATTTCTTGTTGCTATCTTAGGTAGGACACTTTATTACCATACAGTATTATTTAGTAGCTCATAAACTTTCCCTTTCGCTTACAGTCCCATTCTATGATGTAATTAATCGATCACCTACTTGGCGGTTTTCTAACGGTCTAGCTACACAACTCAGTACTGTGTAGCTCAGTCCATTCTAAAAGCATTGTGTAACACATTCTTCAGAGAAAATACATAGAATTGGTTAAATAGCACAATGGCCTACATTACACACTCTGCACTAATGATTTACATCCACATCTTAGTGCACAAGCTACATATTAAAAGGAATTTTCTCTGCAATTATTACTAGGTCAGTCTCCTACTTTCTTTGCACTTTCACATTTAAATTAGTCCGAGAGAACTATATAACAACATTTCAAATACTTATGTTACTTTTACTTGCTCTAGATTGCTTACAGGCTGCTATATTTCTTCCCTACGTCGGTTACAAGTGTCTAACCTGTTTAAACACCTCATTCCACGCATGAATAATATCACACAATAAGTTCTTCTCTTACCACAGCATGAAATTTTTACTTGGCTGTCACTTCATTGAAAGTTTGGGCAAAAGTGAAAGTAAAATAAATATTAGTGTTAAATGTTGAAAATCCTTCTTGATATTTACAGTATTTCAATAAAAGTTCCACTTGAAACTTGACAAAATAATTTCATAATAAAGTAGTCCTAAAATTTGGAAGCATATTTTATTACCCTATCTGTATTCTATCAATATTTCTTTAAAAATAATTAAAAATGTAGAGCGTCATAAGTTTATTAGACTTGTTATTTAGTTTTTCTGATTTGACATGAGATTGAAGGATAATCTATTTTGGAATAAAATCTCAAAAAATTGAAGTGAAATCTGTGGAAGAGTTATTAGCTTTCATCTACAACAAGAAATAACAAATACCATGGATTGTATATCACCGAGACGCCAATCGGTAATCTCAAACAAAGATATCGCGAGGGGAAAATCACCGACCTGCTCTCAAAGACCTTTGAGCAGTAGAAGTGAAATATATATGGGAAATCTAAACAAGTTTGTCAATTCCTTATTTCTTTCAATTTCCTATCCAAAATTATTTGCCACCTAATTCAATAATTTAACTTCACATTATTTCTTCAAATTCATTGCACTGCATGGGAGAGTTTGATGATTGGAAATACCTGGAAGTTGGTTTGTTTCTATTGAATGGAATATTTTACATGCTTTATCGTTCATATTATTTAATAAGAATGGTAAACAATTAGAAATATGTATTTGAACTTGTGAGTTGATGATTTTTACTTCATGAAATTACACTCAAACTGAAAAAAAATCAAATTTGCTTCCAAAGGAAGGTAAAAGTAATAGTCAATAGTAAATACAGCTCATTATTTTCTGCACCTTATGTATAATATTATTATATTAGAATTAAACACTATTTTTGTATTTTTGCAGGACGAACATTTTGCCTACCTATGGCTTCGTAATGCCTACAGTTGTTAGAGAAGAACCTAAATGTCTAGAAAAATTCCCTGAAGTAGAAATACGATCTGCTCTTCGACTTCTCGAAAAGGGTCGATATTGTGCAGAGAAGTTGGCTGATACGATAGATATCAACAGCATTACGATGAGTGAAGGACACGTTTACAAAGTGCATGCCGTAATGGAGCACAGAAAGGTGGAATGGCAAACTGACCCATACGTAACTTCGATGACAATCGGTGAATCTAAGGAAGGCCCTCCACCTCCAATTCTACTTTGGAATACTTTTGTGAATCCTCCGTCCGGTTTTAATTTCAAGCATTACAAAGACATACTTATCTATGAAATTCCAAACACAGCATTCAAAACGGATTGTGTGACATGTCTAAAGTCTGGTCATATTGCATGTGCAAAGTGTGACAGGACAGGAATAAATCGTTGCAGTACATGCAAAGGAAGCGGAATGGCGTTAGATCATAACAAGGGTGACAAGATCCCTTGTAATTCTTGTAAAGGTCGTGGAAAAAAGTCCTGCTCTGACTGCAAAGGCTTGGGGCGACAACTCTGCACAGATTGTGCAGGCTCTTGCTCTGTGAAAAAGTACCAAGGATTCACTGTAGATTGGCATGTCTTGTTTGAAAAACGGAGTGATAGTGTTGTCCCTGTAAAAGAACTGAATGGGGTTACCGGAAAAGTGTCTGTTTACCACAGTGGAGACTGTGATGTAGAAGTGAATCCATTGGCTCAATATTATAACGAAGGACTTAGGGAGATATCGAATTCCGTGTTCCAGAAATTCAGATCGCACACTGGAGGAATTAACCATGAGGGAGGCAAAAAAATCATCAAAGTTCGACAGACGGTTGTCACTATCCTCATTGCAGAGGTAGTTGCCACGTGGAAAGGGAAAATTGAAAGATTCTACATTTTTGGAAAAGAAAGAAAAGTATATTTTCCAAATGGCTACCCCAAAGGCTGCAGCTTTTGCTCGATTCGATTGCATAATCTTTGTAGGACAGTTTTTGATAATGTGACTTTTGAAAGTTTATCAAACAAAATACCCGTTTCAACGTATCAATATAACTCGTTTCTTATTTTACATACATTTTTACGTAATCAGAAATGTAAATGTATATTCCATTTTAATTAAGCAAAGTTTCCTATTAATAATCATTCAATTATACGTGGCACAAAGTTACAAAGACATACAAGTGAAATTGTTTTGCACACCTCAAACATTAAAATGAAATTCTGCTCCTTTCTGGGCTAAAATCAATGTTTAATTTTACAGATAAATTATTATCATTAGACAACCGTTACTATAATCCTAATCATGTAAATGTACACTCCCTGCTGCAAATCCGCTAAGTCTCGTCAATTTTTAGAGTCCTTATAATATCTGTACTTGTATCTGACACGAATAAAGAATATAATTATGTTATTAATAATTATTAAATATATATTATTATTATGTAACAATATCATTTTATTGCTTTGTTCGACCTAAAAAGTAGCATAATGCTAGTAGATTAATTCGTTACCAAACTGGAGCTAGGCATTTTTTTGCCAAGCTTAGAATACAACTAGGTACTCTTTAATTTTGAAGCATTGAAATACCTCCAAATTTTTGTCGGTTTACAGATAAAGATACAGATACAGATATTCATCCAAATTAGATTAAAAGTCAATATGCCAATGCGAATGATAATTTTTATAGACTTCAATTCATAATTTATAGACTAATAAGTTAATACTATATTACGGTATTATAGCCTACTTCTAAAGTTTAAGGACAACTCCAGTGAACAAACAAAAATTTAGCAAAATGTGAAAAATTTAGTTTTATTGTAACATATTAAGTATAATAATAATATAATTAATAGGTATACAATATTAATTATTCCTGTAACCCGATGGCATTAGTTTCAGCCTGATTTTCACAAAGAAAAGCGTTTATAAGCTTGTTTCTTAGGCTTGGCGTTATCACCCGATGTAAAGTTTCTGGCATGTTTTATTTTCTGTCTTGAGTTTCCTTTTCTCGTTGCATTTAACCTACTCTATTTCAGTAATCATAATGAATTCCTCAGCGGCTCCGATTGCAATGGTTGACCTCAGGGAACTAAAAAGGTACTCCTTTTTTACAAAAAAGGTAAAAAGTACTGCTTTTTCTAAAAAAGCAGTCCTTTTTACCATTTTACCTTTTTTTACCTTATTTACATGTAAAGTGAAGTAAATGGGGCACTCTGCTACATCAAAAAAGGTAAAAAGGCAAAAAAGGACTGCTTTTTAAAAATCTTACTCCTACCTTTTTTATAAAAAAGGCAAAAAAGGTAAAAGGCAAAAAAAGGTCCTTTTTTGTTCCCTGCCTGGTTGACCTACATAAAAGCGACTTGTAGCTGTAGCCCAAGACCAGTAATGTGTTCTAAATTTTGTTTCAGTGTTATTTATCTGTCCTACAAAATACATTTATTTTAAAGATATAATCTGCATTATACACCATAATCCAACTGCTCTAGTTACTAACTTTGATGGCCCACATAGGTAAATATTTTATTACATGCTAATGAATCATTTACCACATCATTACTCCTGGAAAACAAGACTGTCGATGCCTATACTCACTTGCTATAAAGTAATGTTACAATGACGACAGTTGTACCTTTGTGGAATGATCAAACTAGGAATTCAAACAGGTACATAATATTTGAAGTTAGTCTCGAAGAACCTTTTTATCCCGAAGCAATGACATTTTGACTAGGGATTTATAGCATTTTACACTTTATGGAAAAACTTTTGTATCGCCCAGAATATTCAAGATAACTCCATGTCAAAAATGCATGTCAAACTTATAGAGCACCAAAGGTTTTATTATACATTTCTCTATTTTTTATATCGCTAGTTTTTAGGGTTCTTTGGAGTTGACAATTTTACTTAAGTTGTTGTAACATCTTTTCCCACGTTTTTAATCCGAATGTTTATATAATCCAGTCAGAAATGGAGAATTTCTTATTTACCATTATGTGTCCCACGCATGCCACTTTATGGATCCTTATGGTGGAAGTGTAACTGTGTAAGCCTTAGAGGGATTCAGTGGCTGGAACTCAACACAGTTGAATGCACTTTCAACTAAGTTGCTGTCAAACTCGACTTCAAGGAAATCCTGTTAGTGCCGTCTACAGTTTTGGACTTTATTATTACTATTTACCCAAACTTTTTCAGCAAAGGTATTTATTACTATGTTGTAGTTTTCACTTTAAGCTCTAGGGATCCATTTTCCGAAATTATATGATATCAGGTTTGTAAAGTGTTTAATTCATTTCGCTCAACATTTTTTCTAACATAATAATATATAACTAGTAAAGTTACCCGTCCTACGGACGGGGTAGTAACAGTACGGTTGCATTCATTAAAAATTTTCTAAATTTTCAAGTGTAAAATTTGTAAAAGTTATGCTGATCAATGTGGAGTGATGTGTGGAGTAGAATATGGAGTAAGTATGGAGTACAATATGGAGATAGTATGGAGAAGTATATGTAGTAAGTGTGGAATAGAATATAGAGTAAGTATAGAGAAGTATATGTAGTAAGTGTGGAGTAGAATATGGAGTAAGCATGGAGTAAGTATGGAGTACAATATGGAGATAGTATGGAGAAGTATATGTAGTAAGTGTGGAATAGAATATAGAGTAAGTATAGAGAAGTATATGTAGTAAGTGTGGAGTAGAATATGGAGTAAGCATGGAGTAAGTATGGAGTACAATATGAAGTAAGTATGGAGAAGTATATTCTGAGAATAGAACTCGGGCTAGAACGCAACATAGCAAAAGTTTAAGCGAGACCCTACTTGGCCGGTCTGTCGCAACTACTTATGCATGTCGTCGTTCTACCTTTAGTTCTGCGGCTGTGTATGTGTGTTTCTGTGGCCTTGGAACTCTGATTCGCAGCACATTACTTCAAATGAAGCTTTAGTGCTCTCCACGTGGGTTATTCGGTTCTAAATAGCAGCAACTAACTTATGAACCAAAGTTCATACCAACACACACATTTACTTCCTTACAGCCCTTTACGTCAGATGAGTAGCCCCTGACTCATCAGAACAATCATACTCGCTTGACAACAGAGAGGGAGGCTACAACGAGTTTTTATACCCCGCATCTTCTGAGAAAAAAACTCGGGCTAGAACGCAACATAGCAAAAGTTTAAGCGAGACCCTACTTGGCCGGTCTGTCGCAACTACTTATGCATGTCGTCGTTCTACCTTTAGTTCTGCGGCTGTGTATGTGTGTTTCTGTGGCCTTGGAACTCTGATTCGCAGCACATTACTTCAAATGAAGCTTTAGTGCTCTCCACGTGGGTTATTCGGTTCTAAATAGCAGCAACTAACTTATGAACCAAAGTTCATACCAACACACACATTTACTTCCTTACAGCCCTTTACGTCAGATGAGTAGCCCCTGACTCATCAGAACAATCATACTCGCTTGACAACAGAGAGGGAGGCTACAACGAGTTTTTATACCCCGCATCTTCTGAGAATAGAACTCGGGCTAGAACGCAACATGTAGCAAAAGTTTAAGCGAGACCCTACTTGGCCGGTCTGTCGCAACTACTTATGCATGTCGTCGTTCTACCTTTAGTTCTGCGGCTGTGTATGTGTGTTTCTGTGGCCTTGGAACTCTGATTCGCAGCACATTACTTCAAATGAAGCTTTAGTGCTCTCCACGTGGGTTATTCGGTTCTAAATAGCAGCAACTAACTTATGAACCAAAGTTCATACCAACACACACATTTACTTCCTTACAATATGTAGTAAGTGTGGAGTAGAATATGACGTAAGTATGGAAGAGAATATGGAGTAAGTATGGAGTACAATATGAAGTAAGTATGGAGAAGTATATGTAGTAAGTGTGGAGTAGCATATGACGTAAGTATGGAATAGAATATGGAGTAAGTGTTTTGGGCTGTAGCAAAGAATTGGAAAAAGGATTAGTGGTCTAATAATGATTAGATGAGATTCAAAATGTTGAATGAAATGATGTTGTAAGTTATGGCGAAATGAGCTTAAGTGAGATAAATGAAGCTATGAACTCAAATATTGACTACAAAAATAGAATGCAATAGACTCTTAGTAATACGAGTAATGAGAATCAAAACGACAAGTAAATGAAATAATCAACAATTCGGAAACAAGAAAGTTCTAGTCAGGATAATTTAATTCAAGTAAAAAGACGACAAGAGTTCCTGACTAGTCTGACCGAATGCTCACATAAGATTAAAGAGATCGCATTGAATTACATTGACATGGGTCCTATATATAGACAATTGAAACACATTGGAAAGATACAACAGAAAGTTACATGAATGCGTAATTAGGGACGCCAAGAATACAAAATTAAGTTCTAGAAAGTTCGGTAAGAGATTAGTATACACGAGTCAATATATAACGTCTTAACTAATACAAGTAAGTCCATATAACACAAAGAGGTCAAATACATACAATAAAAGTGTACAAATCCTGGCATTGGGGATTAAGATAGTGATTTTCTTACATTAATTAGCATAATGTCTGGACACGAAAGTACACGAATATGAAACACATCATAAAATACATTACATTACATGGATAGAGTTCATTGTATCGTACTCTATGTATGAGATGGTCTCCACACTCATATGATGGTCTCCGCATTTATGTGATGGTCTCCGCATTTATGTGATGGTCTCCGCATTTATGAGATAATACAAGATTTCACATTAAACATTATACGGTTTGAACATAGAATAACACGTATTAGCCAAGCTTATACATTACGTTAAATAATAGAATAGGTCATACGATATCGAATAATGTTGTCGCCTTACATGTTATTAATAGTCGCCTAAACAAATTAGCACATTTTACAAGTAAATTTAGTCAGTTTACATATAAGAGAATACAACATACAATATTTAGACAGGAATGGCGGTTTTCCTATCCACAACTTAAAACTACACTACAAATCAACATTTTCCCATATAACATTAAAAACCCGCCCGAACAGTAAGTGTGGAGTAGAATATGAAGTAAGTATGGAGAAGAACATGGAGTAAGCGTGGAGTAGAATATGGAGTAAGTGTTGAATAGTATGGAGTAAGCGTGGAGTAGAATATGGAGTAAGTGTGGAATTGAATATGGAGTAAGTGTGGAATTGAATATGGAGTAAGTGTGGAATTGAATATGGAGAAAGTGTGGAATTGAATATGGAGTAAGTGTGGAATTGAATATGGAGTAAGTGTGGAATTGAATATGGAGTAAGTGTGGAATTGAATATGGAATAAGTGTGGAATTGAATATGGAGTAAGTGTGGAATTGAATATGGAGAAAGTGTGGAATTGAATATGGAGTAAGTGTGGAATTGAATATGGAGTAAGTGTGGAATTGAATATGGAATAAGTGTGGAATTGAATATGGAGTGAGTGTGGAATAGAATATGGAGTATGACATAGATTGGTGTAAGAAGTATTATCCTCAAGGGAACACGACGTTACCCGTCACCCACCACGAAGTTACCCCCATGAAATTGCCTGTCAAAAAACCTGCCGTCCACTTGCCCATCAAACATCTACTTGCCGTCCATTTGACCATCAAAAATCCACATGTCTTCCACTTGCCCATCAAACATCTACCTGCTGTCAACTTGACCATCAAACATCTACCTGCCGTCCACTCGACCATCAAACATCCACCGGTCGTCTACTTGCACATCAAACATCTACCTGACGTCCACTTGCCCAACAAACATCCACCTGCCGTGTTGTTACCCGTAAAAATTCTCCGTGCTTTAAAATTACACGTGAAAATTTTACCTGCCGTGTTACCCGCCAAAGTTTTATATCTGTAAAATTACTTTGTCAAAGTCCTACACGTTTTAAAATTACCCGTTAAAATTCCATCTGCCATGCAATTACCCTTCAAAATTCATCCTGCCATCCACTTACATAACTCTACCTACTTAAAAATTACCCCGTCAAAATTCTACGTGCTTTTAAATTACCATTTCAAAAATCTAAATGCTGTAAAATTACCCTTTTAAAGTGCTAGCGCCTTAACATTACCCGTTAAAGTTCTACCTGCCGTGAAATTACCCATCAAAATTCCACCTTCCCTGAAATAACCCGTCAAAATTAAGCCTGCCGTCGATGAGAGTTGGTACACGTGTAGTGTGGTCTCGGCTTTCGTATAGTTAGAATTGGTTTCCCAGCTACATGAAATAAATAATTTTATATTATACCCCATGGGTAGATATAGTTTGATACTTAAGTTTGTTAAGATAAATATGTTCAATGAAATGAAATTAAATTAGTTATATGCAATGGAGTAAGGTATATTTTAAAAAATTACCGCCGATTTCTGCTACGCGCCGTTATGTCTAATAGAAATTATGCGGTCCGGTGTCGGGTCTTGTGCTAGTGGGTGTAGGGTCTTGTGTTAGTGGGTATCGGGTCTTGTGTTAGTGGGTGTCGGGTCTTGTGTTAGTGGGTTTCGGGTCTTGTGTTAGTGGGTTTCTGGTCTTGCGCTAGTGGGTGTCGGGTCTTGTGCTAGTGGGTGTCGGGTCTTGTGTTAGTAAGTGTCGGGTCTTGTGCTAGTGGGTGTCGGGTCTTGCGTTAGTGGGTGTCGGGTCCTATGAGGTCGGCTGTCGTGTTTGTGGGGACCCTACGTGGTCGGCTGTCGTGTTTGTGGGTGTCGGACCCCATGTGGTCGGCTGTCGCGTTGATGGGTGTGGTGTTCAGTGTAGTCGGCTGTCGCGTTGATGGGTTTTGGGTCTTGAGCCATTGGGTGTGATGTTCCGTGTAGTCGGCTGTCGTGTTTGTGGGAGTCGGGTCGAGCTTGGATCTGCCACAACAGCACTTAGTTTGCGTTTGAATTGACGGAAGAGTGAGCGGCGGCTAATAGCAAAGTGAGGCTTATGGTAAAGAGAGGACTGTATTAAAGGGCGGCTAATGCATAATGGTCGCAGCATTAGCAGATACAGTCACCGACTCACTCTGCTATATCGTATGTGTTGTTTGTGTGTATTCCTTTATAATGCACAGGATAGTGCCGTGTGCAATGCCATAAGAATAAAAGTATCGTACCGTGTGCAGATGTGACAAAACTGCATTTTAAGGAGTAGAATATAATAATAATTGAAACGTTTTGTCTAATAACCTGCTTATTCAGCATAGGATTTCAGTAACTAGGAAATAAACAAAAAATCTGAAAAAAAACATGATTACAGGGTCATTGAAAATTGATATAAAATATTAAATAAAATGCACAAAACTCGTTGCCTACCTTAATCACAAAAAGTGAAAGTAGATTTTAACGCTTATCATTTTCTGGACTCTAATAGTCAATCTTACGAATACGCGGGAAATTCATTTTCATACGATATTAGTTCTAACCGGAGAGATATAAAAGACTTTGTCCCATTAAGGCCATACTATTATACTAAATTATCACACACAAGGGAGTGAATCAAGCTAGAAAGTGACTATCCAAATGAAACCTACTGGGGACCCGAATACCGTAGACCCAAAATCCGAATACTGTAGAACCGAAAATGCTATAAACCCGATATCCGAATACTGTAGACCCGAAAACCGAATACCCTAGACTCAAAAATCTCGCCACCCTAACCCTGGACACCCGAAAGTGCCCCAAAACCCTCAATTTGACCACCCAAATTGGCAAAAGGGCATGAACCGGCAATGTGACAACCCAAGTGGTCAAATTTACATAAGCCTCCAATTTTACCACCCAAGTGGCAAAATCGCATAAACCTGCAATTTAACCACCCAAGTGCTCAAAATGACATAAACCTTCAATTGACCACCCTAATGGTCAAAAAACCACCACCAAAGTTGTCAATATGAAATAAACCTACAATTTGACTACCGAAGTTGTCAATATGAAATAAACCTACAATTTGACTACCGAAGTTGTCAATATGAAATAAACCTACAATTTGACCACCGAAGTTGTCAATATGAAATAAACCTACAATTTGACCACCGAAGTTGTCAATATGAAATAAACCTACAATTTGACCCCCCAAGTTGTCAATATAAAATAAACACAATTTGACCACCCAAATGGTTAAAATGGTCAAAACTTCCAATTTGACCATCTAAATGGTTAAAAATGGCCAAAGTCTCTAATTTGACCACACATGTGGTCAAAATGCTCAAATATTTCAATTTGACCATCTAAATGGTTAAAAATGGTCAAAGTCTCTAATTTGACCACCCAAGTTGGAAAAATGGCAAAAGTCTTTGATTTGGCCACCCAAGTGATTAAGATGTCCAACAACTTCAATATGACCATCAAAATTTACAAAATAGTAAAAACGATTTGACCATTTGGGTAAAATTGGAGGTTCATTTTCCATTATTAGGCACTTTCGGGTTTTTTGATGGAAAAATTTTCGGGTATGAGGTATTCGGTTTTCTGGTCTACAGTGTTTGGATTTCGGGTCTACAGCAGAGTTGCGATGCGAATATTATTTCCATTTCCCACCCAACTATGTATTACGTCCGGGAAATGTGGGAAATTATAGTAAATGGGAAATGTGGGAAATAAAGCCCAAAAATTTGAATTTGCCGCAATTTTGACTCTATTTCCCACATTTTGATACCCATATTTTCCTGAAATTTGAAACTTCCCGTTAGTGGTATTTCCCAGTGGAAACCTTGGTCTACACTATTTAGTTTTCGGATCTACAGTATTCGGGCTTCAGGTCTCCAGTAGGTCCCCCATCCAAATGTCTAAATACCATCTTCACTAAATACAAAATGAATGGTATCATTTGGAACACCCACTATGTCACCCGGCTTCTGCTTTAAAATATTGTATTAGAACTTTAGAAGTCAAATATCCTATTCCAATACCTGCTCCACGCACTCTTAAACGATTTGCGGACATTAATTTGATGGGATGGGTCCCGAATGAATTTAAAAATGCTTGGGTGTTCCAACTGTTCCTGTTTCTCTTTTAATTTAGTATTATGGAACCGCCGTTATTTCAAATAGTATTTCGTTCATGAACATAACTGTATAAATAATTTGTTAATGGAATTCTTTAGCTGTTGGTAAATGAGTTTGATACGAGTCAGTCAGCAGTTTGCCAATAAAAATTGTTTTAAATAGTTATGAAATACCAAGTACAGGAGTTCAAAATTTTAATATTTACGTTACCTACGATACTGACATAGGCAAAAAAATAAGCAGGTTACTCGGCAAAACGTTTCAATTATAAAACCTAGATAATTAACTCTTCGTACAAATTCAATAATTGAAGCTATTAGATGTAGAAGTCTAACTTTCAATTTTATTTTCGTTGCTATATGAAATTAAATAATTTTAAAAAACAAAATTGCCGAATTCTAAGATAGAAGGTAGCCGACACCTGACAATAAGGATACAGAAATTCGTTACAATGGCATTGTATAATGGTAACCAATGCGAGTTGACATGACTCCCCTCCCTCTTCCCCCATACACCGTGGCGTCATTCACCGATATGAAAAAACAGTTGAGTTTTGTCACACGCTGTTTTGGCGAATTTTCTTTAGGATTTCGAGTCGATTGCTACGGATGTCATGAAAATCAACTGTATTGTCCACATAAGTGGGATTAAATCAAGTTTTTTGTTAATGTGGGCAAATTTCGCCACGTTGTAAGGGGTCATTTCAACGCGCGCTGGAGAAAACCATAGCAAAATGAGGTCAGCAGTTTTAATTAGTCATAATGAACTCGCCAGGTTTTACCCGATATATTACATATTCCGTGGCCTTACCGGACAACTAATACAGCCTGAGGATATCATTTCTATTCGAATTCAGAAAAAATATGAATGTTATAAAGAGTACATTATTAATCCATAAATTAAAATTATTTTGATGATTGTAATTTCAAGTCGCTTCGCTTATATTGGTCTAAAAATCACAATTTCGAATCTATAATTTACAGTAGCACAAAAAGATGCGACTATTTAAATGGAGTTTTAAATTTTTACTCAAAACGAAAGTTTCAGCTTTTTTAAATATGACGGGTCAGAAAACTGAATTTTATTTTAAAATGATTGGTTATAAACCATGAAAGTCCAACTAGAATTAATTATTAAATTAATTACTCAAAAATATTTTAAACTTTGACTAACCTAGCCTTTTGTATTGAAAAATCATTTGGGTTATGAACAACGTACCCAGGCTATTCACCAGGGTCACATTTTTGAATCAAGGCATTGGAATCCGTTACTATGACTGACTCACCATTTTACATACTGCAAGTTTACCGCGGATCCGTTTAGTCGAGTCCGCTGACCTTAATTTACTATGGTAATTCTTTATATTCCCATTGCAATTGGAGGGTTTCCGTAATGACTTAGTCAGGTGTCGGCTACCTTCTAACTAAGGATTCGGCTATTTTGTATTTCAAAATTATTTAATTTCGGTTGTCAACGAAAATAAAATTGAAAGTTAGACTTCTACATCTAACAGCTTCAATTTACCTTTTAGTACAAAAACAGTATCCCCGATTGGCAAAATATTTGAAGGAATTAGAAAGAGGCATCTGGGAATCTTTTTCTCAAGTATCATGGACTGTATAAAGGCTGAAAGGCAAGACGTGGATCTACAATTTGCAGTACAAGTAAAGAAATAGAAAATTCTCCAAAGGCATGGAGCTCCAAAGATTAATCTCATAATCAAAAATCTGACAAGTAGACTAAATTTTTATATATTACGTATTTAAATTTATTTTACATTTTAAATTTTGTAAATAGGCAACTACATGTTAAGTAGTTAGTAAACGAAACAAATTAAGTTATGATTAAGTGCTTATGAAATACTAGATAAATGAAATAATTATTTCAGGTACCAAATTTTGTGTCTTAATATATGGACTAATATGAAAATGTATGATATTCTCGCAATTTTCAATATAGAGATGCTGAAATTAAACCGGTCTACACTATTTTAGTAACTGAAGAGGGAGATAAAAAGCCAGACGAACTAACTTCCGACAATATCCGGCAAGCCGTCAAAGTTTTCGAAGAATCGCAATTGTGTCCAAAAAACTTAGCTTATCAAATGGATATCAAAAGCATAACAATGAGTAAGGGATACGTTTACAAATCAAAAGCCATACTCTAGATAAGATTCGCAATCCTGGAAACTGTACCTTACACACCGGAGATGATTATTGATGGTGCAGAAAACGGTCCAGCCGTCTCAATATGGAGCATTCCAGTGAAGTATCCAGAAGGTTTCGATTGGGAATACCACTCTAATGGGTGGGGGTAAAAGGGGTCATAGAAAAAGTCATTTTGTCCATAAAATAAAGTCTTTTGGGCCAGAGTACATGGGACCATAACAAGAGGTACTGAGGGCAATAGGAAAAGTCTTTTATCCCATAGAAGGAGTACATTGTTCCATAGGTATATTAACATAAATAAACCAAAGAAATGACTACTTATATATAAAATTATATTATAGAATAAACATACCTTCATGCTATCTGTATACAAAAATAGGAGATAAGCATAATATGAAAATAAATATCCTAATACCTTGCTTTCTTTACTTCAAGTTCCAAGGAAATTTCAGTTGCAAAGTAATACTGCAAAGGCTGACAGTATGCTTAAAACAGCTTTCCAACTAACTTATCATTCTAGTAATTCTGACACAGGTTTTGAATCAGAAATTGAAAATATTGTTAAAAAATCTGTCAGATGGAAATTGTTAAATACCTTTACCACTGAAAATGAAGCTTTATTAGTCGTTAAAAATAGTTGGTCGGTTAAAGTAAAAAATTTCAATCAAAGTTCCAAAGTGATTTACTTTTATTGTAAAGACAACATAAAGTGCCCATGTAAACGTAAGCTTCAGGTAGACACTAGTATAACTTTGTGGGAAAATAACTCATTTCTATTTCGCAAAAAAAGTTAACTCGTGAAACAAAAGTAGAAATGCGTATTGCAATTAAGAGGAAACTGGGAGACCATCAGAGGTATTAAAACCGCGAATTTCATTGCAATGATGATATAACTGCTCATTTCTGGACATACAATTTTAATTCTCATATTGTTATAATTTTGAATAAATAAACTTCTTTTACTATTTATGGAATCTAGTACTCGTTTTATGGCTTTTTGTACTTTTTCGTAGTGCCCCATATACTTTTTCTATGGCTCTTTGGACCCGGGACAAAATGACCTCTTTTTAGGGACAAAATGACTTCTTTTATGGTCCCATAAACCTTTACCCCACTCTAATGACTCATTCCTGGAAATTCCACACACAGCGCACAAAGCGAATTGTGACGAATGCCTAAACGTGGGTTATAAGCCATGTTACAATTGTGACAACATAGGTATAAATAAATGTTTCTTCTGTCAAGGAAGTGGAGTTTGTAGAGATGACAAGGGTGACCATATTGGTCCATGTCTCAGCTGCAATGGACGTGGGAAAAAGTCGGCCAGACAAAAAAGCCCCTCCCTAGGGTGGGGCGCCCCACCTTGCTCTATGCGTACAGGGTGGAAAAAATATTTTTATATATAAATTTTCACGCAGGTACCAATGTCTACCAGGGTGGGGCCAGTGTCTACCAGGGTGGGGCCAATGTCTACCAGGATGGGGCCAATGTCTACCAGGGTGGGGCCGATGTCTACCAGTATGGGGCCAATGTCTACCAGGAGTAAGCATGGCCTCAGTAAGCAGCGTAGGGACTTACACAACCAGGGTGGGGCCTTATAGTTAAACAGATTAGCTCCTTTGTTATAATGGTTGGGGCCTTAGGTAAATAGGGTGGGGCCTTAGATTTATAGGGTGAGGCCTTAGATATATAGGGTGGGGCCTTAGATGTATAGGGTGGGGCCTTAGATGTATAGGGTGGGGCTTTAGTTACATAGAGGGGGGGCTTGGACAAACAAGATGGGGCCTTAATTAAACAGAGAGGAGCTTTAGTAAAACAGTACTGTCGTAATGTTAAACAGTGTGGGGCCTTAGGTAAACAGGGTGGGGCCTTAGTTAAACAGGGTGGGGCCTTAGTTAAACAGGGTGGGGCCTTAGTTAAACAGGGTGGGGCCTTAGTTAAAAAGGGTGGGGCCTTAATTAAATAGTACAGGCGTAATGTTTAACAGGGTAGGGCCTTAGTTAAGCAGGATAGGGCTTTAGTAAAACGGTAAGGCGTAATATTAAACAGGGTGTGGCCTTAATTGTGAGTGTGAAATAAACAACAGCCCAATCTTAGTCGTAGCCTCGAAGAATTATAAACGACTAAGAGTCGTGAACATTACCCAAAGTCTTAGTACTACTACATCCGACAACTTGTAATAACTATCCAATTCCACCAAATTGGACATGCTGATTTCAAACATGGACCTCAAATTTATCACCGGACAACCGATATAGTGGAATGGGGTCCACCCACTATATCGGCATCATAAATTTGGTAATTAAATTCTGTAAACGCCCATTCAGAGGTACTTAGGCTTGCTGATTTCTAATATGGATCCCAAATTTATGTATCGACAACCGCTATAATGGACTGGGGTCCACCCACCATATCGGCATCATTATACTTTGCAATTAAATTCTGAAATCGCCAATTTAGAGGTTACTGAACATGCTGATTTCAAATATGGATCCCAAATTTATGTATCGACATTCGCTATAGTGGACGGGGGTTCACCCACTATATCGGCATCATGATACTTTGCAATTTAATTCTGAAAACGCCAATTTAGAGGTAATTCAGCACGCTGATTTCAAATATGGATCCGAAATTTATGCATCGACGATCGCTATAGTGGACTGGGGTCCACCCAATATATCGGCATCATTATATTTTGCAGCTAAATTCTGAAAACGCCAATTTAGAGGTTACTGAGCATGCTGATTTCAAATATGGATCTCAAATTTATGTATTGACAACCGCTATAGTGGACTGGGGTTCCTCCAAATATACCGGCATCATTATACTTTGCAGCTAAATTCCGTAAACGCCAATTTAGAGGTAAATCAACACGCTGATTTCAAATATGGATCCCAAATTTATGTATCGACAACCGCTATAGTGGACTGGGGTCCACCCACTATATCGGCATCATTATACTTTGCAATTATCGACATTCGCTATAGGGGACGGGTGAACCCCCGTCCCCTATAGCGAATGTCGATACATAAATTTGGGATCCATATTTGAAATCAGCAAGCTCAGTAACCTCTAAATTGGCGATTTCAGAATTTAATTGCAAAGTATAATGATGCCAATATGGTGGGTGGACCCCAGTCCACTATAACGGTTGTCGATACATAAATTTGGGATCCATATTAGAAATCAGCAAGCCTAAGTACCTCTGAATGGGTGTTTAAAGAATTTAATTACCAAATTTATGATGCCGATATAGTGGGTGGATCCCATTCCACTATATCGGTTGTCCGGTGATAAATTTGAGGTCCATATTTGAAATCAGCATGTCCAATTTGGTGGAATTGGATAGTTATTACAAGTTGTCGGATGTAGTAGTACTAAGACTTTGGGTAATGTTCACGACTCTGTTCACGACGTTTATAATTCTTCGAGGCTACGACTAAGATTGGGCTGTTGTTTATTTCACACTCACAATTAAGCAGGGTGGGGCCTTAGTTAAACGGTACAGGTGTAATGTCTAACAGGGTGGGGCCTAAGGTGAACAGGGTGGGGCTTACGTTAAACGGTACAGGCGGTATGTTTAACAGGGTGGGGCCTACGTTAAACGGTACAGGCGGTATGTTTAACAGGGTGGGGCCTAAGGTAAAAAAGGTAAGGCCTTTGTTAAACAGTACAGGCGGTATGTTTAATAGGATGGGGCCTAAGGTAAAAAAGGTGGGGCCTTTGTTAAACAGTACAGGCGGTATGTTTAACAGGGTGGGGCTTTGTAAAACAGTACAGGCGTAATGTTTAACAGGATGGAGCCCACGGTAAACAGGGTGAGGCCTTATTTAAGCTGTACATGCGGTATGTTTAACAGGGTGGGGCCTAACGTAAACAGGGGGGGCATTTGTTAAACAGTACAAGAGGTATGTTTAACAGGGTGGGGCGTAAAGTAAACAGGGTGGTGTCTTGGTTAAACAGTACAGGCGGTATGTTTAACAGAGTGGGGTCTAAAATAGACAGCGTGGGGCCTTTGTTTCACAGAACAAACGGTATGTTTTTACAGGGTGTGGCCAAAGGTAAACAGGTTGGGGTATTTGCTAAACAGTACAGTCGGTATTGTTTATACCGTGTACCCTTAGTAAAACAATACAGGCGTAATGTTTAACAGGGTTGGGCCTTTTGTAAACAGGGTGGGGCCTTAGTAAAACAGTATAGGCGTAATGTTTAACAGTGTGGGGTCTATGGTAAAAAGGGTGGTGCCTTAGTTAAACAGTACAGACGGTATGTTTAATAGGGTGGCGCCTTTGTTAAACATTAGAGGCGTAAAGGCGTTCACCCACACAACACACTTCTCGCAGCAAGCGTCTAGCTTCAAGCAGCTAGCAGGTTTTTCCAATTCTGCTGCTGCATGATCCCACCTAAAAAATGCGTAATTACATACACTATTAGTACGCGCCAGAAAGAAGCAGCAGAAAGCTAGATGGTAGCTGCAAGCTGCGTCTTCAAGTAGGTGGGATCACCCAACGCGGAAAATTCTTGAGTCGACTCACCACCACCACATAACTGTGTTTGCTGATGTGATAATCCAATTGTGCACGATTTATCAGTAATTATTATTGCGGTTGACATTCCCTATCTCTTTACTCGTCATTGTTCAGTAAGTCAAAGTTTTCGTCAATGAATATATGTTAGATAATAAGCATTTATTTATTTATATTTTTTTCTTAGAACGCGACAGAAGATCTTGTAGTAGAATCTAAAGACAGTCTGTATAATTAGGGATAAGGAAGAAGAGAGAAAAATGGGTAAGTTATAATTATTTGAGTCGACTCGATCAATTGTGAAAGCGATAATTGCGATTATAATTAATATTTACAGCATCCTCCACTCAATGTGGAAACTGTGGAAGCACAGATGGCCATTTACGTTCCAGCTGTCCTTACCCAAAAAGGGATTCTTTGGATCATTGGCATGCTGCGAAGAAACAATTTCGAAGAGAGCACCCAGAGGAAATCCGGAAGCTACGGGGAAAAAAAGAGGAAAATAAAAGGTGGCAAGACGAAGGAAAAACTATTCCAGTAAGGAACTTTGTATACTTTCTATAAAATAATTATATTATAAACAGGAACAATAAATATATATAAATAAAAATAATAATGTGTATAAATTTTTGTTGTGTCGACACAAAGATATAAAAATTGAATTTCAAATTCTTTTATTTCAGTTCTGCATACTAAATGAAGCAATTAGCCACATGTTGCAGATTCTGTACCATCTTTCCAATGAATTGGATGTTTTGGGTCGTCCCAAAGAGTGGAAGGAAGTAAACCAAAAGCTCGACAGTCTTTTGCCACTAATTCGCGAACTGGCCAACAACGGAAAAGGGGTATGTATTTAATCAAACACAATTATTACTTAATATTACAATAACCGTTGTCTAAAACATTTTTGTTATTGATATAGTTCTTGTTTTATGGCCGCATCAAGAACATTGCAGTTGACGGAGATATTTTTATGTCCAGACTTAGTGATCTGCAGGAAAGGCGGGACGTCCTTGTATACCGAGTCAAATCCTTTGTGAATGGGAAACTGGGAAAACTGGCTAGTGTCAATGAAAGGTATTGTACATTTATGTGGGTCGACCCTATCATAATTTAGTAATGTCTAATTTATTGATTGTTCTTGCAAATATAGGAATGATCCCATTAGTTTCCTTCGATTTGTGTATGAGAATCATCCACCAAGAGGGCAATATTCTTTCAATGCAGAAATGCTTAATGGGTCGACCCTGAAGAAATATTTAAAGATGGCTTTGTTGCACTACCATCCGGACAAACAGGCCGGTTTTCAAGTGGAATGGCAATGCATATGTGAGCTATTATTATATGCTTAATTTTTATAGCTATTCTATTTATTTTATCATCTAATATATTTAATTTCTGTTTACTAGGTGAAGCTATCAGTCGGTGCCTTACGGTAGCATATAGGCGATTTCAATAGGGTCGACCCTTTTTGTTGTTTTCCATGACTTTTATTTAGGAATTGATATTTTGCTTATAAAAAATGTGGAATGGTGAAACTCAATCAGTGTAATTTGTGTTTTATTGCTAAAAATAAAATAAAAGGCTGCTAAAGTTGGATTGAAAGACAGACAGACAAATGGAACTGATTTATTTGCTCATCATCCGAATTTCCATTAATAGTATCATCAGAAATGACTATAAAATCTAAATATCAGTAGTAGTGAAATGAAATATTTTGTACTATCCGCCAACATGTTATAGAAATTGCAATGCCACATTTAAGTATCTGCATCTCTCTTATTTCTGTGCAACGTATTGACCTGGGGTTCGTCACAGGTCCGCCATGGTAAGGTTATTTTAGTTGATCGAATAGGTTGACAAACATGATTGACATTAAATTTAGTAGGTCGACCTAATAATAATACTTTAACATGATTTTAGGTGATGGGGAAGAAAAGAAAACTGCTGACGTTGTTAATGCTAAGAAAAGCAATTACAAAACAGAAAAAACGGAAATACTGGGTGCATCCTATTTTTCAAAATCGGCGTATTGATGGTGAACACGTCAAGCTTGACGAAATGCGTAATAAATACCCGGATCGTTTTGCAGCGTATACCCGGATGTCGCCAAACACATTTATGAAACTGTTATCTCTGGTAGGGTCGTCCCTAATGAAACAAGATACTAACTGGAGAGAAGCTGTACCTGTTCGAATTAGGCTTTACGTCATTTTGAGGTAATTCGATTGTAAAAAGGAAAAACTATTATCTAAATGGTTTTCTTTTATGCGTAGGTATCTGGCAACGGGTGACGGTTTCAGGTCAATTTCAACGAGCTTTAGTTTAGGCTACACAACAGTTTGGAAAATAGTTCACCAAGGCCTTCCAATAATTTGGAATATTCTTAAGGATGTCTATGTTAAGGTACTATAAATCAAATAAAAATATGAGGTCGACCTTCAAGATTAATTTTGAGTATTTATTTTAGTTTCCTTCTACTGATGACTGGGGAAGAATTGTTGATGGATTCTACGATAAATGGAATATGCTAAATTGTCTTGGCGCCATCGATGGCAAACATATAGTCATGGAGGCCCCCCCCAATTCCGGATCACTGTATTACAACTACAAGGGGACGTTTAGCATTGTTCTTCTTGCCACTTGTGATGCAGAGTATAATTTTACTACAATTGACGTTGGAGGTTACGGCAAACAAAGTGATGGAGGAATTTTCTCTGGGTCGACCCTAGGGCAAAGGTTAACTGCTGGAACCTTAAACATTTGTGGGCCCCGAAACCTTCCTCTGACCACAACCCCCATGTCATGTTATTTTGTCGGTGATGAAGCATTTCCTTTATCAGCAAGACTGATGCGTCCATACCCTGGCAGGGGATTGAATACTCAAAAACGAGTGTTTAACTATCGGTTATCAAGGGCCAGACGATGCATTGAAAATGCTTTTGGCATATTAGCATCACGTTGGCGAATTTTTCGAAGACCAATCGCAGCCGAGCCAAAGCAAGTTGAGAACATTGTTTTAGGTAAGTTAATGTAATTGGAGCCGTCTCCCTGTCTTTTGGAGCTATAGTAATCTAGTTTTTTATAATAGCTTGCGTCGCCCTACACAATTTCTTAAAGAAGGAAGAAATGAACGGTGATCCAACAGAACGCTTCTATAATCCTGTAGGCTTTGGAGACGACTCCATGGAAGCGAATGGTGAATGGCGAAACGAAAGTCCTCCATCTGGGCTCATCAATGCCAGACCCATATCAGTTTCAGCTCAGGAAAGGGCTTCCAAACAAATGAGGGATAATCTTATGGACTATTTGTTAAATCAAGGTGCTGTGGATTGGCAGTGGTCTAAAATAAATGCTTAGGATTTATTATACAGAAAGAGCCTATTCTAAATTGTGTAAAGTTAAATGTATTGTTGAGTAAACAAACAGAAATTGTAAACTGGCAATAAATGTACATTCTGTAATATAATTTATTAGATATAACATATTACTTAAACTACATTTTTAACTACTTGAACTACATTTGCTATCTATACTTTGTTTCTAATTACTGATTGCTGAGTCGACTCATTGGAGGCAGTTTGATTTTCATACGTATGAATGGGGTACACAATTTCGTACAACAATGACGAAATTCTTAACATAGCATACTCAGCAGTTTGAAGTGGTACGCTCCTCAATCTATTACATATTGTCATTCCGAAATGGTAAAACTGGTCCTTAACTTCTTCTGGTTCTTCAAGCAACTTTATTATCTTTTCATTAAGCAGTGCTTCGTTGGAATCCGATTTTCTTTTTCGTACCTATTCATCCACAAAAACATTATTAAACTCAAATTCTATTGTTAAAGATGTCAATTACTTTTTTAGTTAGGTGTAATTACTCTTCTCGTTGAGGGAGTCGACTCCTTTCTAGCCTCTTCCTCCTGTAAATAACATCGAGATATTATGATTAAAATATTTGAAATTGTTCATAGCATTTACGATGTATTCAATATAAATGGATGATATTGCTCACATTGAGGTTTGCTTCATCTGCTACTGCATTTTCGGAACTGTCATCAGATGGAATTTGTGGATCTGCGCATTGATTGTCTTCTGTTGGAAAGTTTGATTGCGTGCTGGAACAGAAATTAAAATAAATTTGGTTGAAACCATTAATATAATAATTTTTACGAACATATTATCTCTCACTTTTCATTCTCCTCAGTAAAAGACGACAAAACCCTCTCCATTGCGCTGTAGTAGGGCCACGGCTTTTTGTTATTACTTCCGTCTCCACTTTTACCTTTAAGCATTCGCTTTACTTTGTAATAGTAATCCCGCAGTGTCTTCCATTTTTTTCTGCACCACGTCCCTGTGTCGACACAATATTTTATTATCACATTTATAAACAGCAATAATTAAGTCCCTGATGCTCTTAAAAATATATTATTGATAACTTTCACACTCACCATCTACATCCTTTCCTAAAACCTTCAATCCAGTGGCAATTTCATTCCAAGCGTCACTGATTACATCCCTTTTACTATGCTTTGGATCCCTGGAATTGAAAAGAAACGTGCGTGACTCAACTTTTCTGATCAATTCAAAAGTTGAATTGTCTTCTTTTCCATCCTCCTGGTCGACCTGGCTTTGGAAATGACCGTCGTTCTCGTCATGTTCATGTGACTATAATTTTAAAAATATATACAGAGGCCATTTTTTAGAAGTAATAACAATTATTTTAATAAAAATGTTGTCGACACAATTCTCACCATGATTTATCCTCTTGCACAAATCAAAAACCGATGGAATAGCTTGATAAATTAGTTTATGACTTGGAAAACGCGATATACAGGCAGTTTCGGCCTGTTCAGAAGAAGCTTCTAGTTTTTTGTCGGCGCGTAAAAGTTTTTCGCCGCTTGAGCAGAAAAAGTCGCAGTGGAATCACTCGCGCGTTTTTACGCTTTCTCGAAATAAACATCGACCGAAAGAGAAAAAAAGCGGCAGCAAAAAAAATGCTGCCGCTGCAAACTGCTGGTCCAGTGTAATCAGATTTGCTGCGTGCAGCTTGCTGCTTTCGGCGTGAAGCGTGTCAATGGAATTAGCCCTTAATGTTTAACAGGGTGGAGTCTTTGTTAAACAATGCAGGCGGTCTTTCTAACAGTGTGTGGCCTAAGGTAAACAGGGTTGGGCCTTTGTTAAACAATGCAGGAGGTATGTTTAACAGGGTGTGGCCTTAGTAAAACAGTACAGTACAGGTGTAATGTTTAACAGGGTTAGTGCCGTAGTAAAATAGGTTGGCACCTAAGTGAAACAGTGTGGGGCCAGTTAAACAGTATATGCGTTATGTTTAATAGGATAGATCCTTAGTAAAACGGTAGAGGCGTAATGTTTTATATTGACATGATAATAAAAAACTATACCAAGAAAATATAACATGTTTGGGCATATCATTCATGTGGAAAATAATTATGTCGAAAATACCATTGGAGACAGTAGAATACATTGACTCTTTATTTTAATGCACACTTTCCTTTATTGACTACTGCTGAAATCTTTATAACTAAACAAGTAATTCTTTTACGCCAAAACAGCCACTTTCCTTTCTTATAATACTAATTCTTTAATTCAATGCTGAATTCCATTATGGCCTAACTGCTATAGCCTTTGTACAAAATGCCAAATTCCTTTGTCTTACACCCACTTCTAATGTAACCCAAAAAAGTTGATTAATCTTCTATTCATTTAAAGAGATTCCAGAAAATATTAGCATTACTCCCAAGGAAATACCTAATGTGCGCCTAACATAAACGGAAATTTTATTGTATTTAAGGAAAATAACTACTAAAAAATTAATGTTTGAAGTTTTAAAAAAAGTTTCTAAAGAATTTCAACAAAAGTGTTTCTATTTAACTAAAAATGGTTAAATCGAATCATTACCAATGGTTTTTCTTCAGCGCAGTACATCAATTGTGTCATGATGTAACCTTGAGAGATAAATTTTTCGATTCAAAAAAGATTGAAAAATCTTCTGTTCATTTAAAAAGATTCCAGAAAATTTTAGCATTATTCCCAAGGAAAAAGCTAATGTACTCCTAATATAAACTGAATTTTTATTGTATTAAGAGAAAATTACTATTAAAATTTTTAATATTTGAATTTTAAGAAACTAGTGTCAGCCAATTATTATGGGTGCAAAACTGCATGATTTATTAATAGGTTTCTAAAGAATTCCAACAAAGATGTTTTTATTTAACTGAAAAAGGTTAAATCCAGTCATTACCAATGGTTTTTTTTCGGCGCAGTACATCATTTGTGTGATTATGCACCCCTGAAAGATACTTGTCCTCGATTCAAAAAAATCCTAACTACCTTCTTTTAATTTAAAGTGATTCCAGAAAATATTAGCCTACTCCTATGGAAATAGCTAATGTGTGCCTATTATAAAATGAATTTTAATTGTATTTAGGGAAAATTACTATTTAAATTATTAAATTTTGAAGTTTTAAAAAACTAGTATCAGCCAATAATTATGGGAGCAAAACTGCATGATTTAATAATAAGTTTCTAAAGAATTCCAACAAAGATGTTCCTATTTAACTAAAAAAGGTTAAATCCAGTCATTACCAATGGTATTTTTTCGGCGCAGTACATCATTTGTGTGATTATGCACCCCTGAAAGATATTGTCCTCGATTCAAAAAAATCGTAACTACCTTCTTTTAATTTAAAGTGATTCCAGAAAATATTAGCCTACTCCTATGGAAATAGCTAATGTGTGCCTGTTATAAAATGAATTTTAATTGTATTTAGGGAAAATTACTATTTAAATTATTAAATTTTGAAGTTTTAAAAAACTAGTATCAGCCAATAATTATGGGAGCAAAACTGCATGATTTAATAATAAGTTCCGAAAGAATTCCAACAAAGATGTTTCTATTTAACTAAAAAAGGTTAAATCGAGTCATTACCAATGGTTTTTTTTCGGCGCAGTACATCATTTGTGTGATTATGCACCCCTGAAAGATATTGTCCTCGATTCAAAAAAATCTTAACTACCTTCTTTTAATTTAAAGTGATTCCAGAAAATATTAGCCTACTCCTATGGAAATAGCTGATGTGTGCCTAATATAAAATGAATTTTAATTGTATTTATGGAAAATTACCATTAACATTACTAATTTTTGAAGTTTTAAGAAACTAGTATCAGCCAATAATTATGGGAGCAAAATTGCATGATTTAATAATAAGTTTTTAAAGAATTCCAACAAAGATGTTTTTATTTAACTAAAAAAGGTTAAATCCAGTCATTACCAATGGTTTTTTTTCGGCGCAGTACATCATTTGTGTGATTATGCACCCCTGAAAGATACTTGTCCTCGATTCAAAAAAATCCTAACTACCTTCTTTTAATTTAAAGTGATTCCAGAAAATATTAGCCTACTCCTATGGAAATAGCTAATGTGTGCCTATTATAAAATGAATTTTAATTGCATTTAGGGAAAATTACTATTTAAATTATTAAATTTTGAAGTTTTAAAAAACTAGTATCAGCCAATAATTATGGGAACAAAACTGCATGATTTAATAATAAGTTCCGAAAGAATTCCAACAAAGATGTTTCTATTTAACTAAAAAAGGTTAAATCCAGTCATTACCAATGGTTTTTTTCGGCCCAGTACATTATTTGTGTGATTATGCACCCCTGAAAGATATTGTCCTCGATTCAAAAAAATCTTAACTACCTTCTTTTAATTTAAAGTGATTCCAGAAAATATTAGCCTGCTCCTATGGAAATAGCTAATGTGTGCCTATTTTAAAATGAATTCTAATTGTATTTAGGGATAATTACTACTTAAATTATTAAATTTTGAAGTTTTAAAAAACTAGTATCAGCCAATAATTATGGGAGCAAAACTGCATGATTTAATAATAAGTTTCTAAAGAATTCCAACAAAGATGTTTCTATTTAACTAAAAAAGGTTAATTCCAGTCATTACCAATGGTTTTTTTTCGGCGCAGTACATCATTTGTGTGATTATGCACCCCTGAAAGATATTGTCCTCGATTCAAAAAAATCTTAACTACCATCTTTTAATTTAAAGTGATTCCAGAAAATATTAGCCTACTCCTATGGAAATAGCTAATGTGTGCCTAATATAAAATGAATTTTAATTGTATTTAGTTAAAATTACCATTAAAATTACTAATTTTTGAAGTTTTAAAAAAACTAGTATCAGCCAATAATTATGGGAGCAAAACTGCATGATTTAATAATAAGTTTCTAAAGAATTCCAACAAAGATGTTTCTATTTAACTAAAAAAGGTTAAATCCAGTCATTACCAATGGTTTTTTTTCGGCCCAGTACATCATTTGTGTGATTATGCACCCCTGACAGATATTGTCCTCGATACAAAAAAATCTGATCTACCTTCTTTTAATTTAAAGTGATTCCAGAAAATATTAGCCTACTCCTATGGAAATAGCTAATGTGTGCCTATTATAAAATGAATTTTAATTGTATTTAGGGAAAATTACTATTTAAATTGTTAAATTTTGAAGTTTTAAAAAACTAGTATCAGCCAATAATTATGGGAGCAAAACTGCATGATTTAATAATAAGTTTCTAAAGAATTCCAACAAAGATGTTTCTATTTAACTAAAAAAGGTTAAATCGAGTCATTAGCCACGGATTTATTTCGGCGCAGTACATCATTTGTGTGATTCTGTACCCCTGAAAGATATTGTCCTCGATTCAAAAAAATCTTAACTACCTTCTTTTAATTTAAAGTGATTCCAGAAAATATTAGCCTGCTCCTATGGAAATAGCTAATGTGTGCCTATTTTAAAATGAATTCTAATTGTATTTAGGGAAAATTACTATTTAAATTATTAAATTTTGAAGTTTTAAAAAACCAGTATCTGCCAATTAGAATGGGAGTAAAACTGCATGATTTAATAAAAAGTTTCTAAAGGATTCGAACAAAGATGTTTTTAATTAACTAAAAAAGGTTAAATCGAGTCATTAGCCACGGATTTATTTCAGCGCAGTACATTATTTGTGTGATTATGCACCCCTGAAAGATGTTGTCCTCGATTCAAAAAAATCTGATCTACCTTATTTTAATTTAAAGTGATTCCAGAAAATATTAGCCTGCTCCTATGGAAATAGCTAATGTGTGCTTAATATAAAATGAATTTTAATTGTATTTAGGGGAAATTACCATTAAAATTATTAATTTTTTAAGTTTTAAAAAACCAGTATCTGCCAATTATTATGGGAGTAAAACTGCATGATTTAATAAAATGTTTCTAAAGAATTCCAACAAAGATGTTTTTATTTAACTAAAAAAGGTTAAATCGAGTCATTAGCCACGGATTTATTTCAGCGCAGTACATCATTTGTTTGATTATGCACCCCTGAAAGATATTGTCCTCGATTCAAAAAAATCTTAACTACCTTCTTTTAATTTAAAGTGATTCCAGAAAATATTAGCCTACTCCTATGGAAATAGCTAAAGTGTGCCTATTATAAAACGAATTTTAATTGCATTTAGGGAAAATTACTATTTAAATTATTAAATTTTGAAGTTTTAAAAAACTAGTATCAGCCAATAATTATGGGAGCAAAACTGCATGATTTAATAATAAGTTTCTAAAGAATTCCAACAAAGATGTTCCTATTTAACTAAAAAAGGTTAAATCCAGTCATTACCAATGGTTTTTTTTCGGCGCAGTACATCATTTGTGTGATTATGCACCCCTGACAGATATTGTCCTCGATTCAAAAAAATCTGATCTACCTTATTTTAATTTAAAGTGATTCCAGAAAATATTAGCCTGCTCCTATGGAAATAGCTAATGTGTGCTTAATATAAAATGAATTTTAATTGTATTTAGGGGAAATTACCATTAAAATTATTAATTTTTTAAGTTTTAAAAAACCAGTATCTGCCAATTATTATGGGAGTAAAACTGCATGATTTAATAAAATGTTTCTAAAGAATTCCAACAAAGATGTTTTTATTTAACTAAAAAAGGTTAAATCGAGTCATTAGCCACGGATTTATTTCAGCGCAGTACATCATTTGTTTGATTATGCACCCCTGAAAGATATTGTCCTCGATTCAAAAAAATCTTAACTACCTTCTTTTAATTTAAAGTGATTCCAGAAAATATTAGCCTACTCCTATGGAAATAGCTAATGTGTGCCTATTATAAAATGAATTTTAATTGTATTTAGGGAAAATTACTATTTAAATTATTAAATTTTGAAGTTTTAAAAAACTAGTATCAGCCAATAATTATGGGAGCAAAACTGCATGATTTAATAATAAGTTCCGAAAGAATTCCAACAAAGATGTTTCTATTTAACTAAAAAAGGTTAAATCGAGTCATTACCAATGGTTTTTTTTCGGCGCAGTACATCATTTGTGTGATTATGCACCCCTGAAAGATATTGTCCTCGATTCAAAAAAATCTTAACTACCTTCTTTTAATTTAAAGTGATTCCAGAAAATATTAGCCTACTCCTATGGAAATAGCTGATGTGTGCCTAATATAAAATGAATTTTAATTGTATTTATGGAAAATTACCATTAACATTACTAATTTTTGAAGTTTTAAGAAACTAGTATCAGCCAATAATTATGGGAGCAAAATTGCATGATTTAATAATAAGTTTTTAAAGAATTCCAACAAAGATGTTTTTATTTAACTAAAAAAGGTTAAATCCAGTCATTACCAATGGTTTTTTTTCGGCGCAGTACATCATTTGTGTGATTATGCACCCCTGAAAGATACTTGTCCTCGATTCAAAAAATCCTAACTACCTTCTTTTAATTTAAAGTGATTCCAGAAAATATTAGCCTACTCCTATGGAAATAGCTAATGTGTGCCTATTATAAAATGAATTTTAATTGCATTTAGGGAAAATTACTATTTAAATTATTAAATTTTGAAGTTTTAAAAAACTAGTATCAGCCAATAATTATGGGAACAAAACTGCATGATTTAATAATAAGTTCCGAAAGAATTCCAACAAAGATGTTTCTATTTAACTAAAAAAGGTTAAATCCAGTCATTACCAATGGTTTTTTCGGCCCAGTACATTATTTGTGTGATTATGCACCCCTGAAAGATATTGTCCTCGATTCAAAAAAATCTTAACTACCTTCTTTTAATTTAAAGTGATTCCAGAAAATATTAGCCTGCTCCTATGGAAATAGCTAATGTGTGCCTATTTTAAAATGAATTCTAATTGTATTTAGGGATAATTACTACTTAAATTATTAAATTTTGAAGTTTTAAAAAACTAGTATCAGCCAATAATTATGGGAGCAAAACTGCATGATTTAATAATAAGTTTCTAAAGAATTCCAACAAAGATGTTTCTATTTAACTAAAAAAGGTTAATTCCAGTCATTACCAATGGTTTTTTTTCGGCGCAGTACATCATTTGTGTGATTATGCACCCCTGAAAGATATTGTCCTCGATTCAAAAAAATCTTAACTACCATCTTTTAATTTAAAGTGATTCCAGAAAATATTAGCCTACTCCTATGGAAATAGCTAATGTGTGCCTAATATAAAATGAATTTTAATTGTATTTAGTTAAAATTACCATTAAAATTACTAATTTTTGAAGTTTTAAAAAAACTAGTATCAGCCAATAATTATGGGAGCAAAACTGCATGATTTAATAATAAGTTTCTAAAGAATTCCAACAAAGATGTTTCTATTTAACTAAAAAGGTTAAATCCAGTCATTACCAATGGTTTTTTTTCGGCCCAGTACATCATTTGTGTGATTATGCACCCCTGACAGATATTGTCCTCGATACAAAAAAATCTGATCTACCTTCTTTTAATTTAAAGTGATTCCAGAAAATATTAGCCTACTCCTATGGAAATAGCTAATGTGTGCCTATTATAAAATGAATTTTAATTGTATTTAGGGAAAATTACTATTTAAATTGTTAAATTTTGAAGTTTTAAAAAACTAGTATCAGCCAATAATTATGGGAGCAAAACTGCATGATTTAATAATAAGTTTCTAAAGAATTCCAACAAAGATGTTTCTATTTAACTAAAAAAGGTTAAATCGAGTCATTAGCCACGGATTTATTTCGGCGCAGTACATCATTTGTGTGATTCTGCACCCCTGAAAGATATTGTCCTCGATTCAAAAAATCTTAACTACCTTCTTTTAATTTAAAGTGATTCCAGAAAATATTAGCCTGCTCCTATGGAAATAGCTAATGTGTGCCTATTTTAAAATGAATTCTAATTGTATTTAGGGAAAATTACTATTTAAATTATTAAATTTTGAAGTTTTAAAAAACCAGTATCTGCCAATTAGAATGGGAGTAAAACTGCATGATTTAATAAAAAGTTTCTAAAGGATTCGAACAAAGATGTTTTTAATTAACTAAAAAAGGTTAAATCGAGTCATTAGCCACGGATTTATTTCAGCGCAGTACATTATTTGTGTGATTATGCACCCCTGAAAGATGTTGTCCTCGATTCAAAAAAATCTGATCTACCTTATTTTAATTTAAAGTGATTCCAGAAAATATTAGCCTGCTCCTATGGAAATAGCTAATGTGTGCTTAATATAAAATGAATTTTAATTGTATTTAGGGAAAATTACCATTAAAATTATTAATTTTTTAAGTTTTAAAAAACCAGTATCTGCCAATTATTATGGGAGTAAAACTGCATGATTTAATAAAATGTTTCTAAAGAATTCCAACAAAGATGTTTTTATTTAACTAAAAAAGGTTAAATCGAGTCATTAGCCACGGATTTATTTCAGCGCAGTACATCATTTGTTTGATTATGCACCCCTGAAAGATATTGTCCTCGATTCAAAAAAATCTTAACTACCTTCTTTTAATTTAAAGTGATTCCAGAAAATATTAGCCTACTCCTATGGAAATAGCTAAAGTGTGCCTATTATAAAACGAATTTTAATTGCATTTAGGGAAAATTACTATTTAAATTATTAAATTTTGAAGTTTTAAAAAACTAGTATCAGCCAATAATTATGGGAGCAAAACTGCATGATTTAATAATAAGTTTCTAAAGAATTCCAACAAAGATGTTCCTATTTAACTAAAAAAGGTTAAATCCAGTCATTACCAATGGTTTTTTTTCGGCGCAGTACATCATTTGTGTGATTATGCACCCCTGACAGATATTGTCCTCGATTCAAAAAAATCTGATCTACCTTATTTTAATTTAAAGTGATTCCAGAAAATATTAGCCTGCTCCTATGGAAATAGCTAATGTGTGCTTAATATAAAATGAATTTTAATTGTATTTAGGGGAAATTACCATTAAAATTATTAATTTTTTAAGTTTTAAAAAACCAGTATCTGCCAATTATTATGGGAGTAAAACTGCATGATTTAATAAAATGTTTCTAAAGAATTCCAACAAAGATGTTTTTATTTAACTAAAAAAGGTTAAATCGAGTCATTAGCCACGGATTTATTTCAGCGCAGTACATCATTTGTTTGATTATGCACCCCTGAAAGATATTGTCCTCGATTCAAAAAAATCTTAACTACCTTCTTTTAATTTAAAGTGATTCCAGAAAATATTAGCCTACTCCTATGGAAATAGCTAAAGTGTGCCTATTATAAAACGAATTTTAATTGTATTTAGGGAAAATTACTATTTAAATTATTAAATTTTGAAGTTTTAAAAAACTAGTATCAGCCAATTATTATGGGTGCAAAACTGCATGATTTATTAATAGGTTTCTAAAGAATTCCAACAAAGATGTTTTTATTTAACTGAAAAAGGTTAAATCGAATCATTACCAATGGTTTTTCTTCAGCGCAGTACATCAATTGTGTCATGATGTAACCTTGAAAGATAAATTTTTCGATTCAAAAAAGATTGAAAAATCTTCTGTTCATTTAAAAAGATTCCAGAAAATTTTAGCATTATTCCCAAGGAAAAAGCTAATGTACTCATAATATAAACTGAATTTTTATTGTATTAAGAGAAAATTACTATTAAAATTTTTAATATTTGAATTTTAAGAAACTAGTGTCAGCCAATTATTATGGGTGCAAAACTGCATGATTTATTAATAGGTTTCTAAAGAATTCCAACAAAGATGTTTTTATTTAACTGAAAAAGGTTAAATCCAGTCATTACCAATGGTTTTTTTTCGGCGCAGTACATCATTTGTGTGATTATGCACCCCTGAAAGATACTTGTCCTCGATTCAAAAAAATCCTAACTACCTTCTTTTAATTTAAAGTGATTCCAGAAAATATTAGCCTACTCCTATGGAAATAGCTAATGTGTGCCTATTATAAAATGAATTTTAATTGTATTTAGGGAAAATTACTATTTAAATTATTAAATTTTGAAGTTTTAAAAAACTAGTATCAGCCAATAATTATGGGAGCAAAACTGCATGATTTAATAATAAGTTTCTAAAGAATTCCAACAAAGATGTTCCTATTTAACTAAAAAGGGTTAAATCCAGTCATTACCAATGGTATTTTTTCGGCGCAGTACATCATTTGTGTGATTATGCACCCCTGAAAGATATTGTCCTCGATTCAAAAAAATCGTAACTACCTTCTTTTAATTTAAAGTGATTCCAGAAAATATTAGCCTACTCCTATGGAAATAGCTAATGTGTGCCTGTTATAAAATGAATTTTAATTGTATTTAGGGAAAATTACTATTTAAATTATTAAATTTTGAAGTTTTAAAAAACTAGTATCAGCCAATAATTATGGGAGCAAAACTGCATGATTTAATAATAAGTTCCGAAAGAATTCCAACAAAGATGTTTCTATTTAACTAAAAAAGGTTAAATCGAGTCATTACCAATGGTTTTTTTTCGGCGCAGTACATCATTTGTGTGATTATGCACCCCTGAAAGATATTGTCCTCGATTCAAAAAAATCTTAACTACCTTCTTTTAATTTAAAGTGATTCCAGAAAATATTAGCCTACTCCTATGGAAATAGCTGATGTGTGCCTAATATAAAATGAATTTTAATTGTATTTATGGAAAATTACCATTAACATTACTAATTTTTGAAGTTTTAAGAAACTAGTATCAGCCAATAATTATGGGAGCAAAATTGCATGATTTAATAATAAGTTTTTAAAGAATTCCAACAAAGATGTTTTTATTTAACTAAAAAAGGTTAAATCCAGTCATTACCAATGGTTTTTTTTCGGCGCAGTACATCATTTGTGTGATTATGCACCCCTGACAGATATTGTCCTCGATTCAAAAAAATCTGATCTACCTTATTTTAATTTAAAGTGATTCCAGAAAATATTAGCCTGCTCCTATGGAAATAGCTAATGTGTGCTTAATATAAAATGAATTTTAATTGTATTTAGGGGAAATTACCATTAAAATTATTAATTTTTTAAGTTTTAAAAAACCAGTATCTGCCAATTATTATGGGAGTAAAACTGCATGATTTAATAAAATGTTTCTAAAGAATTCCAACAAAGATGTTTTTATTTAACTAAAAAAGGTTAAATCGAGTCATTAGCCACGGATTTATTTCAGCGCAGTACATCATTTGTTTGATTATGCACCCCTGAAAGATATTGTCCTCGATTCAAAAAAATCTTAACTACCTTCTTTTAATTTAAAGTGATTCCAGAAAATATTAGCCTACTCCTATGGAAATAGCTAAAGTGTGCCTATTATAAAACGAATTTTAATTGTATTTAGGGAAAATTACTATTTAAATTATTAAATTTTGAAGTTTTAAAAAACTAGTATCAGCCAATTATTATGGGTGCAAAACTGCATGATTTATTAATAGGTTTCTAAAGAATTCCAACAAAGATGTTTTTATTTAACTGAAAAAGGTTAAATCGAATCATTACCAATGGTTTTTCTTCAGCGCAGTACATCAATTGTGTCATGATGTAACCTTGAAAGATAAATTTTTCGATTCAAAAAAGATTGAAAAATCTTCTGTTCATTTAAAAAGATTCCAGAAAATTTTAGCATTATTCCCAAGGAAAAAGCTAATGTACTCATAATATAAACTGAATTTTTATTGTATTAAGAGAAAATTACTATTAAAATTTTTAATATTTGAATTTTAAGAAACTAGTGTCAGCCAATTATTATGGGTGCAAAACTGCATGATTTATTAATAGGTTTCTAAAGAATTCCAACAAAGATGTTTTTATTTAACTGAAAAAGGTTAAATCCAGTCATTACCAATGGTTTTTTTTCGGCGCAGTACATCATTTGTGTGATTATGCACCCCTGAAAGATACTTGTCCTCGATTCAAAAAAATCCTAACTACCTTCTTTTAATTTAAAGTGATTCCAGAAAATATTAGCCTACTCCTATGGAAATAGCTAATGTGTGCCTATTATAAAATGAATTTTAATTGTATTTAGGGAAAATTACTATTTAAATTATTAAATTTTGAAGTTTTAAAAAACTAGTATCAGCCAATAATTATGGGAGCAAAACTGCATGATTTAATAATAAGTTTCTAAAGAATTCCAACAAAGATGTTCCTATTTAACTAAAAAGGGTTAAATCCAGTCATTACCAATGGTATTTTTTCGGCGCAGTACATCATTTGTGTGATTATGCACCCCTGAAAGATATTGTCCTCGATTCAAAAAAATCGTAACTACCTTCTTTTAATTTAAAGTGATTCCAGAAAATATTAGCCTACTCCTATGGAAATAGCTAATGTGTGCCTGTTATAAAATGAATTTTAATTGTATTTAGGGAAAATTACTATTTAAATTATTAAATTTTGAAGTTTTAAAAAACTAGTATCAGCCAATAATTATGGGAGCAAAACTGCATGATTTAATAATAAGTTCCGAAAGAATTCCAACAAAGATGTTTCTATTTAACTAAAAAGGTTAAATCGAGTCATTACCAATGGTTTTTTTTCGGCGCAGTACATCATTTGTGTGATTATGCACCCCTGAAAGATATTGTCCTCGATTCAAAAAATCTTAACTACCTTCTTTTAATTTAAAGTGATTCCAGAAAATATTAGCCTACTCCTATGGAAATAGCTGATGTGTGCCTAATATAAAATGAATTTTAATTGTATTTATGGAAAATTACCATTAACATTACTAATTTTTGAAGTTTTAAGAAACTAGTATCAGCCAATAATTATGGGAGCAAAATTGCATGATTTAATAATAAGTTTTTAAAGAATTCCAACAAAGATGTTTTTATTTAACTAAAAAAGGTTAAATCCAGTCATTACCAATGGTTTTTTTTCGGCGCAGTACATCATTTGTGTGATTATGCACCCCTGAAAGATACTTGTCCTCGATTCAAAAAAATCCTAACTACCTTCTTTTAATTTAAAGTGATTCCAGAAAATATTAGCCTACTCCTATGGAAATAGCTAATGTGTGCCTATTATAAAATGAATTTTAATTGCATTTAGGGAAAATTACTATTTAAATTATTAAATTTTGAAGTTTTAAAAAACTAGTATCAGCCAATAATTATGGGAACAAAACTGCATGATTTAATAATAAGTTCCGAAAGAATTCCAACAAAGATGTTTCTATTTAACTAAAAAAGGTTAAATCCAGTCATTACCAATGGTTTTTTTCGGCCCAGTACATTATTTGTGTGATTATGCACCCCTGAAAGATATTGTCCTCGATTCAAAAAATCTTAACTACCTTCTTTTAATTTAAAGTGATTCCAGAAAATATTAGCCTGCTCCTATGGAAATAGCTAATGTGTGCCTATTTTAAAATGAATTCTAATTGTATTTAGGGATAATTACTACTTAAATTATTAAATTTTGAAGTTTTAAAAAACTAGTATCAGCCAATAATTATGGGAGCAAAACTGCATGATTTAATAATAAGTTTCTAAAGAATTCCAACAAAGATGTTTCTATTTAACTAAAAAAGGTTAATTCCAGTCATTACCAATGGTTTTTTTCGGCGCAGTACATCATTTGTGTGATTATGCACCCCTGAAAGATATTGTCCTCGATTCAAAAAAATCTTAACTACCATCTTTTAATTTAAAGTGATTCCAGAAAATATTAGCCTACTCCTATGGAAATAGCTAATGTGTGCCTAATATAAAATGAATTTTAATTGTATTTAGTTAAAATTACCATTAAAATTACTAATTTTTGAAGTTTTAAAAAAACTAGTATCAGCCAATAATTATGGGAGCAAAACTGCATGATTTAATAATAAGTTTCTAAAGAATTCCAACAAAGATGTTTCTATTTAACTAAAAAAGGTTAAATCCAGTCATTACCAATGGTTTTTTTTCGGCCCAGTACATCATTTGTGTGATTATGCACCCCTGACAGATATTGTCCTCGATACAAAAAAATCTGATCTACCTTCTTTTAATTTAAAGTGATTCCAGAAAATATTAGCCTACTCCTATGGAAATAGCTAATGTGTGCCTATTATAAAATGAATTTTAATTGTATTTAGGGAAAATTACTATTTAAATTATTAAATTTTGAAGTTTTAAAAAACTAGTATCAGCCAATAATTATGGGAGCAAAACTGCATGATTTAATAATAAGTTTCTAAAGAATTCCAACAAAGATGTTTCTATTTAACTAAAAAAGGTTAAATCGAGTCATTAGCCACGGATTTATTTCGGCGCAGTACATCATTTGTGTGATTCTGCACCCCTGAAAGATATTGTCCTCGATTCAAAAAAATCTTAACTACCTTCTTTTAATTTAAAGTGATTCCAGAAAATATTAGCCTGCTCCTATGGAAATAGCTAATGTGTGCCTATTTTAAAATGAATTCTAATTGTATTTAGGGAAAATTACTATTTAAATTATTAAATTTTGAAGTTTTAAAAAACCAGTATCTGCCAATTAGAATGGGAGTAAAACTGCATGATTTAATAAAAAGTTTCTAAAGGATTCGAACAAAGATGTTTTTAATTATCTAAAAAAGGTTAAATCGAGTCATTAGCCACGGATTTATTTCAGCGCAGTACATTATTTGTGTGATTATGCACCCCTGAAAGATGTTGTCCTCGATTCAAAAAAATCTGATCTACCTTATTTTAATTTAAAGTGATTCCAGAAAATATTAGCCTGCTCCTATGGAAATAGCTAATGTGTGCTTAATATAAAATGAATTTTAATTGTATTTAGGGGAAATTACCATTAAAATTATTAATTTTTTAAGTTTTAAAAAACCAGTATCTGCCAATTATTATGGGAGTAAAACTGCATGATTTAATAAAATGTTTCTAAAGAATTCCAACAAAGATGTTTTTATTTAACTAAAAAAGGTTAAATCGAGTCATTAGCCACGGATTTATTTCAGCGCAGTACATCATTTGTTTGATTATGCACCCCTGAAAGATATTGTCCTCGATTCAAAAAAATCCTAACTACCTTCTTTTAATTTAAAGTGATTCCAGAAAATATTAGCCTACTCCTATGGAAATAGCTAATGTGTGCCTATTATAAAATGAATTTTAATTGTATTTAGGGAAAATTACTATTTAAATTATTAAATTTTGAAGTTTTAAAAAACTAGTATCAGCCAATAATTATGGGAGCAAAACTGCATGATTTAATAATAAGTTTCTAAAGAATTCCAACAAAGATGTTCCTATTTAACTAAAAAAGGTTAAATCCAGTCATTACCAATGGTATTTTTTCGGCGCAGTACATCATTTGTGTGATTATGCACCCCTGAAAGATATTGTCCTCGATTCAAAAAAATCGTAACTACCTTCTTTTAATTTAAAGTGATTCCAGAAAATATTAGCCTACTCCTATGGAAATAGCTAATGTGTGCCTGTTATAAAATGAATTTTAATTGTATTTAGGGAAAATTACTATTTAAATTATTAAATTTTGAAGTTTTAAAAAACTAGTATCAGCCAATAATTATGGGAGCAAAACTGCATGATTTAATAATAAGTTCCGAAAGAATTCCAACAAAGATGTTTCTATTTAACTAAAAAAGGTTAAATCGAGTCATTACCAATGGTTTTTTTTCGGCGCAGTACATCATTTGTGTGATTATGCACCCCTGAAAGATATTGTCCTCGATTCAAAAAAATCTTAACTACCTTCTTTTAATTTAAAGTGATTCCAGAAAATATTAGCCTACTCCTATGGAAATAGCTGATGTGTGCCTAATATAAAATGAATTTTAATTGTATTTATGGAAAATTACCATTAACATTACTAATTTTTGAAGTTTTAAGAAACTAGTATCAGCCAATAATTATGGGAGCAAAATTGCATGATTTAATAATAAGTTTTTAAAGAATTCCAACAAAGATGTTTTTATTTAACTAAAAAAGGTTAAATCCAGTCATTACCAATGGTTTTTTTTCGGCGCAGTACATCATTTGTGTGATTATGCACCCCTGAAAGATACTTGTCCTCGATTCAAAAAAATCCTAACTACCTTCTTTTAATTTAAAGTGATTCCAGAAAATATTAGCCTACTCCTATGGAAATAGCTAATGTGTGCCTATTATAAAATGAATTTTAATTGCATTTAGGGAAAATTACTATTTAAATTATTAAATTTTGAAGTTTTAAAAAACTAGTATCAGCCAATAATTATGGGAACAAAACTGCATGATTTAATAATAAGTTCCGAAAGAATTCCAACAAAGATGTTTCTATTTAACTAAAAAAGGTTAAATCCAGTCATTACCAATGGTTTTTTTCGGCCCAGTACATTATTTGTGTGATTATGCACCCCTGAAAGATATTGTCCTCGATTCAAAAAAATCTTAACTACCTTCTTTTAATTTAAAGTGATTCCAGAAAATATTAGCCTGCTCCTATGGAAATAGCTAATGTGTGCCTATTTTAAAATGAATTCTAATTGTATTTAGGGATAATTACTACTTAAATTATTAAATTTTGAAGTTTTAAAAAACTAGTATCAGCCAATAATTATGGGAGCAAAACTGCATGATTTAATAATAAGTTTCTAAAGAATTCCAACAAAGATGTTTCTATTTAACTAAAAAAGGTTAATTCCAGTCATTACCAATGGTTTTTTCGGCGCAGTACATCATTTGTGTGATTATGCACCCCTGAAAGATATTGTCCTCGATTCAAAAAAATCTTAACTACCATCTTTTAATTTAAAGTGATTCCAGAAAATATTAGCCTACTCCTATGGAAATAGCTAATGTGTGCCTAATATAAAATGAATTTTAATTGTATTTAGTTAAAATTACCATTAAAATTACTAATTTTTGAAGTTTTAAAAAAACTAGTATCAGCCAATAATTATGGGAGCAAAACTGCATGATTTAATAATAAGTTTCTAAAGAAATTCCAACAAAGATGTTTCTATTTAACTAAAAAAGGTTAAATCCAGTCATTACCAATGGTTTTTTTTCGGCCCAGTACATCATTTGTGTGATTATGCACCCCTGACAGATATTGTCCTCGATACAAAAAAATCTGATCTACCTTCTTTTAATTTAAAGTGATTCCAGAAAATATTAGCCTACTCCTATGGAAATAGCTAATGTGTGCCTATTATAAAATGAATTTTAATTGTATTTAGGGAAAATTACTATTTAAATTATTAAATTTTGAAGTTTTAAAAAACTAGTATCAGCCAATAATTATGGGAGCAAAACTGCATGATTTAATAATAAGTTTCTAAAGAATTCCAACAAAGATGTTTCTATTTAACTAAAAAAGGTTAAATCGAGTCATTAGCCACGGATTTATTTCGGCGCAGTACATCATTTGTGTGATTATGCACCCCTGAAAGATATTGTCCTCGATTCAAAAAAAAATCTTAACTACCTTATTTTAATTTAAAGTGATTCCAGAAAATATTAGCCTGCTCCTATGGAAATAGCTAATGTGTGCCTATTTTAAAATGAATTCTAATTGTATTTAGGGAAAATTACTATTTAAATTATTAAATTTTGAAGTTTTAAAAAACCAGTATCTGCCAATTAGAATGGGAGTAAAACTGCATGATTTAATAAAAAGTTTCTAAAGGATTCGAACAAAGATGTTTTTAATTATCTAAAAAAGGTTAAATCGAGTCATTAGCCACGGATTTATTTCAGCGCAGTACATTATTTGTGTGATTATGCACCCCTGAAAGATGTTGTCCTCGATTCAAAAAAATCTGATCTACCTTATTTTAATTTAAAGTGATTCCAGAAAATATTAGCCTGCTCCTATGGAAATAGCTAATGTGTGCTTAATATAAAATGAATTTTAATTGTATTTAGGGGAAATTACCATTAAAATTATTAATTTTTTAAGTTTTAAAAAACCAGTATCTGCCAATTATTATGGGAGTAAAACTGCATGATTTAATAAAATGTTTCTAAAGAATTCCAACAAAGATGTTTTTATTTAACTAAAAAAGGTTAAATCGAGTCATTAGCCACGGATTTATTTCAGCGCAGTACATCATTTGTTTGATTATGCACCCCTGAAAGATATTGTCCTCGATTCAAAAAAATCTTAACTACCTTCTTTTAATTTAAAGTGATTCCAGAAAATATTAGCCTGTTCCTATGGAAATAGCTAATGTGTGCCTAATATAAAATGAATTTTAATTGTATTTAGTTAAAATTACCATTAAAATTACTAATTTTTGAAGTTTTAAAAAACTAGTATCAGCCAATAATTATGGGAGCAAAACTGCATGATTTAATAATAAGTTTCTAAAGAATTCCAACAAAGATGTTCCTATTTAACTAAAAAAGGTTAAATCCAGTCATTACCAATGGTTTTTTTTCGGCGCAGTACATCATTTGTGTGATTATGCACCCCTGACAGATATTGTCCTCGATTCAAAAAAATCTGATCTACCTTCTTTTAATTTAAAGTGATTCCAGAAAATATTAGCCTGCTCCTATGGAAATAGCTAATGTGTACCTAATATAAAATGAATTTTAATTGTATTTAGGGGAAATTACCATTAAAATTATTAATTTTTTAAGTTTTATAAAACCAGTATCTGCCAATTATTATGGGAGTAAAACTGCATGATTTAATAAAATGTTTCTAAAGAATTCCAACAAAGATGTTTTTATTTAACTAAAAAAGTTTAAATCGAGTCCTTAGCCACGGATTTTTTTCAGCGCAGTACATCATTTGTTTGATTATGCACCCCTGAAAGATATTGTCCTTGATTCAAAAAAATCTTAACTACCTTCTTTTAATTTAAAGTGATTCCAGAAAATATTAGCCTACTCCTATGGAAATAGCTAAAGTGTGCCTATTATAAAACGAATTTTAATTGTATTTAGGGAAAATTACTATTTAAATTATTAAATTTTGAAGTTTTAAAAAACTAATATCAGCCAATAATTATGGGAGCAAAACTGCATGATTTAATAATAAGTTTCTAAAGAATTCCAACAAAGATGTTTCTACTTAACTAAAAAAGGTTAAATCCAGTCATTACCAATGGTTTTTTTTCGGCGCAGTACATCATTTGTGTGATTATGCACCCCTGAAAGATATTGTCCTCGATTCAAAAAAATCTTAACTACCTTCTTTTAATTTAAAGTGATTCCAGAAAATATTAGCCTGCTCCTATGGAAATAGCTAATGTGTGCCTAATATAAAATGAATTTTAATTGCATTTAGGGAAAATTACTATTTAAATTATTAAATTTTGAAGTTTTAAAAAACTAGTATCAGCCAATAATTATGGGAGCAAAACTGCATGATTTAATAATAAGTTTCTAAAGAATTCCAACAAAGATGTTTCTATTTAACTAAAAAAGGTTAAATCCAGTCATTACCAATGGTATTTTTTCGGCGCAGTACATCATTTGTGTGATTATGCACCCCTGAAAGATATTGTCCTCGATACAAAAAAATCTGATCTACCTTCTTTTAATTTAAAGTGATTCCAGAAAATATTAGCATGCTCCTATGGAAATAGCCAATGTGTGCCTATTTTAAAATGAATTTTAATTGTATTTAGTTAAAATTACCATTAAAATTACTAATTTTTGAAGTTTTAAAAAACTAGTATCAGCCAATAATTATGGGAGCAAAACTGCATGATTTAATAATAAGTTTCTAAAGAATTCCAACAAAGATGTTTCTATTTAACTAAAAAAGGTTAAATCCAGTCATTACTAATGGTTTTTTTTCGGCGCAGTACATCATTTGTGTGATTATGCACCCCTGACAGATATTGTCCTCGATTCAAAAAAATCTGATCTACCTTCTTTTAATTTAAAGTGATTCCAGAAAATATTAGCCTGCTCCTATGGAAATAGCTAATGTGTGCCTAATATAAAATGAATTTTAATTGTATTTAGGGAAAATTACCATTAAAATTAATTTTTTAAGTTTTATAAAACCAGTATCTGCCAATTATTATGGGAGTAAAACTGCATGATTTAATAAAATGTTTCTAAAGAATTCCAACAAAGATGTTTTTATTTAACTAAAAAAGGTTAAATCGAGTCATTAGCCACGGATTTTTTTCAGCGCAGTACATCATTTGTTTGATTATGCACCCCTGAAAGATATTGTCCTCGATTCAAAAAAATCTTAACTACCTTCTTTTAATTTAAAGTGATTCCAGAAAATATTAGCCTACTCCTATGGAAATAGCTAAAGTGTGCCTATTATAAAACGAATTTTAATTGTATTTAGGGAAAATTACTATTTAAATTATTAAATTTTGAAGTTTTAAAAAACTAGTATCAGCCAATAATTATGGGAGCAAAACTGCATGATTTAATAATAAGTTTCTAAAGAATTCCAACAAAGATGTTTCTACTTAACTAAAAAAGGTTAAATCCAGTCATTACCAATGGTTTTTTTTCGGCGCAGTACATCATTTGTGTGATTATGCACCCCTGAAAGATATTGTCCTCGATTCAAAAAAATCTTAACTACCTTCTTTTAATTTAAAGTGATTCCAGAAAATATTAGCCTGCTCCTATGGAAATAGCTAATGTGTGCCTAATATAAAATGAATTTTAATTGTATTTAGTTAAAATTACCATTAAAATTACTAATTTTTGAAGTTTTAAAAAACTAGTATCAGCCAATAATTATGGGAGCAAAACTGCATGATTTAATAATAAGTTTCTAAAGAATTCCAACAAAGATGTTTCTATTTAACTAAAAAAGGTTAAATCCAGTCATTACCAATGGTTTTTTTTCGGCCCAGTACATTATTTGTGTGATTATGCACCCCTGAAAGATATTGTCCTCGATTCAAAAAAATCTTAACTACCTTCTTTTAATTTAAAGTGATTCCAGAAAATATTAGCCTGCTCCTATGGAAATAGCTAATGTGTGCCTATTTTAAAATGAATTCTAAATGTATTTAGGGAAAATTACTATTTAAATTATTAAATTTTGAAGTTTTAAAAAACTAGTATCAGCCAATAATTATGGGAGCAAAACTGCATGATTAAATAATAAGTTTCTAAAGAATTCCAACAAAGATGTTCCTATTTAACTAAAAAAGGTTAAATCCAGTCATTACCAATGGTTTTTTTTCGGCGCAGTACATCATTTGTGTGATTATGCACCCCTGACAAATATTGTCCTCGATTCAAAAAAATCTTATCTACCTTCTTTTAATTTAAAGTGATTCCAGAAAATATTAGCCTACTCCTATGGAAATAGCTAAAGTGTGCCTATTATAAAACGAATTTTAATTGTATTTAGGGAAAATTACTATTTAAATTATTAAATTTTGAAGTTTTAAAAAACTAGTATCAGCCAATAATTATGGGAGCAAAACTGCATGATTTAATAATAAGTTTCTAAAGAATTCCAACAAAGATGTTTCTACTTAACTAAAAAAGGTTAAATCCAGTCATTACCAATGGTTTTTTTTCGGCGCAGTACATCATTTGTGTGATTATGCACCCCTGAAAGATATTGTCCTCGATTCAAAAAAATCTTAACTACCTTCTTTTAATTTAAAGTGATTCCAGAAAATATTAGCCTGCTCCTATGGAAATAGCTAATGTGTGCCTAATATAAAATGAATTTTAATTGCATTTAGGGAAAATTACTATTTAAATTATTAAATTTTGAAGTTTTAAAAAACTAGTATCAGCCAATAATTATGGGAGCAAAACTGCATGATTTAATAATAAGTTTCTAAAGAATTCCAACAAAGATGTTTCTATTTAACTAAAAAAGGTTAAATCCAGTCATTACCAATGGTATTTTTTCGGCGCAGTACATCATTTGTGTGATTATGCACCCCTGAAAGATATTGTCCTCGATACAAAAAAATCTGATCTACCTTCTTTTAATTTAAAGTGATTCCAGAAAATATTAGCATGCTCCTATGGAAATAGCCAATGTGTGCCTATTTTAAAATGAATTTTAATTGTATTTAGTTAAAATTACCATTAAAATTACTAATTTTTGAAGTTTTAAAAAACTAGTATCAGCCAATAATTATGGGAGCAAAACTGCATGATTTAATAATAAGTTTCTAAAGAATTCCAACAAAGATGTTTCTATGTAACTAAAAAAGGTTAAATCCAGTCATTACCAATGGTTTTTTTTCGGCGCAGTACATCATTTGTGTGATTATGCACCCCTGACAGATATTGTCCTCGATTCAAAAAAATCTGATCTACCTTCTTTTAATTTAAAGTGATTCCAGAAAATATTAGCCTGCTCCTATGGAAATAGCTAATGTGTGCCTAATATAAAATGAATTTTAATTGTATTTAGGGGAAATTACCATTAAAATTATTAATTTTTTAAGTTTTATAAAACCAGTATCTGCCAATTATTATGGGAGTAAAACTGCATGATTTAATAAAATGTTTCTAAAGAATTCCAACAAAGATGTTTTTATTTAACTAAAAAAGGTTAAATCGAGTCATTAGCCACGGATTTTTTTCAGCGCAGTACATCATTTGTTTGATTATGCACCCCTGAAAGATATTGTCCTCGATTCAAAAAAATCTTAACTACCTTCTTTTAATTTAAAGTGATTCCAGAAAATATTAGCCTACTCCTATGGAAATAGCTAAAGTGTGCCTATTATAAAATGAATTTTAATTGTATTTAGGGAAAATTACTATTTAAATTATTAAATTTTGAAGTTTTAAAAAACTAGTATCAGCCAATAATTATGGGAGCAAAACTGCATGATTTAATAATAAGTTTCTAAAGAATTCCAACAAAGATGTTTCTATTTAACTAAAAAGGTTAAATCCAGTCATTACCAATGGTTTGTTTTCGGCCCAGTACATTATTTGTGTGATTATGCACCCCTGAAAGATATTGTCCTCGATTCAAAAAAATCTTAACTACCTTCTTTTAATTTAAAGTGATTCCAGAAAATATTAGCCTGCTCCTATGGAAATAGCTAATGTGTGCCTAATATAAAATGAATTTTAATTGTATTTAGGGGAAATTACCATTAAAATTATTAATTTTTTAAGTTTTATAAAACCAGTATTTGCCAATTATTATGGGAGTAAAACTGCATGATTTAATAAAATGTTTCTAAAGAATTCCAACAAAGATGTTTTTATTTAACTAAAAAAGGTTAAATCGAGTCATTAGCCACGGATTTTTTTCAGCGCAGTACATCATTTGTTTGATTATGCACCCCTGAAAGATATTGTCCTCGATTCAAAAAAATCTTAACTACCTTCTTTTAATTTAAAGTGATTCCAGAAAATATTAGCCTACTGCTATGGAAATAGCTAAAGTGTGCCTATTATAAAACGAATTTTAATTGTATTTAGGGAAAATTACTATTTAAATTATTAAATTTTGAAGTTTTAAAAAACTAGTATCAGCCAATAATTATGGGAGCAAAACTGCATGATTTAATAATAAGTTTCTAAAGAATTCCAACAAAGATGTTTCTATTTAACTAAAAAAGGTTAAATCCAGTCATTACCAATGGTTTTTTTTCGGCCCAGTACATTATTTGTGTGATTATGCACCCCTGAAAGATATTGTCCTCGATTCAAAAAAATCTTAACTACCTTCTTTTAATTTAAAGTGATTCCAGAAAATATTAGCATGCTCCTATGGAAATAGCCAATGTGTGCCTATTTTAAAATGAATTTTAATTGTATTTAGTTAAAATTACCATTAAAATTACTAATTTTTGAAGTTTTAAAAAACTAGTATCAGCCAATAATTATGGGAGCAAAACTGCATGATTTAATAATAAGTTTCTAAAGAATTCCAACAAAGATGTTTCTATTTAACTAAAAAAGGTTAAATCCAGTCATTACTAATGGTTTTTTTTCGGCCCAGTACATTATTTGTGTGATTATGCACCCCTGAAAGATATTGTCCTCGATTCAAAAAAATCTTAACTACCTTCTTTTAATTTAAAGTGATTCCAGAAAATATTAGCCTACTCCTATGGAAATAGCTGATGTGTGCCTAATATAAAATGAATTTTAATTGTATTTAGGGGAAATTACCATTAAAATTATTAATTTTTTAAGTTTTATAAAACCAGTATCTGCCAATTATTATGGGAGTAAAACTGCATGATTTAATAAAATGTTTCTAAAGAATTCCAACAAAGATGTTTTTATTTAACTAAAAAAGGTTAAATCGAGTCATTAGCCACGGATTTTTTTCAGCGCAGTACATCATTTGTTTGATTATGCACCCCTGAAAGATATTGTCCTCGATTCAAAAAAATCTTAACTACCTTCTTTTAATTTAAAGTGATTCCAGAAAATATTAGCCTACTCCTATGGAAATAGCTAAAGTGTGCCTATTATAAAACGAATTTTAATTGTATTTAGGGAAAATTACTATTTAAATTATTAAATTTTGAAGTTTTAAAAAACTAGTATCAGCCAATAATTATGGGAGCAAAACTGCATGATTTAATAATAAGTTTCTAAAGAATTCCAACAAAGATGTTTCTATTTAACTAAAAAAGGTTAAATCCAGTCATTACCAATGGTTTTTTTTCGGCCCAGTACATTATTTGTGTGATTATGCACCCCTGAAAGATATTGTCCTCGATTCAAAAAAATCTTAACTACCTTCTTTTAATTTAAAGTGATTCCAGAAGATATTAGCATGCTCCTATGGAAATAGCCAATGTGTGCCTATTTTAAAATGAATTTTAATTGTATTTAGTTAAAATTACCATTAAAATTACTAATTTTTGAAGTTTTAAAAAACTAGTATCAGCCAATAATTATGGGAGCAAAACTGCATGATTTAATAATAAGTTTCTAAAGAATTCCAACAAAGATGTTTCTATTTAACTAAAAAAGGTTAAATCCAGTCATTACTAATGGTTTTTTTTCGGCGCAGTACATCATTTGTGTGATTATGCACCCCTGACAGATATTGTCCTCGATTCAAAAAAATCTGATCTACCTTCTTTTAATTTAAAGTGATTCCAGAAAATATTAGCCTGCTCCTATGGAAATAGCTAATGTGTGCCTAATATAAAATGAATTTTAATTGTATTTAGGGGAAATTACCATTAAAATTATTAATTTTTTAAGTTTTATAAAACCAGTATCTGCCAATTATTATGGGAGTAAAACTGCATGATTTAATAAAATGTTTCTAAAGAATTCCAACAAAGATGTTTTTATTTAACTAAAAAAGGTTAAATCGAGTCATTAGCCACGGATTTTTTTCAGCGCAGTACATCATTTGTTTGATTATGCACCCCTGAAAGATATTGTCCTCGATTCAAAAAAATCTTAACTACCTTCTTTTAATTTAAAGTGATTCCAGAAAATATTAGCCTACTCCTATGGAAATAGCTAAAGTGTGCCTATTATAAAACGAATTTTAATTGTATTTAGGGAAAATTACTATTTAAATTATTAAATTTTGAAGTTTTAAAAAACTAGTATCAGCCAATAATTATGGGAGCAAAACTGCATGATTTAATAATAAGTTTCTAAAGAATTCCAACAAAGATGTTTCTATTTAACTAAAAAAGGTTAAATCCAGTCATTACCAATGGTTTTTTTTCGGCGCAGTACATCATTTGTGTGATTATGCACCCCTGAAAGATATTGTCCTCGATTCAAAAAAATCTTAACTACCTTCTTTTAATTTAAAGTGATTCCAGAAAATATTAGCCTACTCCTATGGAAATAGCTAATGTGTGCCTATTATAAAATGAATTTTAATTGTATTTAGGGAAAATTACTATTTAAATTATTAAATTTTGAAGTTTTAAAAAACTAGTATCAGCCAATAATTATGGGAGCAAAACTGCATGATTTAATAATAAGTTTCTAAAGAATTCCAACAAAGATGTTTCTATTTAACTAAAAAAGGTTAAATCCAGTCATTACTAATGGTTTTTTTTCGGCGCAGTACATCATTTGTGTGATTATGCACCCCTGAAAGATATTGTCCTCGATTCAAAAAATCTTAACTACCTTCTTTTAATTTAAAGTGATTCCAGAAAATATTAGCCTGCTCCTATGGAAATAGCTAATGTGTGCCTAATATAAAATGAATTTTAATTGTATTTAGGGAAAATTACCATTAAAATTATTAATTTTTTAAGTTTTATAAAACCAGTATCTGCCAATTATTATGGGAGTAAAACTGCATGATTTAATAAAATGTTTCTAAAGAATTCCAACAAAGATGTTTTTATTTAACTAAAAAAGGTTAAATCGAGTCATTAGCCACGGATTTATTTCAGCGCAGTACATCATTTGTTTGATTATGCACCCCTGAAAGATATTGTCCTCGATTCAAAAAAATCTTAACTACCTTCTTTTAATTTAAAGTGATTCCAGAAAATATTAGCCTACTCCTATGGAAATAGCTAAAGTGTGCCTATTATAAAACGAATTTTAATTGTATTTAGGGAAAATTACTATTTAAATTATTAAATTTTGAAGTTTTAAAAAACTAGTATCAGCCAATAATTATGGGAGCAAAACTGCATGATTTAATAATAAGTTTCTAAAGAATTCCAACAAAGATGTTTCTATTTAACTAAAAAAGGTTAAATCCAGTCATTACCAATGGTTTGTTTTCGGCCCAGTACATTATTTGTGTGATTATGCACCCCTGAAAGATATTGTCCTCGATTCAAAAAAATCTTAACTACCTTCTTTTAATTTAAAGTGATTCCAGAAAATATTAGCCTGCTCCTATGGAAATAGCTAATGTGTGCCTAATATAAAATGAATTTTAATTGTATTTAGGGGAAATTACCATTAAAATTATTAATTTTTTAAGTTTTATAAAACCAGTATCTGCCAATTATTATGGGAGTAAAACTGCATGATTTAATAAAATGTTTCTAAAGAATTCCAACAAAGATGTTTTTATTTAACTAAAAAAGGTTAAATCGAGTCATTAGCCACGGATTTTTTTCAGCGCAGTACATCATTTGTTTGATTATGCACCCCTGAAAGATATTGTCCTCGATTCAAAAAAATCTTAACTACCTTCTTTTAATTTAAAGTGATTCCAGAAAATATTAGCCTACTCCTATGGAAATAGCTAAAGTGTGCCTATTATAAAACGAATTTTAATTGTATTTAGGGAAAATTACTATTTAAATTATTAAATTTTGAAGTTTTAAAAAACTAGTATCAGCCAATAATTATGGGAGCAAAACTGCATGATTTAATAATAAGTTTCTAAAGAATTCCAACAAAGATGTTTCTATTTAACTAAAAAAGGTTAAATCCAGTCATTACCAATGGTTTTTTTTCGGCCCAGTACATTATTTGTGTGATTATGCACCCCTGAAAGATATTGTCCTCGATTCAAAAAAATCTTAACTACCTTCTTTTAATTTAAAGTGATTCCAGAAAATATTAGCCTACTCCTATGGAAATAGCTAAAGTGTGCCTATTATAAAACGAATTTTAATTGTATTTAGGGAAAATTACTATTTAAATTATTAAATTTTGAAGTTTTAAAAAACTAGTATCAGCCAATAATTATGGGAGCAAAACTGCATGATTTAATAATAAGTTTCTAAAGAATTCCAACAAAGATGTTTCTATTTAACTAAAAAAGGTTAAATCCAGTCATTACCAATGGTTTGTTTTCGGCCCAGTACATTATTTGTGTGATTATGCACCCCTGAAAGATATTGTCCTCGATTCAAAAAAATCTTAACTACCTTCTTTTAATTTAAAGTGATTCCAGAAAATATTAGCCTGCTCCTATGGAAATAGCTAATGTGTGCCTAATATAAAATGAATTTTAATTGTATTTAGGGAAAATTACCATTAAAATTACCAATTTTTGAAGTTTTAAAAAACCAGTTTCTGCCAATTATTATGGGAGTAAAACTGCATGATTTAATAAAATGTTTCTAAAGGATTCGAACAAAGATGTTTTTATTTAACTAAAAAAGGTTAAATCGAGTCATTAGCCACGGATTTATTTCAGCGCAGTTCAGCATTTGTGTGATTATGCACCCCTGACAGATATTGTCCTCGATTCAAAAAAAAATCTTAACTACCTTATTTTAATTTAAAGTGATTCCAGAAAATATTAGCCTACTCCTATGGAAATAGCTAAAGTGTGCCTATTATAAAACGAATTTTAATTGTATTTAGGGAAAATTACTATTTAAATTATTAAATTTTGAAGTTTTAAAAAACTAGTATCAGCCAATAATTATGGGAGCAAAACTGCATGATTTAATAATAAGTTTCTAAAGAATTCCAACAAAGATGTTTCTATTTAACTAAAAAAGGTTAAATCCAGTCATTACCAATGGTTTTTTTTCGGCCCAGTACATTATTTGTGTGATTATGCACCCCTGAAAGATATTGTCCTCGATTCAAAAAAATCTTAACTACCTTCTTTTAATTTAAAGTGATTCCAGAAAATATTAGCCTGCTCCTATGGAAATAGCTAATGTGTGCCTATTTTAAAATGAATTCTAATTGTATTTAGGGGAAATTACTATTTAAATTATTAAATTTTGAAGTTTTAAAAAACTAGTATCAGCCAATAATTATGGGAGCAAAACTGCATGATTTAATAATAAGTTTCTAAAGAATTCCAACAAAGATGTTCCAATTTAACTAAAAAAGGTTAAATCCAGTCATTACCAATGGTTTTTTTTCGGCGCAGTACATCATTTGTGTGATTATGCACCCCTGACAAATATTGTCCTCGATTCAAAAAAATCTTATCTACCTTCTTTTAATTTAAAGTGATTCCAGAAAATATTAGCCTGCTCCTATGGAAATAGCTAATGTGTGCCTAATATAAAATGAATTTTAATTGTATTTAGGGGAAATTACCATTAAAATTATTAATTTTTTAAGTTTTAAAAAACCAGTATCTGCCAATTATTATGGGAGTAAAACTGCATGATTTAACCCTTCAGAGCCCAGAAAAAAGTAACCATGCTATTGTAACCAAAATCTCAGGGTGGTAATATCAGAATTTTATTAGTGTGCCAACCGAGTTTTAAATTTTTAAATTCACGGGTACCGAAGATACTACCCGTATCATATATGATACACTAGGGTGGAGATATTTAATTATTTAATTGACTTTTGTGAAAATGTAAGTTTTATGATGCAATTACAGAACAACACATATTAGCGATCAAGCACGTATCCAGTAGGGGGTCGGGGGGGGGGGCGCAGTGCTCCCCCAATTCTGAGAAAGAGAGAGGATTTTTTCCATAAAAGGCCAAAAATTGCAAAAAATTTTCGCGCTTCCCGCAAATATGTCCTATTTTTAACATTATTTTTGGTTGCGCCCCCCCTCGACAAAATTTCTGGTTACGTCCTTGTTAGCGATAATAAAATGTGTCAAAACACTTGACACAGAGTCCAACGTTACATTTTTTACAAGATGACCTTGCCAGTGTTACACAATTTTCCGCTGCGCATCTTCTCCTTTTACCATTCGGTATTTGACAGTGTGGTCCATTCTGTCGTATCTAATGCCATCTGAAATCCGCAGTTTTGTTACAGTTTTCTTCCTGGACCTCTTGATTACACACCAAAAATCAAATATTCATCCACAATTGCTCGACGGAAATCCAGTTAGGTCATGCTTCCACCGGAAGATTTGTGCAAAATCCAGGCATTTTGTAAACATGCATCTATAAGCTAAGGAAATAGTGACCACCATCATTTTTGCTTCTTACTCCAAGCCGGTATCTACCGAAAATTTGATCCATTATATCTGTGCCTCCCATATATTTATTATATTCACCGATGAGAAAAGGTCGAGGTACCTGAATTTTAGATTTCGATGCTTGAGAATATCTTGAGGCTTTGGAAATTGGGATTACTCCAAAACTATTTGAAGCCAAATTTACGGCAGCGTTATCCTTCCAAGATACAATGATGTTTCCTCCTTTTGCATCACATTGGTAATAGTAGGCACCTCTTTCAGCTTTTATCAGGTTAGTACTACCCCCCAATGAACATTCTTTGGGTATTCGATCTTTTCGTAGAGATGCAGTACATCCATAACTTCGGATTTTCATTTCGGATAGTAAACTAATGCTGTTGAATAAATTGTCCACAAAAAATTGAAATGGCAACTTCTTCACATCATCATTTGCCAGGTAAACAATTACAACCAGATATAGTAAGCATAATTGCTATCAATACTTTGATATCTTCAGTAGTTATGTAGGGGTCCTATTCCATTTTGAAGACAGAGTAACTCTTGGGTTCGGATTGATGAGTATTATTACCTCTGAATCAAAAAACTGTTCGAATAATTGAACAGCACTTAGATTATTATACGAACTGTAGTCTGAGGGGGGAAAGTAACCCCAGAGCTAATTTGGGACAAGTCAGTTACATTCCAGACAGAAGGCAAGGCAGCCGTTGTAATTCCTTTTTGTGATATTTTTGGATTCGGAGGTTTCTTGGGTTTTTTGCTGGAGTTTGTGCGGCTTTTTTAGCTGGGGGGATTTTCCCTGGTCTTTGGGAGGAGGAGCTAGGCGAAACAGTGACAACTGGCTGTGGTACAGTGACTGTTGATGATAGGTCATCAATATCTTCATTATATCATCAACCGGATCATCAGTATATCTGTTCAATTTGTCCCATGGCTCTCAGCTGGTTACTGGACAAGTTGTCAATAAGTCCCCCTCCATCTTCATCAGCAGAGTCTTCTTCAGAGTCCACATTTGGGTCAGGAGTTCAATGTAAATTCTATCTATGTCTGGAAAATCATCATTTTCGAGCATGTCAACTAATTCAGCCACCATTAGGACCCTAGAGCAAGTAATTGTGAAATAATTATTATCGGGTCATTCCTACCGTATTATATATGATACGGAAGTGGATTTTCACTTCCGGAACGGAGGAGTATAACATTGGGACAAACACGACAGTTTTATGGCAGTCTTCAACCAATTTTGTACTGAAATAAAACAAAAAATTAAAGTGCAAAATTTTTTGAAAGTATTTAAAAAAATTTCAAAAATTTACCTGCTCCGCGCTGACATATTTTTTCGTGGGTCCGAATTCCGAAATCCGATATCTCGGAAACGGGAAGTCAAAACTCAAATCTGAAATTTTTGGTATATATCTAGAAAGTGTCTTGTACTACCCGCGTAAACTTACTATTTTGCATTGCCGCAATGTGAGAGTGATAACAGAATTTAGTTGTATATCTTATATGATACCGTAGGCTCTGAAGGGTTAATAAAATGTTTCTAAAGAATTCCAACAAAGATGTTTTTATTTAACTAAAAAAGGTTAAATCGAGTCATTAGCAACGGATTTATTTCAGCGCAGTACATCATTTGTGTGATTATGCACCCCTGAAAGATATTGTCCTCGATTCAAAAAAATCTGATCTACCTTCTTTTAATTTAAAGTGATTCCAGAAAATATTAGCCTGCTCCTATGGAAATAGCTAATGTGTGCCTAATATAAAATGAATTTTAATTGTATTTAGGAGAAATTACCATTAAAATTATTAATTTTTTAAGTTTTATAAAACCAGTATCTGCCAATTATTATGGGAGTAAAACTGCATGATTTAATAAAATGTTTCTAAAGAATTCCAACAAATATGTTTTTATTTAACTAAAAAAGGTTAAATCGAGTCATTACCCACGGATTTATTTCAGCGCAGTACATCATTTGTTTGATTATGCACCCCTGAAAGATATTGTCCTCGATTCAAAAAAATCTTAACTACCTTCTTTTAATTTAAAGTGATTCCAGAAAATATTAGCCTGCTCCTATGGAAGTAGCTAATGTGTGCCTATTATAAAAAGAATTTTAATTGTATTTAGGGAAAATTACTATTTAAATTATTAAATTTTGAAGTTTTAAAAAACTAGTATCAGCCAATAATTATGGGAGCAAAACTGCATGATTTAATAATAAGTTTCTAAAGAATTCCAACAAAGATGTTTCTATTTAACTAAAAAAGGTTAAATCCAGTCATTACCAATGGTTTTTTTTCGGCGCAGTACATCATTTGTGTGATTATGCACCCCTGAAAGATATTGTCCTCGATTCAAAAAAATCTTAACTACCTTCTTTTAATTTAAAGTGATTCCAGAAAATATTAGCCTGCTCCTATGGAAATAGCTAATGTGTGCCTATTTTAAAATGAATTCTAATTGTATTTAGGGAAAATTACTATTTAAATTATTAAATTTTGAAGTTTTAAAAAACTAGTATCTGCCAATTATTATGGGAGTAAAACTGCATGATTTAATAAAATGTTTCTAAAGGATTCGAACAAAGATGTTTTTATTTAACTAAAAAAGGTTAAATCGGGTCATTACCAATGGTTTTTTTTCGGCCCAGTACATCATTTGTGTGATTATGCACCCCTGAAAGATATTGTCCTCGATTCAAAAAAATCTTAACTACCTTCTTTTTATTTAAAGTGATTCCAGAAAATATTAGCCTGCTCCTATGGAAATAGCTAATGTGTGCCTAATATAAAATGAATTTTAATTGTATTTAGTTAAAATTACCATTAAAATTACTAATTTTTGAAGTTTTAAAAAACTAGTATCAGCCAATAATTATGGGAGCAAAACTGCATGATTTAATAATAAGTTTCTAAAGAATTCCAACAAAGATGTTTCTATTTAACTAAAAAAGGTTAAATCCAGTCATTACCAATGGTTTTTTTTCGGCGCAGTACATCATTTGTGTGATTATGCAACCCTGAAAGATATTGTCCTCGATTCAAAAAAATCTTAACTACCTTCTTTTAATTTAAAGTGATTCCAGAAAATATTAGCCTGCTCCTATGGAAATAGCTAATGTGTGCCTATTTTAAAATGAATTCTAATTGTATTTAGGGAAAATTACTATTTAAATTATTAAATTTTGAAGTTTTAAAAAACTAGTATCAGCCAATAATTATGGGAGCAAAACTGCATGATTTAATAATAAGTTTCTAAAGAATTCCAACAAAGATGTTCCTATTTAACTAAAAAAGGTTAAATCCAGTCATTACCAATGGTTTTTTTTCGGCGCAGTACATCATTTGTGTGATTATGCACCCCTGACAGATATTGTCCTCGATTCAAAAAAATCTTATCTACCTTATTTTAATTTAAAGTGATTCCAGAAAATATTAGCCTGCTCCTATGGAAATAGCTAATGTGTGCCTAATATAAAATGAATTTTAATTGTATTTAGGAGAAATTACCATTAAAATTATTAATTTTTAAGTTTTAAAAAACCAGTATCTGCCAATTATTATGGGAGTAAAACTGCATGATTTAATAAAATGTTTCTAAAGGATTCGAACAAAGATGTTTTTATTTAACTAAAAAAGGTTAAATCGAGTCATTAGCCACGGATTTATTTCAGCGCAGTACATCATTTGTGTGATTATGCACCCCTGAAAGATATTGTCCTCGATTCAAAAAAATCTGATCTACCTTATTTTAATTTAAAGTGATTCCAGAAAATATTAGCCTCCTCCTATGGAAATAGCTAATGTGTGCCTATTATAAAATGAATTTTAATTGTATTTAGGGAAAATAACTATTTAAATTATTAAATTTTGAAGTTTTAAAAAACTAGTATCAGCCAATAATTATGGGAGCAAAACTGCATGATTTAATAATAAGTTTCTAAAGAATTCCAACAAAGATGTTTCTATTTAACTAAAAAAGGTTAAATCCAGTCATTACCAATGGTATTTTTTCGGCGCAGTACATCATTTGTGTGATTATGCACCCCTGAAAGATACTTGTCCTCGATTCAAAAAAATCTTAACTACCTTCTTTTAATTTAAAGTGATTCCAGAAAAGATTAGCCTACTCCTATGGAAATAGCTAATGTGTGCCTATTATAAAATGAATTTTAATTGTATTTAGGGAAAATTACTATTTAAATTATTAAATTTTGAAGTTTTAAAAAACTAGTATCAGCCAATAATTATGGGAGCAAAACTGCATGATTTAATAATAAGTTTCTAAAGAATTCCAACAAAGATGTTTCTATTTAACTAAAAAAGGTTAAATCCAGTCATTAGCCACGGATTTATTTCAGCGCAGTACATCATTTGTTTGACTATGCACCCCTGAAAGATATTGTCCTCGATTCAAAAAAATCTTAACTACCTTCTTTTAATTTAAAGTGATTCCAGAAAATATTAGCCTGCTCCTATGGAAATAGCTAATGTGTGCCTATTTTAAAATGAATTCTAATTGTATTTAGGGAAAATTACTATTTAAATTATTAAATTTTGAAGTATTAAAAAACTAGTATTAGCCAATAATTATGGGAGCAAAACTGCATGATTTAATAATAAGTTTCTAAAGAATTCCAACAAAGATGTTTCTATTAACCCTTCAGAGCCTACGGTATCATATAAGATATACAACTAAATTCTGTTATCATTCTCACATTGAGGCAATGCAAAATAGTAAGTTTACGCGGGTAGTACAAGACACTTTCTAGATATATACCAAAAATTTCAGATTTGAGTTTTGACTTCCCGTTTCCGAGATATCGGATTTCGAAATTCGGACCCACGAAAAAATATATCAGCGCGGAGCAGGTAAATTTTTGAAATTTTTTTAAATACTTTCAAAAAATTTTGCACTTTAATTTTTTGTTTTATTTCAGTACAAAATTGGTTGAAGATTGCCATAAAAATGTCGTGTTTGTCCCAATGTCATACTCCTCGGTTCCGGAAGTGAAAATCCACTTCCGTATCATATATGATACGGTAGGAATGACCCGATAATAATTATTTTACAATTACTTGCTCTAGGGTCCTAATGGTGGCTTAATTAGTTGACATGCTCGAAAATGATGATTTTCCAGACATAGATGGAATTAACATTGAACTCCTGACCCAAATAAGGACTCTGAAGAAGATTCTGCTGATGAAGATGAAGGGGGACTTATTGACAACTTGTCCAGTAACCAGCTGAGAGCCATGGGACACTTCAAATTGAACAGATGATCCGGTTGATGATATAATTGATGAAGATGTTGATGACCTATCATCAACAGTCACTGTACCACAGCCAGTTGTCACTGTTTCGCCTAGCTCCTCCTCCAAAAGACCACGGAAAATCCCGCCCAGCTAAAAAAGCCGCACAAACTCCAGCAAAAAACCCAAGAAACCTCCGAATCCAAAAATATCACAAAAAGGAATTACAACGGCTGCGTTGCCTTCTGTCTGGAATGTAACTGACTTGTCCAAAATTAGCTCTGGGGTCACTTTCCCCTCTCAGACTACAGTTCGTATAATAATCTAAGTGCTGTTCAATTATTCGAACAGTTTTTTGATTCAGAGGTAATGGTACTCATCAAAACCGAACCCAAGAGTTACTCTGTCTTCAAAATGGAATAGGACCCCTACATAACTACTGAAGATATCAAAGTATTGATAGCAATTATGCTTACTATATCTGGTTATAATTGTTTACCTGGCAAATGATGATGTGAAGAAGTTGCCATTTAAATTTTTTGTGGATAATTTATTCAACAGCATTAGTTTACTATCCGAAATGAAAATCGAAACGAAGTTTTGGATGTACTGGAACTACGAAAAGATCGAATACCCAAAGAATGTTCATTGGGGGGTAGTACTAACCTGATAAAAGCTGAAACAGGTGCCTACTATTACCAATGTGATGCAAAAGGAGAAAACATCATTCTATCTTGGAAGGATAACGCTGTCGTAAATTTGGCTTCAAATAGTTTTGGAGTGAACCCAATTTCCAAAACCTCAAGATATTCTCAAGCATCGAAATCTAAAATTCAGGTACCTCGACCTTTTCTCATCGGTGAATATAATAAATATATTGGAGGCACAGATATGATGGATCAAATTTTCGGTAGATTCCGGCTTGGAGTAAGAAGCAAAAATGATGGTGGTCACTATTTCCTTGGCTTATAGATGCATGTTTACAAAATGCCTGGTTTTTGCACAAATCTTCCGGTGGAAGCATGACCTAACTGGATTTCCGTCGAGCAATTGTGGATGAATATTTGATTTTTGGTGTGCAATCAAGAGGTCCAGGAAGAATTCGAATATCATTTGAAAGTGTAACAAAACTGCGTATTTCAGATGGCATTAGATACGACAGAATGGACCACACTGTCATTCAAATACCGAATGGTAAAAGGAGAAGATGCACAGAGGAAAATTGTGTAACACTGGCAAGGTCATCTTGTAAAAAATGTAACGTTGGACTCCGTGTCAAGTGTTTTGACACATTTTATTATCGCTAACAAGGACGTATCCAGAAATTTTGTCAAGGGGGGGGGCACAACCAAAAATAACGTCAAAAATAGGACATATTTGCGCGAAGCGCGAAAAATTTTTGCAATTTTTGGAAAAAATCCTCTCTCTTTCTCCAGATTTGGGGGGAGCACTGCGCCCCCCCGACCCCCTACTGGATACGTGCTTGATCGCTAATATGTGTTGCTATGTAATTGCATCATAAAACTTACATTTTCACAAAAGTCAATTAAATAATTAAATATCTCCACCCTAGCGTATCATATATGATACGGGTAGTATCTTCGGTACCCGTGAATTTAAAAATTTAAAACTCGGTGGGCACACTAATAAAATTCTGATATTACCACCCTGAGATTTTGGTTACAATAGCATGGTTAATTTTTTCTGGGCTCTGAAGGGTTAAACAGAAAATGGTTAAATCGAGTCATTACCAATGGTTTTTATTCAACGCAGTACATCAATTGTGTCATGATGCTATACTATATACTATATACTATATACGCCTTTGATTTACAATCGTGTAAAACATTAAATGCGTTCACGCCGGAACGCAATGGAACTATAAGAATAGAATTAAATTTTAAAAAACCATTACCTTCAGTAACAGCATGTATTGTGTACATTGAAAGTCAAGCTGTTCTTTGTATAGATAAATTAATGAATACATATTTTCTGGAGGGATGAATACAAATGAAATTTATTCCTGTTTAACTTGTAATAAAAAATGGGATTTTGTTCAGTTCTACCATGTGACTTTTTAAATAGAGTTGATATAAATAAATTTCCAATTGCTCTTGTTGTAAACACAGACGAAAGTATTAACGGTAATTATGATGTATTATAAAAATATATTATTACTAATAATTAGTTGTAACATTAATTTTAAATTTAAAATGTAAATTTGTTTTGGCTAGGTGGATTACATTGGGTTGCTGTTTATATAAGAAATAGACGCTCTAGTATAGTATTTTAATATTATAGAAGCCACTTTATCAATTTTCAAAATAAACTAACTATGCAAGTAATATCTAACAACATTCAGCACCAGCCATTTGATACTAATACATGTGGAGCCTTTGGTCTCTACTTTATTGACAAGTGTATAAAAAAGTCACACTGTATAACATTAAATAATTGTCTATCAAATAATCTCTCTCTTAATAACAGAATTGTTAAGGATTTTACTCATAAAATTTATTCTAAATCTAAGCAAATACGAAAAAATTATTGTGTGCAGTGCTGTATTAACTTTTAACAAAATTAATAAACAAGTTTATTGAGTTTAACTGTACTTAGTGGGTCATTGCTGATATAGAAACAAAAATGGAAGGTGGGGTGGCGCGAAACCCGGCGGCTAGAACCGGCTAACGCGGGTTCAGCCCCTCCTATTCGGCGCTACCTCCTATCTCCTGCTGAATGATATTTAATTCAGATTGGTAATAGTGTCAAGATATCTACAATCAAAGAGCTCTATACAGACCCAAAGCAATATGGGGCATTTAGTGCAATTAGTTCATTCAAGACACATGTGCCTCATTCTACACGTGCCTTGGAAAAGGTTTTATCCACTGAACCTAGTTATTCATTGCATAAGAGGATTATTAAAAAATTTAAACAAGAAAAACAATTAGTTATTCAATAGATGATTTGTGGCAGGCCGACTTGGCATTTGTGACTCAATATTCTAAATATAATGGAGGGGTGAAATATTTACTTTTTGTTATCGACGTGTTGTCGAAATATCTTTGGATTATTCCCATAAAAAATAAAGGGGGCGTAACTACTACAGAAGCGTTCCGATCGATAATTGAAGACTCGGGTCGAGTTTGCAAAAAGTTACAAATAGATCAAGGTATATCAAGGTTTAATAATCTTATACTAAAGATATTTTTGGTTTTTTATAGGTACTGAATTCAGTGTATTTTTAAAAATGAGAAAGGAATACGGAATCAACCATTATCATACATATTCATTAAATAAGGCTAGTGTTTGTGAGCGTGTTATTCGCACGATATTAAATAGAATTCATGCGTATTTTACTCATAAAAACACATATCGGTATATTGATGTTTTGCAAAAAATTGTACAATCATATCTGCATACAAAACATCGTAGCATTGGCATGGCCCCTATAGAAGTTACTAGAGAAAATCAAATGCAGGTGTGGGATAGGTTATATTCTAAAGAGCCGCTTAAATTGATTGATGGTAAACCGAAATTAAAAGTTGGAGATAAGGTGAGAATATACAGGGCAAAATCGATTTTTAAAAAGGGTATACATAAATCTTGGACAGATGAAATTTTTGTAATAAGTGGAATAAAAATGTCAAATCCTATTGTATACTATTTACAAAGTTTATCAGGTGAGGATGTGCTCGGAAGATTTTGTTTTGCTGAAATGAATCAAATTCATGAGTAATGATTCACCTTATTTGTTTTAAGTGTATTAGAAATTATAGTTAGGTAGGCGGGTGGACTCGTCGTTGGTTGACTTAATTGGGCATTCGCATCACTCATTCATTGGCATTGACATCCGGTTATTGCAACTACTTGCGTTCAAGAGACAGTGACGATACCAAGTGACGATTGGACAACCGTACCTTTAGCTCTACGTACTGACTCACCCCCGCACAAAACTTTAATACGACAAGAAGCGGTCTTCGCATTCGTTCGATTTATCCGACTTGGAATTCGTCAATCAGCGATACATTTGGAACGAACGTAAGTTACAATTTATCATTTAAAATCCATTCAAATTATGATGGGGATCCTATATATCTATTAATATTTATGGATAAATTGGGGATAAAATGATTTGCGGCATGGCATTCTATGTGTTGTATGCGTAAAGTACAGTCTGAGGGGCGTCAACCATCGTGATTCAGTAATTTCGTAATTTCAATTTGTTTTGGGTATATTTCACGATGGTAATAATTTCGTTCAATGAAGAATCATTCGCATAATATGGGGAAATTATCATTTTGCAGTAAATAATTTTGGATTCGTCAAAAAATTTGTTTTTTCGTCGTATGTATGATTCGTATACATACCACGGTGATATGACTACAGTCTATACTCATACAATCCTTCAGAAATGCCGATAAATAATTTTGGGATGGTTATTTATTGAGTAATATAATTTAGAAACCATTGGTGATCATAATTTTAGGGATGAATATATACGTTAAATATTAAATATTATTTTGGGATTTTTCAGTGGTAATATTTATAGAAATTGGATTGTAGAGAAGGTGTAGAGAAGTTTGGCAATACTGTATTTGTATGCACTGGTTCATGCACATGAACAGACAGTGAATATCTCATTTTTGCTTAGTCAAATTCAGCTTTTGTTATTTCGTAATTAAAATTAAAAGTAAAATGAAATTTTTTTGCTGAAATTGGAAAGCTAATGTATACATAGCATGTTTCCATTCAATCCACTGTCTGTATTAGATCAACAATTTCGTTGTGCGTGATAATTACTAACTTTTGTTTCAGTAAACTTAAAATTTAAAGTAAACTCTGGCCAAATTTTTCAAATTTTCTCATATTGCCCTAATGAAACGTGTGCATTATATTATAGGCGTATGGTCTATAATACGGTGAAGCTGTGGGACGTTGTCTAACTCTCATAGGCTAAGCGACTTGGTTATGCTAAATCATTGGCGACAGTCTGGTGCCTTGAACTTTTCGTTCGTATCGCACTTCTGACTTTGGGACAATTGGAGACAATTCCAAGAAAGACAAGGTAGGAGTAGTGGCGACATTCAGATTTAGGCAGATTTAGTCAAATCTGACTGATGAGGTATTGGCCACTGAGAATGCAAAGTTAGTTTGCATTCTCTCAATACATTCTAATTTGTATGACTGATTTATCACTCACCTCTCAGTTTCTTCTGAGGAATGGCTGAATCAACATTAAAGTACGTTTCCCAAACGCTGACCAAAGTAACGCATAAGTTGGCTCGTAATGGATATTTTTATAGTTTGCGAAACACTTGTGGAGGAAATATTGGTACTGTACCCAAAGGGAGATTTGTGCTGCATCGTTAATTGAAAAAGAAAAGATGGGCTGTGAAAAACCACCAATGTGGAGATTAATTTAATTATGATGAAAGAACAAGAACGAACAGAAAATACACTTTTACGAATTGTAAATGGTATCTTCCCAATACGAAGGAGGCTATTGTATGCTAAAATAAACAACCCGAAAATATGGCAACAAAAGGTTTCCCTTTTTGAAATTTATAAAAATCGTTGCCATGAACTTGAAACAGTTTTACTATAATTTTAACTTTAATTTACTTCTGCCTATTTGATTACGTGATCATAATTATTTATGACTTGATAATGATAATGTTTGTTTTTATTGACCTAAAAAGCTATAATAAATGTAACTTGAACAGAAATAACACATTTTGCCAAATTATCCGCTTTTTTGCCAAATTATCCACAACGTTTTGCCAAATTATCCACAACGTTTTGCCAAATTATCCACAACGTTTTGCCAAATTATCCGACTTTTCAAAAAAAATTTTTGCCAAATTGACTTTTGCTAAACTGACCTACCACCGTTTTCGAATGCATACAAGTAAATATTAAATGAAATTTAAACATTTTTATTAAAGTGCTTAGCCCATATTTATAGAGAGGGCTATAAAAACACTTTTATGCACATAAGACAATCGAGTATCAGCAGCAACCTCCTGGATAGCCATTTGGGAAATAAACTTTTCGCTCGTTGCCAAAAACGTAAAAATGAGTTTCCACTTTCTCATTCTGTATTCCAATGACCTCTGCAATAGAAATAGTAATAACTGTTTGCAGTACTCTAATGATTCTCTTGCCTTCTGTAGATTCGTCATTTTTTTTACCGGTTTCCATTCCGAACTTTTGCAATGCACTTTCTGATATTTCTTTTATTCCTTCATCATAGAAATTGACCAATGGATTAGTTTTCAATAGGCTGACCATCCGTCCCGTTTTTAACGGGATCGTCCCGTTTTTGGTGACCTGTCCCGGCGTCCCGAAAGTGTCCCGTTTTCAGAAACGCGTCCCGTTTTTTAGAAAAAATTGAGTAATATCTAATTTAATGACTACTACGAACGAAAAAGAAAAATTTTGACTGAAAATAACAAAATTTTGCGCGCTTCGCGCGATTAATGGTAAAACTTAATGGCAATCTACAATATATTGGCTTTTCTCAACAAAACGACCTAACATTTTCATGGTTCGCAAAATTGTTTGGAAACTTTAAGCCGTTTTAGGGAAAATAAACGCTCATCGTACGATTATGAGGAAATTGTAAACCATTTTTTGCAAACAAAACTTAAAATTAAACAGCTTCGCGCGAATTATAATTGTCTTTTATGGTTATTTTAGGGCACAAATAGCTTAAAATTATCGCGCGATTAAATGCCATTTTTTAAAATGTTGGGCAAAAGTATCTTAAAATTAACGCGCTTCGGGAAAATATTCCTAAAATACATGGTTAAATGGCATTACCCCTGTCAAAATCGACTTCTAAATACTGTGATGACCATGGGCTGAATAAGCAATTAGTCATTATCACATTACTTAGAAATAATTATTGTTAGAAAATAACAATTATGTAAAACACACACATGACACATCAGGATATTGCGGTACCCACATCCTATAGAATAAACAGGACGGGCGCTGGCCGGAGATGGTTAAAGCAAGACAGCCAATGAGAAAAGGGTACAAACATCTAGAAAAGGCGTCGGCCACGGGTATATAAGGAGCCCGTCATTGGAGAACAGAAAAAAAAGGAGGAGAAAAACGACAGAGGACTGACGACAGAGAACAGAGAAGAGGGACACTGAGAGACGACAACGACAAGACACCCGATACAGGGCACGAGAGAACAGGAGACTAGGCACTCGAGACACACAATAATCCAGACACGGGGCGACAAGAGAACCAGCGAACACATCAGGGATAACGGAGGACCAGCGGAGAACCAGCAAGAAGATAACGGAGAGCCACGACAGACAACGGAGAACCAAGGAGGAACAACCAGTAAAACTGACCTGATAGGCAGTCGGTCGGGAGCGGAGCCAGAGGAATCAAGTTGGGACTACGAAACGCACAACACAAACAATCACATTCTAAACTCTAAAAGCAATAAAGATTAAAACTCCACAAAATAACATCCAAAATTCATTCTCATTAAAAACACATAGACACCGAACAGAAGAGGCAGAATCTACCTTCGGTCAAAAAGAATATATTTTAAAGGCCAATTAAGACCGACCCTCACATGGCGCGGACTCGGAGCCTTTTCTTCGGTTGATCGTGCTTCTTTTTCTTCCCTAGTAGGGAGGGGGACACATTCGTGTCACAAAATTCCCCTGATATTTCGAACATTTTCAGTGACTAAGTGAACCAACTTTGAAAAGTGACCATTATGAACTCCGACATGAATGTGAAACAATAACAATCAGTGACAACGATAATATGATTATGGAGCAACTTATGAAACTCACTCCGCAATTATGGAAGCCTGCAAACAGTAAACCAAATAAGAATACTACAACACCAAAGCTAAGTCTTTTTAAAACATTCGATTTATTTATTTTCATGACTCATGGTAGGGTGATCATTCATAACAAGGTACAAAACTCATTGATAAACGTACATAACCTCATTACAACATAATCATTAGTAAAACAGTTATGGCATATTAATTTCAGACGTAAACAATTTTTAGAGTAAAACCTTATTCCATCAAATCATTTAACGCAGACAAAATCACGGAAGACAATAGGTTATCGTCAGCAGGGTTCACTACTTCTCCCGGGTCAGACCATTGACCCTCAGGGGAAGCCTCCAATCTGGAGGGCCCTAACAGTCCCCATTGGGATCCGCTAGCCTCACTAGGAAAGGGAGAAACCGGCTGTTGAAGCAATTCGTCTGCCAACACAGCCATTAAACTGGGAGAAACGTCTCCAACATTTAGGAGTTAACTTCAATAGGACCCTCCTCTACTCCGACCACCGGCGGAGCTGAGGAAGCATCTGATGCCGATTGTGGAGACACAGCATCCACACTCCTCGCGACGGGAACAGCTACTCTCTGCAACCTAACTACAGGCACCCGGAGCGGCTTACAATTGCCACTCATACGGTGACGCTTTAGGTTTCGGGCTATCATACGTAGGCCGCAGAGAGAGCAATCCGCTCGCGTATTCAACCTTACCCTCTCCGGAGGAGGCCTGCACACCCCCACTTCTGACTCCTCCTCACTCTCAGAGGAGGACCCCAAATTGCTGGGGACATATTCCTCATCAGAGGTATCCTCTGAATCCTCACTGGCAAGCGTTTGCATCCCGTTTTCCTGAGATACTTCGCCAGCCACCTCGAGTACAGAACAGTGTGGTATTACGTCTATTGTACTCGAAACAGGCCGTGAATTTATCTGTAGGGCTGTAGAAGTAGAAGCCACAGGTTCACTTGGCGAAACAGCCCGGATTTGGGGAGTCACCGGCTCAAATAGAACGGAGACACAGCTGCTTCTGGGGCAGCTCCTTCTCCCATTCAAAAGCCAGTGAATCCAACAAGTCACGAATAGTTTCAAAATCTTTGAAACCATTCTTCATCTTAGTAACCATTGGATCCACCTGCCTCAGGGCTGAAGGATTTCCAATAGACCGTAAGGTCTGCCACAAGTGCCAGGATGGCCTGAGAGTTGTACTCAGGAGTCCAACCTCTCAACAACTTCACTACTTAGAATGTCATCAGGATGACGACACGAGCAAAAATTGCCAGTAAAAATTAGAGCGATAAATAGAACAGACGGGACATCCCTTCGTGCCGTCATGTTCATACCTTAACTAGAACCCCAGACATAATTTCCTGGGAAGGTTACTAACACATTTTTCATATCCAAACGGGCAGTATAAACGGCCACGTTTGCTTCAGAAAAATAAGGATCTTGCAAAGAACCAACCCTCATGGGAGGGAGGATTGGAGCATACATTATCAGCAATAGGTAAATGGCCCAATGCAAAACGTTCGAGAACCGGTACATCCCTTCGGGCTATAGTCTTAAAAACTCTAGGAGCCCCCTTTACCAAAGAATAGTAGGAGATATTAGAATGACCGGTTCCCCGAACAGAATTTATTGTATTAGGGCATTGAACCTCTAAATAATCGGCTGGGATAGCCGCGGACTTACTAGAAAAGGGCAACGAACGATAACAAATTGTCTCCCCATTTAGAAAGCGATAAACATTAGGATTAGTATCAGGAACTACCCTGTTTACTCTTGAGGAAGTTATAGACAAATCCTCATAGCTGGTTACCTCGTTCTTTAGTTCGGTGACCACAATATTACAATCGTTATACCTTTTTACATAATTACAACTAACCGGTATCTGCAGACCGGAAGGACATGCCTCTAGAAAGACGCCAGATTGTGAAGCAATTTCCAATACGCAGAACCAGGCCATCTCCATTCAGCTCCTCCAGCTGACGTGATAAGCGAGTGAGGTCTCGCAAATCTTCCGTAGAGGGCTTCACATGCCAAACCCCACCCACCAGAGTACGCGATAATTCGCTCCTTGAATTCTACAGTAAAATAAAAAGGAAAAGGGAAAATTTTAAAGAAACATAACACTGATAAAGGCAATTATGAGCGTAACTGAAAATTTATGTTTCACTTACCATTATCTATGACTGCAGAGAGTACTTCCTTATTCAACCAGAAATGTAACCACCAAGGCAAACAACCAATCTAGAAGAATTACAAGGATTTAGTACATAAAACCTTTTTAGGATAACATTCCTTGACTCAATGATAAATAAAATCTTTTATAAATCAATTACCTCTATGATGTAGAAAACAGTTTTGCGCATAAAACGAACGCCAGAAAATGACCAGAAAATTACGTCGAAGAATATTACAATTAATCCTCTCACGCATAAGACCAAACAACAATAACTTAAAAATAAAGCGCATATTTAGTTAACAAGCTCTTTAGTGAAAATTATCGCATTTTGTCATTGACAATTTTCATAAAATTCCACAGAAAAGAGGACTGTGCACAGGTTTATGAAAATACATGTAACTCAATAATTTACTCAACTCATAATCATGCGATAAACTTTTCGTAGGGAATGGGATTCTTAGAATTTGTCCCGGCTGTAACTTAAGATAAGACAGACTAGCAATTTCGCTAACTATACATAGGGAACGGAAACGAATTGATTAGCTTATAAAGCCGTACTCACTTGAGAGACACCCAGGACAATGGTTTCTTCTTGATTAGAAATCACCACTTTAAACCAAAGCTTAATAACATACTAGAAAAGCAGTAAGATTTCCTTCCTTAAGTTCATAGAGACTTGAATAATTGGTTGGATATCGGCCGAATGTGGTGACACCGCCAACATGGGTATGGTACATCCACTTGGTTAAGATAAGTAAATAAATTAATAATTACATATTTATTACAACCATGCTTATACGAAAAGTCAAACTTTGTTGATACGACGAGCAGCGTCTTAAAATATTGCACTTCGATGACCGACTAAGACGTGCACCGTCAATAAAGATTGCGAAGACCAGGGCAACCGCTCTGTGACTCCGACTAAGACGTGCACCGTCAATAAAGATTGCGAAGACCAGGGCAACCGCTCTGTGACTCCGACTAAGACGTGCACCGTCAATAAAGATTGCGAAGACCAGGGCAACCGCTCTGTGACTCCGACTAAGACGTGCACCGTCAATAAAGATTGCGAAGACCAGGGCAACCGCTCTGTGACTCCGACTAAGACGTGCACCGTCAATAAAGATTGCGAAGACCAGGGCAACGCCGCTCTGTGACTCCGACTAAGACGTGCACCGTCAATAAAGATTGCGAAGACCAGGGCAACCGCTCTGTGACTCCGACTAAGACGTGCACCGTCAATAAAGATTGCGAAGACCAGAGCAACCGCTCTGTGAATTCCGCGATACGCCAAAATAATACAATGCTTGAAACCGATATCTATACATTAAACCAAACTAACTTATTGCTTATTGCTAATGACCCGCCCAGCGGCTTGCAGCCTAAAAGCATAATTAAGAAGCTATCGCTTCAGCGCAAATGCTCAACAAACGCTTAGGGACGCTCTCACAAAGTAACAAAATAAACCGCTTAACAGTTAGCTTTTAATGAAAAACCTTGAGATTCTCTTTCTTTTTCAGATTCCGGGCATCCGTTTTCCGATATCCACCAAAACATAGAGCAATTGATAGATAGATATGGCAGCTTAGATAGTGAAATGAGAAACTACCAACATGAGTCATATTATTATTGTTATGTCTTACCATGTTATATTCACGAACTCCGATTAATGCACTCTCCTTTATCTAACTTTCTCTTCAGGCATTCACCTCTTACAACACCTCAAAATATCCGGAGGACGCTAGCCCATAATGGACACTCATCAACTCCATAGCCACCACGATGCAATACCAGAGGAAGACAGCGTTAATACCACCACCAGAACTGTTATAGATCTAAGACGTTATAATTCGAACATACTTGTAATCTTTATTTCACCCACATTTGTAAGAATTACCATCTTTTATTGTTCATAGTCAACATGTCAATTAAGTTAGGATTTATTTCCGGACACCCGGCCAGGTTTTTGTTCCTTCATCGTTTATGTTTGTAGATAAGGTTTTCCCTGGACCCATAGCCAGAATTGGGGGTAGTCCGATTTTTGTACTACGTTTACTTTTAACCATTGTTTACCTCAATACTTGTTACTCTGTTCAATTTATCATCAAGTGGCCTAAGTTAGGGCCCATGGTCATTTCTTTAATCTTAATTTTCCCCTATAGTTGAAAATTCAGAATAAGAAGGGGTAGTGTGATGACCATGGGCTGAATAAGCAATTAGTCATTATCACATTACTTAGAAATAATTATTGTTAGAAAATAACAATTATGTAAAACACACACATGACACATCAGGATATTGCGGTACCCACATCCTATAGAATAAACAGGACGGGCGCTGGCCGGAGATGGTTAAAGCAAGACAGCCAATGAGAAAAGGGTACAAACATCTAGAAAAGGCGTCGGCCACGGGTATATAAGGAGCCCGTCATTGGAGAACAGAAAAAAAGGAGGAGAAAAACGACAGAGGACTGACGACAGAGAACAGAGAAGAGGGACACTGAGAGACGACAACGACAAGACACCCGATACAGGGCACGAGAGAACAGGAGACTAGGCACTCGAGACACACAATAATCCAGACACGGGGCGACAAGAGAACCAGCGAACACATCAGGGATAACGGAGGACCAGCGGAGAACCAGCAAGAAGATAACGGAGAGCCACGACAGACAACGGAGAACCAAGGAGGAACAACCAGTAAAACTGACCTGATAGGCAGTCGGTCGGGAGCGGAGCCAGAGGAATCAAGTTGGGACTACGAAACGCACAACACAAACAATCACATTCTAAACTCTAAAAGCAATAAAGATTAAAACTCCACAAAATAACATCCAAAATTCATTCTCATTAAAAACACATAGACACCGAACAGAAGAGGCAGAATCTACCTTCGGTCAAAAAGAATATATTTTAAAGGCCAATTAAGACCGACCCTCACAATACAATACTGTATGGTGTCCCGTTTTCCCTACGTCAAATTATGGTCAGCCTAGTTTTCAATTCGCAATCGTCGCTGGTGAAAACGGATTCTCTTCCTGAGAACTTTTTCAGTTGTTTTTCTAACAACGCACAACTATCGTAATTTTATGACAACACTTTCCAATCGACAGAAAGTGCTTGATACTTTTTCAGGAAGCCAGAGCCAGCACATCCTGGGCAGCTTTGACGCCCTAATCCATTGCAGTGAAAGCAATCTTTCTTTCCCCGACCGCGACAAGAACAATCTCGCTTTTCATCGAATACTATACTAAACCCGGCAAGTACCCCAGAGCCGCCGCGCCCTGGCGGGCGGCTTTAGGGGACATCTCTATCTAGATGTCCCCCAGAGCCGCCCGCCCGTCAGATTTGGGGATCTGGTCCTGCGGGCGGGCGGCTCTAAGGGGCTCTACAGCCGCCCGGGCGGCGCTAGGGGACTTCACTATCTAGATGTCCCCTAGGACCACCCCGCCCGAGCAGGCGGCTGTGGGGGACATATCTATCTACATGTCCCCTAGGGCCGCCCCGCCCGAGCGGGGCGGCGCTAGGGGATATCTCTATCTAGATGTCCCCTAAAGCCGCCCGCCTTTCTCTAAAGAAATGAATTCACCATCAAAATAAATAAAATACCCAAAAAATAACTAAAATAGCCACTAAATAACTAAAATAGCCACTAAATAACTAAAATAGCCACTAAATAACTAAAATAGCCACTAAATAACTAAAATAGCCACTAAAAAACTAAAATAGCCACTAAATAACTAAAATAGCCACTAAATAACTAAAATAGCCACTAAATAACTAAAATAGCCACTAAATAACTAAAATAGCCACTAAAAAACTAAAATAGCCACTAAATAACTAAAATAGCCACTAAATAACTAAAATAGCCACTAAAAAACTAAAATAGCCACTAAATAACTAAAATAGATTATAGGAAAATCAAGTTAAAAATCTTATCCATTGTTGGGGCCAAGTGTTCAGTATAGTGCCCAGCGCTGTAATGGATCTATACCGTATTATCTAATTTCGTTTACTGATATGCTTACCTACGCAATACTGATAAGGTCTTATTGATTTCTTAGTCAGAGTTATTTATTTTTGTATACATGTAATGGCAGACAAATGTTTACTATTTCATCTTTTACCCAGTTTATTCCTACAGATATTTAATACCCTAATTTAATTTTCATAGGAAAATGACATATTTAAAATATTATGAGACAGTTTGTTTCGTCGTAATCACTCTATAATATAAACGTGATCGAAATATTTTTTGTATGTACGGATGTTTGTATGTACGCCATATATATAAAAACTGTACTATAAATAATCTATATACAGCATTGTCTATACCGTAAATGTTTTCGTTCTTGTGATTGGTGGGAGTCATGAGCGGAGCCCTTTTCCGCAATCTTTTAAACTGAACTGCAATATATTTACTTGTACAGTGACTACAACCAGTGACTAAAACCCCATCTTCATATGAGAATATGAATTTTTTAGCCATGTCATATGATTTTGATTGTAGATTTTCTCAATGCTTCATATAGATTATTTATATAGTTGATATATATATTTGGTTTATTTGCTAAATATGCTAAATTCCATCCAGATGGAACTTGGTTTTATGCATACACACTTGCACGGTGATAAAATTATGAGCGTGACTGTTGTGCGACGTGGTTGATGAAACTCCTTCCTTCAATTAATGTTTTCAATAACGTACCCCAACAACACGTACCTTCATGTGCTAAATTTAGTACATGGAGGTATGTGTTGGGGTACATTATTGAAAACAATTCAATATACCATGCCTTGTTATTTTATACGCAGGAAAATTTAAAATTTGGCTATTCATATTGAAACTATATTTTTCAATGGACCAGTTGGCTATTCAATCAGCGCTCCATCAGCGAGACACCACGACATTAAAAAGATGGACCTGAAGCCGACTTTTGGCCGACCGCCTAATGGTTTATGAACGCTGCGGCGGACCGAAACTCGGCTGTTGTGTCTATCTTTTTAATGTCGAGGAGTCTCGCTGAAGGGGCTCTGATTGGATAGCCAACTGGTCCATTCGTAAATGATTTTAAGCTAATATGAGGTTAAAAATGTTTTACGTCTTAAATAGAAAAGCTAAGTCCATTCTTAAATAGAAAATATTCAGAGCGGATTGAAGTTGTAAACAATGTTTTTATTTCAAATGTGTACGTTTTGAATGTGCCACCTATGTGTTAAAGAGATTTATTATCATAAAATTATGACTTCTAATATAACACCTTTTGATTTCCATACATTTCCCAGTTTTCCTAATTTTCGCAGGTGACTAATAAAGGCCATTTTAGACTCATCCTATTCTATCATCATCATGCTTGGTGACGTCAAAATGAGGTCATGTCTCATTTGAAACATTTTTAGTAGATTTAAAATCAACTGATATGACGTCAAAAATCGTGATGATGATAGGAATAATAGGATGAGTTTAAGTAACCCTTAACAAATGAGTATAGAATATTTATTTAATGTGATGCCATTTTCGTTGGTCAGTCATGAATGTCATGGAAGTTGACATTTTCCTTGCATTGTCACTATACATTAATGGTAGTATGGTAGTATATGTAATTAGTTACTCCAAACCCGGAGTTAAAAATTTTTCTAAAACTTCACCTTATTGCGACCATGGGCTAATATTTTTGTGTTGGAATTGTATTGTGAGACTATCGGTCTGGTCACATTTTCGACTTGGGGTATATAAAGTTACGTCTACGTTACTCAGACTCATCATTATGCATACTGCCAAGCATAGATGTAAGCATCCCATCCATTTTACCCAACATCCCCATCCAGGTGTTTGGATGGGCTGGAAGGGATGTGTTGGTGATGGCTGTATTGGATGGATTACTTTATTTGAAAACTGGTGATGGGCTGATTAGATGGATTACTCTATTTGGATATTGGTGGTGGGCTTAACGGGATGGTTTAGCTTATTTGGATGTTGGGGATGGGTTGGATAGGATGTTGATTTTTTCTTGGGTGTTTGGTGATGATGGGATGCATGAGGTTGGATGTTCCATCTTTACCATTGGATGGGATGTTTACCTACAACTTACACCTATGCTGCCAAGTGTTATTCTGTTTTATCCGAACAATCAAATAAACTTCTTCCCCTCACGCACCAGGTGGGTGAGGGGAAGAAGTTTCTGAAATACATTCTATCCATCTTACAATATTGCCCCGGAATACACACTAGCTTTATTTATAACAGGGCCTGGGCCCTGTGACCGGCTATTATTTTTTAATGTGCCTGTAATATGATTAGACATACATATGCTTATTTTATCTAATCATCAATATCACCAATTACACATGATCAGGCTTTATCAATACATAATATAGTTTATCTGCACCATATTGAAATAGAGCAAAATTATTATAATGCATACAGATAACTTTAAATATGCTAAAAGTCACTTCTTTATCTACTGCATTACGAAACCCTTTGATGCTATCACCAATGGGTTTTATAAATATGTTTTTTCTGATTCCTAACCTGGAGATATTTATCGTCAATATTATTCCTAATATAGTAATTCCCTGACTTTGTTTGCAGTTTTTATTTTTTGTTAACCGTAATTTACATAATAGCAAAAATCTTTATATTATATTGTTATGTTCTGTAAGGTCAAATAGAGGTTCTATAAATAAAGTCAAAATTTGATAATTGTTGCAACTTCATAAGGTTAAATGGAGTCAATATGTAGTAGTAATTGAATTGAAATACATCGTATAGATAAATACTTCATGATTTTATTATGCGTTTTAGCGATGAAAGCGTCACTCATACTCATAAGCTGTCAAAAACACTCGAACATTGTCATGCATGCAATATCATTAAATCGGCTTAACTTTTTACTTACCTCCTGCCTTTTTGCAGCAATGCAAATTGCTAGTATTTGCGTTAAGTATATTATTATCCATACACCAATAATGTTTTCAATAATGTACCTCAACGGATACCTTCATTTGCAAAATTTAATACATGGAGATATGCACTAAATCACATTACAATGCAATGGAGTCGTACATTAATGAAAACATTAATTAATTTTTCTATACCAGAGTATAACTTGTATTGTATTTATTGTAATTTATGGATACAATAACACAAAAGTAAAAGCACCGAATCAACCAAAAAGCGCCAAAGATGTAGAATCATGATTTTACTTCAAATGTTAAATATTTAATGTAAATTGCAGAATTTAATGGTTTGCAATCATTTAAATGATGACACTGCTCACTGGTACAGCTCTAAGGATTTCTCTGAGTATACTACAGTGTTATATTATTGCATCGTTAAATATAGGCTTGCGTAGCTTTTGTGTGACTGAATCCCCTGAAACCATACGTACATTTATTTTGTATGACTTTTCATAACTATGAATCCATATGAAGTTAAGTGTAATCAATACAGGTGTTGACATTTTATTTATTATGCCTCTTAAAGCTGCATCCCTAAGCAAGCCTTATAGTAGAGCATTATTACTTCAGTAACAAATTAATGTACAAGGTATCACTCTATAATATAATCGTGTTTTTCGAGTTGCGCTGTGAAAAATTCCGTAGATATATTTGTTTATATGTGTTTATGTGGTAAATCCCAACAAATATGTATATTTCATAACAAAGCAGTTCATGCCTTCTATATGCAAATATTTTCAGCTTTCGGACCAAAAAATTACAATCAAAAGCATTCAATTTTTTAATTGAAAGCTATATTGACAATTAAGGCTAACTTGATCTCAAAATGGTCCATTGTCAATTAATAGCAGTATGCATAATCGCGAATCAGAATACCGTAGACCCTTAGCCAAGTGATCATGATGGGTGATCACCACGGAGCAAGCATGTATAAGGGAATTTGACCAAGGGGGTGGGCACAAAAATATACTTGGAAAATGAGGACAGGTTCGATTTTTTGGTTTTTAACCTTACAAAAAATAGCTTTTTCTGAAAATTTAGGGGGGTCGCCCACCCCTCTAGATACGTGCTTATACCGGAGTAAGTTACCAATGCCCACATTTCAATTTCAAAACAAAAATTTTTGAAAGAAGACAGTGGTTGCACAAGTACCTATCATAATCACTCTTTTACTTAAACCCAAAAAGTTGATTCGGATTTAGTAAGGCGAAGTTTTGGAATAATTTTTGACTCTGTATGAATGTTAAATACCTCTGGCCCACTAAATCAGAAACCGCGACTAGGTCAATTGGAATTAATTATAAAACATCTATGCAACTGAATTACATTCTACTTAAATCGTACAATACTGCCCCGGAATACATACTAGCTTTATTTCTAACAGGGCCTGGGCGCTGTGACCGCCTAGTAAAATTATACTTCCTATAAATACAAAACAGATCAACCTATGCACCTTATGTAAACCATATTATCACGACTCTTAGGATGAGGTCGCAGCGCCCCTCTAAATCTGAAACAAGCTTAATTTGTGCTTCCAAAAAATGGTCAATAACTGTAACCACCTTCCTTCCCACTCAGCCAAATTTCTGGATGCTTCCCTGCGATTCTGGTAGCTTATTCTGTGACAGCTAGGAAATTTTGGACCTAGTATAAAAGGTAACAATTGCATGAATGAAGAATATTTTATTCATTGCAGTTTGCAAAAGTAGTTCACCAATTCTTTTGAGTATTGGCTTGTTTGAAGATTATTTTGACGGCACTCGTACTACATTTAGTCAGGCCAGAGTCCCAAATAAGTTATTTTGGCGTCGGCTACTCTCAGTACGTGAGAAGTAATTGGGCTCTATGGAACTCATATACTTTGGACGAAATCAAATAAATGCTGAATATCATCCTAACAAATTACAATACTGTTTCTTAACGGAATGGGAGTTGCAGATGAGAAAACTGAAAACGGAGCTTGTTTATTTTCTTTTGAAATGGTAAATGTAACCTATTTTGCCTATGTTTTGAAACGATTTTAAGGATTTTTTCTCTTGGCACTAAAACGCTAAATACCTATTGTTTAGAAGTAAATGCATAAAGTAGTATACATTGCAAAGGACGATAATAAGTAATCGAGACAACAAATAGTTCTTTTAAAGCTTTAATATCATATGGCAATATTCATAAATACATTCGAATTTAGATGTAGTGGTTTCTAATTATTTCTCGGAATTACGATTTTTTCGACCTATACAAAATTTTCAAAAAGTTGCATGTTGTACCAATTAAGTAAATGATTGACATCAGTATTATCGTTCCGCTGCCACAGTCCTCTCTTTGTATTCGAAAGACAATCGATCATATGTTGCAATACAAAGGCTTAACGTCAGCTCAAGCTTCGAGTCGAGCAAATCAACGTGGGAGGTCCATTGTAATGCAACATATGATCCATTGTCTTTCAAATACAAAGAGAGAACTGTGGCAACGGAACCATAATAACTAATAGTAAGAGTGATTAATATATACAGCATTAAATTTAAATTAAAAAATTTCGGAAAGTATTTACCTTTAGGCTTAGGCTTAGCCTTTCCCTTTTTCTTCTTCTGGTCAGATTTTTTTTCCTTTTTCTTGTCAGCATCTATTCCAAAATTAAAATCATTTTATAAAATTGCTTTAACGTGTCTTGAGTAAAAATGTTAATAAAAAAGAACTACTAAAAGTCTTACTCTTTTTCTTCTTTGGTTCATCTTTCGAAGCCGCAGCCGATGCTTCTAAATATGAAATTTAAATCAAAGTCAAAATTACTGATTATTTTGCTGTTAATTTAAATGTATAAACTATATATTCTTGATATAAAAATACATTTATATGCACTTACTATCTTTAGCTTTCCCAGCTCGTGCCTTTTCATGATCGAGTGCCTTCTTTTTTCTTTCTAAAAATAATTTTGAACAATTAAAACAGAGCAGTCTATAATTTTTCTTTCAAGCAATTAGTTTTAATATAATGCTATTGAAATTGAAATAGAAAAATTGTTTCATAAAAGAAAAAGTAAAGCGAAAAATTAATACTTACCTTGTTCTTCATCGTCGGAATCTGAATATTCATAATAATCATCCTTCCGTTTACTATTATCTTTTTTCCCTCCCGAACCGCCACTTCCACTTACAGAGGCCACTAAAATTAAAAGAAGTTATAAAATACAATAAAGTGCAAACAAACAAATAATTTGAAAAGGTATCTATATAAAAATTATGTAAAATAGGTTACTGATGTTGAAACCGTCGCACAATCACAAATACCACCAAAGCAAACCAAAGCAACTTTGAAAAGACCGCCGAACATTCCGCTCTGTCAGTTGGCTATTCACGCAGCTCCCCATTAGCAAGGCACTAAGAGACTCAGTGTTGGCAAGTGTTTAAATCCACATATGGTCAAATTGGACGAAATGGACAAAATGGCCTGGTCGAAATTGAGGCAATAAGTGGCTAAAATGGAAGAAATGGACGATACCCTTTTGGGCACGCTGAGACATTTACTTCAATAGTCAACAACATACAAAAGCTCTCAAACTTGCAGTTAAAAATCAGTAGAATGTGCCATTTTACGGTTTGCTGTTACTAGATCATTGTTTAAAACTTCCACATCCAAGCCTAAAAACTTCCGCGGAATACCAAGTGTGGTACCATTGTACCACATAGCAAAACCCAATGTGTTACATTTGTACCACACCTAGATAAATACAAACGTTCAGCGTATAGTCGACATAACAAATAATTTAGGTTTTCGCCGGGTTATAGTCGACAATAACAAATTATGTTGCATTCTGCTGGTATAATCGATGCTTACAGATTAATTTTCATTCTTTCGGCTAATAGTCGATGCTTACAGATTAATTTACATTCCGTCGGCTTATATTCGGTGGTTACAATGTAATATGCATTCCTGCAGCTTATAGTCGATGATTATAATATAATATTAATTCTGCCGGATTATAGTCGATGATTACAATTCAATATACATTCCGTCGGCTTATAGTCGATGATTACAATTCAATATACATTCCGTCGGCTTATAGTTGATGATTACAATATAATATTCATTCCGTCAGATTATAGTCGATGATTACAATTTAATATGCATTCCGTCGGCTTATATTCGACGCTAACAGATTAATTTACATTCCGTCGGCTTATATTCGACGCTAACAGATTAATTTACATTCCGTCGGCTTATATTCGGCGGTTACAATTTAAAATGCATTCCGTCGCTTATAGTCAATGATTACAGTTTAATATGCATTCTGTCGGCTTATAGTCGATGCTTACAGATTAATTTACATTCTGTCGGTTTATACTCGGTGATTAAAATTTAATATGCATTCTGTCGGCTTATAGTTGATGCTTGCAGATGAATTTGCATTCTTTCGGCTAATAGTCAATGATTACAATTTAATATACATTCTGTCGGTTTATAGTCGAAGCTTACAGATTAATTTACATTCCGTCGGTTTATATTCGGTGATTAAAATTTAATATGCATTCCGTCGGCTTATAGTTGATGCTTACAGATTAATTTGCATTTTTTCGACTAATATTTGATGATTACAATTTTATATACATTTTTTCGGCTTATAGTCGATGCTCACAGATTAATTTACATTGCATCGGATATAGTCGGTGATTACAATTTAATATGCATTCCGTCGACTTACAATCGATGGTATAAATTAATTTGAATTCTGTCTCTTGTAGTCGTTGATTACAATTTAGTTTAAATATCTGTCGGCTTACAGTCGACGATAGCAAACTAATGTCCATTTTTTCGGTTAGTAGTGTAAGAATAAATTTTATTTATATTCCGTAGGCTTATATTCTACAATAGAAAATTAATTTGCCTACTAGCATTGCATTGATTGTATTAATTTACTAATTATTTACCATTTATTCTCGCCTACATGGCAGTATCCAATGTGTGGTACAATTGTGCCACTCCAGATAAGAAATCATCTTTGTGGTACATTTGTACCATATTGGATGCTGCCATGTTAGCGATAAGTTTCTCGGCCATAAAAAATTGAAAAAATCAAAAGAATCTCAAAATATTTTTAAAAATTGCAAAATAATATTCCTGACAGGTACCTTGGTTTTTGTAAACTTTTGACTTTCAAAATATTTTGGTTTTCATTTGTTTAGTCTAAAGCAACTTAAGACTGATTTAGTCCATCCATTTCTTCCAGTGGCGCGGACGAAATACAAAAAAGTGAACGAAATGCCAACGCTGACTAAGACATTAAAAAGATAAACACGGCAGCCGGGTCACAGTTAGGCCGAGGCGGTTGTATCGTGTTGTGTATTATAGTATGCACGTTAGTTTTCTGAATAGACCTCGAAAACAAAAAGATTGAAAGATAAGAAGAAAACGACAGCTCTCGCTCGACTGGGCTCACCGAGGTATATTTGTACCTAGTGAAGGAGTGCACACGCACAGTGTGTCTAATCAAGTGACAAGTGGACTAGTGGACATAATGGCGCAATGTATTGAGTATTGGGTAAGGACTAGGAGATGTTTGAAGAGCATGAATTAAACATTGTAAAGTAGCACACAAATAAATAAAACACAAAACACTCAAAAATTAAACAATTAAAATTTATTTTTAAATCAGCATTCTTAAAAATTATAAATCGACAAACTCGCATAAAAAATGACATTTTCGTATAAAAGCGATTAGCGTCGACAAGCTCGCTCGTTTTTTGTGCGAGTTTGTCGAAGCAGCTTGCTTTAATACGAAAATGCCGTTTTTTGTGCGAGTTTATCAAAGCAAATCGCTTTTATTGTTTTTAAACTGCTGATTTAAAAATAAATTTTAATTGTTTAATTTTTGAGCGTTTTGTGTTTTATTTATTTGTGTGCCACTTTACAATGTTTGATTCATGCTCTTCAACCATCTTATAGTCCTTACTCATTATTCAATACATTGCACCATTATCAAGGTATCGAAAAACCCGGTTTTTTAGGAAAAAACCCACGACCCAGGTTTTTTTGGGTTTAGCATTTAAGGGTTTTTTATATTACTATAGGCACAAATGCAAGTATATACTATACCATATATGAAAAATACAGCGGACAATAACAACAACCGTGTAATCCTGCAACTACTATTATTTACGTCAGTGAAAACCAAAATTGAGAAATAAAAATAACATCTTGTAACACATCAAACAATCAGCATTTATTGTGAATACTTGTATTGTTAATACTGCTTTATAGAACTAGTGAAAAATTATGCATTATATTATTGTACTGATTAAATTTATACTTTATGAAATTATTCCTTCGTTAGTATGTTAATAATAGCTTTAATTGCGAAGCAGTACAGTCATGAATATACAAGTAATTAATTATTATAATTGAGCATAATTATGTTTACTACATTATGTAATATTACCAAGGACTAAAGTAATACATAGTAATCATATCATGATACATTAATTGCACGTAGAAGTGTAAAAGCTATATTTTGTTATATACAAACTTTACAACTTGGGTTTATTTTTGTTACAGTACAAGCACACCTGATTATACCTTTGTTTACATTTTGAATAGACCCAGAGTTTTTTAAGTGAAGTGGGGTAGGTTTTTTGTCAAAAAACCCAAAAAACCTCAACCCATAAAAACTCGACCCACAACCCTGGTCATCAGAAGGGTGACCAAAGTATTAATTAAACAGTCGTAGAATTCGAATATTTGTTCATATTTAACTGCTATAACCGGTCCAACTCGAATTCCATATGGCCGTGTGGCTCGAAGCATCTTTCTTCGGTAGTTACTGCCATCAATTTTCAAAGATGATACCATGCCATATGTGCCCTGAGTTCAAAGGAATTTTTCCAACAGATGGAAAATCCAATTAACACTTCCTTTACCAACGTGTGTGACAAATGTCACACACGCCGTTTTTGTTTTTTCATTCGGCTCTGTTGTGCGATACAACCTTATGGCTCCTGGTACCTTTTAAAAATATAGTTTTATAAATTTTAAAAATATTTTGAAGTCATTTGGTTCATTATTTCGGTTTTTATAGCAAAATTAAGTGAGGAAAATCTGACTATACATGGTAGTTACCAACGTGTGACAAATGTCACACAATCAGGGTTTTGGTACTGGGGTGTGACATTTGTCACACACGTTGGTAACTACAATGTAAAAGGTAATAAATAGAATTTTATTATTTTTACGGACATTATGGTAATATACATTATATTATGCATAATATATGGGTATATAATAAGCATAAAAGCATTTATATTAAGCATATATGAGTATATAATAAGCATATAAGCATATATATTAAGTATATATGAGAATATAATAAGCGTATATGACTATATAGCAAGCATATATGATTATATAATAAGTATATATGAATACATAGTAAGAATATATGACTATATATTAAGTATATATGACTATATATTAAGTATATATGACTTTATATTAAGTATATATGAGTATATATTAAGTATATATAACCATATGTTAGGTATATATGACTATATATTAGGTATATATGACTATATATTTAGTGTATATGACTATATATTAAGTATATACGACTATATATTAAGTATATATGCATATACATTAGGCATATATGATTATATAATAAGCATATATGACTATATACCAAGCATATATGGATATATGTTAGTCCTATATGACTATATAATAAGCATATTATATGCATATATATCGGACTTATGTGACTATATAATAATCATATAATGCATATATATCCGGCATATATGACTATATAATAAGGATATATGTATATATATCCGGCATATATGACTATATAATAAGCGTATATGCATATATACCCGACATATATGACTATATAATAAGGATATATGCATATATATCCGGCATATATGACTAGATAATAAGCACATATGCATATATATTGGGTATATATACATATAGTAAGCGTAATATTGATCAATATTTGTCAACCCTTTTTATATTTATCAATTTTTGTACTCCAAAATGGGATAAATTGACAGAGAAACCCTGTGTGTGACATTTGTCACACAGTTGGTAACTGCTACGTGTGACAAATGTCACACACTTGGTAATCCGCGTAAGTATTTTATGTCGGTAAAGGAAGTGTTAACAAGGCTGTGAGTCCATTCAGACATATAAACAGTGTACAAGGATACACAGCATAAGTAACCCAAGTAAGTATTTCGTAGAAACGAATAGAACAGAATGCTCCCAATCACTACTATTAGATAAACGGCAAAAGTCAGTCACGTGACAATTCCGTTTGTATGTATGTACTTCCGTGTGTTGATTTGCCGTAATTCTAAAACGCAGCCAAGCACATAATAACGCACATAATGAGGAAAATTCCAACACGTCCAATTTCAAAGTCTTGCTTAAACTTTGCTCATATACGCACGTACCATCAGGCATCGAAAATCTCTTGCAACCTTGCAACGTGGTTGCTGTGGAAATCAGACCTTGGGTGCGGGGCTTAGTGTGGAAATTGGAGTGCGGAGTGTGGAAATTGAAAATTTAAAAACTGGAAATCGGAAAGTTGGGCTCGGGGAAAACGTTGTAAAATTTTTTTTAATTGAATGGAAATGGTATTTTTGTATGAAACACATCAAAGATGAGTATGACGTATGAGTCGAGTAAAAATTTGGGGAAAACTGGAACTTTGGGGGAAAATTACATATTTGGAGAAAACTGGAAAATTGAGGAAAAATTACATATTTGGAGAAAACTGGAAATTTGTAAAAAAAACTACATATTTGGAGAAAACTGAAAATTTGTAAAAAAAAACTACATATTTGGAGAAAAATGGAAATTAGGGGAACAATCGAAATTTGGAGAGAAACTGAAAAAATGCGATAAAATGGAAAATTTGGGGGGAACTGAAAATTTGGATTAAAAATGAAAATTTGAGGAAAACTGGAAGTTTTAAGGAACTTGATAATTTGGGAAACACTGGAGAATTTTAAAAATACTGGAAATTTGGGGTACAAATGGAAATTTGGGAAAAGACCAGGGTTTGCGTTATGTCAGCATGAAATTGGTATTGTCCACTAGATATTAACCATTTCGTCCACTAGACATAACCATTTTATCCGGATGAAATTAATTTTATCCGGATGAAATTAATTTTATCCGGATGAAATTAACTTTATCCGGAAAAAATCATTTTTCTAGTGGACAAAAACAATTTTATCCAATTTGTCCACACCTCCCTATCCGAATACTGCAACCTGGGAAAAGACAGAGAAATTTGGGTGAAAATGGAAATTTCGGGAAAACTGGAATTTTGGGGAAAATTGGAATTAATAAAAATTATGTTGCACTAGAAATCTGGGTTAGCCCCGCCCCCGAAGGGGGCGTGGCTTGGGGCGGGGCTAAAGTGTGAAAATAACAAAGTGGGAGGAGCTTGTTACTGTGGAAATTTAAATTTTTTCAATGCCTGGTACCATATCATAAGAACAATACTAGATTAAGTACTCGCCACTAAATTCAAGTAAATAATAGGCTATTAAATTTACAAATATAGCTGATTACCAAAAATGGGTATCTCTCTATAAAAAGTAAGAGTTCATGTAAGTTCCGTCAACCAAAAATGTACCTGGGGTATCACAAGACATACTAAAAATAATGTGAGATGGTTTACCCTTGGCGGAGCCAGGCACAAGCAGTGTAGTGCTTGTTATGCTTTTTAAGCAAATGCTTAAAAAAATATTGTGAATTTTATACTATGAGATTTTAAATAAAGTACTGATTGCTATCAAACACCGTAGCGTGGTGCGTAACCCTTTCTGTCTCCCTGCAGTATAATATTATGTGTCTACTGTAACTTTTTAATTTCTTCCTAGGACATCACAGACTTTTATCTTTTATGATATTAATTTCTAAAGTCCTGATCGCTAACCAACAGTTATTTCCCCGTCCGTAGGACGGGCTGCGTTTCTCGTCAATAAATAAAAATTGGATTCTGATGGAAAAACATCTTTGTTTATTTACCATTATTTTTGAGATTCATTCAAACCAAGTCATTAACTAAACTAAATGACATAACATAACGAAATGACGACATAACGGAATGCTGTTGAGATACATTCCATTAAATCATTTGTGGTGGATTCAGGCCAAAAAGCCACTCAATCTCATGATAAAAAAATTGTCAAAAAGGTCATGAAGTATTTTTATTCGGATTAATCATAAAAGTGGCTTTGATATCATCAGTTAACAGTTTTTGGAAGCCGAATGCCGAAATGATATATTATAATATGTTACCAAATTCCACATTTGATGTATATAATAGCACAGCGGTTAAGCTTTGTAAATGTTTAAAGACACGAGATTGAGATATAATTATGTTTGACACATATCGAGAAATAATGGGATGCATTGGGTAAATAAGTCTGCATGCAATTCCAGACTCCCATTATGCCTTGCATATTTGTCTATGGCTTAAAGCAGACGTATCATGAAGTCATGAATGTTTTGAAAATGCTGCCTGCAGGAAATTGGTGTTTAAAAGCTGTTTAAATCCTACTTAATTTATAAAATCTACGACGTACGCCATCAACAAATAATTTCATACTGTGACTCAAAATTATCATGAAAAACCCCTTGTATGTATCGTCTTGGTAGTAAGCGGTAATAGAATTCCGAATTAATTTAAAAAATGAATCATTTAGTGAACACAACACAAACAGAATGTGCAAATTAATATTTACTTAGCGATACCCGTCAACAGTAAAGGGATATACATTAAGGTCGGCGTTTCGTACCCTTACGGATGCGCCAGTTTATTTCACATACGTCGGGTACAAAACGCCAGTCGCAGCAGAAATGACTTTTGTGTTTATTTATCATTTTCACAGGGGAGAGGTTACGTAGCCACAACTATTATTGCTTTGTAAGAATAAACAATATCGGCATCGGACATTCTAATTTGTTGAAAAGTTTCAAGTTGACATAGTTCAATATAACAAACTAGGCGGTCACAGGACCCAGGCCCTGTTATACATGGGGCTAGTACTTCAACAATCAATTTTGTAGGAACTGGTTTGCAGTAGGCCAATTACACCAGTATTCAGATGGGTTCAGCACTAATATAATGTACCAGCCGGTCAAAGGGCCCAGGCCCTGTTATAAATAAAGCTAGTGTTTAGTGTTTAGTCCGGGGCATAAATTGTACGATGATTAGAATGAAATATAAATACAAAGATTTTTTATATTAATTCCGATTGATTCCGATCTTACGGTTTCTCATTTGGTGGGACGGTACGTAAAGATTTTACATTCATAGAGTCAAAAAGGATTCCAAAACTTCGCCTTAGTACGAATCTAGAGTCAACTTTTTGTTTTGAAATAGAACTGTGGCCATGTGGGGACTGGTAAGTTACTCGCGGTTTACGGTACTCGAACCACCATTATACATACTGTCATTAATTGATAATGGACTATTATGAAGTCACGTTAGCATTAATAACATCAATGTAGTGTCAAGCGGTCAATTAGACAACTGAATAATTTTGATTGTAATTTTTTGGTCCCATAAGGGAGTTCAAACTTATCTGGGTTTTTCTATATGATACCATTATTTTTGAGTTCCATTGGTGTCACAGTACTCTGCTGTTTTACAGAAACGAAAACGGACTCACTTTTTTTAGAAATCTAACTTTTTTAAGCATTTTTATTAGAGATATCAAAAACCCAATCACCACATTTTGTTTGTGGATAGTCCACGATTACAAAATTGTAAAACCCTTAAAAATCAAACACTTCCTTTGGGAACAATTAAGCCGGATGTAAAAACAAATTTTAAATTCAATGGAGGTTGACCCGAAATGTTTTTCATGGAATATCTGAGGGCATAGGTGAACACAACATAAATTACTAGATTTTTATTTATTGTATTGCCAAATTTCTTCCCATGAGGTAGTGAAATAGCCGGGCAGGTTAACTTGGGGTTTGGGCTTGAACAACAGTTGAGTCATATTTCGGCAATAAATTTAAGAAATTATGTTTATTTTGTTACTGTGATGAGCGTCCTCAATTGGAAAAAATGAGACAAAAATGTTGTACATATTGTGGTGTAAAAAGTGAAGTATTTTCAGACAATATTGCACAGTTCTAAGTTTACAGTTTCCAACAAATATCTAGAACATGTTTTGTTTCTTTATTTTTCAATTAAACTATTGGTTGTGAAATTGAGAAATATCATAATTCAATGTAAATGGATCAATTATAAATTTTCCCGCACATGAAATAATGAGATCCTTGAGAGCACTCAGCACTGAAAGTTGGAAAAATTTGTATACAGAATGCATGCACTACTTCTGTTATGAAATATTTGAATATATTAGAAATAATAATAATCACTCTATCACTCTATAATATAAACGTCATCGAAATGTATGTTGTATGTATGTGTGTACGGATGTTATGAAATTATGAATGTTATTTCTCGGCCACCGTAACGTTATTTCAAAATGTATTAACAACACAATTTGGTTTATTTGCTGAAGATGCTAAATTCCATCCAGAACTTGGTTTTATGCATACAGCTTATGCGGTGATAAAATTATGAAAGTCACTGTTGTGAGACGTGGTAGTTGATACTCTTTCTTTCAATTTAACACCCCGTGCCGTGACCTTATTTTATACGCAGGAAAGTTTAAAAATTGGCTATTCATAATAAAATTATATTTTTTTAAATTCGCAAATGGTTTTAAGCTAATAGGAGGTTAGAGATTTATTATCATAAAATTATGACTTCTAATATGACGTCACAAATCGTGATGAAGATAGGATTAGGAAGAGTATAAGTAGCACTTAAAAAGTTTAGGTGGGTGAATATTTATGAATGTAGAATATTTCTTTAATGTGATTCCATTTTCGTTGGTCATAGTCATGAATGTCATGGAAGTTGACATTTTCCTTGCATTGACACTATACAACGGTAGTATAATATGTAATTAGTTATTCCAAATCAAAAAAACAAAATTTTCTAAAACTTCAGCTTATTACGACCAAGGGCCAATATTTTTGTGTTGGAATTTTATTGTGACTATCGGTACTTACTCTGGTCACCCATTATGGTCACATTTTTGACTTGGGGTATAATGTTACGCCTACGTTACTCCGACTCATCATTATGCATACTGCCAAGCTTAGATGTAAGCATCCCATCCATTATACCCAACATCTCCACCCAGGTGTATGAATTGGCTGAAAGGGATGTGTTGGTGATGGCTGTAATGGTACTTTATTTGGAAACTGGGGATGGGCTATATTAGATGGATTACTTTATTTGAATATTGGTGGTGGGCTGGATAAGATGCTGATCTTTTCTTGGGTGTTTGGTGATGATGGGATTGATGGGGTTGGATGTTCCATCTTTTGCATTGGATGGGATGTTTACCTACAACTTACGTTTATGCTGCCAAGTGTTAATCTGTTTTATCCGACCAAGCAAATAAACTGCTTCCCCTCACGCACCAGGTGGGTGACGGAAATAAGTTTCTGAAATACATTCTATCCATCTTACAATATTGCCCCGGAATACACACTAGCTTTATTTATAACAGGGCCTGGGCCCTGTGACCGGCTAGTAATAATATAATCTTTTTGTTCGAGTTGCGTAGTGAAATTTTCCGGAGGGATGCTTGTTTAAATCATCGTGTGTTATCCTTATAAGCGCGGTCTATAGTCTCCTACTACTTACAAGGCACAAAAAAATGTCATTAAAGGAACAATGCATGCATTTTGTATGAAATTTTTTTCAGCTTTCAGTGTGCTCAAGGTTTCTATTACTTCAAGTGCGGGAAAATTCAATTTCACCATTTACATTGATGTTTTAAATTTTGAATTGGTTTAATAAAAGTTAGATTCCCAAAAAGTGAGTCAGTTTTCGATTCTGTATAAGCAAATTTTGCACCGTTTAAGGCAGTGGTGTAGATTTCAAAAGACTGTTTTTACCCCAAATGGGGACTGTGCTAGCAAAAATTATCATAGAGGGTAAATGGGAATCGCGAAAATTCGTACTTTTTTTGGGAATGTCCTAAAGGATCTGAGATTACTGGTCCTACACTGCAGGAGCCATGCATGCCCATGTCTCTGCAGCTTATCTCCTATCCTTATCCTAGGCGATCTGCATGTCGCCATCCTCATCTCCCTACCTATCTATTCCTAATACCTATCCCTAATTAATATGTACATCTTAAACTATAGCTTACCTATGTACTTACCTATTTTCACCCATACAACACAAACCCACAAAGATGTATTAAACCATGCATCCAGGAATTACATGCATTCCGAATCTGACCAGGAGACAAAGTCCTGGTCAAATAAATATTCGCTCCTCAATTGTTCTGTGCACATTCACTCTATTCATTTACGCACACAATCATACAACATGCATACCTAGTGCACAACCCGGGTATTAGTCTGGCGCAGGAGTGCCAGACTACATTCTACACTCCGGGACTAACCCACTTGACCATGCCCGAAACCGGTAAGCATGCTGAAGCTGCTTAGGCAAGTCGGGGAATGGAGAGGACATGAGACTCAACACTACGAGTGCCCATTTACCTCTTACAACACCTGTTCGCGATAGTGTATGATTTCAGAAAGTTTGTAAGGCTTTCCTGTACTTTAACTCATAAACTATTTTATTAACAATAATACTACAGTGATTTACATAAATCAGTGATTTTCAGTAGTTTTATCAGTAATTCAGTAACTGATCGAGGAGTTCGTCCTACTTTCATCGTAGATCGCAGAGAACTGACTAAATTATTCATGATTTTGTGCTTAGGTACTAGATTTGTGAATTAAACAAAATGTTGATACTAGCTATGGAAACTTAAATATAAATACTAAATATTCGCAGAACCATTCTCCTCCTCGTCAAGAAAGTCCGATTTCTTGACTACATCTTCGTAGGAATCCAAGATACAAATCTTGGATAGAGGTCGACGGTATGATCCACACTTAGTCTTGATTTCTTTGACTCAAACAACGCCGTCTCGCGTTTTACGCTTCCGACCAATTGCTATAGTCGACGGTCCGAAATAATCCATTCCGGTGACAATCAACGGATGAATTTGTGAAGTAAGCCTTATTTCTGGCAACAGTCCTATTTCAGGTACCACAGGATTTGCTCTCAAGAAGATACACACATTGCACCTGTTCCAGCAGCTTCGTACAGCAATCCTTACATTAGATATCCAGAACTTTCGCCTAAGTTCATTTATGACATATTCCTGGCTTCTGTGTATTGCATTTACGTGATAATAATTTACAATCTTAATTATCACTGGGAGCTTTGGATGTAAAATTACAGAAAACTTTGCATCTTGAGGAATATTTCCAGCATTGGCCATTCTTTCTTTTACTCGTACAAGTTTATCTTCATCCATAAAGGTTGACAATTTGTACAGTGGACTTGTAGTGGGCAGAGTTTTACCAGCTTTTAATAGTCCAACTTCTGTACTACCACTTTGAATTTTCTTCAAAATTAGCTTTTCAGTAATAGCTCTTTCCTCCGGTTGAGGTTCTCCAGTCATCTTCTATTTGCCAGAAAATGAAGCTGAACTATTTTCAATGAATCTCAGCATCCATGCAGTAGAACGAAGGTATTGCAGCCAAGATGAAAACTTCCGCAAATCCGGTAACATCAGAAATGATTGAGTAATGACATCAACAAATTCTTGTTTTATTTCCAATTCGTCATTAGAAATGCAGTTATTGTCTGTTTCTTTCTCCTTTGGCCATTCTGAATCGTTAAGTTTCAAAAATGCAGACCCATTCAGCCAGCGGCTGTTCCTGGAGAGATCTGAAGGTTTTGAATCCCGTGTAGCCTCGTCAGCTACATTTTCTTGAGTTGGGATCCAATTCCACTGGGAAACTTCAGTTGTCTCCTCAATTTCTCCGACTCGAACTGCTACGAAAGGCTTAAACTTCTTAGCATCCGATCTGAGTCAACATAATACAGTTTTAGAATACGTCCAAAATCTAGTAGAGTCAATTTTCAATTCATGATGTTCTTTTATTGTTTCTGCTAGTCTGGTCCCCATCACAGCAGCTTGAAGCTCCAGTCTAGGAATGGACATGGGCTTCAATGGAGATACACGAGTTTTAGCAGTGACAAACGATACAGTAACAGATTCTGTAGTTTGTACACGGAAATATGCTACAGAGGCGAAAGCCTTTTCACTTGCGTCTGTGAAAACATGTAACTGTACATTTCTTGAGCTTTCGATTTCTGTACAATAGCATCTTGGTATTTTTATTTTAGCAACTTCTTGTAATTCTTTTGTCCAGTTTGTCCATTTTTCATTCACTGAATCTGTGACTTCGTCATCCCATCCAATTCCACATCTCCAAATATCTTGCATAATAATTTTGGCTTTAACAGTAAAATGTGCAAGAAATCCGAGAGGGTCGTACATCGACATTACTAAGTTTAGTACTTCTCGCTTTGTGGGTCGCTTTTTTCCTTGGACATTTTCTGAGTTTACTTTATGGTAGTTGAGTGTGAAATAAAAAGAATCACAATTCGGGTCCCAGTGTACACCTAGTACTCTTTCCATTGGAAGCTCCGACTCAATATTCAAATCTTTATCTTGAATTGCTCTCAATTCTTGCGGTATCATTTGGAGAACTTCTTTTGAGCTACAAGTCCAGTTTCTCAGCTCAAAGCCTCCTTTCTTATGAATTTCATATACATCCTTTATTATCTTGATTGCACTTCTTATGTCATGTGCGGAATCGAGATAATCATCTACATAATGCCTATTCGTAATTGCATTGACTGCATCGGGAAATTCATCGATGAATTCTCGAGCATTTCGGTTTTTGACTTCTTGAGCCAGGCTGGGAGAACAAGTAGCTCCAAATGTCATGACTGGCATGACATAAACATCCGGAGGTTTCCTTCTATCTGTTCCCCGCCACAGAAAACGTTGTGCATAAAGATCTTCGTTTCTTATGTTCACTTGGTGAAACATTTCACGTATGTCTGCTGTAAATCCGATTTTCTTCTGCCTAAATTTGTATAAAACTCCTACCAATGAACAAAGATTGTCTGGTCCCTTCATCAAATTGTCATTGAGACTAGTGCCGTGGCTTTTCGCAGCAGCATCAAAAACTAGACGTAGTTGTCTGTGTTTGTTTGGGTTAACTACTCCAAAATGTGGTAAGTACCAAGTACGATTATTTTCTACAGCAGCCTCCTCCGGAGAAAGTTTGATAGCATATCCTTTTGCTTCATATTCCACGATTTTATCACAATAAGCTTTGGAAAAGGTAGAATCCTTGTCCATCTTCCTTTCCATGTACTGGAGACGACGAAAAGCTAAGCTTTTATTTTCTGGGAGTGTGAGATTGTCGCTTTTCCACAGCAGGCTCGTCTCCCATCTGTCCCCTACTCTTTGTGTACATTTATCAATAACTTGCATTGCTCTAGTATCCTCTTTGGAAACAAGCAGTTTTACACATGATTTCACTCCAAAATTTTCAGTAGAAAACGACTCCTTCACAAGTCATCTTCCTCTTCCTGACTTGACATGTGGTGAATGAATTCATCAGTCCTTCCTCGAAAGCGGGTTGAATTTCCGTGTATCACCCATCCTAATCTTGTCTTTGACGCACAGGGTCCATTAGGAGGTCCTTCCAACAGTTGGAGTGGATTTATTAAGTAGGAATTGTCTTGTCCGATTAATATAGTCGGTTTGGCATTGTAAAAATCAACTTTCGGTACTTTCTCAAGATATTTCCATTTTGTTGCTAATTTTGTTACATCCACAGATTGGCCAGGGAGATCCAGATGCGTAACGGTACGAGCATTTTTAATTGTGTGCTTTCGTTTATCAGCTCCAATGATATCAAAAGTCACACGAATTGAGTTTTCATATGTTGCAATCATATCTGTAGCGAATTTCATTTTTAATGGGTCATTAGGTCCACTTAGTCCTAATTTTTCGGCTACGGATTCATCTACCAAAGTTGTAGTTGAGCAATCATCCAGTTGAGCGTAAGTTTTGAAATCACCATTCTTTCCTCGGAGAATAACAGGTATGATTTTCAACATCACGACTTTCTCCTCCGAGGACAGACTTGAGTGGCGGATTTCCTCAATTGTCTCAGTTCTCTTGTGGAGAAGTAGATGATGAAACTTATCGCATCCATCTTTTCCACAGAGTTCTTTCTCTTCACATGTTTCCATACTGTGACCAGGTTTTAAGCATGCGAAACAAAGGGTTAGCTCAATAACCCATTTCCTTGGTTTACGCTTTGCTTGAGTAGCTTTCTGCATTTAATTATTTTATGTTTAAATCCGCAGAGTAAGCACTTTTCTTCATTTATGCAGTTAGTTTCAGCCGTGGAAAAGATCCTTTCTTCTTTCTGTGGCTTCAGTCTGTCATTTCTCTTATCTCCAAAAGAAAAGTCAGGAATTTCATAGTAACTAACAGCTTTTGCTATGGGCTTGATCCAATCGGAGAAATCTTTCAGAGTTTCTTCATTTTTCAGAATTTGCACATGCTCAGCCCACCGCATTTTCATACTAGCTGGTAACTTCTTAACCATTTGATCCAACAGTTGAGGATTCAACAAATGGTTCTTGCAATTTAAAGATTCAATGGTTGATACTAAATTACGTAATGCATTAGAAAATGAAATAATGCATCGTGGCTGATCTTCTTTGAAGGGGTTGATACTGGTGACTTTTTCCTGCAATGCATGTATAATGAATTTTGGCCTTCCAAAATTCATCTCCAAGGTTTCGAGAATTTCACCAATGTTTTCTGGGCAGCACATCAGAGATTGCACAGAATCTAATGCCCGTCCCTTCAAGCATTTCTGAAGTCGATCTATATTCTCCGAATTAGAATACTTTCCGGATTCGGTAGAATTTCTGTACTTGCATATGAAACTTGGCCATTCTCCTGGATTGCCATTGAAAATTGGTAGCTCCCTCGAAATTGACTGTCGAGCCAATAGTTTTTTCATGTCTTTCTCCAGAGTTTACAGATATCTTCTGAAAGACATCAGTCAGGGCTTTAGTCAAATCAGAAACAGCAGCATTAGATCCTTAGCAGTAGATTGTTCATCTATCCATTTATTTACACGAGCATCCTTGGTCGCATCATCATTTTGCATCTGAATTTCATTTTTGTCTGGTATAGAAAGAATTTCATCCTCTTGACATTGAGAATTTCCTTCCTCCTCCAAGATTTTCTCCTTTTCGATTGCTAACTTTAGCTCAATTATTTCTCGCTGTCGCATTGCTTCCGCCTCGGCTCTATCTTTTTTCATCCTGGATTCCGCCTCGGCCCTCTCTCGCTCCTTCCTTGCTTTCTCTTGCTCCATTCTGGCGTTTTCTTCCGCGGCTTTCAGCTCGGCTTCCAACAAGAGTCTTTTAGTCGAACTTGACACAGATTTCATCGATGGTGGTCTTCGGACGGAGTTAGCATATGATTTTCTTACCGAAAATCTCATTAAATCTCAAATAACAGTGTAAGCATCATTATCACCTTCAACTTCAAATATTTCGGGTCCGCGGTTTTTCATCTTTCTAGTCGTTTTAGGTAGCAGAGGTAGGTCATCAAAATTCTTCGGAAGTTTTTCCCCTTGAAGGCGGTGGCTTCTTCGGAGATTTTCTTCAGAAATTCCTTCCATTTTTCAGAATATTTCCTTAGAGCCTGTTCAGTAGGGTCGAAGGACCATATGTTCGCGATAGTGTATGATTTCAGAAAGTTTGTAAGGCTTTCCTGTACTTTAACTCATGTAACGTTGTTTTTCCCTATCTGTTGGTGAATCTTCTAAATAGGGAGGGAATCGTTTGGGTGATGTATTAGTACTCGATTATTATTTACTATATGTCGTAGGCTATAAGTTATATATTGTGTCATATGCCCATACCAATGATATTATTCTTATAAAGCCATTCGGTCATAGTTTTCTTAAGGAATTCTTTATTTATATAAAGGTAGACAGGAAATAGGTAATAGGGTTATACAAAACATATTGTTAAAACACAATCCTACTTATTATATCTATACTAATAATGGATAAAGATAATATTGGTATGTAGATTATGTCCTCCTATTATCCATATACTTTAGAATATAGTCTTAACTACAGTAACAGCATAATTATAATAAACAGTAGCCCTCTGCACGGCAAATCAACCATCTCATACGTGTCTCCAGTATCCGTTCATATAAGAGATCCATACCATCCCATACGTACATTTGAGTACTTTTATACTCATTCAACGCATCGGGACAACAGGCTCTCTATACCTATCTCACAATTAACATCTGCCACGTTACATTTATATGGTCAACATGAGCCCTCAAGTCAAGTGATATTCTCACAGTGACGAGTGCTCACTCACATATCATTTCTTTATACATTGGTCAGATATAATTATAATCTCATCCTCAAACGCACACATACGCACACATACAGACTCATACTTTTCGACTCAACTCGTACATACACATACATATACAAACGGATAGGAATACACACTAGCAGTCCTTCAATTTGCTCTAGCATGAGTAATATACATCTCTCATTATGGACAAGCTCTTAACACTGTCCTACTAGAGATTGCATAACACTACTAAAGTCCTAGGTACCTAATACTAGACTTAAAATTTAAGCTATCTGCACTAAACTCAGCAGGCACTAGTTGCCCGACCGAGTGACCCAAAAAGAGTGACTTCTTGAGCTTCGGGTCCGTCTTTTATACGAGGGAGCGGATGAGGGAGAGCTTGCTTTTACTATAAAACCGATTCACACTATAAATAGTACAAGAACATATCTGTAATAGTAAAACACATGCACGTTCCTTTCACGTGCACTGCAAGTCTCTTTTGAGTGCTCACCCCTCCACAATAAGTATCGGGTTACATAACACGAAAGCTAAAGTTCCCATGCAATACACAATTCACATTGCAGTTGCTACAAATACACATACTTAAAATATAAGGTCCATATAAAAATCATTACACTCATAAACTATTTTATTAACAATAATACTACAGTGATTTACATAAATCAGTGATTTTCAGTAGTTTTATCAGTAATTCAGTAACTGATCGAGGAGTTCGTCCTACTTTCATCGTAGATCGCAGAGAACTGACTAAATTATTCATGATTTTGTGCTTAGGTACTAGATTTGTGAATTAAACAAAATGTTGATACTAGCTATGGAAACTTAAATATAAATACTAAATACTCGCAGAACCCATGTAGTAAATGTAAAAAAGATTCTTCAAAACTTATTCTAGAGTTTATACTTTGAAAACTTCACATTTTTGTCTCTGGCTTGAAGATATCATCGTTTGAAACTTGAAATTGATACATAATCCTGTATTTGCATTTTGCGATCCGTGTATCTTCCATTCAAAGACAAAATTGTGAAAATTTCTAAATATAACTTCTAGAATAAGTTCCAATGAATCTTTATTGAATATACTTTATGGGTGATGGATCAGTAGTCTCAGATCCTTTAGCACTTTTTCAAAAAAAGTTAATGAGGAATATGATAGTCAAGAGATCATTTACGTTTGTTTGCACCAGGACTTTAAGCTCCGGGTACCTCAGATTTGGAAATCTCTGATGATCATCAAAATACATGTAAAAATTGCTTTACAACTATTGGAATTCTGTTTAAAAGTTCTTACCCGATTTTTTTGTGGTAAATTTTTGGAATCCTGAATATAATGTCGACCATCACAATGTATAAAATATACGGTATACATTAATGGTATAATAGTATGCTCAATGAGTTACTCCAATAGTCAAAAAATATTATAAAATTTCATCTTATTACTACCTAGGGTCAATAGGCATCGAAAAATTTAATCAATAGGCATTTTAATTTCCAGTGTAACAGTCCCCGTCCACTGTCTAATTTTCACACTTTAGCTCCGCCAATTAGCCACGCCCCAAAGGGAGCGTGACATTCTATTGGCTGAGAACATGTAAGCTCCCTATCTTTTGGGGGCGGGGTGAGGGCCGATTTCCGCAGCAACCATGCAGGTTGCAAGAGATTTTCGATACCTGAGTCAATATGTTTGTATTAAAATAGCATATTGGCCCTCGGTAACATACTCTGGCCACCCACGAGGGTCACAATTTTAACTTGGGGTATAAGGTAACGTTACTTTGAGAGGGGCGCTGCACCCCCTCCCCCACTGGACACGTCCTGGCACGTACGTGCTTGGAAATGAGTATGGAATGTTGCCAAAAAGGAGTGGACGCTACTCACGTTCAAATTTTACTCCTTTTTGAGTACAGGAGTGGAGATCAAAACCTACAGCAAGCCGTGACAGAAGCTTGCCTGAGTAAAGGCGACCATGTGCAAATTTTTGGTAGAATGAAAGTAGAAATAGGTCTATTTTGATTTGATTACTAAAATCTACAGTAATTCAAATTAGATCAATATTGATTATAATTGACTATCAAAATCAAAAGGTTTTAAAATAAGTAAAATAAGTTATATTTGACTATCAAAACAAATCTTAAATTTGGTAGGAGCGGAGTGAATTATTTTCTGCAAACAATTTATAGAAAACGCAATTGAACTTTTTAATACCCATTTTCTACTTTGACTATCAAAATGAAACAAAGTGAGCGCGCGGTATCTCAGCAACCAATAGACCGATTTGTCCCAAAATCAATATGGATCGTCAGTGGTCCATATAGGCATCTTGTTTTGCCAAGTTTGGTCAATATCCGTCATAGCATTCGAAATTTATCGTGGGGACAGAAGTACGGACATACGGACAGACTGTGCGGTTCTATAAGCTCGCTTCCTTAGGCGATGAGCTAAAATTAAAATAAAAAACACTCAATTTTCTAATTCATCGCTTGACGTTACATTGCTAATTAAGGCTAACTCGGCCTTAGAATGGTCCATTGTCCAGTGATGGCAGTTTGTATAGTCAAAAATGTGGTGGATAACCGGAGTAATTTGCCATTAGCCAAATTCTCTTTCTGAACAAAAGGTTGACCCTAGACGTACTAAGGCGAAGTTTTGGAATATTTTTTGACTCTATGAATGTAAAATCTTTACGTACCGTCCCACCAAATGAGAAACCGTAAGATCGGAATCAATCGGAATTAATATAAAAAATCATCGTACAATTTATGCCCCGGACTAAACACTAAACACTAGCTTTATTTATAACAGGGCCTGGGCCCTTTGACCGGCTGGTACATTATATTAGTGCTGAACCCATCTGAATACTGGTGTAATTGGCCTACTGCAAACCAGTTCCTACAAAATTGATTGTTGAAGTACTAGCCCCATGTATAACAGGGCCTGGGTCCTGTGACCGCCTAGTTTGTTATATTGAACTATGTCAACTTGAAACTTTTCAACAAATTAGAATGTCCGATGCCGATATTGTTTATTCTTACAAAGCAATAATAGTTGTGGCTACGTAACCTCTCCCCTGTGAAAATGATAAATAAACACAAAAGTCATTTCTGCTGTGACTGGCGTTTTGTACTCGACGTATGTGAAATAAACTGGCGCATCCGTAAGGGTACGAAACGCCGACCTTAATATATATCCCTTTACTGTTGACGGGTATCGCTATGTAAATATTAATTTGCACATTCTGTTTGTGTTGTGCTCACTAAATGATTAATTTTTAAATTAACTCGCAATTCTACCACCGTTTACTACCAAGACAAGGGGTTTTTCATGCCAATTTTGAGTCACAGTATGAAATTATTTGTTGATGGCGTACGTCGTAGATTTCATAAATTAAGTACGATTTAAACAGCATTTAAATCCCAATTTCCTGCAGGCAGCATTTTCAAAACATTCATGACTTCATGATACGTCTGCTTTAAGCCATAGACAAATATGCAAGGCATAATGGGAGTCTGGAATTGCATGCAGACTTATTTACCCAATGCATCCCATTATTTCTCGATATGTGTCAAACATAATTATATCTCAATCTCGTGTCTTTAAACATTTACAAAGCTTAACCGCTGTGCTATTATATACATCAAATGTGGAATTTGGTAACATATTATAATATATCATTTCGGCATTCAGCTTCGAAAAACTGTTAACTGATGATATCAAAGCCACTTTTATGATTAATCCGAATAAAAATACTTCATGACCTTTTTGACAATTTTTTTATCATGAGATTGAGTGGCTTTTTGGCCTGAATCCACCACAAATGATTTAATGGAATGTATCTCAACAGCATTCCGTTATGTCGTCATTTCGTTATGTTATGTCATTTAGTGAGTTAGTATCAATGTAACGTAAAATCTGTACTTCTGGCCCTGGCCCACCTAATGAGAAAGCATGAAAAGGTCAATTGGATTTAGCATAAAAATCTATGTATCTGAAATGCATTCGAAATGCGGGTGTTTGTGCCATTAGTTTCGTACATTCTCACTACAGAATACCAACCCGATGGACCACTGAAGATATAGATCAGATATTAATTTTAGGAGATGCACTATATTCAGAAAGATCAATCAGTAGGCAGCAGTTTCATTTTTTAAGCCCAGAGGGTATATCAGGATAACCATAGAACTAGCAAATGAATAAACAGATAAACTTATCATTTTAAATGAAAATGTTGAGGCCACATGTGACGCTGCTTTAGAATATATTTGTTATACCCACAATCTTATGAGCTTAGAAGATGCTTTGAAGACAGTGATCCAGATAACTGATCTTCTTGCCCTGATCACAATAGATGAATATTCTTTTGGTTTGACAAGGTCACAGCAGAAAGTTGTGTATTATATTGACGCTCACAGCAGCACAAAAGATGGATTAAGCGATGAAAACGGAAAAACTGTTGTTTTGGAGTATGGATCAAAGATGCTTCATATCTTTTGTCTGAGCTCATACATACCAACTTCACTCCAAATTATCCGGAATTGGCAAGCTCCAAATTATGATTATACAAAACTTTAAATTATTAACATCATTTTAACCACTGTATTTTGTTTCAGACTTTCACGTGTTCTAACTGCATACCTAAAGAGTAGATTATTAGAAGCAGAATTTTAAAAAGAAGAATTTAGTTAGAATACAACTTTAGTCCCATCGGATGACATTTTAATTTATTTTCAATTTTTAAAGTTCTTAAAAAATCAGTGCAAAATCAAACTTTTTCCTTAAACATTAAACTTAAATGTGAGATAAGTAGTAAGCAGGGTAGGAGTTTACTCTCAAGCATTGATAGGTATGCCCCTACTCCTTATACATGGTTAGGTATGCATCTACCTGAGTGCCGAGTTTTAGGGTATGAACTTACTCTCAAACGTGGATAGGTGTGCTCCCTACTATTTATACATGGAAGGCATGTAAATACCTTTGAGTACTGAGTTATAGGGTATGAACTATGCCTCATGTTATGTATGCCCCCCATCTAATATATTAAAACTATACCATATATTATATATCTCCATATAGTATATTGTATGTTAAAAATAAACTGAGTTAGTTTAGGTGGTAGTAGGACCAGTAAGCCACAGTCATGACGTCATCTTCGATTATGAACGCTCGGACAATCACAGCCATAGCCTACGGCACTTATGGAAGTACAGGCCCTAAGTTGCCTAACTCTTACGTTTGTATAGTAGCCACCATATCCTGAGGCAGTCATAAAATTACAACGAGCTTGAACTCGAAAGAATGCTCGGACACTTAGATCCATAACCTCCGACAGGCATGTACGCTTAGATCTTTAAATATTTTCTATATAATACAAATTCTTGAACATTCAGAGCTTTGTCTTCCTTAATCCTTCAAGTAGTCAATATGGACAGCTTTTATCATACTGTTATGAGTGATGCTTCTGGCACATTTTACCCTGATAATACAATATCCAATTTTAAAAATCATCTACATACACCCATTGAGTTGGAGGATGATTTCTATGAAGTTGCTATCACAAAATATTCATATGTATACAGCAAACATTACATTGAAAAAGGAAGTCTACTATATTCCTGTAAATCACGAATACTAAAAAATGTAAATGTGACAGCAAGTCAGCCGTTATACAACATAAGTGAATTAATTTCTGAATTAGGAAAGTTTAAAGCAATAAAAACATTCGTCAAAGACGAAAATCAACTTGAATTAGAACTCGATTGGGCCTACTACAATGATATTCAACTAAACCCAAATATAGAAACAATGACTGGAGGACCATTGAAAGAAAATGAATACAGATCAGAAAAGACTTTAGCATTGACAAAGTTTGCGCCTTATTTCGAATCGGGACTAACACGTATACATGTTTACTCAAATATTGTTAAACCACAATATGTAGGAGATGTTTTGGCACCACTAATGTTGATTTGAAACTATGAAGGTGTCGATAGATGTTCAACCACTAAAACAGTCATAATCCGACATATTTGAGTGTAACAAGTACCAATATTGACAAAATTCATATGTATATCGAATCAGAATCAGGAGAAAACCTTCCGTTTACTTTTGGTAACTTTTGCGCACAACTTCATTTTCGCCGAAAGAGATATTAATACCAAGAATAAATATTACCCTTCAGTTCTGATTTAGACGTTGACAGATACACACCTCAAAATGTATTCTCACGAAAATAATCCAAATGACTTTTTCGAATATGTCCATCCTCAAATTGGAAGCGGGTTGATGTATTATAAATCTTCCATGTCACGACAACGGGGATCTGGTTTAGGAGGTATATTTGGTACATTCTTAAGAAAATTAATCCCTTTCGCTAAAGAATATGTACTACCTGCAGGAAAAATGTATGTTCTACCCCATGCAAAAGAAGCTATTAAAAATGTTGCTACTGACGTCATCAATGGATATAATTTTGGAGAGAGTGTACAAGCACACGGCAAGAATGTATATTAAATGAATGAAATCTGTATATTATGATACCAAAAATGATGTTATGAATCAGTCTGGAAGTGTTTATTCAAGGAAGAGGAAGTCGAATAAATCAGTTTCTCGTGCTATCAAGAAGAAAAAAGTCGAAAAACTATCAAAGAAAAAAGTAATTCATAAACGGATATCCATATTTTACAAAAGTCCCAACAAAAACCTGTCCTTAATTTTGTACGCACCGAAACAGATCTTTTTACTTAACCTGGATATGATTTGAGTATTACCCACAGTTACGAAGTTGAATATCACCCCAAAATAATATAAGTGACAGAGGTGCTCCAATCTCCTTTTATGTACCTGGTAATGATATACATTATACAGACTTTTCTGAATCTAAATTGCTTCAACGATGTAAATTTGTAGATGGTAGTAAGTCACCACCCATTGATTTACCAGCCTTTGATCCAGTAAAGATTGTCTATGCTCATTCGATGATATCTAGTGTTGTAACTAAGTAAAAAGATAATAAAATGTTACAAGAATCCATATTATCCCTACCTTGCAATTTTTGAAAAAATGTTATCATATGGAAAAGATTATAAGAAAACTCAAGGAGAAGCAGAAATGCTTGTGAAAACCAAAAGTGAAAAGAATGGTGTTCAAGACGATGGATGGGATAAAAGGTCAAAATTGATTGAACATTCTAAAGAGTATGAAATAATGATTAGACCTCATACTGAGCTATTCTCCCAACCAAGATTTCTAATCCCTGGAATTGATGTCCGCATGGATTTTTATCGATCTTCTGACGAATTTTGTATTCAAATGTTATGTACTGAAATGGCTAAATATAAACCTCAATTAGTAATTCTGGAATCAAAATTAATAGTAGTTAAACATGCTCTACTACCATCACTATCACTTCAACACATTAAAATTTGGAATAGTGGACACAATGTTGTTTACCCTCAATGAGAAAATGAAATGAAGACTTATGCATTTCCAAAAGGTCAACTACAACATACAAACGAAACTCTGTTGTCAGGACTACTACCTGATAGAATAATTTTGGGTTTAGTACAAAGCTTGAGTATCAATGGAACATATGGAACCAATGCTTTCTGCTTTGAGGATTTTGACATGTCTAACATCACAGAGAAAATGAATGGTGAGATACACGTAACCAAATCAATAGATGTCGATTTTGCCAACGATCGCATTGTTCAAGCATGTATGTCAATGTTTGAAGGTATGGGTCTTGCTAATTGTGATAGCTGTAATGATATTACAAAGGATGTATATAAAAAAGGAAAAGCACTTTTTGTTTACGATTTTCGTAATGTGAGAGATGCGTTTTCTCCTCCAAGACATGGAAACATTTCCATCAATCTACGATTCAAAAAGGCTCTAGCTAAAAGTATAACTGTAGTATGTTATGCTGAATATCAATCAGTATTGTACGTGAACAGTGATAAGCCAGTGTTCAAAAAAGACTACTCTAAAGAATTTTGAGAAAATGGACAGCAAACAAGTTTATTCAATGTTGGCTAAGCTTTTTAAAGGAAGAAAATGTACATACAAAGTATTGGCCTGTGATGAGCTAGATACTTTAAAAGTGTCTACTTATCCTGTCTGACTTTGTGTAAACAATCAACCACATACAGACTCTGGGGAATCTTTATCGCAAAACGCAACGGACCTCTAAATTTCTTTTGCTCTTTAGGAATGGGGATTGACTTTTATGCTGAAAATTTTCGCAATTACGCTAAACGAATGAAAATGACTGTATTGGAAAATAAAGTATGTTTGCAGGATGTTAATTCAAATTTATGCGGTTTGTATGTAATAAATTTCTGGTATAAAAAAATGCGTGGACAAAATAAAAAATGTTGTAATTTTAACAAAATGAAAATAAAATGAAATCAAACTAACATACCTCCATACGAGTTTACTTTTACATCATGACTTTAACCAAGTAAAAAGATTACAATACATATAATCCATTGAATCTCGTAAAACAAATTAGTACTATTTTAACCATGGCCCAGTTAGGTTCAATGTTTCTTAATCCTGAGAATTGCCTTGTATTTGACTATACACTTAAAGCACCATTTTGTATGACAATCGCAGGACAAACACAATCAGAAAAGTCAACATTGACCACCAAAATATAACAAAGGAAAGATTAAATCATAGTTCCTCGTGTTGATCATTTACTGTACTGCTATACTGCATTTCAACCTACACTCTTTGGTCATCTAAAGGAAACAGTGCCTGGAATAAAGTTTCATCAAGGTCTACCAGCTGACTATGGAAGTTCTCTACCTGGTCATAAATTGGTCATTCTTGATGACTTGATGTGTGATGTCAGTGGATCAGCAGATGCCATGAAAGTATTTACTATAACATCCCATCATTATTATGTTTCCATAATTCTACTCGTCCAAAATTAATTTTTTAAACAATTGCGGAGTTTACTACTACAAAGTAAATATATTTGTGCAATGAAGAATCCAAGAGATAGCGTAGCTATCAAAACTCTTGGAAGGCAAATGAATGGCGGTAAAACTAACCAAGTTGTTGATGATGCCAGTAAAGATGTTATGAAAAAATCATATGGATACTTAGTTTTAGATTATGCCCAAACGCAAAATGATGATTACAGAGTCAGAGATTCTATTTTTTCAGAAGATTGTACTGTTTTTTTACAATAAAATAACAATCAGTTACATCATAACCCATTGTTGTATAACCTTTAACATTATTTACATGCATACTTATATTGGCATCCAAATTATTTAATGATTCTCTTTGTATTGCTAACATCTGCATGGCTAGAGAATGTAGCATTGTAGGGTTAAAAAAGATAATATTTGTCTGTCCGTTAGAAATTTGCTTCATTTTGATGAAAGGTCAAACCTGTTTGGTAATATATCATGACTTATAGAAACTGGTGGCATTCTTGATGTAGGGTGTGGAGTAATAGTGTTGCTTGAGATGCTGTGACTGTGTGTATTGTAGGTACGCCAAAATGAACTCGGGTGTGCACTTGACCTGACCTAACTACGTTGCTAAAATGTGAGGTCAAAATAACTGAATGTGTCTAATTACAAACTAATTATTTATTGCACCAAGATATCAAAGAATTAATAGACAAAAATATTGATTGCTAGATTGCAATGCTTCTAACTTAGGACAGACAAGTATTCGACTTCGACTGCTGCGTGCTTGGTTCTTGGAACTTAACTTGAGCTTTTTATGATTGAATAGACTTAAAAGGAAAGTATCATATCAGTGGCGCTGAAATTGTAACTTAACTAAAATACGAAATGATAGCATAACATAAAGAATACAGAATACTAAGGGTAATACTGAACAATCTCCACCCCCTGAAGTAATAACTTCGGAATGAAATTGAAATACATTTGATTGATAAAAAACATAAATGATAAACTACATCTCTGTTGTGTTGTTGTCAAGTGGCAGAGGTGAAAGTTTGGAAGTCGGTCGCTTCAAAATTCCACTGCTTGTTTTAATTGTAGCCACTCGAACCAAGTCATCTTTTCCAGGGTGCAGAGTCAAGATTCTGCAGAGTTTCCATTGTTGGGGCTTTAAATCTTCATCTTTAAGGAGAACCAGATCTCCTTCCTTCATGTTGTCTTGCTTGCATAACCATTTAGGTCTCTGCTGAAGACGAGTTAAGTATTCCGACGACCATCTTCGCCAGAAGTGTTGAAGAAGTTGCTGTTGATGTTGGAAGTGGTTGAGGCGATTGAAAGGTAAGTCTGTGTAGTCAGGCTCTGGAATTGCTGTGAGTGGTCTGCCAACCAAGAAATGTCCTGGAGTGAGAGCCTCCAAATCGTCAGGATCACTTGATAAAGGAGTGAGCGGACGAGAATTAAGACAAGCCTCTACTTGCGTTAAAAGTGTAGACATATCTTCATGAGTGAGAGTTCCGTTTCCTAGTACACGACGAAGATGGAACTTCATTGATTTGACCCCAGCTTCCCATAGACCACCGAAATTTGGGGAAGCGGGTGGATTGAATGTCCATTGGATTCCTTCATCTGCTAGGTAGTTGCTAACAGTTTGCTGGTGTTGTAGAGACTTCGTCAACTTCAGAAAATCCTTTAGATCAGCATTCGCACCAACAAAATTAGTGCCACAGTCACTGTACAAGTGGCTTGGCTTTCCTCGTCTAGAGACGAATCGCTTGAGTCCTTTGAGAAAGGCATCTGTGCTTAAGTCAGTCACGAGTTCGAGATGAATTGCTCTAGTTGCAAAGCACACAAAAAGAGCAATGTAGGCTTTGAAGATCTTCTGTCCACGTCCAGCTCGAATCTTTAAAGATATAGGACCAGCATAATCAACTCCAGTCTTCAAAAAGGGGTGAGTAGGCGTAATCCTAGCTGCAGGTAAATCAGCCATCATCTGCTGAGTGAATCTTGCCTTATGACGATGACAAGGAATGCACTGTTGAGTGATGCGTCTTACAACCTGCCGTCCATTAACAATCCAGTATTTTTGTTGTAACGATGCTAATAACAGCTGGGGCCCAGCGTGGAGATTAGCTACATGATAAAATGACACAAGTTTATCCGTTAAATTGCCTTTATGGGGGATGAGAATTGGATGTTTTTTGTCTTCGGAGAGTTTGGCATGGCGCAGTCTTCCGCCAACTCTCATCACTCCATTCTGGTCAAGAAAGGGATTCAGGTTGAGAATCTTACTTTCTTTGGGTAAAGGTTTATTGGTTATCAGAGCTTTGGTTTCTTTTCCAAATACTTCCTGCTGATATGATTTAATCAGTGACAGTTGAGCTAGGCCAAGCTCGGCAACTGTCAGCTGTCCTTTGATTCTTGTATCTGAATTTTTCATTTTGCAGTTGGTGATGAAACGGAGGCAATAAGCAGCCATACGAATCATCTTAAGCCAGGATGAAATCTTTTCTTGAATAGGAATATAATCCACTGCTACATGTAGAGTAATTGCGTTTTCCTTCTTCTCTTCGACAAGAACCTCTTCAGACTCCTCCAAAGGTGGGCAAGGAAAATTCACAGTCGGATCTGTTAGCCATTGGGGACCATTCCACCAAATGGGATGTGTAAATAGTTCTCCAGGGTAAATTCCACGAGAGGCACAATCTGCTGGATTTTCAGTCCCTGGAACATGTCTCCACTGCTCTTTGGTCGTACATTTTTGGATTTCTGCAACACGATTTCCAACAAAGGTCTTCCAGCGAGTAGAAGGCTGATTTATCCAGTTAAGCACAATCGTCGAGTCCGACCAGCACTGGATAACATCAAAAGTTAAAGTAAAGGACTTTGAAACGAGTTTAAGAAGTTTTGTGAGCAGAACAGCTGCACTCAGCTCGAGCCGAGGCAATGTAACTTGCTTTAGTGGTGCTACTCGAGTTTTAGCAGCCACTAAATGCACTGTCACTTCTCCACTTTGATTTACAGACTTCAGATAGACGGTTGCAGCGTATGCTTTTTCGGAGGCATCGCAGAATGCATGCAATTCATATCTGGAATCCTTGGCTGTAATGCATCTTTTGATTTGTAGATCTTCGATAAGGGGTAGCTGAGATCGGTACTCCGTCCATTCATCCTTCAGACTGTCATCCCAGTCAAAGTGGAAAAGTATCATCCCAGTCAAATTTGCCTTTCCAAAGTGATTGGAACAATATCTTCGATTTAATTGTAGTAGGAGAAAGCCAGCCAAGAGGATCGAACACTTTCGCCATGTCCGATAGCAAAGTCCGCTTGGTAATACTTTCACGACTTAGAGGTAACTTCACACTGAATGAGAAATTATCAGTAGACGGTTTCCACTTGATACCGAGAGTTTTGATTGAAGCCTCTCCGAATTCCAAAAGGTCCTTGGTCTCCTGTAGTTCACATGGTAAAGCTGCCAGGAGTGCTGGGTCATTTGATGACCATTTTCTAAGTTGAAATTGTCCACGAGCAAGTAACTGAATGAGTTGAGATTGCAGCTCCAAAGCCTCTGCTGTTGAATCTGCCCCAGAGATAAAGTCATCGACGTAGAAATCTCTGCGTAGTGTTTTACTTGCCAGCGGATAGTCTTGTTCTTCATCATATGATAATTGCTGGAGACACTTCGTTGCTGTGTAGGGTGCTGATGCTGTGCCATATGTAACAGTCAGCAGTCTAAAATCCTGAATTGGCAGATCAGGTTATTCTCTCCAAACAATTCGTTGTAAGTTAGTATCTTCAGAAGCCACAGCAATCTGTCGATACATCTTAGCAATGTCAGCGACCATTGCTACTTGGTGTGTTCGAAAACGCAACACGGTAGTGAGTAGATCAGGCTGAATTGTTGGCCCAATTAACAGCTTTTCATTCAACGAAATTCCAGAGGCAGTTTTGGCGGATGCGTCGAAAACCACTCTGAATTTAGTTGTAGTGCTATCCTCCTTCAAAACAAATAGATGAGGAATGTAGTACGTATTTGCCGGAGAGGATGGAATTTCTTTGTCAGAAACAGGCTCCATATGACCAAGTCTTCGATATTCTGCCATAAACTCCAAATACTGCTGACGATGTTCGGAATTCTTTGACAATCTTCTTTCAACTTGCTTTAATCGACGAATGGCTAAATCTCTTGAGTCACCTAGATCAGGAGTATTCGGTTTAATAGGGAGCTTAACAATGAAACGGCCCGTTTCATCTCTTCGATGTGTTTTCTGGAAGTGCTCCTCAACGATCACTTCCTCTTCAGTATGATTTGTTTCAGTTGGGATCTCCTCGATGTCCCAAAACTTCTGTAAGACTGTATCCAAATTACAGTCAGTGAAAAACGCACTTACAGGTTGTACTGCATTGGTAGAAATATCTTCTCCTGAAATAACCCATCCAAAGACAGTTTCAAAGGCTGAGGGGGATCCAGGGGGCCCGTGGCGAACTCCTCCGCGTAGGAATTTGGCAAAATGACTTCCTCCAAGTAGAATGTCACAAGGTCCTGGCACATGATAATTAGGATCTGCAAGCTGCAATCCCTTGAGATGAATCCACACGTTAGGGTCACATCGGCGGTGAGGAAGATTTCCAGTAACCTTGGGCATAATCAGGGCGTTGATGTCAACATTAAATAAATCGTTTACACAAGAGTACACAGAGAACGACGTAATACTCTTTGCAGAACCAACTTCCGCCGTGGCTAGGCCTGATAACGGAACATGAATAGTTTTTCGATTTAATCCGAGTCGTTGTACACAAGCTTCGCTGATAATGCTTGCTTGAGAAGCAGAATCCAGCATGACACGAACTAATTGTTTCTCTCCTCTCTTATCACAAACCTTGACAAGAGCCGTACAGAGATGAACTTGACTAAAATCAGCATAATCACGAACATGAAGATTAGTGGTAGTAGTCTGATTTTCAACCGGTGTTGATGTGGTGATTGGTGGTGCAGAAGCAGCCTCATCCGAATGTAGAGTAGTGTGGTGCTTCTTGTGGCACTTTTTGCACGTATTTTCACTTTTGCACTGTTAGGCGGTGTGGTTAGGTTTTAAACAGTTAAAGCATAACTGCTTTGCTCTTACTTTTAGTTTCCGTTCTGGAACTGACAATGTTAAATATATTTGGCATCTATTTATCCAGTGTTCACCATCACACACTCCACAACAGATGTGTTTGTCGTTAGCTGCTCCATGATGAACAGCTGCTTTGACTTTCGGTGCATTTGATGAAGAGGGCTGTGCTTTCGGTTTGACAGTTTGAACCTGAGCAGCGGCGATACCTCTTGCATGTCTGTCTAAAAACTTACTAAATTCTTCGAATTTTGGTAGGTTATCAGTTGTCAGCGACAACTCCCATTGACGTCTGGATTCTGAATCCAACTTTTTCGAAATGATTTGAATAATGAACTGCTCACCAATTTGCTCATTGGAAATGCCCATTACTTCGAATGCCCGCACACATTCTTTGGTAGTATCCATTAGCTTACGCAGATTAGTAGATGATTCTTGTTGCATAGCAGATAAATTCAAAATTCGGTCAAGAATTGACTTGACAATTTCCCGTTGATTCTGATATCTGTCCGTGAGAATCTTCCATGCCTCGGCATAGTTTGCGTTGGTGACAGATATAGACTGAATGAGTAACGATGGCTCACCCTTGACAGCAGACTTGAGATATTGCAATTTCTGTGCACCAGACAATTTTCTATTGTTGTGCACTGAAGCTGTAAACAGATCTTGAAATGAGATCCATTCTTGTAGATCACCAGAGAAGGCTGGCAACTCCAGTTTTGGCAAACGAACATCCGTTGTAGGTGGTACTGAGTGTCCCGTTGTAGCGATGATTGGCTGTGGAAACGAATCTTGAATTATTTGTAAGCGTTTTCCAATGGCCCGAATCCGCTTAGCTTCGTCATCGTAGATTTGATGATTAACAGTTATGTCATTGTCGTCTTTGCACAGAGCGACAATGTCATCGAACAGAGAATCATTGCTTTGTGTGAGGTTTTCAACTTGTTCCATACACTGTTTGACATCCTTTTCGTCCAACGGTGTTGTAGCGTGTACATCAACGATTGCTTTAAGGGCATCAACTTTTGCACTAAGCCCTTTCCTTTTGTTTTTTAGATTATTCATAATGATAAGTGTTTTCGCACAAGTGAATTGTAAACAAACCCAAAATGATAAGTAGTAACAAAAAATGACCAATTCAGTTTAAGTTACGCGGTTGAGATTCCTGTAGGCTTCAGTTCCTAGGCAAGGACATCTGCTTGTTTGTTTCGCTTGAGACACTTGAGATTTGAGATGAGACTTGAGACTGACCGTTGACTGATGACAATCCAGTGCAGAAGCTCCAATGATGACTTGCAACAAAATGTCAAAGTTCAAATGACACTGTATGTATGTATGTATGTATGTATGTATTATAAGGGGTTGTCATCAGCCTATTGAGTAGAACTGACGACAAGGGCGCAGGCCGCCTGTACGGGCCTATTGCCAACTCCCCTGGCGACAACTTTGATTCCCGGCAGGCTCTGCCACACCATACCAGTGCTTAGATATGGCGTTTTAGCAGCAGCACCTGCCACCACAAAATAAAATAAGAAAAGAACGAAATTGGGCACCCCGCCCCTACCTACCTCATCTTGCGGTCCAGGGGGATTGGGATTCTAGGGTTCCTTTTAGCCCCCTATTCTCCGGTTCTGGCAGTTCTTGCTGCCACGTCGGCAGTATACCTGCTGCTTTGGGAAGTGGTTACTCATATGATCCCCACTTACGCACGTAAATGGAGTACGTTGAGACAGGTTGGCTCTGCAGCTCCCCATCTCTTTCATGCAGTCCTCATTTCTGAGTACTGATTCCTGGACACGGTTGACATGTGTCCTAGGATTTCAATGGGAGCCATCAGATAGCCCCACCCGAAACCAAGAGAGAGGCCAGGCGGCGGCTATACACGGCGGTATGGTAAGGCACCCCGGGGAAAGAGCCAATGTAAGACCCCCGGTACAGACTCCCCAATCCGCGGCAGTCCCCCCCGCATGACCACGCCCACAATCCCAAGTAGCACCACCCGACACCCCCATTAAAATCCACCCGCATCAATTAAAAACGAATAAAATTTTTACCGTGCATGAGGTTGGGTGTATGAATTATGGGCAGAGTGCAGTGGCGCAATGCATCATCGTCTCATGCCCAACATCACACACACAACACAGTCTCGAGTTCATGATGTTGATACATGAACAACTTGAGAAAAATGTTGGTTATGTTTCATTCCAGAAAGGCGGCCCTGCGACATCTTGTGGTCACTGTCAACAAGTAGCACATTACTCTGAGTGCCCCCGAGATGGCGCAGTGCCGAAGTTCCCAGCAATGACCATGAACCTAATAGAACGAAAAATTTTGTTTTCTTCACTGCACAATTAATGGTAAATTAAATACGATAAAGTAAAACCCCAAGTTGGACCACTTACCTGAGGTACAGCCTTACAGTTTTACACTTTTGAAAATGCCTGGAAAATCCTAAAAATAGGAATTTCCAGGCATTTTCTTCAATCGACGGACACGGTAAAAACCCAGATGTGCCTGGTTCAAACGCCCGCGCCAAACCTCTCAAATGACACTAAAACTTATCCACGTAATGGAACAGTGGCTACTGTATCCGGTTCGATCAGGACCAAAATGTAGGGTGTGGAGTAATAGTGTTGCTTGAGATGCTGTGACTGTGTGTATTGTAGGTACGCCAAAATGAACTCGGGTGTGCACTTGACCTGACCTAACTACGTTGCTAAAATGTGAGGTCAAAATAACTGAATGTGTCTAATTACAAACTAATTATTTATTGCACCAAGATATCAAAGAATTAATAGACAAAAATATTGATTGCTAGATTGCAATGCTTCTAACTTAGGACAGACAAGTATTCGACTTCGACTGCTGCGTGCTTGGTTCTTGGAACTTAACTTGAGCTTTTTATGATTGAATAGACTTAAAAGGAAAGTATCATATCAGTGGCGCTGAAATTGTAACTTAACTAAAATACGAAATGATAGCATAACATAAAGAATACAGAATACTAGGGGTAATACTGAACACGTGATTCTACAGGTTCCATATTCATCTTGAGACAGGTGACCGCCCGGTCTATGCGGAGCATATATATCCAAAGGATAAGGTTATGCGAAGCATAGAGTATGCCTACGGCATATATATATATATATATTATATATAGAAGTCGAGTCGTTGCATTTGCCGAGGTAGGTACGTGTGTCACGCTGCTCCTCGAATTTCGTCGTTTTTGAGGTCCAAAAATGGGACAACTGAACCGAAGTTGTATTTGCTAGGAGGCCCGTGTGAAGATCTATCTGGACAAGTGATTGACGAATAATAAGGTCAGTGCCTTCAGTTAAAAAAATTGCAATTTCCTGAAATTTGGCATACATTCGATTATGTGGAAAATAGCTGACCTAAGGAAGAGCACGACGGTGATCCCAGAATATGCAAATTACATGCAAAACGCTTATCAAAGATAGAGCAAGCCTGTATCTCTTCGGTGTTTCTTTTCTCCAAGTTTCCAAAAACATGTATGCTGTCAACCTACACACACGTACCTATACCTCAAGCCTGAATTTGCCTAATTACGAACTTAGCAATGCAAATAACGACTCGGTTCCCCCAACTGTGTTGGGTGTAGGTTATAATATTAGTATATTATATTATATAGTTATAATAAGTTAATAATATCATTTGGCCGTATATTGTAATTGCATTACAATACAAAATTGTTTTATAATATAATTTTTATATATCTAAATGTACTTCCGAGAGATTTAGTAAGGTGAATGTATAAGTCCACGCGCGGGTTGTTCTGCTGCAATTAGGCGTCATTCCTTATGTATATGTCTTTCCCTACAATACTTCTATTGGATATCTGTCTGCAACTGCAATATTAAATATTCCTTCTCTTGGCTTCGGCCGAGGAAGGTCTCTCTATTCTGGTCCGCTGTCTCGCCATTTGAGCCTTGCTTCCTCTCATGTTGCTTTTGCTAGTCAACTACTATTTGCTGCCAGGGCCCTGACCCTAATAATTGTCACGGCTTTACCGGAGTTAGCCCATCTGTATGGTGCTAGGTTTGGCCAGTGCCTAAAAATTAGCTGGTGAAGAATTCCTCATTTCAAGATCTCATCATCTCAAGATCTTTTCAAAATTACAACTTACAAGTCACAATGGTTCCTCGTCATTTCTCTAAGAATACAGTCTGCGTTGAGTGTAACAAAATTAATAACGTTTACTCTGGATTGCATTGCAAGTCTTGTAATTTATATTTTCATAGAATGTGCATATCCCTTTCTGAAAGTGCGTTTTTAAAATTACAAATTAAAGCTTTGGATATATCATATATTTGTGATGAATGTCAAAGGCAGAGTCAGTCTAAGGTATTAAGGTCTTTGAACCCTAGTCAAATCACAGGAATGTGTTGCATGAAGGCTAACAAAAATTATGTTATCGTCTATGGTGAGTTTTGTAATTTACCTTATCATAGATGCCATTTGCCTAACATAGGTAATAGACGTGATAACACAAATTATGATTACTACCATTGTATGAAATGCCTATATCCATTCACTGACCTTGATGATTCCGAATTAGCCTGTGAATTTGATAGTATATCAGTCGATGTGGATTCGGTCCCTGTCCCTTTAGATACTATAATTCCTGACACTATTGGCTATGTGAATGAGCTAAAGCTAAAAAAGGGACTAAAGATCGCTCATGTAAATATTGACAGTCTAATAGGACATTTTAATGAATATAGCTTTACCTGTAAGCATTATGACCTTGATATTATAATGATTTCTGAAACTAAAGCAAATGACACTATCCCTGATTCTTAATTATATATACCTGGATATGATTTTATAAGAAAGGATAGAGTACGGAGTGGGGGTGGTATGGGCGTACATTTTAAGGCTCATTTGGATGTAAAAGAAATTCTAAATTTACCTGAATTCTCTAATGATAATGAATCCATTTGTCTATTGGTGAAACAACCAAAAACAAAACCGTTCGTTGTCGCTGGTGTTTATAGGCATCCTATTGCACCATTAAATGTTGTACATCATAGAGATGGTTCTATTACCTCTGGATTCTTGCATGAGCTAAATATATTGCACAATTACCTAGGTACATATAGCTCCGAAATTATTTTTCTTGGTGATTTTAACTTTGACTTGCTTAAACCAGAAAATACACTCTTAGCGAATGCAATGTCTTCCCTTGGATATAAGCAATTCATAACTGAACCTACCTTTACAAGAGTATATAGAAGTGGTAATAAGATAGTAATAACATAAAGGTTTATGGATCCCTCCTTGATCATGTCTATAGTAATAATATAGACTTTGTGGTACAATCAGGCATTTTAAATACTAGTATTACCAATCACGACTTTGTATTTCTAGTGAGAAAGAAACCAAAGATTCCTTCTTCTCGTAAGATAAAGTTTTTCAGAAATTATAAATTGTTAGAATCTGATGAAGCCTTAAATGAAGTAGAGAATGCACCGTGGTCAATAATCGACTCATGTGATGATGTTGAGGAGATGTTAGACACTTTTGATAAATTATGTATTAATGTAATCGATAAGATAGCTCCCAAACAAAAGCGAAATCTCAAATCAACTGACACTCCTTGGCTAAATGTAGACCTCAAAAAACAAATTCACTACAAAAACCATGTATTTAAGTTGGCTAAAGAACACAACTTGCCTAATCTGTGGGCATATTTTCAAAAGCTACGTAATAATGTTAACATTAGTGTTCGTAAAGCAAAGCGTAACTATTACCATAATGAGTTCAACAAATCCAAAGAATCCTCTCACATGCATGCTACTTACAAAGCTTTGACAAATACAAATGTAGTGAAAACTACTTGTAATGAATTATTGGTTGATGACAAAGTGCTAGCGAATAAGGATGATATTACTGAATGCTTTATTAAAACGTTCTCTTTAAATCACAGTAATAGTAATGTAAAGCTATCTACATTCTGGAACTCTCTAAAAATTGAGGATAAAATAATATTTACGGAGGAAAATGTCCTCAAGAAGTTAAAAAGCATAAAAGCTTCGGACACAGGTAAAGCTGAAATGCCTGCAAAGCTAATCAAACTCCTTGCTGATAAACTAGTCCCTTATATAACTAAAATATTAAATTCAGCCATTAGTAGTGGCATTTTTCCAAGGCAGTGGAAGCATGCTGTTGCAACTCCAGTTGTGAAACCTGGTGGGAAAAAAACAGATCCCAGTTCATATCGTCTGATATCGATCATTCCCTATCTTGGAAAAACATTTGAATCACTAATAGCTTACGAGCTAAATATATTTTTAATTCGATCTGGATACTCATTTAAATACCAGTATGGCTTTCGACCTAGATTATCTACGACGCATGCACTAATTAACTTAACTATGCAAGTTCATAATGGGCTTGATTCAAAAAAGGTAATTGGTGTGTCGTACTATGATATTCAGAAAGCTTTCCTAAGTGTGAATTACATTACACTCTTGACAAAAGTGAAAGTACATTATAATGTCCCTGACACTTTACTTAAAATACTCTGTAGCTACTTAATGACTAGGAATATAAGTATTAAAACATGAATCACATATCTCTGACTCCTATGACGTACTGGGGGCCAGCCCGGAAGGCAGTATACTAGGACCTTTGTGCTATTGTTTTTATATAGGGGATATTTCTGACTATATTGATACCTCTGTAGTATTATTTGCTGATGATTTATCAAACCCGATAGCTGCTAATAATTATGATCAGCTTGAACAGGAAATGCCTCGTTCTATGGAACAGCTAAATAATTGGTGTGTTGATAATTTATCGAAACCAAATTGGAATAAATCGTTTTTTGTTATTTATAAAAACCCAAAAGGAAAAATCCCCACACCTGATTGGAATACAATTGAATGTAATGATAATACAATAGTTTGAGCTGACACATTTAAGTATCTAGGTATCTACCTAGATCAAAATCTGAACTTTGAGTCACATGTCTCAGTACTTTGTCAAAAAATGTCTTTCAGATGCCTAAATTTACTGAGAAATAAACGATTCATCCCTAGTAAAATGATGCCGATCATTTTCCGATCCATGGTTTTTTCGCTCTTCGAATATGGTTTGCCAATATATTCTGCTACATCTCAGTCTAATATCTCCAAAATTCAGAACATCATAGATGATTTTCTACTTAGTTACTTCTTTAGCAGAAAACAGGTATTGCGTATGAAAGTAGGTAATTTAGCAAAACCGGATATGAATAAACTCTATGATTCCTTTAATATATTATCAGTTAATGAAAGCGTCAAATATGCATTGTTGACAACACTATTTCCAATAATAAAATTTCCTAATGCATATCCTACTGAGTTATCATCTCTGTTTGTACAAAATGCTCAATCGAGATCTACTAGACAGATTGGTAATATAGATGTTAAGTTTAACTTGCAGTTTTATAAATCGTCTTATAAATTCAGGGCTGTTTCTGAATGGAATAGTCTGCCTGCCAAATTAAAGGCAATTAAAAATTTGTCTAACTTTAAAAATGACATTATGTGTTACTTGAAATCTCAGCGGTAACTTGATCTTACTATAATATGTGATGTGCCTGCCAACTTGTTTGTTAATGGTAGATTGTAAGTACTTCTTCTAAAATTAATTCTGTATAACTGTACTATTTGTAAAACTTAAATTGACATCAAATGATAGTGTATTTGAATAAAAATTTACTATACTAGTTGTAGTTCTACTCTTAAATCTATATTATGTCCTCTGTCGGAAATCAGAATGACTTTGTTCATCTTTGGAATCAGTGTATGACAATAAAAGCTTGATTGATTGATTGATTGATTGATTGATTGATACCTGTGATTATTATGTTATATCTTTATATCTATCCTATAGACATTGTACTTCAGGCGATAATTTCAGTGGAATGGTAAAGTATGTACTTATATGTATGTTATTGTAAAACTGCCTATTGCCTTTCAGAATAAATACACCAATACTAATATATCCAAAGGATAGGGTTATGCGAAGCATAGAGTATGCCTTTGGCATAGATACCTGTGGCTAATAAGGTACACCCCCCTCCCCACCCCGGGGGTGCCACCGCCGCCGCCGCAAGGGATGCGTATTCAGATTTTGTTTAGAGTAATGTTATCGTGCTGGTCCTAAGACTGATACAAGGAATGTTTTTTGTAAAATATTGTAAATATAAAAATTAGTACCAAGATGACAAAATATATGAAATTTATGAAATTAAAATGACAATTTGATGATGTCTATGGTGTCTGTAACAATATGTGAGAAATTATGAGATGAGTTGTTATCGCTGCAAGTATCCATTGTGAAATAAAAGAACGGAATCAGATAGTTTTGGTATTTATACATTTATTTTCATAGTAAAAACGTTAGTAATCAGTAGGAATTAATACACAGCAACGCTTATTGTTAAATGTGTCCACGTCTTCTAGTGGACGTTTAACTCTTGTTGTTTGAATTGACAAGTTATCTTCATTAATAGAAGGTACATAAGTAAGCCATGAAGGTACTACAGGTGCATTCATTTTCATTTTCTGGTATTGATTAAATTAAGACATAATAAATGGAAGTTCATGATTACAAATATGAAATTGATAAATTTTCTTGTCCAAAGTTTTCAAACGGAATCCTGCTAGCCGACCATCAGAAAGTTTAATATTGTGGACCTTGACCCCTCCAAAGCTGACGGACGGAAAAGACATTTCATAGGGAAAATAATTCTGATTTTGCTTGTAAACGTCCAGAAATGATTCCAACATGAGTCTCTTCATTAAGTCATCAAGAGCATTCAGATTGGAGTTAAAGTATTGGACCTGGGTTCCATTAATTTTTCTCTTCAAATGTATAAATACAATATCAGATACTTTGTTGAATGATATTGTTAGTGGTCCAAATTTAGTTTCCCAATCATAAACTCCATATCATCCATCATAGTAGACGCTGATAACGCGGCGTTCCTGTTGTTCGTCAGCTGAGTTTTGTTTCTCCTCCTTCGTGTTCTGCATCGTTGACGACGTCTGAGAATTTGAACTTTCCGACAAAGACTCGGGGAAAGTATTATCCGCAGATTTCTCAATAGCCGTGGTTGCTGCGATCTCGATTGCTGTAACTGCGGTTGATGTTGCAGTTGCTGCGGTTGGTACTGCGGTTGTTGCGGTTGAGGCAGTAGTTGTTGCAATTGAGGCAGCGGTTGCAGCGGTTGAGACTGCGGTGTCTGCGGTTGCTGCGATTGAGATCTCTGGGAGTTTGTAGTTTGCCTTGTAGTTTTCCCGCACCAAACGAAAATTGGATATAGGCTTATTCGTCCACCAAACAAAAAATGGATTTAGGCTTATTCGTCCACCAAACAAAAAATGGATATAGGCTTATTCGTCCACCAATCTGAAATTGGATAGAGGCTTTTTCGATCCTTAAGGTGGATATGTAGAATATCCTTTTTCAAAAACGGATTTAGATTTTATTTTTAGAACGGCGTCACCAATTTTATATCTTAGTTGTAATTTCTTTGCAGTTTTAACATTTCCGTACAGATTTTCCCAGACAACCTTCTCATTCAAAGTATTGACTTGAATTGGTTTCATTTTTATACTTCGATGATATGAGTTGTAGAGATTTTCAAAGTCTTTAAGTTTATTTATAAAACGTTTGGTTTTGATTTGTGTCATGTATCGAGATATCTTTTGTCCAAATGTTCAAATGAATCTTTCAACAATACAGCATTTCATTGGTGAATGAACAACAAAATGATTTATTTTGTGTAACACGGTCAATTTTTTCATTTTTGAATTTGTGAATTCGGTACCCAAATCTCATTGCAGATTTTTGCACACACGCTTTGTTCTTTTAAGTATTTTGGTGAATGCTGTAGCTACTGTTTCAGCATTTTAATGCCTCCATCCAAGCCATCTTAGAAAATACGTCAACTACACATAATATATAATTCCTTTTGTAATTAGACTTGCTCCATCTTTTCATGTCTAACAAGTCAGTAGCCCATTGGTCAACAATTCCTTGTACAATTACTTGTCTTCTTTGAAATCGCCTTGGTGCGGGAAAGTGTAGAATATAACCAGGAATAGTAAATAGAGAATTTTTTACTACATCTCTTTTATGCTTCACTTTTGAGATTTTTAAAAATCCCGAAATACTCGAACAGGAAATCAAAATAGATTGATATTAAAATAAACAAAAAAATCAAAATTGACTAATATTGAATATCAAAATGAACAAAAAATCAAAGTTGATTAATATCGAGTATCAAAATCAAAAGAAAATCAAAATCGGTTAATATTGACTATCATAATGAAAAGCAGTTCGAAAAATGTAAATTTGACTATCAATTTGCATATAAATGCGAAATAGATTTATTTCCGTCCTATAATAGGTATTTTTCGGTTTTATTTACTGTATTATTAAATCTTAAATTTGGTCGAAGCGGCATTTAATATTTTGTACTATCCCGCTAACAATCCATAGGAAGCACAATTGAACTTTTAATGTCCATTTAATGCCACATTTTCATTTTGACTATCAAAATGAAGACAAAGTGAGCGCGCGGCATCTCAGCAACCTATGGACCAATGTGGTTTATTTTCAATAGGCCTTGTCACAGGTCCATAGGCAATGTTTTTGCCAAGTTTAGTTGAAATCCATCAATGTCTTCAAAAGTTATCGTGTAAACGGACGGACGGACGGACGGACTGTGCGATTCTATAAGCTGCCTGATCAGGCGAGCTAATAACATGCTTAGCATAATGTATACGTAATAAAATAATGAGCATAATGTTTTTGTAACAGAGTGGTTTTAATTTTTCATTATTCTGCGGTATAAAAAATTGATTCATTTTGTGACACTGAACAAAACAGAGAAGGTATTATACAATACACTACTGTACCTACTATAACAATAAATTATGGGGAGTTCATGTTTTATGTTGCTCTATGGCGCGAGAGTGGGCAGTATTTAGTAAAAGGTGAAAACACATAGAGCCAGCCTTAATTTTGACCATCAAAATTCCTTATTAAGGCGAGCTAAAACACCTGTGTACAATAATGGATTAATATTGTCTCCCAAATGAAATAGTCATGCTATGTTAAACAAAAGCACATCTAAATTTTCAATTTAATCTTTTCTACCCTCGTTTTTCGACAGCTGGAAGAAGTTTTAACAAACAAAAAAATCGCATTATTGTTCTTGTGCTATTGAAAAAAGTCTAATCTAGAAACTAGAATCGTGGGGACAAACTTGGTGTAGTTTAATCGCGCGGGCGGACGGATTGTGCGATTCTATATAGCTCGTCAGGCGAGCTAAAACTGTTACATTCATAATATTATGCGTACGCATTATTCACACTTATCCACACCACACCTCCAAAGACAACAATCATTTGTATTGCCACTATTAGTTAAAGAATAGCCAACAACTGACCAATTTTGGTATTTTATTATTTTGAAATTACTTTTACAATTTCAAATTTATTTTAACGATTTTGAATTTATTTTTATGAGTTTGCATTTATTTTTGAGTTTGAAATTGTTTTTATAATTTTAAATTAATTTTGTGATTTTAAATAAATTTTGGAATCAATTTTATGATTTTCCATTTAGTTTATGGTTTTTGGGTAATTTTTTATTAATTTTGGTAATTTTGAATTAATTTTGAATTAATTTTGGTAATTTTCAATTAATTTGGTTATTTTGAATTAATTTTGGTAATTTGGAATTCATTTTGGTAATTTTTATTTATTTTGGTAATTTTTATTTATTTTGGTAATATTGAATTAATTTTATATTAATTTTTGTGATTTTGAAATAAATTTCGTAATTTTGAATTAATTTTGGTAATTAGGAATTAATTTTGGTAATTAGTAATTAATTTTGGTAATTAGGAATTAATTTTGGTAATTAGTAATTAATTTTGGTAATTAGGAATTAATTTTGGTAATTAGGAATTAATTTTGGTAATTAGTAATTAATTTTGGTAATTAGTAATTAATTTTGGTAATTAGGAATTAATTTTGGTAATTAGGAATTAATTTTGGTAATTAGGAATTAATTTTGGTAATTAGGAAATAATTTTGGTAATTTGGAATTAATTTTGGTAATTAGGAATTAATTTTGGTAATTAGGAAATAATTTTGGTAATTTGGAATTAATTTTGGTAATTTGGAATTAATTTTGGTAATTTGGAATAATTTTTGGTAATTTGGAATTAATTTTGGTAATTTGGAATTAATTTTGGTAATTTGGAATTAATTTTGGTAATTTGGAATTAATTTTGGGAGCTGAGACAAAGTAACAAACCATTTTGTCATGGCTGCGACAATGTAACAAACCTAACTCCTGATACAATGGTTTGTTACCTTGTCGCAGCCATGATAAAATGGTTTGTTACTTTGTAGCAGTCATGATGAAATGGCTTGTTACGTTGTAATATTAGGCAGACGATTTGGAATTTATTTCCGTAATTTGGAATTTATTTTGATAATTTTTTATTTATTTTGTTACATTTGTATTTATTTTGGCAATTTAGAATTTAGTTTGCTGAATTTAAGCATTTATTTGTGTTCATTTACTATTTTTCATTATGATTGTCGGGTGACTTCTTGTCACATGCTATGGATGCTCTAGAAGCGCTCAAAGGTATCTGGCTACATTTGAGCATCTGCTCTGGATGCTCTGCAAGTGCTCAAAGATATCTGGTTACATTTGAGCAACTGCTATGGGTGCTCTGCAAGTGCTCAAAGGTAGCCGGCTATATTTGAGCAGGTGAACATGCTCAAAAGTATCCCAGATTTTCTGGTAGACATTAGTAGAGTGGTACATGGGAGTATGTAAGGCCCAAGGGCATCTACCTGTGTAACCAACAGCTCAAGGCCGTCGGCTATGCCTATAGGGGGTTTTGGGTGACGGGAAGGGGGGATTTTGCGGGAGGGGAGGGAGGAGAAAGCTGGTGAAAGCAAGAGAGGAGGGAAGGGAAAGGTAAGCAAGAGAGCAGGGAAAAGGTGTTGACTGCTTGCTCGCCCACAAGCTAGTGAGGGTAAGACACTGTGAGTGTCATTATATATCCCCATTGCCTTCTGTTCCCTGATTGGCTGGCGCCGCTTTGTCTGGAAACTCCCTCTCTTTCGTCCCTTTTTCTCTACACTCTTCCAAGCTTGAAGCGATGCCTAGACGCCCCATGTAAAGTCTCCCTATCCCACAATGCTTAAAGTGAGTCTACCAAGTACCTAAAGCATTCCTTGAAGTACCTACCAACCCTTACTACTACTATTACTACACCTTAAAGTACCTAACGCAGCCGCCTGTACTCCTTATGCTGCCTATTATAATGTACTCTTTATACTTCTCTCTATACTATATAACGTGCTGCTTAAAGTACCCACCATACGCTACAAGGCTCTCTTTACTGCCACTACACAAGTCTGAACAGGAATAGTCCTGATTGAGAAAGGAATGTCAACCGACCCTTCGCTCACTCACTACACATAATACAAGGCATAGAGCCCTACTCACTCTACTCTACAAGTCCCAGCCCTTATCCTTAATTATGCTTCATAAAGTCAATGCATCTATATACCCTATTGTAGTATACCACTTAGGTAAACTAAGGTAAACATGCAAATATCTTTAATTAATATGGGAATAGAGTTTATAATATGCAAATATCTTTAATAAATATGCAATTATCTTTAATTAATATGCAATTATCTTTAATTAATATGCAATTATCTTTTATTAATATGCAATTATCTTTAATTAATATGCAATTATCTTTAATTAATATGCAATTATCTTTAATTAATATGTAATTATCTTTAATTAATATGCAATTATCTTTAATTAACATGACAATTAATTTAATTAACATTAGATTGCACTATTTAATATACAAATAAATTTATTAATGAACGAATAAACTTGATGAAAAAATTTAAAATGCCGCTAATCTCCCCTGGCCTCCTCTCGTCTCCCCTCGCACTCATTTATCCTTTATCCTAGTCTTAGATATTAGTAAACAAATAATAAATTTTTAGCCTGTCCGAAGGATGAGCTTATGGAATTGCAAAGTCTGTTAGACAACAAGATAACTCCGGAATATTGCTTGTTAAAAGAGCAAGATGCCTCGAATTTGCCACTCTATAGTAACGCATTTATTTAATATCAACTCCATTACAAGGTGGACACAAAGAGGGGGTTTCCATAATTTTTGCACCCAATTCGTATTATACTCACTATGACAGAGAAGTAGGCACCCAAACCAAATTACCATGGTTACTTTCGGCTTGGACGCTTACTCTCTGTGGCCGTATAGGTAAGGGGCGTTGCTGTTGTGCAGTGGCCAGGAGTAGACGTGTGCAGCTTACTCCTGTGCACTAAGGGAGGCAAAGTGGTTAAATGACAGAGTCTCTTGACTCTGTGTGCCGCTGTGCAAAAAGTAGCTGGTTCAGATCGACCTGTATGGGTTCAAATCTACCTAATGTGTTACCTGCATAAAGTCCCTTCCTACCAAGCAATGCCTCATTAACATCGAGGTAACTTGGGGTACAAATCCTGGGAATAGTGTAGATGAGTATGGCCTGTGGTGTATATTCGTGATTACCGGCATGTATCGTCATGACTGTGCTATGGCCTGCTCATTTACCTATCTTGGGTCAGTACTTATCAGTTTGGTGTCTTAAAGTTGATATGGCTGGGTGGATAGTCAATAGGTGTACTCCCGAAAGGAGCCTGGTCGAAATTAGATTACGCAGTGGATGCATCTGACTATCACACGGTATCAACATAGCCAAACAAGCCCCAATAAAGAAAAGTAAAATAGCTTCGTATAATATAACTCTGCAGGACTGTCATAGTGTGAGTCAACACTCCTGTGTGCTTGGTCAGTGTAACTGGTTGACGTAAAAGACGTAAATGTCAGGTTCGACTTGTCGCTTCTGATTATGTGTGTGGGGATAGGGTCGGCTCACATGGGGTGGCAGAAGAGCAGTTTAATGAGAGTCAAAATAAAAATACCGGGGCTGCTCTGTGTAATAGGCATAAAGCCTGAAAAACACTACCCGTTTATGGGTACCAGCGAAAAACGCAATTTTGACTATTTATCAAGCGACAGTAGTGCTGAAAATACCCCTCCTGTTAAAAAGTCGACTGGAGCAATGTCCTTAACTAAAATAGATCTTCAAGATATCTGAAATGACATCAAAGACGATTTTACAAGTCATTTGGCCCCACTAATTAGTGAACTGCAACTGCAAAAGTAAAATAGCCACTTTGGAGAAAAGATAAAGAGAAAAAAATGTGATCATCCATGGCCTTCGCGAAGAACCTGCTGAGGACCTAAATAAGCTATTGGTAGGAGTGGAGTTGATCTGGCAGAAAATGGGTGACCAGAGTAAGTACCGATAGTCACAATAAAATTCCAACACAAAAATATTGGCCCTTGGTCGTAATAAGCTGAAGTTTTAGAAAATTTTGTTTTTTTGATTTGGAATAACTAATTACATATTATACTACCGTTGTATAGTGTCAATGCAAGGAAAATGTCAACTTCCATGACATTCATGACTATGACCAACGAAAATGGAATCACATTAAAGAAATATTCTACATTCATAAATATTCACCCACCTAAACTTTTTAAGTGCTACTTATACTCTTCCTAATCCTATCTTCATCACGATTTGTGACGTCATATTAGAAGTCATAATTTTATGATAATAAATCTCTTTAACACATAAGTGGCAGATTCACAACGTACACATTTGAAATAAAAAATAGTTTACAACTTCATCCCGCTCTGAATAATTTCTATTTAAGAATGGACTTAGTTTTTCTATTTAAGACGTAAAACATTTTTAACCTCCTATTAGCTTAAAACCATTTGCGAATTTAAAAATATATAATAACAGTGACTTTCATAATTTTATCACCGCATAAGCTGTATGCATAAAACCAAGTTCTATCTGGATGGAATTTAGCATCTTCAGCAAATAAACCAAATTGTGTTGTTAATACATTTTGAAATAACGTTACGGTGGCCGAGAAATAACATTCATAATTTCATAACATCCGTACACACATACATACAACATACATTTCGATGACGTTTATATTATAGAGGGATTTAAATCACTTGCCTACCAACCACTGCTAATGCCATGTATTCTGGACATATTAAACTTATGTGAAACCTGTAATTTTTGCTACTATTGTGTTCTATGGGTGTTTCCTTATGAGAACTAAATAAAATTATATTCTACATTCTACAGTATAGGTAGGGTAGAATTTGAATTGGGTGCAAAATCGGGAAATATCCCTCTATGCCTTTACCTTGTAAAAGAGGTTACTGTAAGTGATGGGCTAGTTTGGCCAAAAAACTTAAAGTCCATTTTATAACTTCATGTATAATTCCAAAAAAAATTATTCTTTATAAAATCCGCCTACAAAACTATTTTCCAAGCCCAAAATTTACAGTTACACAAGCTTTGATCTACTTACTCTTAATTGATTCAGTATTAGAAGACTGGAGTCAGTGGTGAATTATTTAAATTTATCTTCCTTTAGAAGATTTCCAAGAGAGTTACATTTGGAAAAATCTTTTACTGATACGCAGCTGGTGACCACATGATATTTTGAGGTTATTTGCCTCCCACTGCTACAGCTTTCAATATTTCCTCGAATTAAATGATATCAAAGCTGTGGAAACAACTTCAACTATCAAACATTACCATCCAACAATCGGTTGAAAACAAAACCAACACATTTTTCAAAAATGATGTGAAAAATTTCCTTCAAGCCCAACTGCCCTAAACCTTTAAAAGTTTAATTCTAGACGTTCTAAAAGAATCTGAGGAATCGGTCTTCTTTGAAATTCAAAAATGTAATCCCATTTGCAGTTTCCAAGACTTAATTTTATGATTTATCTCGATTTTTTTCCTCAATTACAGTTTTGTACATATACGACCGAAATATTTTGCATGCCCATTTCTGAATAATATCTTAATACATTTGCCAGTCTAGAAAAATAATAGTATCTAAATTTTTGTTTTTTTAAAAATGAATGTTGTCTTTTTTTCCTATCCAACCGCATCCCACCATTGCAGATTCAATCCCATTTTGATGTCATGAGATAAAAAGGTTCGAAAAAATCAGGTTGATACAAATAAGTTGCAAAATCATAAGCTGTAGAGAGCTATGATTAGGGACCAAAAATTACAGACATAAATATTTTAACTTCATTAAGTACCCTTAAACTTACTAAATTTTTAAATTGGATAGAAACGAGAATTATGTCCTTATCTATCTACAGAAATAGGTTAGGCTCGCAGAAATAGGTAGTGGTAACTTTTAAACACAATTGCTTAGTGTTGTAATGATTTTCACATATGGGGCGGGCTTCAGGTACTGTCAAAATTATGGTTTCTATGGTATTTTTTTCTGCAAATATCTAAGACCCTTATCCTACTGAGCCCGTCATTTAACACTAAAAACAACTTTACCGAATACCAATAGCTCAGAACAAATTTTCCAGGTAAGTATTTAGCAACAACAAATTTACAATAATAGACCCTAAAAGATGCAAAAGACTTTCCTCCACTTTTCGTTTGGCATCGAAAAGGAACTTACTCCAATTTACGACCAAACGAAAAGTGGATTAGTCTTTTGCATCCTTAAGGGACGATATAGAAATTTTAAAATACAGGATTAAATATGTTTTGTTAGAATGTATAAAAATATTATTTCAGGTGACTGACTTTGAAAGTACTGAAAATGAGTTCAAGTCCGAAAGTTAATCGCGCGGAACAATGCTGGAGAGGAATAGCAGTCGATGCACAAGGTATACATGGCTAAAGTTCGTCTTACTTAAATTATATTATATAATTATTGGTATTGGTATGACGAGTGTATTTTGAAACGAGTTTAAACACCCCTGTTATATAAACTTTACACCATCTTTTTAATTGGTTCTTAACTCTTTTTCTCCCTTTGCCCCATTAGTCCCATTGAGTTTTTTTATCGGTATTAATCCGCACCCAATTAGGTTAAGAAAAAGTAGAGCTTCCATAATTGCTTGATAAGTATCAATCTTGCGAAGAATGATTATTAATTCAAATAAGAACTGATTGTTGAGATAATTGTAATCTAAGTAATTTATTACAACAGTGGCAAAATTGAATATCAAAAGCGGTACAATCATAACTTTGTCTTATGAAGTTGAGGGCACGGATTACATTTCAGAAAAGGAGAACAGAAATTGCTTTTGATGACAGGTTATTGTGGTATTTCCTACTCTAATTCAAAAGTTTTAAATAATTTCGAAGCCTTGCTTAAACTTTGCTCATATACGCACGTACCATATCATAAGAACATTACTACCAAAAATGGGTATCAATAAATAAAAATTGGATTCTGATGGAAAAACATCATTGTTTATTTGCCATTACTTTTGTGATTCATTCAAACCAAGTCATTAAGGTTCAGGTATTTTCAAAATACGGGGAAATTCATTAAAAAAGGTCAAGTAAAGGTTACGGGGAAGTATCTATGGCTACGTTTTAAAAGTACATGGAGGCATAGAAATTTACTCTATGACAATACTGAAAAATACTTTTTTGGAAAACTTGTAACTCCTCCGAGAATACTGCTCGTAGAAAGACAAGATTGGACTCTAAAATTCCAGAAAAGGTTGTTTTAACCAAGTACGTTGGAAAATTTTAAAATTTTACCTATGGTATAATATTCCAACGTACTTGGTTAACACAACCTTTTCTGGAATTTTAGAGTCCAAACTTGTCTTTCTACGAGCAGTATTCTCGGAGGAGTTACAAGTTTCCAAAAAAAAGTTTAGAGCTATTTTGATAGTCGAGGTCAAGTCACGTGACTTGGTAACCGGGAATCTTAACTAAACTAAATGACTTGCAACATAATGGAATTCTGTTGGGATACATTTAATTAAATCGTTTGTGGTGGGTTCAGGCCGAAAAGCCACATCAATCACATGATAAAAAATTGTCAAAAAGGCACTAAGTATTTTTATTCGGATTAATCATAAGTGGCTTCGATACAATCAGTTTACAGTTTTCGAAGCTGAATACCGAAATGACGTATTATATGTTACCAATATTCCACATTTAAAGTATGTAATAGCACAGCGGTTAATAGCTTTGTATATTTTAAAGACACGAGATTGAGATATAATTATGTTAGACACACTTATCGAGAAGTAATGGGATGCATTGGGTAAATAAGTCTGAATGCAATTCCAGACTCCCATTATGCCTTGCATATTTGTCTTTGTCTATGGCTTAAAGCAGACTTATCATGAAGTCATGAATGTTTTGGAATTGCTGCCTGCAGAAAATTGTGGTTTAAAAGCTGTTTAAATCCTACTTAATTTATGAAATCTACGAAGTACGCCATCAACAAATAATTTCATACTGTGACTCAAAATTGGCATGAAAAACCCCTTGTATGTATCATCTTGGTAGAAAGCGGTCAAAGTGGTAGTAGAATTGCGAGTTAATTTAAAAAATTAATCATTGAGTGAACACAACACAAACAGAATTTGCAAATTAATATTTACATAGCGATACCCGTCAACAGTAAGGGATATACATTAAGGTCGGCGTTTAGTACCCTTACGGATGCGCCAGTTTATTTCACATACGTCGGGTCCAAAACGCCAGTCGCAGCAGAAATGACTTTTGTGTTTATTTATTTATCATTTGACAGGGCAGAGATGTTACGTAGCCGCACAGCTATATTGCTTTGGTAGAATAAACAATATCGGCATCGGACATTCTAATTTGTTGACAAGTTTCAAGTTGATGCCTGCAACTGCAATGCCTGAGTTCAATATAACAAATATTTACTCTAGCAAGGCTACTGTAAATAATTTTATTGACGTTTGATTTTTTTTAAATTTGTTGGCATACCTATACAATTTTTGGTTGCATCAACTTTAACTTTTAACATCTACATTAATTAATAATAATAATAATAATAATAATAATACTTTATTCGTCAACATCTCAGATTATAAGAATAATTACAACCAAGCGAGCTTTTGTGTTGATATAATATTAAGTCCATAGCTCATTGTACATTTATAAGTTAGTTTAGTAGACTTAAACATTTAAATAACAGCATTTGAAAGTATTATGAAATGAATAATTACCCGTTATAGCAGAGTCAGTACATGACAAGTTACAGACATTTTTTTTAAATTTATCTTTGGCTAACAGACATTCACATATTTGTTCTTTTAAAAGATATTGTTTTAGCTCCCTCTTAAATGAGGAAACATCTTCAATTGCTTGCATGTCTTTAGGTAAGTCATTCCACAATTGTGATGATGCCTCATGAAATGATCGGAGCCCAAAACTGTTTTTAGGTAGTAAATTAGTACTCATACAGTTTTTATTTCTTAGGTTATAATTACACATGTCATTTTTCTTTTGTACATAATTAGTGAAGTACGATGGACATGTGTTGTATATAATAGCATGACATAGAGTGAGCGCAGATTTTTTATACATTCTTCTTGGTAATAGCCATTGTAATTTACATGTTACATCTTCTTTAATCGAATCATAGCAATTTTTTCCTAGGACCATTCTACCTACCCTTCTTATTATGTTTTCTATAATACGAAGATTATTTTTATTAGCATTTCCCCATATTATTGAAAGGTAGTTTATTTTTGATAGTATTAATGCATTGCATAATAGAAGAAGGGATGATTGGGGAATCAGTGGTTTAATCGGATATAATGATTTAATAATTGCATGACATTTACCTGAAAGAATATTTATATGGTTTCTGAATGAGAGGGTGGGGTCAAAAGTACAACCTAGTGTTTTCAACGAATCAGAATTTGTAATGCGTATACCTTCTACCTCAATTTCAAATTCACCAATTTCACTAACATTATTAGCATTTCCGATTACTATCATTTGAGTTTTAGCTAAGTTCAAAGACATACCATTATCAACCATCCATTTATTAATTTGTTTTACATCCGAAATGAGATCACTCTTAATCCTTTCCCAGTGCTCTATTTTTCCAGCTATACATAAATTTGTATCATCAGCGAATAATATGGCTATACATTTTTGTAATACTAATGGTAAATCATTGATATATATTGAAAATATAAGGGCAGAACATATGCTGCCTTGAGGACTGCCTCTAGTGGTGAAAATAACTCTTGATTTTTCGCCATTTACTCCTTTAACATACTGACATCTTTCAGACAGGAATGCCCTGAACCATTTTGGGTCTACTCCGTACCATTTTAATTTTTCTATAAAAAATTCTCTGATAATGACGTCGAAAGCCTTGCGCAAATCTAGTGACACTAGTATGCAGATATACCCGTTATTCAGTTTTTCATACATGTACTCCGTTAGTGCTACAATTGCATGCTCAGTGGAATGTTTTTTCCTAAATCCAAACTGTCCTTTGTAAAAAAGGGAGTTTTCCTCAAAGTAACACGATGTTTGTTCGTAGACCGTTCTTTCAGTTATTTTCGATAGAAAGGGTTGCGTTGATATAGGTCTAAAGTGTTCAGGCTTAGATGGAATATCTACTTTTGGTACAGGTGTTACTATACTGAGTTTAAAGCATGAAGGAAATTCTGAGAGTTCAATGCTTGCATTTATTATGTCTAGAATCTGCATGTATACATTAGGGCACCCAATTGCCATTTTAACCATAATTGGAGAAATGCCGAGTGAGTCGATTGACTTTTTGTCTCTCTTTTTCATATGGCTATATGTAGTAAATAGCTGGTGAGAATTAATTTGTTTCAGTGTTAGAGTACTATCAATTTTGTTATACTCCTCTGGCTTTTTGGGTATAGGTAGATTCCAACTTTCATTTGATATCGAGCAAAAATAGTCATTTACTGTATCAACGTCAATTTCGCATGTTGAACTGAGAGATTTTCTATCAAATAACTCATTCAGTGTGTTCCAAGCTCCTGTTTCGTCAATTTTTTTCCTAATGTCGACCTGTTTATCTTTTTCAAGAGATTTATTGAATTCTCGTTTAGCTTTTTAAAAAGAGATAACTGTTTTTTAGCATTTATTTTCTTGCATTGCAGTTCCTTAGAGTCAGCTGTGAGGGAGAAAGGATGTTTTTTAGCTATAAAATATCCGGATTTTAAAGGGGCATGATTTTCAAAAGTATTTACTAAGGATTGAGTAAAATAAGTAATTTTCTCTTGTAATGTTCCTTCAGTCTGATCAATTGCTATTAGGTCTTCAGCTAAGAGGTTTGCATGGATTTTACCATACTGTCTGAACTCAATTTTTATTTATTTAGGTATTATTTTTTTACACTTACGTACAATGTAACATGAGTCATGGTCAGATAAGTCAGCAGGTATAGTACCAGTTTCACATACACTATCAGAATCATTCGTAATAATAATGTCAAGTCTAGCGTCTCCTCTAGTTGGCTTATTTATTACTTCATTTACTGAATTTCTTTTCAACATGGAGATAAAACTTTTAATATTGCTGTCATTTCTGTTTTCTAAATGAATATTGAAGTCACCACACATGAAAAAAGGCTTTTTTGTGGCTGCACATTCCTGTATCATATTTTCAATATCAAATATGTCATTATGAGATAAGAAAAATTTAGGGCGATATATACAAGAGATTAATACACTTTTAAATTTGTTGAGTTGTATAACTATTGAAACATTTTCAATTAGGGAGTCAGGATGAAGGTTTAATACAAATTTTTTAACCGTAAGGGACTTTTTATAAATTATTGCTACTCCGCCTCCGTCAGCAGTTCTGTCGTTTCGAATGATATTGTAGTTTGGGATTGAAGCTAGAATGATTTCAGGTGATAGTTTAGTTTCACATGTACATAAAACATCGAAGTCATGAACATTAAGGTAGTTTTGCAGTTGTGTTGTCTTAAATGTAATACTATTTATGTTGTACTGTCCTATTTTGAGATTTACCCTTTTGCTTTTGTTATGCTTGTTGAAAAGATGATTTTTCATCATATAAAACGGTAGGTTGCTTTCGTCGTAGAGGTCTACCTAATGGTGTTATCTCTTTACTAAACTTTGAGTTTGGTTTAGTAAGTGTTGGTGCTAAATTTCTTGCATGCTGAGTTTGTTTTGAACTAGAGGCTGTTGATAGATTTTTTGGTTTTGAGATATTTGTTTTTAACATGGGTTGCTTGGAGGAATCATTCACCTCAGCGCCTGATTTACTTACTCTTATCTTATTTATGTTAATGTAATTATTCCTATCAGTTTCATTAAAATCATAAAACATGTGCTCGCCTTTTATACCTTCACTATCGTAGCTACTAACTAAAATACAGTTGTCTCTTATATATGCATTTGGGTTTGACTGTCGGATTTCATAAAGTTTGTTTCGCCTATACTTATTATCATGGCTTTCTTTTACTGTATAGTCTGGAGAGATGGTAACATTATACAAATCATGAGTATTCAGAAGCCATTTTGAGTTCAAAATGAATTTCCTTCTTGCCATAGTAGAGTACATCGTTACTCTAACTATAAGAGGATTATAGTTTACAACATCGATATCTCTAATTTGTGAGAATGACGTTTCAAATCATGTAAATACTTCTAATACCGTATTACATATGTCATCATATCTCCCTGTACTGACTTGAAGACCTCTGATAATAATGTTATGTTTTCGCTCGTTTTTTATAATTTGTTCCTCTATTACAGCCAATTTTGTAGATATTTCATTGGAGTTCATGCAAACAAGGTCCAGTTCTTTCGACAGATCATTTGAATTCTTATTCAAATCATCTCTCAAAATCTCCACCGTGTTTTCCAATGTATCAATTTTTTCGTTTAATTTTTTGACCAGCTCCACAATTTCATTACACGAAGTGCATTTACACTTAGTGCACTTCATTATTGTGAAATTATAATCTATAATCTAACTTAAAAACTTAACCTTAATAGAGTTATGGTGTAGTTTGCAGTGTGATTGATGGAAGTGCTGTTGGCGGTTTTTGTAAGTTTGTTGATTGAGGTAGTCTGACAATCCAATACCAAAAGCAGTTTTGAAATTTCACTAGTCAATTTTTAGGAACTAGTAATCCTGGCAGCTTACAGAAGGGCAGTTTCCTAACTTGCCGTGACAATTATTAGGGTCAGGATCCCTGGCAGCAAGGTAAAAAACAAGCAGTGGATTGATATTATGTGGGTTGGCAGAGAGGCAGGACAACCGACTCTGGCAAGAGCAAGCAAGCAGCAGGGAACAAAAAAGGACCTTTTTTTGCCTTTTACCTTTTTTGCCTTTTTTATAAAAAAGGTAGGAGTAAGATTTTAAAAAAGCAGTCCTTTTTTGCCTTTTTACCTTTTTTGATGTAGCAGAGTGCCCCATTTACTTCACTTTACATGTAAATAAGGTAAAAAAGGTAAAATGGTAAAAAGGACTGCTTTTTTAGAAAAAGCAGTACTTTTTACCTTTTTTGTAAAAAAGGAGTACCTTTTTAGTTCCCTGGCAAGCAGACATGGCACTTGAAATATTTCGCTTGAAATAAATAGATGAAATTTTTGAAATATTTCGCGAAATATTTCACCTCCACTTTTCTTGAAAAATGAAATATTTGAAATAAATGAAATAAATAGGGTACATGGCATTTATTTCACTTTTCTAGCGAAATATATTGAAATAAATGAAATATTATAGTAATAATGCATCTAAAACGTGCGGTAAGGAGTAGGCGTAACTAAAAAAGAAGAAAATGCGTATGCCTAGTGCCTAGTTGTCTGTTTGAGTATGTATTGTATGGTTTATTTTTAATAATTCTAAATACTATATAATTTATTCATCTCTGGAGTTGACTTTGGTAGGTAACTGCATTACAAAAATGTAAAAGTGTACAATGTAAGTAGTTATTCACTATTTAATTTATTTAACACAAAATGGCTCTGGCTTAAAGATAAAAATACTGTTAACACATGTTAATATAATAACATACATTTATTATTCTGGATATATAAGTAACTCATTTTTCATTCTAAATAGTAACAACCAGACGTCGGAATTTTATTTATATAAACTTTTTTCAGACTGATCTGAGAGTCGTGAGATTTTGTATCTCGACGTTTCATGCCCTAAGGATTTCAAAAATGTAAAAGTGTTAGAAAACTTTTTTACATTTTTTGGTTTTAAGAAAAATTAAAGTTTTAGTAAATATTTTTTCAAATAAAAAAAATTTACTAACATTTTTCGGAATAAAAAAATCTTAAGAAAATTTTTTGAGCATTTTCATGATGGTTTTTACAAATTAATGAAGATTTGTAATTTTTTGTATTGTCTACAGCCAAAGGAACCCAAAAATTGATAAAAAAAGTCACTTAAAAAATATTACAAAATGGTTTTTATATTAACACGTATGCATGGGACAGATTGGAATTTTGTATGGTGGGACGTTTTAATAAATGTGTCACTTTGTATGGCTGGTTGCGACTGAAAATATGAATTTGTATGGCAAGGTTTTTGGTGTTAATTTGTTTGAAAATACATGCCAATAGGTCTGAAAATATGTTTTATGTTTCAATACAAAATGTGTGCAATTGTTGGGTATCTTTTTGACTTGATAGTATTTACGTTGATGAACTCGAAGGGAATCTTGTACAAGAATAATATAAACCATATATCATAAACATAAACCATAAATTAACACTAACTTCTAACCCTTCCATACAAATTCATAATTTCAGTGGCAAACAGCCATACCAAGTAATACAATTATTAAAAAGTCCCACCATTGGGGGTTACACCAAAATATATTGTTGCGCGAAAATATTTTGGATTTTTAACTATTTTTGACAAAACAATCGTCTTTTTCTGGAAATTTAGTGGGAAGCTGGGGCTCCTCCAGTCCCCCCTCTTGATACGTGCTGAACATTGGCCGATTTTTTAAAGCTTTCTGATTCCCTAATACCCTGCGTACATTTTATACTATGATATCTCAAGTTTCAGTTTTAAATACGCATTTAGTTATGTAGGTAGCATTTCAACTCAACATAGAAAAAATTTTGAGTCGATTATTTATAGCTGCTTTTGCGATTTTAAGCTTATTTTTAAGAAAATTTTTCCGTAAAATTTTTGCCCTTTTTTAGTAAATTTTCGTGTAAATTTTTTGGGTTTTTAAATAAATAAAATTCCGACGTATGGTAACAACGAATAACTTTTACAACTAGTTTTTTGACACTGACAAGAAAAAGTTATTTATAATGGCCGTTCACAGTTGTTTCAAATATAATTTACCCGGATGATTATAGTTGATTTGCAGATTACAATGAGCAAATATCAAGTTTCTATAAAGAAGAGGAAACGAGGAGATGATGATGACAATAAAGAAGACTGGAGGGATTCCGCGTCAACATTCTCCCTCTTGATGCATTCGATGTTCAAGAATAAGAATGATACTGATGTCATCCTGAAGATCAAATCAGATTGTGGAAGCAAAGATGTCGAATGCCATTCTATGATTTTAGCGGCTCATTCACCTGTACTAAGTACAATGATAAATAATCGTTGGGCAAAAGGCGTCACCCGAAACGAAGATGATCAGCGGATTTTCAATATGGGGGATGACGATCCTCAACACTTTGCTTCGTTTGTCGAGGTAAATAACTCTTTATCACATCTAATACATAATATCCTTTTATCCATAAAGACTTCTGTCTGACGTTTATGCTTTCTTTGCAATATTATGATTGAACCAAAGTCAAAATGGGAATTTTTTTCAAATTTATGATGTCTTAGAAATGTATGCAATTTTTGTTTAATTTAAAGGAGAATAATATTATTATGCTGTAGTTGTTTTTACAATAGTGGGATATCATCTGTATTTTTTATTTTACCATTTTTAAAATAGTCTGAACTATCATAATTATGTTCATTTTTGTAGATGATGTACTGGGATTGGAATGAAGGGAAATTCCAAGCGCATTTTGCTACAAGTGGAATAACTGTGGAAATCCTTGTTGGTGTCCTCTCCCTGGCTCACAAATATTTTGCCTGTCACATCATTAAGCTAACCGAAACCCTGATCCATCACTATTTGAAACTGGATGTCGGGGTTAACTCAGCCAAACTTTACAGGCAACTAAAAGACCTTCCGATTTGTGAGGTTGACCAGGCTGCCAGGAAACAATTGCGGACCGTTGAAAATTGCCTGCTGAGGTATTTCTATATAACATTGAAGCATAAGTACTAATATCAGTAGGTTTTAACAATTTTGTGTATAATTATTTACTTATTATTGTAGATGTGGACCGAAAGTGTATTCTTCTGATGCCGTTCTTGAATTGACTCAATCTGACTTGATTTACATGTTGAAGAAGGAAGAGTTAATTTGTGACGAAGATACTATTTTCATGGGATGTCTCAAGTACGTTTACAAACATAATTATGTCATCAGCATCATTTATTGATAATATTGCCTGTTTTTTGAAGGATTATTTAGAACTAAATGGTAAAATTATTATTTAGATGGGCAAAAGAACAAACTAAGCTAAATGCATTAAGTTTCACGTTGGAAAACATGAGATCTGTCCTCGGAGATATAATTAAATCCATTCGTTTCCCGTTGTTGACGGAAGAGACGGTGAATAATGAAGTACTGGACGCAAACATTCTTACTCAGGGAGAATTGGATGAACTTCTGGCATACATCGTCAGCTCCAAATGTATAATGATGACAAAAACCCACATCAGGTAATAAATTATTTTAAATTCACTATTATTTAATTTCTAGCACTACGTAGAAGAATTGTTTCTATTTGTTGTTGACGATAATATAGAAAATAATAACGTTATTTAGAGGGACGTTTACTGCTGTCTTTTATAATAACTACTAACATTTAACATCTACCCTAGGAAATTAATTTATATCCAACTATTTTTCAGATTTTTGACAGAACCTAGATTCAGTGGTGAGAATGTCGAACTAAAACGCTTAGAAATGGATACGCTAGCCAAAAACGTTATGCACTTTTCTACCCCTCATGGATTTCTGTAAGTTTTTAATTATACATTTAAATTATTTATTTTTAAATTAATTTAAATGTATGCTTAATTTAATTTGGCATTTAATCTTTAGGTTAACAGTATCTAAGAGGATGATACTAGCTGGTGTGCGTATTTATGGAGGAAACCCTGCTTGTAACCGTCGCCAATTTCAATTGAAGTTAGAAGTAGGACCCAAAAAATGTCAAAGGAATTTCTTCAATGCTGGAATGCCACAAAATAAATCGACGTTGCACCACTTCATGTTTCCCCCAGTTGTCATTGAAGCTAATACTCCTATTTTAATCAAGTTTTCAATCACGGTAAGTGTAATTGTTAAATGATATAATAATATTTACTTCCGAAGACATTTGACTCTGATTAATTGCAATCACACATTAATTTGTGTTATTACACGAAAGAAAAGCCTTTTTGATTACAAGTAGTAATTATGTATTAATGTCTTTTCAGGGAGGCAGTACATACGTGTCTGATGAAAAGGTGGAAGACGTCACTACAGAAGTCGTATATTGGATGAATGAAATTGTAACTTGCACATTTCGCCCTTGCTCTACTATTCCAAATGGATTAAAGCAAATCCCGGGATTAATTTTTGCTCATGATTGCTATCGTTACTTTTCAGTCAACTAGAATTTTTTCACGTAAATTGGAATCTATAAATTTACATGAACCAGGAAGATTACTATGCCATTAATTCAATAATTTTGTCAATATTTGCATCATGTTTTTGCAAATATTCAGTTTTGTGTTTTATTTTCTCATTTTCGTTTATTATATGTTTTTGCTAATGTTACTGAAAATTAATGGAAATAAATAAATATTTACTTTTATTTCCTTGAAAATGATAAACGCTTTGGAAATGGTATTTATTTTCATTTGTTGCATATAAGCCAGTAGAATAATATCAAGATTAATCTCTATACTTTTATGCATTGCTCGGCTCTAAATCAATACATTGTTTAGTAGTGTAAGTCATGTTAAGAGTTCGGAGTTGATATCTATAATGTACACATTTAATTGCGTGCATGTCGGTGGCCCGGCCATGAAAGATTTGTGATGTGAACACTTAATACGACATTATTTATTCTTTGTCATTAAAATTTGCCTTGGTGAAATTATTAATATTTATAGAGCATTTGTGGATATACTTAATGAAAATCGATTGCGCGACTGTTGCTATAATCACTGACCTACTTAACGCAGCAATAAGTAATCCATTTGGAGTAAAGTAGGTTGCTATTAATTATTAGGCATCATTTACAACTCCTTGCATTGACACACTTACACATGACAAGTATGTCACCTTACTTTATTTATAGCGAATTCCTTCCTAATATAAGGCTTTGTCTTTTCGCATATTTGCCTGAGAGAATAGTTATCAAAAATATCCTTCAAAAACTTCTTTACTTGCTTCTGCTTGTCATATTTTAGTTTAAGCATAGCTGTAGAAAGTAAATGAGAAAACTTTCAGAATATTATGTAGAAAGTTTAGTGAAAACAAAAATTACAATTAAAGGCAATATTAGCTTTTTCGAGAGGTATTCCAAATTAAAGTCCGCTAGTAACATCTTTGTACACCACAACAAAACATTTTCATACGGCTGTGGATTTTATTACTACGAAGCACGCAATAGTGAATGTGAAGTGAAAGTAAACCTTTAAACCCATTCGAAGTCTGAGACTCTGAGAGCGAGTAGAATTATTGCATTTGTAGAACAGTCATTGACATTAATTTATTCTTCAGTAAATTCCCTAATGTATATCCACATCGTTCCATTTCAGTTACCATAAAGTGAAATAGTAAAAAGACTTGGCAGATCCGGATTTGAATTTGAAACATCTCGTTTATTAATCAGCATTATCTTCTTCACTTTTTATTTCCACTGACATCAATTAAATCTGCAGTGTCTCAAATCGAAGTAAATTTTAAAACAACAATTCATTAAATTAATTTTAAAGAGTTTCATAAATATCTTCATCTTGAGTGAATTTAATAACGAATCAAAGTCATGGGAATCGTGGATTGCCTAAAAGTGAAACCTGGATCTGTAATTTCCAGCGAAAATATTGAGGGGAGAAAGACATCCGCACATTCTCAGGCATGGAGTACTAAAAGTAAATCATTCGATGCAACTTCAAACAAGTGAGATTAATAATTATACTGAAATATTACTTGTCATTGTCCCATTTACCACTTCGTCATTAAATTGCAATTAACTATTGTAATATAGAATAACCATGCACAAAGTCATTTAAAGTTGAAAATCAATTCGAGTAGATTTATTAGTTAATGCACTCAAACCATAATCTAAACTATAGATACTTCTTCATTGCATGTTTTGTACTAACTTGCAAATTGAAAGTGACATAATGACCTATTTTAAGCACTGTGTTTGGATCTGTTTTAACTGATATGATTTTAATCTTTATAGGTTAATTGCTTATCATGTGGTATAACTCAGTCTACGTTATATTATTTAATTATTTTTAAGGGAAGCTGATATTGTACCTGTTTACGGCTCGGATATCAAAGAGCAAAATAAAGGAGGCTTCAAAGAAATGGAAATTCGAGACGCTCTTCTTGATTTCGAAAAGTGGAAATATTGTTCCGGAAAATTATCTAACGAAATGGATATCAAAAGCATTACAATGAGCGAGGGGCACATTTACAAGGCACAAGCCATAATCGAACACAGAAAATCCGAACTGAAAGTTGAGCCTTACAAACCGGGGATAGTCATCGACGGTACAGAAAACGGCCCCGCCCCTTCAATCTGGAGCATTGTTGTAAAACCTCCGACGGATTTTAAATTCAAGTCGAAAAAGGATAAGTCAGTTCATGAAATTCCACACACGGCATTCACAACGGAATGCGATCATTGCCATAAGGACGGTTATGTACCATGTCACCCTTGTAAAGGCACTGGGATAGATAAGTGCTCCTTTTGTCACGGAAATGGGTTTAGTATAGTATTCGATGAAAAGCGAAATTGTTCTTCTTGTCGCGGTCAGGGAAAGAAAGATTGTTTTCACTGCAACGGATTAGGGCGTCAAACCTGCCGAGGATGTGCTGGCTCTGGCTCCCTGAAAAAGTATCAAGCACTGTCTGTCGATTGGAAAGTGTTGTTACAAAATTACGATAGTGGTGCGTTGTTAGAAAAACAACTGAAAAAGGTCACCGGGAAAGAATCAGTTTTCACTAGCGACGATTGCGAATTGAAAACTAATCCATTGGTCAATTTCTATGATGAAGGAATAAAGGAAATATCAGAAAGTGCATTGCAAAAGTTCGGAATGGAAACCGGTGAAAAAAATGACGAATCTACAGAAGGAAGGAGAATCATCAGAGTACAACAAACAGTTATTACTATTTCTATTGCTGAGGTCATTGGAATACAGAATGAGAAAATGGCAACTCATTTCTACGTTTTTGGCAACGAGCGAAAAGTTTACTTCCCAAATGGCTACCCAGGAGGTTGCTGCTGTTGCTCGATTGTCTAATGTGCATGAAAGTGAAATATGGGCTAAGCACTTCAATAAAAATATTTAAATTGCATTTAATATTTACTTGTAGTAGATTCGAAAACTTTATTTATCATTGCATAGCATGTATCATCAAAACAATGTCGGTTAGGTAAATACCCATAGATGATATGAAATAAATATGATTTGTGTACATTTAGCACGACATCAAATGTCTTTAATGGCCACACCTACATGTAAATTCTTGTACTATCTTAAGGTTAGTCGTTTTATTATCATGCGGTATTACTTCGTGGATAAACTTTGCCTCTCACTTATAGTGCAGTTCTACGATGCAATTAATCGATTACGTTCTTGGAGGTTTTCTAACGGTCTAGCTACACAACGCAGTGCCGTGTAGCTCAGTCCATTCTCAAAGCAGTGTGTAACACATTCTTCATAGAAAAATACATAGCATTGGTTAAATATTACATTGACCTACATTATACTTTGCAGTTATGATTTACATCTACGTCTATGGCACTCGCTACATATTAAACGGCATTTTCTCTGTCATTATTGCTAGGTCAGTCTCAGTCTCCTACTTTCATGGCACTTTTACATTTTAACTAGTCCGACAGAATAGAAGTGAACATTGTATAATTGCTTTTCTTATACTGACGCTGCTTTTACATGCTCTAGATTGTCTAGATTTTAGATGTCCTCCAAACACTTGAAATTTCTCATTCCACGCATGAATATTGAATAATATCCTTCAATAATTTCTTCTCTTAACATTGCAAGAAAGTTTTATTTGGCTGTCACTGCATTCAAAGTTTGGGTTAGAGTGAAAGTAAAATAAATATCAGTGTTGAATTATGAAAATCCTCTTTTAATATTTGTAGAATTTCCATTTGACACTTAACAAAATGTCCATCTACAAATAGTGGTTTTAATATTTGGAAGCATACTCTATAGTGTCTGATCTGTATTCTATAAGTGCTCTCTTATTGAAGTAAGATCTAATTTGAGATATTATGTAGCGTATCATATTGTTTTGTAGACAGGCTATTTATTTTATTTTTGATTTGACATGAGATTGAAAGGAAAATATAATTAAGAATAAAATCCCAGCTGAAGTGGGATTTGTGGAAGATTTGGATACTTTCATCCACGGACAGGAACTCGGAAAGAGACAAATTTACTTAATTATGGATTGTATAGCACTTGGACGCTTTCAAAAACCTTTGAGCAGTAGACGTGAAATATATTATATTATGATGGGGAATGTAAATAAAAAAGTAAGTCAATTTTCTATTTCTTTGAGACAATTTTCTATTCCTAATTCTTTGTCACCTAATCAAGAAATTTACTTAACATTATTTTGGTTGTAATTCATTGCATTGGAAGTGGAACGAAAATATGAAATAAATGTTCGTTTCTATTGAATGGCATAGTATACAGGATTCCAATTCTTTATCGCTTGACTGTGTAATACGAGTAGCAAACAATTAGAAATATGCATTTGAACATGTGAGCTCATTATTCTACTTCTGAATTTCTGCTTAAAATGAATGTGACGGAAAATTCTGGATTTCGTTTCAAAGGAAGGTAATAATAATTACATAAATTGATTAAATTATGTCTCATACTCATATCGTTTATTAAGGATGGAACAAGCCTCTTTCCACCATCAGATAATAATATTATTATGTAACTGTAAATAGCTTATATTTCATTTTTGTTAGTTGGAACAGTTAAATAATCTATATAACAATATCCATACGCTAGGAATTAGTTAGCTAACAAAAATGTATATAATATACTGTATTTAATACTGTAGAAAACAAAAAATTGATATAATACAGATAATAAAATATGCTATTTACTGTAAGGCACCAATCTGAAAGTAGATATTATAGGCTTTTTCCATCCTTAACGGACGAAATGTGTACAGATAAATATCATTATTTTATGAATATAATTTCAGTCGTACTACAAATGTTTGAGCAATCTTGGTTGCTTATAAAAATCTCTTACTATATTATATTACATACAACAACACTTTTGATTCCTTTTTCTCTTAATAATTATTTCTTATACCATTAAATATTATGTTGGTATAATATCATATCTAGCCAAAAAGGTCTAAGTTGGGAAACGATGAGAATTAATTCAATTGTTTTAGTAGCACAATCATTTCACCTCCTGTCTACGGCTGGGTGCCTATTGCTACAAATGACACCGGAGTGCAAGTACCACCGACTCTTCCTGTTCCCGAAAAGAGTCTTTTCTATGGTTGGGCACCTACCATTATTAAAAAAGACATCGGAGTACAAGTGCCATCAACTCTTCCTATTCCCGAAAAGGGTCCTTACTATGGTTGGGTGCCTACAATTGTTAAAAATGACATCGGAGTGCAAGTGCCACCAACTTTTCCTGTTCCCGAAAAGAGTCCTTTCTATGGCTGGGTGCCTACAGTTGCTGTTTCTGGAGACGAGCCTATTTGTAAATGTCCAGAAAAGTTAACTGAAGAGGAAGTGCGATCGGCAGTCCGAGTATTCGAAAAGGGTCGACATTGTTCGGAGAATTTGGCTGATACGATAGTTATCAATAGTATTACGATGAGTGAAGGACACGTATACAAAGCTCATGCAGTATTGGAGCACAGAAAAGTGAAATGGCAAACTGACCCATACTTACCCTCGATGGCAATCGGAGGGCCTAAGGCCGGTCCTCCTCCTCCAATTCAAGTTTGGAATATAAAAGTGAGTCCTCCCTCAGGTTATGATTTCAAGCATTTCAAAGACATACTTATCTACGAAATTCCAAACACAGCATTCAAAACGGATTGTCTGACATGTCTAAAGTCTGGTCATATTCCCTGTCCTCAATGTGACAGGACAGGGATAAATCATTGCAAAATATGCAAAGGAAGCGGAAAGACGACAGATCGTTCTATAGGTAACAAGATTCTCTGTCGTACCTGTAAAGGTATTGGGAAGAACTCCTGCGCTGATTGCGATCGCTCGGGACTTCAACCCTGCACAGATTGTGTAGGCACTTACTCCGTAAAAAAGTACCAAGGATTTACTGTGGATTGGCATGTCTTGATTGAAAAACGGAGCGACGGAGATATCCCTGAAGTAGAACTGAATGGAGTCACGGGAGAAAGGTCTGTTTACCACAGTGGAGATTTTGATGTAGGGGTGAATCCATTGGCTCAATGCTATAACGAAGGAGTTAGGGAGATATCAAAGTCCGTGTTCCAGAAATTCAGATTGCACATCGGAGGAATTAACCGTGTGGGAGGCAAAAAAATTATCAAAGTTCGACAGATTGTTGTCACTATACTCATTGCAAAGGTAATTGCCACGTGGAAAGGGAAAAAGGAAAGATTCTATGTTTTTGGAAAGGAAAGAAAAATTTATTTTCCAAATGGCTACCCCAAATGCAGCTTTTGTTCGATTACATAATCTGTGTAGGAAAGTTTTTATTTAATAATTTTATAACTTAGACTCATGAAAATTTTTAAATAAAACTTTTCAATTTCTCTAGTACCACTCATTTCTTATTTTACATTTTACATAAAAAAATGACTATTGTTAGGTTACTAAGTGCTACTACTTCTACGTTAAATTTAACTTTCTGTACGTGTATTACTTGACAAGAATAAAGAAAAGAATGTGTCATAATAAATATTAAACAGGTAATACTATTGTTGTGTTGTTCGACAAAACAATTAACAAAATGTTAGTAGATTAATTCGTTTCTAATCGGTAGCTAATTTTTGACTCAAGCTTAGAATGCAATTATTACTTTATTTTTGAAGCATGCACCGCCATGGTTTACAGATATTCATCCAAGTTAGAACTGAAGAACAAAAACAAAAAATAGCAAAAAATACAATATTTAGTTTCATTATAACACAATAAGTATATTGTTATAATATAAAAAATAATAATAATAAACCGTTGCAAAACGGGGTATAACAGCAGAGGAGTTTCGCGTTCCAAAGGCGTTCCAAAGTATCACCAATTGAAATTTATTTGAGTAGTTTAGGTATAACCGTTCCAAAGTTATCGCCAATTGAAATTTTCAACCCTTTCCCCCAGTCAGGGGATGTGACCGATCCTGCTCATATACAAACTCAGACCTACATTTTACCTCAATATTGTGCTCTGAAAATTTGAGCAGTTTAGGTATAACTGTTCCAAAGTTATCGCCAATTGAAATTTTCAACCCTTTCCCCCAGTCAGGGGATGTGACCGATCCTGCTCATATACGAACTCAGACCTACATTTTACCTTAATGATGTATCCTGAAAATTTGAATTGTCTAACTTAAACCGTTCGAAAGTTATTGCGGATAAGGACGGACCGGACGGACGGACGGACGGACGGACGGACGGACGGACGGACGGACGGACGGACGGACGGACGGACGGACGGACAGACAGACAGACAGAAAGTGTAAACGCATACATCGGAGTAAACTCCTCTGAATAATGCCTTCAACTCAATGGCTCTAATTTCAGCATGCTTTTCCCAAAGAAACACATTTGCTTGTTTCATAGGCTTTATCGCCAGATTTAAAGTTTCTGACATGTTTTATTTTCTGTCTTCTGTCTTGAATATCCGTTTCTCGTTACATCTGTTACCATACTTTATGTTAGTAATCATAATGAACTGCTCAGGAGCTCCGATTCCAATTTTTGACCTACATAATGGCGATGTGTAGTCCAGGGCCAGTATAATAATGTGTATAAAGGTGTTCTAAACTGTAGCTTTATTGTTCTTTCACTGACATTTATTTTTTTTAGATATCATCTGAATTATACACCCTAATCCAACTGCTCTAGTTACTGACTGACTGAATGATTTATCATATTAGTCGAGGAGAACAATGCTCTCGTATAACTCTATGTCGGTGAACGGTGACTTTACTGAACTTGGATGAAATAATAAAGTACGATTACTACAGTTGCACACCAGGAAAATAATTATCTTTTTAGAAGTACTAAATTTTTCCCCGAAACAATGAAATTTCAAACACTACGGATGGTAATGGTAGTTTACATATTATTGCATTTTTCGCCATATCTGAAAGCTTTATATGAGCGAATCGATTCCAGATAATTCCAATCTAAACCAAAAATTTACTCACCAAAATTCTATAGCATAAATATTAAATTATTTCATGACGCTAGTAAATTTATTTCGAGTAGACACTTTTATTCATTTTGCATATTACAGCCCTTTTCCCAAGTTTTCAAACAATGTTTATATAATTCAGCCAGAAATGAAGAATTTCGTAATTTACCAGTATTATGTGTCCCACGCATGGCACTAGGGTCCTTGTAGAAAAGCTGGAAAAGCTTTGGACAAATTCAGTGGCTGGAATTGAACACAGACATTTGCTGTAAAATCAGGCATTCCACACTAAACATCTTTGTACAGCATAACATAATAGAACATTTTTGTCTGACTGTGGATTTTACAACCACGCAGCGGCAACACGCAATAGAGGACACAAAGAGAAAACAAACCTTTAATTATGAGACAGATCAGAACTAATGCAGTTGCAGAACAGTCATTAACATTTACTTCTTAGTATGAAATATAATGTGCTTTACATTTACTATTCAGTAAATTCCCTAATGTATATCCACATCGTTCCATTTCAGTTACCATAAAGTGAAATTCTAAAAAGATTTAGCAGATACTGACTTGAGACTGAAAAATCTCGTTTATTCATCAGCATTAATCTTCTTCACTTTTTATTTCCACTGACTTCAATTAAGTCTGCAGTGTCTCAAATTGAACTAAATATTTAAAAAACAATTCATTTAACTAATTTTAAATAATTTCATATTATATCTTCATCTTGAGTGAATTTAATAACGAATCAAAATCATGGGAATCGTGGATTGCTTAAAGTTGAAACCTGGATCTGTAATTTCCAGCGAAGATATTGAAGGGAGAAAGACATCCGCACATTCTCAGGCATGGAGTACTAAAAGTAAATCATTCGATGCAACTTCAAACAAGTGAGATAATTCAATAATTATAATAATATACTGAAATATTACTCGCCATTGTTCCCTTTACCATTTTATTGTAAACTTCTAATTAAATATTATTTTAACCATAGAATAATCGCAACATTATTTAATGTAGAAAATCTATTCAAGTAGACTTATATCTAAATTATAAATATATTCAATTATTGTTTTGCACTAATTAACAAATTGAAAGAAAGTGGCATGACCTATTTTAAGCACTGTGTTTTAATCTGTTTTCATTTATATGATATTGATCTGTATGAGTTAATTACCTTATCATGATATCCCGCAGTCTACGTCATATTATTTAATCTTGATTTATTACAGGGAAGCTGATATTGTAATGGTTTACCGATCGGATGTCAAAGAAGAAAATAAAGGAGGCTTAAATGAAATGGAAATTCGAGACGCTCTCCATGCTTTCGAAAAACGACAATGTTGTTCCAAACAATTAGCGAACGAAATGGATATCAAAAGCATTACAATGAGCGAGGGGCACATTTACAAGGCGCAAGCCATAATCGAACACAGAAAATCTGAATTGAAAGTTATACCTTAAAAAAAAGGGATGGTCATCGACGGTCTACAAAACAGACCTTCAATCTGGAGTATTGTTGTAAAATCTCCGAAAGATTTTAAATTCAAGTAGAAAAAGGATAAGTCAGTATATGAAATTCCACACACGGCATTCACAACGGAATGCGATCATTGCCATAAGGACGGTTATGTAACATGTCATTCATGCAAAGGTACTAGGAAAGAAAAATGCCCATTTTGCCACGGAAAAGGGTATAGTAAAGAATTCGATGAACATAAAACTTGTTCGTTCTGTCACGGTCAGGGTGAGAGAGATTGTTTTGACTGCGACGGAAAAGGGCGTAAGAAGTGCAGCGTATGTAAAGGCTCTGGCTCTCTCAAAAAGTATGAAGTACTTTCTGTTGATTGGAAAGTGTTGCCACAAAATTACGGTATCGGTGCGTTGTTAGAAAAGCAACTGAAAAAGGTCACAGGGAAAGAATCAGTTTTCAATAGCGACGATTGCGAATTGAAAACTAATCCATTGGTGAATTTCTATGATAAAGGAATAAAGGAAATATCAGAAAAGGCATTGCAGAAGTTTGGAATGGAAACCGGTAAAATCTATGACGAATCTACAGAAGGTTGGAGAATCATCAGAGTACAACAAACTGTTATTACTATTTCTATTGCAGAGGTCATTGGAATAATACAGAATGAGAAAATGGAAACTCATTTCTACGTTTTTGGTGACGAGCGAAAAGTTTACTTTCCAAAAGGCTACCCAGGAGGTTGCTGCTGTTGCTCGATTGTCTAATGTGCATGAAAATGTTATATGATAGTCATCTCTAGAAATATTGCCTAATATCAATAAAAGTCTTTAAATTAAATTAAATATTTATTCATACATCCCGCAACTTTGTTTATTATAGCATAATAGCATACCATAAACATAGTAAATGTCGTGGAGAACAAACTCAGTTAGTGAGAATAAAAGTCTGTAAAGCGTTAAGCCAATTGACAGATTCAATGCAAAATCAGAAATTTATCCAATTGGAAAATTCATTTTATATCTATGCATTACTTTATGGATTTTATTTGGCTGCGAATTAACGTGTATGGCACACACAGGAATTTTTGTATGGCAAGAAATATCATCGAACAGTCGTACATTTGTATGGTACGTTATAAAAAACCGAAGGGTATGGTATGGAAAGTAAAGGACCTATGTATGGTACTAAGACAAAATTGTGGCTTTGATAATGTAAATATTTAGTCATTGTAAGTACATCATATTTATTTGTGTGATTTTGAAAATATGAGAAACAAATTAATTGCGACATTTAGTCATTTTAGGTACTAATAATTACTTTAACAAACGTAAATAATTTGTGGTGAACACGTAAAATAAAGTTAGGCAATGTCAATAATGAAATAAATTATAAGCAGGTATGGTAAAGGTAAAGTTATTGTCGTTTCAGAGCTCGTGTCAGTTTCTTTGGCCGACCTGGTTTTCTTCGCTGTCCGATACGTAGCCGATACGGCCTTGGCTGTCTCTGATATAATCTCTGTTAACTTTTAACCTGGCGATTCCAATAACATGCTTACAAATATTATGTTTCAGTAAATGTCGACAAGTACAATTTGATAGGAAAATAGTCGGGTTGTAGATGATCTTCCTTGTTTGCTCAGGCAGTAAGTAATCATTAAATATGCCAGTTTTTGGTTACAATCAAAATAGTCTGTGGTACAGCTTTGTAATGAAATTTTTGTTTAAACTGCCATAAATTTAATTCGTCAACTCCAACAACAATTTCAGTCCATTTTTGAAGCTTTACAATGCCTTACAATGACTAAATATTTACATTATCAAAGCCACAATTTTGTCTTAGTACCATACATAGGTCCTTTACTTTCCATACCATACCCTTCGGTTTTTTATAACGTACCATACAAATGTACGACTGTTCGATGATATTTCTTGCCATACAAAGATTCCTGTGTGTGCCATACAAATTCCTATTTTCCCATTTTATTTACCTCTTAGAATTTACAATCATTTCATCTCGTTGTTACTTACGGTAGAAATTCTAGTCGGTTATTTATGAGTGTAGCAAAATCCCATGTACTTGTAATAAATATAATTATAATATGAAGAGATTAATATCTACATAAAATTATAGCAAGCCAATGGATTATATCATCTTGCATCTCATTTGCCGTGTCATGTAAGATGTAATGCAATGAAACTGGTAGTTACATGATTACCTACATGAAATGTGACTTATGGACATTAATCACGACATCAAATGGTTTTAGTGTCCATTTGATGTTGTATATTAGCACTTGTATGTTCATTTCTTGTTGCTATCTTAGGTAGGACACTTTATTACCATACAGTATTATTTAGTAGTTCATAAACTTTCCCTTTCGTTTACAGTTCCATTCTACGATGTAATTAATCGATCACCTACTTGGATGTTTACTAACGGTCTAGCTACACAACTCAGTACTGTGTAGCTCAGTCCATTCTAAAAGCATTGTGTAACACATTCTTCAGAGAAATTACATAGCATTGGTTAAATAGCACAATGGCCTACATTACATACTCTGCACTAATGATTTACATCCACTTCTATATAGTGCATAGCTACATATTAAAAGGAATTTTCTCTGCAATTATTACTAGGTCAGTCTAGGTAGGTCTCCTACTTTCTTTGCACTTTCACATTTAAATTAGTCCGACAGAACAATATAACAACATTTCAAATACCTGTGTTACTTTTACTTGCTCTAGATTGTTTACAGGCGGCTACATTTCTTCCCTACGTCTGTTACAAGTGTCCAACTGTGTAAACACTTGAACTCATTCCACGCATGAATAATGTCACAAAGTAAGTTCTTCTCTTACCAAAGCATGCAATTTTTACTTGGCTGTCACTTCAGTGAAAGTGTGGGCAAAAGTGAAAGTTAAATAAACATTAGTGTTGAATGATGAAAATCCTTATTGGTATTTACAGTATTTCAATAAAAGTTCCACTTGAAACTTGACAAAATATTCTCATAATAAAGGAGTCATAAGTAATTTTGGAAGCATATTATTATTTTATTATCCGATCTGTATCCTATCAATATTTCTTTAATTAAAAATGTAAAGCGTCATAAGTTTATTAGACTTGTTATTTAGTTTTTCTGATTTGACATGAGATTGAAGGATAATCTATTTTAGAATAAAATCTCAAAAAATTAAAGTGAAATCTGTGGAAGAGTTATTTATTAGCTTTCATCTACGACAAGGAATAACAAATACCATGGATTGTATATCACCGAGACGCCAATCGGTAATCTCAAACAAAGATATCGCGAGGGGAAAATCACCAACCTGCTCTCTAAGACCTTTGAGCAGTAGTAGTGAAATATATATGGGGAATCTAAACAAGCAAGTCAATTCCGTATTTCTTTCAATTTCCTATCCAAAATTATTTGCCACCTAATTCAATAATTTAACTTCACATTATTTTTTCAAATTCATTGCATTGCATGGGAGAGTTTGATGATTGGAAATGCCTGGAAGTTGGTTTGTTTCTATTGAGTGGAATATTTTACATGGTTTATCGCTCATATTATGTAATACGATTGGTAAACAATTAGAAATATGTATTTGAACTTGTGAGTTGATGATTTTTACTTCATGAAATTACACTCAAACTGAAAAAAAATCAAATTTTTATTCAATAATAAATACAGCTCATTTTTTTCTGCACCTTAATATGTATAATATTATTAAATTAAAATTAAACACTATTTTTGGTATTTTTGCAGGACAAATATTTTGCCTACCTATGGCTTCGTAATGCCTACAGTTGTTAGGGAAGAGCCTAAATGTCTAGAAAAATTCCCAGAAGTGGAAATACGATCGGCTCTTCGACTTCTCGAAAAGGGTCGATATTGTGCGGAGAAATTGGCTGATACGATAGATATCAACAGCATTACGATGAGTGAAGGACACGTTTACAAAGTGCATGCCGTAATGGAGCACAGAAAGGTGGAATGGCAAACTGACCCTTACGTAGCTTCGATGACAATCGGTGAATCTAAGGAAGGCCCTCCACCTCCAATTCTACTTTGGAATACTTTTGTGAATCCTCCGTCCGGTTTTAATTTCAAGCATTACAAAGACATACTCATCTACGAAATTCCAAATACAGCATTCAAAACGGATTGTGTGACATGTCTAAAGTCTGGTCATATTGCATGTGCGAAATGTGACAGGACAGGAATAAATCGTTGCAGCACTTGCAAAGGAAGCGGAATGGCGTTAGATCATAATAAGGGTGACAAGATCCCTTGTCATTCTTGTAAAGGTCGTGGAAAAAAGTCCTGCTCTGACTGCAAAGGCTTGGGGCGACAACTCTGCACAGATTGTGCAGGCTCTTGCTTTGTGAAAAAGTACCAAGGATTCACTGTAGATTGGCATGTCTTGTTTGAAAAACGGAGTGACAGTGTTGTCCCTGTAAAAGAACTGAATGGAGTCACGGGAAAAGTGTCTGTTTACCACAGTGGAGACTGTGATGTAGAAGTGAATCCATTGGCTCAATATTATAATGAAGGACTTAGGGAGATATCAAATTCCGTATTCCAGAAATTCAGATCGCATACTGGAGGAATTAACCATGAGGGAGGCAAAAAAATCATCAAAGTTCGACAGACGGTTGTCACTATCCTCATTGCAGAGGTCGTTGCCACGTGGAAGGGGAAAATTGAAAGATTCTACGTTTTTGGAAAAGAAAGAAAAGTATTTTTTCCAAATGGCTACCCCAAAGGCTGCAGCTTTTGCTCGATTGCATAATCTTTGTAGGAGAGTTTTTGATAATGTGACTTTTGATAGTTTATCAAACAAAATACCCGTTTCAACGTATCAATATAACTCGTTTCTTATTTTACATACATTTTTACGTAATCAGGAATGTAAATGTACATTCCATTTCAATTAAGCAAAGTTCCCTATTAATAATCATTCAATTATACGTGGCACTTAAGTTACAAAGAAATATAAGTGAAATTGTTTTGCACACCTCAAACATTAAAATGAAATTCTGCTCCTTTCAGTGCTAAAATCTATGTTTAATTTTACAGATAAATTATTATCATTAGACAACCATTACTATAATCCTACTCATGTAAATGTATAGTACCCTGTTGCAAATCCGCCATTTTATAGAGTCCTTATAATATCTGTACTTGTATCTGACATGAATAAAGAAAATAATTATGTCATTGTCATTAATAATTATAATACATTATTATTATGTAATAATATTATTTTATTGCGTTGTTTGGCCTAAAAAGTAGCATAATGCTTAGTAGATTAATTCGTTACCAAACTGGAGCTAGGCAATTTTTTGCCAAGCTTAGAATACAACTAGGTATTCTTTAATTTTGAAACATTTAAATACCTCCAAGTTTTTGTCGGTTTACAGATATTCATCCAATTTAGATTAAAATTCAATACGTCAATCCTTTAATAAATTAATACTATATTATACATGATTACTATATTATAGCCTACTTCTTCTCCTACTTAAGTTAAAGGGCAACTACAGTGAACAAAAAAAATTTAGCAAAATGCGAAATATTATTATTTAGTTTTACTGTAACATATTAAGTATAATAATAATATATAAGTAATAGGTATACAATACTAATTATGCCTGTAGCCCGATGGCATTAATTTCAGCCTGATTTTCACAAAGAAAAGCGTTTATAAGCTTGTTTTTTAGGCTTGGCTTTATCACCCGATGTAAAGTTTCTGGCATGTTTTATTTTCTGTCTTGAGTTTCCTTTTCTCGTTGCATTTAACCTACTCTATGTTAGTAATCATAATGAATTTCTCAGCAGCGGCTCCCATTGCAATGGTTGACCTACATAAAAGCGACGTGTAGCTGTAGCCCAGGACCAGTAATGTAGGTATTCTAAATGTTGTTTCAGTGTTCTTTATCTATCCTACAAAAATACATTTATTTTTAAGATATCACCTGCATTATACACCGTAATCCAACTGCTCTAGTTACTAACTTTGTTGACCCACATAGGTAAATATTTTATTACATGCTAATGAATCATTTACCACATCATCAGTCCTGGAAAAGAAGGCTGTCGATGCCTATACTCGCTGTAAAATAATGTTACAATGACGACAGTTGTACCTTTGTCGAATGATCAAACTAGGAATTCAAACAGGTACGTAATATTCAAAGTTAGTCTGACCAACTGAATCTGATACCACGATCATGAAATACTAAATTTTTTATGCCGAAGCAATGACATTTTGAGCACAAGGGATTTATAGCATTTTACACTTTATGGAAAAACTTTTGTATAGGCCAGAAGATTCAAGATAACTCCGTGTCAAACTTATAGAGCACCAACGGTTTTATTATACATTTTTCTATTTTATATCGCTAGTGTTTAAGGTCCTTTGGAGTTGATAATTTTACTTAAGTTGTATGTAACATGTTTTCCCATGTTTTTAATCCGAATGTTTTTATAATCCAGTCAGAAATGGAGAATTTCTTATTTACCATTATGTGCCCCACGCATGCCACTATTAGGATCCTTATGGTGGAAGTGTAACTTTGTAAGCCTTGGAGAAATTCAGTGGCTGGATCTCAACACAGTTGAATACACTTTCAACTAAGTTGCTGTTAAACTCGACTTTAAGGAAATCCTGTTTGTACCGCCAACAGTTTTGGACTTTATTACTACTATTTACCCAAACTCTTTCTACAGAGGTATTTATTACTATGTATTAGGTTTTTAAGTGTTTAATTCATTTCGCTCAACATTTTTTCTAACATAATAATAATATATAATAATTATAAAACCTAGATAATTAAGGTTTTGTACAAATTCAATAATTTACCTTTTAGCAAAAAAACAGTCTCCCTGGTTGGTCAAAATATTTGAAGGGATTAGAGAGAGGCATCTGGGAATCTTCTTTTCTCAAGTATCATGAACTGTATAGACGTGGATCTACAATTTGCAGTGCAAGTAAAGAAATAGAAAATTCTCCAAAGGCATGGAGCTCCAAAGATAAATCTCATAATGAAAAATCTGACAGGTTGACTAAATTCTTATACGTAATTAAATGTATTTTAAATTTTAAATTTTGTAAATAGGCAACTACATGTTAAGTAGCTAGTAAACGAAACAAATTAAGCTATGATTAAGTGCTTATGAAATACTAGATAAATGAAATAAATTATTTTAAGTACTCAATTTTGTGTCTTAGTACATGGACTAATAATAATAATAATGTATGTTATTCTCGCAATTTTCAATATAGAGATGCTGAAATTAAACCGGTCTACACTATTTTAGTAACTGGAGAGGAAGATAAAAACCCAGACGAACTGACTTCTGACGAAATCCGGGAAGCTCTCAAAGTTTTCGAAGAATCGCGATTGTGTCCTAAAAATTTAGCTTATCATATCGATATCAAAAGCATAACAATGAGCAAGGGATACGTTTACAAATCAAAAGCCATACTCGAGATTAGAGACGCAGTCCTGGAAACTATATCCTATACACCCGAGATGATTATCGACGGTCCAGAAAACGGTCCAGCCGTTTCAATATGGAGCATTCCTGTGAAGTATTCAGAAGGTTTCGATTGGGAACACCATTGGAATGGCTCAGGCCAGGAAATTCCACACACAGCGTACAAAGCGAATTGTGACGAATGCCTAAACGTGGGTTATAAGCCATGTTACAATTGTGACAGCATAGGTATAAATAAATGTTTCTTTTGCCAAGGAAGTGGAGTTTGTAGAGATGACAAGGGTGACCATATTGGTCCATGTCTCAGCTGCAATGGACGTGGGAAAAAGTCCTGTTCCCACTGCATGGCATTGGGGCGTCTAATTTGTGAAAATTGTGGGGGCTCTGGCTCTTTGAAAAAGTTCCAACAGGTCGCTGTTGTATGGAATATGCTATCAGAAAACAATGAGTATTCTGTGCTGCCGGAAAACCAACTGCAAAATGTCTCAGGCAAAGAATCAGTTTACTATAGTGAAGACTGCGAATTGAAAAATAATCCTTTGGCCCAGTACCCTGACGAGAGAGTAAAGGAAATGTCAGAGATGGCTTTAAAAACGTTTAAAGTAGCCGAGAATGAATATCCAAGGGAAATTCACAGAATCGTCAAAGTTCAACAAAGTGTTACAACTATCCATATTGCTAAGGTCACTGGGATGCACAAGAAAAAACTGGAAACATTTTATGTTTTTGGGAATGAACGACACGTGTTTTTCCCTAATGGTTACCCTGAAATTAGCTGTTGTTGCTCGATCGTTTGAATTTCGGTGAAAATTTAAAACTATTGTACTGAACTGAGTAGAAAATATTGTATTTAAATAAACGTTGGATTCATGCTTGTATTTAAATTAACATTTTATCGACCTAATTCTGTAGTAAAAATTAAAAACCATTTTAATAAAGCATTCAATTCATTCTAAAGACAATTTTATTGTAGTTTCACATAAAACTACCAAATTCGATTTTCCCCATAGATAATTGTCGGTGGACATTTTCAGTCGTTTAGCTAAATTTCAAGCATGTCTTAACCATCAATTTTGATTAAGAATTAAAGTGGCAATCTTCCTAAAATTTTTATTTTTATTTCAATAATAATACGATGATGGTTTTATTGAAACGATATTGCAAATTATATCCTTTATGTTATATCTACTACAAAGCATAGTTCTACAAATAATGTTTGATTCGTGAGAACATTGAAAAGCGGAAGCCGAGAGATTTAATTAATTTTAATTCAGTTGTAATCGCTAGAACTTATAATAATGTCAAGTACAATTTTTCAGCATAATATTTGTGCTGCTAGAAATGGAAATCTACATATTTTTAAGCATAATATCTGCATCCTGCACCTATCGCACTAAGATACATACATAGGGAGCTCCGTCGTACAGTTAAGAAGAGATGTAGGGTTTGGAGCGGATCGCGCCATTTTTATCAGTAGAGGAGTACCATGGTGCTCACCACCAACAACTAGCCTGACTGCCCACCACAATATGTGAGCCGTCCATTATAATGCAATAAATTCGAAAATGTTCGAGGAGGCTTCTTTCTGTGCCCTTGGTAGATCACTGTATGGCATTATAATGGACGGCTCACATATTGTGGTGGGCAGTCAGGGTATTTGGTGGTGATCACCTTGGTACTCCTCTACTGATAAAAATGGCGCGATCCGCTCCAAACCCTACATCTCTTCTTAACTGTACGACGGAGCTCCCTATGTATGCTAAGATATATCTTAGGACTGCTGCTGCTCTTAAAGCAAAGGTTTCTTCGGTATGGCTTTATCGCCTGACTAAGTTTCCGATAAGAAGGTGCTTTTATTTTCCCTTTCGTTGGTCAGCCTACTTCCTATGTAATTATAAAATCGATTTCTCGACGGCTTAGATGCTGTGGTTGACACAAATAAAAGCAATTTGTAGTCCACTCTTTTGTTTTATTATGTTTTAAATTATACTATATACCAATATAATAGCGTTGATTTTTGTTTCACAAAATGTATATCCGATTAAAGTTTAACCATTTTAATTCAACCCCGAAACTGATCTTTATGCCGATTAATACCGACTACTAACACACTTAGATTTGTATTTATTTCGCATTCCGTTCTTTTCCATCAGACATCAAATTTCCTGGTTTTCATATAATCTAGTCCATCATAACTCATTTTCCTACTGGTGCACAGTGTAGGGAAAAGAAGAATTTCGTACTTGTATGCGCTACGCATATGTCACCATATATAATGCTGAGTTGGAAATCTTAGAGAGAGTTGTGATCCAACCTCAATTCACTATTAGTGTACCTGCTTACAATGCTTTGCTGAAATTCAGCTTTAAGAAACGTCAGAATATTTGTCAACTGCACTTACACGGTTATATAACTAAATCAAATTATACACATTTAGTTGCTACATGTATGTATCCACACAATATCCGAATCTTTTCACTGACGGTTCTAACTTCCACTAGTGCTACCGTTCAGGCTTTATTATTACCACACTTCGGCCAACTGTTTCAAATTGTATAATTACTATAGTTTAGTTGCCTAATACCGGCACAAAATTTTAACACTCTAAAATTCTATTTCAGAATTACGAGAAATCTGGCAAGTAAGGTTTACATATTAAACCATTTTAAATTTTTATATGTTTATATGAAAAATTATTGTTATATTTCTCTGTCTAATTTTTGGTGGTAATTTAAATGGAAAATTTGGAAAGAGCAGTGTCACTCTGAAAAGTATAGTTTTGATGCAATTGGAAACAGACGACTGGGAATTATTTCCTTTTGAAAATCATGGACTGTATAAAGCCAAAACGTGGATCAGTAATTTCCAGTAAAGATATTGACGTTATAAATACTCTAAAGGCTTGGAATCCCGAAGATAAATCGATTCATCAAACGTCGGAGAGGTAGGTTTAATTGATATTACTGTAATTGGTGTATTAGTTCTACATTATATTTTATGGAATATGTTTTCATGGCCATAATATTCTTCTAAGCCATCAAGAGTGTAAAAATCAAGAAGAGCTGACTTCCAACGAAATCCGAGAAGCGCTCCGAGTTTATGAAAAGTCGAAATGGTGCCCCAAAAGATTAGCTGACGAAATGGATATCAAAAGCATCATAATGAAGGAAGAGCTCATTTACAAAGCAAAAGCTATAGTAGAGCACAGAGAAATCGAACTTACGAGTGTACCTTACAAACCGGGGACAACTATCGACGGTCCAGAAAACGGCCCCTCCCCTTCAATCTGGAGCATTGCTGTAAAACCTCCAAAAGATTTTAAATTCAAATCGAAAAAGGATATATTCACATATGAAATTCCGCACACGGCATTTTCTACAGATTGTGATCATTGTCATAAAATCGGTTATGTAGCATGTCACCCATGTGATAGCACTGGGATACATAAATGCCCGCTTTGCAATGGAAGTGGGTCTCGTATAGTTTTCGATGAACATCGAACTTGTTCTGGCTGTGGCGGTCGTGGAAAGAAATCTTGTCCTTCCTGCGGAGGGGTGGGTCGTGTAGTTTGTCAGGATTGTGAAGGCTCTGGCTTCGTGAAGAAATTCCAAGGCGTTGTTGTCCATTGGAGAGTTCTGTTAGAAAAGACAGATTATTGCGAGCTACCAGAAGAACAACTGGAAAATGTCACTTTCAAACAATTAGAATACCAACGTGAAGATTGCGAATTGAAAAGTAATCCTCTGGCTAATTACTCTGACGAGACAGTTAGAGAGGCGTCAGAGCGTGCACTAAAAAAATTCCGATCTAGTGAAACGGTAATAAACAACCATTCAGAGGAAGGTAGCCGAATCATCCGAGTTCAACAAATTGTCATAATTATCCCTATTTCTAAAGTCACTGGGTTGCACAAAGGAAAACAAGAAACATTCTACGTTTTTGGCAATGAACGAAAAGTTTTTTTCCCAAATGGTGACCCTAAAGATTGTTGTTTCTGCTCCATTGTATAATTTCAATAAAAAAACTTGAGAGCCATTTCTGGAAAATGGAATAATTGTTACAATAAATGTCTAATCGAATTTTATGAACGTTTTGGCAAATTATTTAACGAATTAAACTACTGACATTACAGTTTGGTTGATTGGTTTAATAGAGAATAGATTTTATTTTAATTAAATAATAGTACATGCTCGAAACAACATTTAGATATTTTCAGATATTGTTATATTTGTTTTATTGATTGTTTTATTCTGTACAAAGAAATTTATTGATTTCTGTCGATGAAAACAATTTTGTGTGGTTTTGGTATTCTGAATAAGGCTTCTTTATAGAATTCAATCTTTGGACATTTTTCAGATGGATCTAAAGTAACTTTGAAATTTTGAAATAAACTTGTGGCGAAAAGAAATAGTGTGTGCTTCGCCAGACTTTCTCCTGGGCACACCCTTTTGCCAGTCCCAAACGGTATCATAAACTCTCTTTTGATAATTGTCCGGCCATCTTCATTCAAAAACCGCTCTGGTCGAAAATTTTCTGGATCTCCCCAAATGTCTTTACTTTGGTGAACGGCATACATATTAGCATATACAGCTGTCCCCTTTGGAATTACAAATCCGGAATATGTAACATCCATTATTGCACGGCGGATTAACAATGGTACCATTGAACTAAATCGCATTACTTCCAAAATGACGGCTTCAATGTAAGGAGTACTAAAAAAATATAACAAGAGATTTGATAGAGTATTAAAGATTAATACTGCGAGTAAAAATACTGAAAGATCAAATGTCAATATGATACATTAATGTGAATGTGAAGTAAGAAATAGCAATTTACTTAGGTTTGTCAGAGAGTGATGGTAAACGAGTTCTTCCAATGGTCTTTGTTATTTCTTCAAATAGTTTTTCTTGAACATCTGGATAATGTGCCATTAACAAACACGCCCACGATAGTGTCACACTCATTGTCTCAGTTCCTCCAAAGAATATGTCATACATAACCATGTGTAGATTGGTTTCTAAAACATAATGTACAGTAACATTAAGACTTTTGTAAGAATTAAAAATGATCAGGAAGATTAAGAATTATTACCACCCTTTTATACCTATATGGAAAATAAGCTTTTATTTTCTACAGGGTAAAAATTATCATGTATTTATGTCTGTAGGATATTGGAACGCCAAAATTGACAGAATTAGATGACTTAATGGTTTAATGGATTTTCCTAATTATATCTCCCACAAGTGTATTTTGAATATAGTACAATAAATCCTTCTTTTTTAAAAATTAGTAGCATTAATATGAGATATAAGTCAACATTTTGATTGGGAGTCCGTTTAAATGACATTGCAATATTTTATTTATTATTCAAGAAGTGGCCATACCTCCTCTATCTTTGAAAAAGCTGGAATTAGCGTCCGACGTGTTTTTAATCTGTTGTAAATAAGAATCCAAAAAATCTCTGTTTTGACCTTCTTGAAACGTTTTTTTGTGGGATGTGACAGTTTTCTTCATAAAGTCATGAATAGGTAAGAAATGCAACATGAACTCATTTAATCCTGTGTATCCTGGGAAAATTTTAACGTAGTGATGGAAAAAACCAATTGTAGCAAATGTTTTGCTATTTTTGGTCATACTAGAAAAATGTTGCAATCTTTTTAAACCATCACAATATTGGAAAAAAATCTGAATTAAATGAATTGAATAAATATTTACTCAGTCATATGCTTAATGAGAGCTTGGCTGTTAACTTTGGCATCAGAAAATTTCTCTCCTGCTGCGATAGTCCAAAGAGAATCGAAAACGAAAAGAATGAATCGATTATTAGTGCAAATTGGAACGCCTACATCTTTTCTTAAAGACTCGAGTAATTCTTTTATTTCGTCGTGCATTAAAGCCTCCATTGATTTGGTTCCAAATCCAAAATCTTTCAATGTCTTTAAAAAGAATTTTCTTTGCTCTTCCCATTCTCGTCCTTCAGTAAAATTGATACCTGTGCATGAAATAAAAAAGTAGGCCATTATTTTTACATTTAAGGTCAGGGTATATTTTTTGAAACCCTTTACCTTCTCAGCCACAAGTGGGGATGTTGCTAGGCAACTAGCAAAAATTCTCATAGAGGGTAAATGCAATTCTGATTTTTTGCGAAATTCGTACTTTTTTAGGAGAATCCCTAAGGATCTGAGACCTTTGGTCCTACACAGGGTTACCAGATTTTCTTCGACGAATTTAAGTATCCAGGCCAACAAGAGCCATTTACCAACCCGCGCCCTTCGGGCGCGTCATGGTAAATGCTTTCAAATGTCATACAGCCGTATTTGGCGCTGCCATATGAGCGCAGCTAACAAATTTACGGTGTTTTGAAAAACAAGAAGCAAAAATAGGTAAATTACCTATCTTGAAATAAATATTCTTGCATATTACTTCATATATGAAGGAAAAAATTAAGAGAAAATATCGATTCGCGCGAAGCGCGAGAAATTTTTGAATTTCAACTTGAAAACTGATCAATAGTGACTTAAGGAATTTTGAGTAATTTAGCTTTAACGGTTAAGTGACATAGCTGAGGAAGAGAGGTTTGTTATTTATGCCTCACTGATTAGTTATTAATGGATTTCTTTCGAAATTGGAAGACTTTGACTATTAAACTGGATTTAAAGACAAAAAATACTTAAATTCGCGCGAAGCGCGAGAAAAATTCAATTAGTCTACGTATCTGAAGGATAACAAAGTGTGTTCTGATATTAAAGGACTTCAAGTTATTTTACTGTTTTCGATTTTAGCTGATTTAAGTATATTTAAGTATAATTTAAGTATTTTAAAATACTTGCAAGTATTTTAAGTGTAGGGTCCAATTTAAGTATTATACTTGCCATTTAAGTATACCTGGTAACCCTGGTCCTACACCCATACATTAAATGTAAAAAAGATTCGTCGAAACCTATTCTATGCAGGGCATATTGAAAATTTCACATTTTTATCTTCTGCTTCAAGATATTATCGTTAAACCTTATATCTTGAAGTAGAAGACAAAAATGTCAAATTTTCAATATGTCCTGCATAGAATAGGTTTCGAAGAATCTTTTTTACATTTAATGTATGGGTGTAGGACCAAAGGTCTCAGATCCTTAGGGATTCTCCTAAAAAAAGTTTATGTGTAATTTAAATGGGAATATGGAAGTCGGAAAATCTGTCCGTAACCAGGAACCCGGACGTTAAATACTTCATAGTCCATGCAGTCTTATTATAATTGAATGTACACACATTTCATAAAACATAAATTGTAGGCCACAAACCTTTAGGTATTTTAATTTCCGGATCATAGAAATGAGGAAATTTTGGACGTCCGCTGAACTCAATTTGTGCCATAGCATCTTTTATATCATTGTAATCGTTTAGTATAACAGTTCTACAAATATAACAATTAATATTAATTATATCCGTAAAAACTGAACACGTTTTCATTAAAAAATCTGTTAGGCAAATTAAAATTGTATATACATTTGTAGAGGTATCTATCAGTTTTTCAGGTATTATTAAGCATTAAAAGAAATTTTTTTACTTACCTTTGCGGGCCAAGTTTGACCGATAGAATATTTCCGTAGGTCTTTCCAAGAGTAATGAAATCACAGTATGATTCATCGCTAAGTTGGTGCAAGTTTCCGATTATAGGTAAAGGTAATGGTCCTATGGGGAAAAATTGTAAAAATGAATTTTGCAATAGCTAAGCTAAGAATGAAAAGTAAGTATTGAGAATGAATAAGATAAAATACAATAATTAAAAGATACCTGGGGGAAACTTATGTTTTCGCTTCCTTATCAAGAAAAAATATAGAAGGACAAAACCTATCACCAGAGTTGGAAAGGCGAAAATCATTATTGTTACCGAAACAAGTCGGAAACAGTTTTCTTATGAATTTTCAAGAATATCACAGTGCTCCAATCAACAAATCGTACGCTTTGATGTACAAAAGATACTCTAAAAGCTTTGAATGTGTGTGCAAGAAATAAGAGTCAAGCAGCACTGATATACTGCACTGGTACATGCTGAAAGCTTTACACTTGATTTTTCTATATATCCGTGGACAGATAAGAAAAGTTTTGTTGTTTTATGCAACTCAAATTGTATAACTTTTGAAGTACACATACAGGTCCGTTTTTTGTATTGCAATTGGTATTTATAAACATGGAAGTTCAACCTTGAGGGAAGTGCATGGCTAAGAGTCAGTTTTTTGTTTAAAATCCTGCTTTTGATATGCTTCAACAATTCAACATTGTATAAAACATTTACCGCATGCACAGCAACAAAAATAAATGTTAGCACGCAGCACAGAGGCAACTTTTATAATAATCCAAAAAGGTGTAATAATTTTATGGTAATAATATACATTGTAAGGCAAAAAACATATCTGCCTATCTAAGTTAAACGTTACGAAGAACTTAAAATTGCGGTGTTAGTGGTTCAAATGGATATGATTATGGATTTTAAATCTCAGGAGCTTGAAAATATGGCAAAATGTTTATGAATTTATGGATTGTTTCCTGTATAATGACTTTTTTCGTTATTAAAATGCTACTCCACCAAGATTTGCTGTAGTCATAGTGATTGCGTATTAGGTTGGCTCACTTGGGTGTTTGGAAAATGAAAATTCAGTTTTTTCATTTGTGGATCCAAATTGGACAATTTGGATCCACAGCCAAATCTGTCTTTCAATGACCAAGGATGGTTGCCATTGGATACGTATGACTTGGTGGGTCATAGCTTTGAGTATAGACAAAAAATTGAATTTTATTTTCCCAAACACCCAAGTGAGCCAACCTTGTGCTTGCTACTCCACATTGCCAATACCATCCGATTCAAAAAACCAAGATTGAAGCTTACTATATTATCAGTTGAAGCCTCCACGACAATTAGATTAGATGGGTAGATAAGATAAATATTTATGCAATTTACACTACATGCGTGCATATCAATTCAGACCTAAAGCTTGTTTTGGTGCATCACACGGAGCAACATTAACAATTATCTGGTTAGTATCGTAGTTTTTTAATGATTATCTCGATTTATGCAAGGTATACTCCATAGGATTCCGTATATTATTATTCTTTCCCTTTTTATTGCGTGGAAATCCTACAAAAATACCAATACATGGTTTGCCAATGCAAATTCATTTACAATATCAAACATCAAATATTTTTCTTTTCTCATGACAATTACATTAATAATACAATAGTTTTTGGATGGATGTTTATTATATTGTTCTCATCTTTTCATGGCATGTAATTTCTACATATAAACTAGTTATAACTACTATTCATTGACATTTTTGAAATTGAAACTTGTTTCTCGAAGATTAATTTAATTCTGACAAACAGCTTTGTCATAGCCCAACTCACAGTACATTGATGACCATCCACCAGAACTGACCACAGGGTGGGGATACCACTCATTCTGGTTTAGTTCATTGCTATAAGCCAGTTGTTATATTGCACGGGACTTCTAGACTTCATCCCCATTTTCCTTCCGTGAAATAATCTGTTCCGCTTGTCCAAACATCATAAGCTAAACATTTAAATTATGGCATGTTGCTTTTATGATTAGGTTATTTAGAATTTGTAAATTGAAAAAGAATATCGCCTGCTTAATATTACAACGTAACAAGCCATTTTATCATGACTGCGACAATGCAACAAACTACATCTCCTGATACAATAAAATGGCTTTTTACGTTGTAATATTAAGAGTCCAGTTCCTTTAAATTTGGAAATCTCTGATGACTACCAAAATACATGTAAAAATTGTTTTACAACTCTTGGAATTCTGTCTAAAGTTCTTACCCGATTTTCTTGTGTGGCACATTTTTGGAATCCTGGATATATTGTAGACCCCCTCATTGTACAAAATATACGATATGTTTACTCATTAATATATCTTATTGCGATTATAATTTTGTAAACGACAAAATCTGCTAGAAAATTTAAATATCGTATATTTTGTACAATGGGGTGGTTGACAATATATTCAGGATTCCAAAAATGTGCCACACAAGAAAATCGGGTAAGAACTTTAGACAGAATTCCAAGAGTTGTAAAACAATTTTTACATGTATTTTGATAGTCATCGGAGATTTCCAAATGTAAAGGAACTGGGCCCTTAAGCAGACGATATTTGGTTTAAAGAGAATTTATCTGTAGGGACAGATACTGTTACGTACTTCGATTACCGTCAGCCTCTTTCTTAATAAAAGCTTTAAATAAATTATTTTCAGTTTCACTTTCAATAGATACCAGGTTTGATTTGAAACGCTGACAATATGTAAGCGAATCTGCCTATTCGGTCTGCAATAAGAAAACAAATTCTAAGTAAACCATTATAAATATTTAAACAGTTTCCGACTTTAAATATAATGAAGATATACAAAGAAGTAGGCAGCGGTTAACATTTTTAATCTATTCATTGGTAATGCAAGAATGTGAATTTATAATGACTAAATAATAACTACATACAACAAAGATTCAACAAACAAAAAGCTCAGAGAAAGAGAGAATTCAATTTGAGTTTCAATTCAATGTTCCTTCAGGATGGAGTGATTTATGCTAAGATTTTACAATGATGTAATACAATTATAAAAGTTGTGCTCATTTGTTTTATTTAAACCCCAATATATTTACAAATGTGGGATATTTTTATCAGATAGGCAGCTAGCATAGGCGAGAGACGACTCAGCCAATAAGTCATGAGTCATACATTACAGCCATAATACTTAAACCCACTGAATGAATGGAGGATTTTAGAATTCAGAAAATCTCTTTCATTACCTTTTGACCATAAACCAAAAGTTTTTCAGTGTTAAAATTAAGAGTTAAATATACGATACTAACGGTCCTTGAACCCTGGTATTGGGAATTTTAACGCAAATTGTTCAACTTCTTGGCGGAGCGCCTTCGTTTTCAACCCAACCTCCATCTTTTGAAAGTAACTATCGTCGATAAAGGAATTGTTATTTAAAAGTAATTTCGTCACTTCGACGGCGATAGCCACCGCTTGATCGATGAAACCAGCTATAGTTTCGAAATCCTTTTCTTTCAAGCCCCTGGACGTTAATGGAGGTGTTCCTGAAATAAAATGCACAGAATACCAATCAGTAGTGTACAATTTTTTCATTTTTAGGGTTTTTTATCATTATAGAGGCAGAAATGCATAAAAGGGTAAAAATGGTAAATTATAACTTAATAAATTAATTATTTAATCGTCAAATTAGGTCGATTTTGTCCTATTTAGTGGAGTCTATCTTTGGAAACACACTTCAAGTTGATAAAGTTTATCTGCTGAGAATCAAAAGCTGCTAATTCGTACTTTACCGTTAAATTTTATTCAAAATTCTGCACGAAATTCAAATAAAACTTTACCATTTTTACCAATTATACCATTTACCGCCATTTTAGGTGGTGGTATTTAACATTGAAAAGTGGTAAATGGTATTGTATACAATCTATCAAAATTAATATTTAAAAACATTTTTTACCAATTCTGATACCATTCGGGACGTAAGTAAGAACCAATCTCACTTTATTGCAAATTAATTGCACTGTAGCTTCATGAGTGTTCTGGAAATAACAAATAAAATATAGAATAATATGACAACCCCTTGTAAAGTATTGGATAGAGATACCTTATTTCTCAAGTCCACAACAATCAAGTGATTATCAGTCCCACCAGATAGCAAAGAATATCCCAATTCCTTTAATTTGTCAGCTATTGCTCTGCTATTTTTAAGGACCTGTTTCTGGTATTTGTGGAAGTGGGGCTCCGCAGCCTGTAAGCATAAATACTTAATATTTAGACTCCACGAAAGCTGATTTATTATTTGACTCAACCTAGCTAATATCCTAGTTATTACCAGGGCACTCCGTTTTTACAAAAAAGATACACAATTTCTTAGACAAAAAAGCAGTTCTTTTTTGCTTCTTTGCCTTTTATCCTTTTATTACATGTAAACTAAACTAAATAGTGCAAATTGCTACATCAAGAAAGAAAAAATTGCTTTTTTAAAACCTTCTACCCTTTTTATAAAAAAGTAAAAAATATAAAATGCAAAAAAGTGCTTTTTAGTTCCCTGGTTCTTACTTGACGTAGAGCCACTGCGATTCCGGCAATCGAGCTACAGTGTGGTCCTCCTTGATGTCCAGGGAAAACTGCTAAATTAATCTTTTCTTCGAAATCATAGTTTATAATATTTCCCGAGTGTGGACACACTCTCTGTCCTTTTCGATAAAAGATGAGAGCTCCTTCAACTCCGCGGAGTGTCTTGTGTGTCGTAGTGGTGACGATGTCAGCATATTCAAACGGAGACGGAATTACTCCACCCGCAACCAATCCAGCGATGTGAGCCATGTCTGCCATCAAAATTGCTCCAACCGAATCACAAATCTCACGAAATTTCTTGTAGTCCATAAGTCTCGAATGAGTCGATGTCCCAGCAATTATTAATTTGGGATTATGCTCTTTGGAAAGCTCAGAAAGTTTTTCGTAGTCGATGTATCCTGCAAAATAAATTTATTTTTATGCTCATGCGCAGCGATGTAAAAGAAGCTATCAAAAAGTGGCCAGTACAAGATTAAACGAGTGCAGTAACCAGAAGGCAGGGATGTGAGGGCAATTGGCGTAGTAATAGAACCCTTTCGAGGTGGTTAGATAAAAAAATGCCCCTCTCAGTATATAAAAAATAAAACTTACTACAAAATTTTGAAATCAAGTACTTTGTAGTATAAAAATATGCTGATTTCGAAAAAAGAGGTCGTTTTCAGAAAAAATCGAAATTGTGGGTGTGGCTACCAAACCCGTCTAGTCAATTTGATGGGATTAGGCCCATCGGTACCAATTTTAAATTTCAAAAACGTTAATGTCGTAATAATTAATCATTGATCCAAAACATGAGAAAAAGGGGAGTGGCAACCACACCCATTTGGTGAACATAGTTGTATTTTACTACCAATTAGGATTTTGAAGTTTCAAAACATGCTGATTTCGAATAAATTAGTCATTTTTACCAAATCTGAGAAGTGGGTGGGGCGATTCCACCCATTTTCTAATATCTATGCAAATCAGCTGTCAAATTCTATTTTGAGGTTTTGGAACATGCTGATTTCGAATAAATTAGTCATTTTTACCAAATCTGAGAAGTGGGTGGGGCCGGACTACCTATTTTCAAATATCTACACAATAAGATTTGCAAATTTTGTTTTAAGGTTTTCAAACATACTGATTTCGAATAAATTAGTCATTTAAACGAAATTCAAAAAGTGGGTGGGGCCAACATACCTTTTTCTAATATCTATACAATTAAGCTGTCAAATTCTGTTTTGAGGTTTTTAAACATGTTGATTTCGAACAAATTAGTCATTTTTACCAAATCTGAGAAATGGGCGGGGCCAGCCTACTCATTTTCTAATATCTCTGCAGATAAGCTGTCAAATTCTATTTTGAGGTTTTGGAACATGCTGATTTCGATTAAATTAGTCATTTACCAAATCTGAGAAGTGGGTGGGGCCAGCGGCCAGCCTACCCATTTTCTAATATCTATGCAAATAAGCTGTCAAATTCTATTTTGAGGTTTTCAAGCATGCTGATTTCGAATAATGTAGCCATTTTAACCAAATCTGAGAAGTGGGTGGGGCCAGCCTACCCATTTTCTAATATCTATACAATTAGAATTACAAATTTTATTTTAAGGTCTTCAAACATAGCGATTACAAATAAATTAGTCACTTTAACGAAATTCGAAAAGTGGGTGGGGCCAGCCTACTAATCTTCTATTATCCATACAATTAGATTTACAAATTTTATTTTAAGGTGTTCAAACATACTGAAAAAGATGGTTTGATTGTTGGAATAGAAAACAAAAGACCCACTACTCACACGCCGTTCATTAAAAATAGATTAGATACCCAAATGTTTCATCGTTCATAACCCATACAAAATCTACGGAGTATGAAAACTTTAAGAAGAATTTAATGTGTTTTAAACGCACATTCAAAAATTAAATTTTAGGAATGGAGTGATTGTACAGATATTAGAAAATGTATGGAGTTGCCCCACCCAATTTTCGACTTTCATTAAAATGACTAATTTATCTATTTTTCAGTATGTTTGAACACCTTAAAATAAAATTTGTAATTCTAATTGTATAGATATTAGAAAATAGGTAGGCTGGCCCCACCCATTTTCTCAGATTTGGTAAAAACGACTAATATATTCGAAATCAGCATGTTCCAAAACCTCAAAATAGAATTTGACAGCTTATCTGCAGAGATATTAGAAAATGAGTAGGCTGGCCCCGCCCATTTCTCAGATTTGGTAAAAATGACTAATTTGTTCGAAATCAACATGTTTAAAAACCTCAAAACAGAATTTGACAGCTTAATTGTATAGATATTAGAAAAAGGTATGTTGGCCCCACCCACTTTTTGAATTTCGTTTAAATGACTAATTTATTCGAAATCAGTATGTTTGAAAACCTTAAAACAAAATTTGCAAATCTTATTGTGTAGATATTTGAAAATAGGTAGTCCGGCCCCACCCACTTCTCAGATTTGGTAAAAATGACTAATTTATTCGAAATCAGCATGTTCCAAAACCTCAAAATAGAATTTGACAGCTGATTTGCATAGATATTAGAAAATGGGTGGAATCGCCCCACCCACTTCTCAGATTTGGTAAAAATGACTAATTTATTCGAAATCAGCATGTTTTGAAACTTCAAAATCCTAATTGGTAGTAAAATACAACTATGTTCACCAAATGGGTGTGGTTGCCACTCCCCTTTTTCTCATGTTTTGGATCAATGATTAATTATTACGACATTAACGTTTTTGAAATTTAAAATTGGTACCGATGGGCCTAATCCCATCAAATTGACTAGACGGGTTTGGTAGCCACACCCACAATTTCGATTTTTTCTGAAAACGACCTCTTTTTTCGAAATCAGCATATTTTTATACTACAAAGTACTTGATTTCAAAATTTTGTAGTAAGTTTTATTTTTTATATACTGAGAGGGGCATTTTTTTATCTAACCACCTCGAAAGGGTTCTATTACTACGCCAATTGCCCTCACATCCCTGCCTTCTGGTTACTGCACTCGTTTAATCTTGTACTGGCCACTTTTTGATAGCTTCTTTTACATCGCTGCTCATGCGTTAATAATTTACTTGCTTCATTCAATTTGATAATAATTTCTGTTGTAAGGATGTGGTTAGTGGCGGGATTTCAAAAGGTACAATGACGACAATTTTGAAAATGTTGAATTTGTCATTGTGTACCTGTCTCTGGATTGATTTTGTATGGTATGGCTTGAAAATACATAGCGGCAGCCGAACCCCGTCCGTCTTTTCTTTTAAACCCATGGGAAAAACTGAAATACGAATGACATTTTACTATCTGCTATATTTCATGCAAAAATACTTAAATTATATTGGCTCGTATCTAATACCCCAATTTAACTAAGTTTTTTAATTTCCAAGTGAATATTTAAAACTTACTGTCCGCCATCATGAAGGGCTAGTCCCATAATTTTATCCTGGGGTTTCAGCACCGCGGTGTAGACGGCGGTATTGGCCACTGATCCGGAATACGGCTGAACATTCACACCCCAATCACTCGGATCTAATCGAAATGCTTTCAAAGCTCTCTCCTGACACAGACGTTCAATCTTGTCGACATTTTCCGTTCCTCCATAGCCTCTCGATCCTGGGTATCCGGATGACAACTTGTTACTTAGGCATGAACCCATCGCTTCTAATGAGGCACGACTGCAAAAGTTCTGTAGACAAATCATTTAGATGTCAACATAGTTCAAGGGAAAATAGTTAAAATAAGTCAGGTACCTATTAAATCTTTCCTTTTTTTGGAAACTACTTTTAATTTTCTGAAAATTCATATTGTGGGTGTGGGGAATGGTGAATTTGTGTCCCGAGTAGTACGCGTAGTCCAGGAATAATAAGAATACCTTGTTTCCCATTGGAAATTTTTTATTGAGGGAGATTTATGTTTTATTTACTAATAAGTGCTGTATACCTCTGCTGCAATGAGTTCCAGGCCTTTTGTTTGTCGTTGTTTTTCTTTTTTAATCAAATGGAGGATTTCAGGATCATCTTCCTCAAGTGTCTCACGTCCTGACCAATCTAGGTTATTCATGTTCCTCGGCTTTCCTACTCGTCACAGAGTCTATAATTATTAATTTATCTAATAATTTAGTCAGCATTCAATAATTACAAATATCAATCAAGAAATAATAATTGACTCTTAAATTCGAAATCTAAACAAATTACTCAAACTGTAGTTTAAGGTTGTGATAAGTTGGAGGCTAATAGATTGAAATGTCTGTACAAAAATCTTAAGTACGACTGAATGAAAGTGAAAAGTTTTGATGGATATTTAAATTAAGATTGTTCCCAACCTTAATACTTAAATATGTACTGTGCGTGACTGATAACTTCGGGTTTTCGGAGCTCGTCTTTTATATATGGTGTTGAGCCAATCAATTATCATGCAAGCCCTTATTGAAAATACATTTGGGTGGGTACCCTGGCTACATCGGTCCATGAATATCAAGTCAGACAGATCTTCTTCATTTTTGTAATTTCTTGCTAGGAATATTAAAGGATAATTATTTTAAGTACAGAGTTACAAAAAGATTTCAGATTGTGGTTGTAGGTCATGATGGCGTGCAAAAGTATTTGATAGTATGTAAATATATAGGTATATACTATTTACAAATAATTTTATTGTCGATTTGTAGATTGCGCATGAGATGAGAGACGATGATTAAAACAGCTTTTTACAATTATAGACGGAGGATTTCCCATAGCTGCAAGATTGTAATCTACACAGTTATAATGTTATATAAAGTAATATAAATCTTATTACTTCAACTCAAAAAAATACCTAAAAGGGGATATCGTTAACTTTTTGCAACAATCCGATTTTTATTTTTACAGGGAGTATACATTTACCATCTTCGTTGTTGGGACTTTAGTGTAAGAAAGTTTTTGTTGATTTGATAGCTTTGAGCTACAAAATGTACAGAACGCAACGAACGAAAGTAGTAATTTGCAGTTTTTTGTATATCTAAATCAAAATAAATAATATCAACAATTAGTTCTATAAACCTGACATTAATATTTAATGACGGCAGGTACTATTCTGCCCGCGTGAAGAAACTCGCTAAATCATATTTTTTGCTACCTCGAACCTTTTAGTGAATATTTATAGAGATCACAATAGTTAACAAACATTTAATTAAGGGAAACGGAGGATAGAGCGTCTTTTGCATTCAATCTTCTTGTTATTATTCAAGTATTTCGTTTCAGAACTACATTATTACGTTTTATTGTTTGTAATGGACCAAGTTACTACATACTATAAAAATAGCCATAAAATATTTAGTAGCCATGAAAGGTTTTTTATTTTGTACACAAAAGAAATTGAAGGCCAATTGGCTAGGTACTTGTAAACCAAAGCAACATAATTATATGGTGTCGGTATTCAGGTAGAGAAATAAATGTTCACAATTGAAATTTTCATATTTGAAATGTAAAATGACATGCTTAATGCAATGTTTACAATTATTTATCTTATTACACTACACATTGTTCAAAATCTCATAATTGTCACTACAAGTATAATTTTGTTAAGCCTGTATTGAAGTTGAAGAAGTGAAGATTTTTATAGGAAATAGATACTTGCTTATAATTACTTTTGCTCCTGTTGCCTTTACTGAGAATGTAAATGGCCATCAAAAATAGAAGTTTCAAAAATTGTGTTTCTTGTCTAGGCCGTAGTACTGCTACACCAGCAATAAATTGCCGCTAATACATGCAATTATATCATAAACATTTTAACCTTCTTTCTATCAATGGTATATTAAACTTGGTTATTGAACTACAATCTCCTCATTCAAATGCCTAAGGAAAACCAAAGGATTTAATGAAAGACAGGTACCTATACCTAATTACACAGATTATGAAATGAAGATACTACGTTACCTGTACGGTATACACTGATATCTAAATAAATAAAGACTTTAGATTTTCCTACAAGATATAAACGTGTTCGTTCTCTATCTATTCAATGGGTTACTTATATGTAATATGTATTAGTATGCATCATATTATTATATAAGTATTAACTTTTGTATGGTTGCTGTTTGGTCTTTCGCCTCGAACTATAATTATAATATTATGTTAAAATGTTATGCTTGATAAAGAATGAATAATATGATACAAATGTGAACGCATGCGCAAGGTGCAAGCTGAGTTGTAACTGCCAAGTAAAACGTTTTGTGCTTGGCTACAATCGTTGTGTGTTGTGTATGCGTCTGATTGCATGGACTCAGAAGAGTCAGTGTGCTTCGTGAATTCATACCGAATGTACGTATCTTGTGTGTGTGTGAAGAATTTCCAGATTTTGATTAAGTTGAATTAGGAAATAAAATAGGTTAAGAATAAGTCTTTTTCTTTGTGTTTTTTTTTTGTAACGAGATATCATTTACCCCTAAATCAGGTTAGGGAAAGTGTTTATGAAAAGTTTGTTACAGAATAGTTGACAGTAGTTGATACATTGATAATTAATTGACATACACGCACTAAGATAGATCACACTCACTAGTTTGTCATTGGCAGCCTTACAACCTGATCAGTGAAGCTAGTTAAATTATGAACTGTTAGTTTTACTTGTGCATAGAATTAGCAGCATAAAGAAAAGCATAATCCTCAAAAATCACAATCCCGCAGATTGGCCAATACACCACACAGTTGCTTTTCACTGCGTTATATTCGCATATTATTATATACCTATAATATCATATACGTACACCATATTCCATTTAATGTAAATGTTAGGTTGGTTTTAATGGTAAGAAACACGCTATAATATGTGTAGGTATCTTCATGATGATAATAATATTTGATATTTACTTAGATAGATGCAGGTATGTAAATATCTGCTTAGATTAAATCTTCATTCGAGTATGTACGATTATTTTAAAACTTCCGATGCGCTTCATGGTTAGGCTTAATCCATTTAGGCTTATCTCAATTCCAATCTGCTCAACTTATAATTCGTGTCAATCAAAACATTATGGCTTCCTATAATTTATTTTTTTAAAGTATTTATAAATGAAATTTTATGCAACTTTTTTGGACAATAAAAACCTCTACGTGATTGTCGCTTATTGCTTCCCAAATGGAGAAGTCGGTTGGTTCGTTCACTCGGTCAATTTCCCACTTAGCGCTGAATAAGGAAAGATGATCCCCGATCATGTCAAAAGCCTCGGATTCAGTGATGAAGTCGCCGAAATCTGCAACCCTTCATGTGCTAAATAATGCAGTGATCTAAATTCTATTTGGATCATCACAAAAATAGCAAAGACGCCAAAAGATCTAGATTTACAATTTGTCGATAGATAAATAATTATTTGTTTTATATACTACAAAGTTATAACCTTTCGTTTTTCAGCATTTAATATTTGCTCATAATTATTGTCAATTTTAGATTTAATACGTACTTCGATATTTTATGCAAACTACACGGGTTACCAATCCTAATGCAGCATTTAAAGTTACAATAGCAATATAATATGTTATTGTTCAGTACTCTCAGTACTCAGTAGAATAAAGTAGTTTATGGTTTATGATGATTATATTATGTACACTGAATACAGCCAGACAAAAGAGCTCATCTGCTCAAACAATGTTTGGCCGCTTACAATTTTTTTGACTTTAGGTTCCTGTATTTAAATATTTTCAATTGTCGATAGATGCGTGTTGTAATTTAAAAATTATAATACATACCTAATCACAATGCAATAAGTAAACTAGTTATTCTGGGGCATTGTATCAAGATCACTTGACTGGTTGGCCTTCAATCCCTTGACCAAAATTTTTTTACAAGCCAATACACACACGAAATGCAAAGTAATCTTAATCAATCTTAATCACTCGTCTATAAGACGCTTCGTCATTTTGTTATCTTGACCATCTTCACATTTATACATCTTGTCCTATCTTGTAAGTACGTGTGAATAAATAAATGGTACTCCAATATTGATATTTAAAGAAACTCTTTTGGTGTGACTTTAGTTTAAATTTTGAGATAAGGTTCGTTTAGTCGACAAATATTGACAAAGTGATAAAGCTGATTACTATATCTTGGGGTTTATTTGTCATCGATTTTAACCCTTCTTGCGTATTAAAATCGGACAGTAGAAGCAGTATGGATTGAAAAACTCATGATGTCCTGAGCTAATACTAATTAATAATGATAAGGGGTATTATCTTTTGTCTCAATGCCTGTTGAAGATTTAGCTAAGATTTTAAAAAGCCAGTGTTTCTCTCAAAAATGGAAGATTTCCTTTTTACTAACCAAGATTTAAGAATTTGTAAGTTTTAATAATAAACGGTTTTCAGTTCTAAGCATCCCATGTATTAAAAACACTAGAACTTTGACATGCAAACGAAATCTCTCAGAAAGTCATATCAGGATTAGACAAGAAAAATGTTCACAAATTACAAATGGCACTTCCACCAATCTAGGCAGATGAGCGGATTATATTATGTTTGCTGGCTGCAGGACGGCCAATACTAGAAGAATTGCAAAAGAGTCAAATTTCACTTTTTCCTTAACAATGATATCTATCTGGTTCCAGTTTCTGTCCAATCGATATTTTCGGTCCATTTTTGAAATTTTGACGTTTTCGAATGCGCTGATTACGGATAAAATAATCACAAAGCTCTTCCAGTAGTCCTGCGCGAGCGCTGCGCTTGCGCAGAATTTAAAATATCTTTGTTTGAGCTTATATTCAGAATTTAGATGTTTTTAAATGCGCTGATTACGAATAAAATAATCACAGAACTCTTCCAGTAGTCCTGCGCGAGCGCTACGCTTGCGCAGAATTTAAAATATCTTTGTTTGGGCTTATATTCAGAATTTAGATGTTTTTAAATGCGCTGATTACGAATAAAGTAAGCAGCTATTCAGAATAGAGTCTGAATGGCAAAAGGCATTCCCGTATAGCAAGCTACTGTTTAAGAGCGAGTAGGAAATCCAGCCATTTATATTTGTGCATACGTGTGCGTGTATGCGTTAAAGTAAAAGGCAGTTAAATAATGACCTGCATCAGGCATTTAAAGGATGAACTGCATCAGGCAGTTAATTGATGAACTGCAACAGGCAGTTAAATGATGAACTGCACCAGGCAGTTAAATGATGAACTGCACCAGGCAGTTAAATGATGAACTGCACCAGGCAGTTAACAAATGATGTATAACTGCATCAGGCAGTTACCTTTATATGATAAAGAACTGCATCAGGCAGTTAAATGATGAACTGCATCAGGCAGTTAAATGATGAACTGCATCAGGCAGTTAAATAATGGACTGCAACAGGCAGTTAATTGATGAACTGCATCAGGCAGTTAAATGATGAACTGCATCAGGCAGTTAAATGATGAACTGCACCAGGCAGTTAAATGATGAACTGCATCAGGCAGTTAAATGATGAACTGCATCAGGCAGTTAAATGATGAACTGCACCAGGCAGTTAAATGATGAACTGCACCAGGCAGTTAAATGATGAACTGCACCAGGCAGTTAAATGATGAACTGCATCAGGCAGTTAAATGATGAACTGCATCAGGCAGTTAAATGATGAACTGCATCAGGCAGTTAAATAATGGACTGCAACAGGCAGTTAATTGATGAACTGCATCAGGCAGTTAAATGATGAACTGCATCAGGCAGTTAAATGATGAACTGCACCAGGCAGTTAAATGATGAACTGCATCAGGCAGCTAAATGATGAACTGCATCAGGCAGTTAAATGATGAACTGCACCAGGCAGTTAAATGATGAACTGCATCAGGCAGTTAAATGATGAACTGCAAAAGGCGGTTAAATGAAAAACTGCACCAGGCAGCTTAATGTTATAAGATTTGTATCAGGCAGTCTAATGTTATCAGGCAACTGTGTCAGGTAATCAAACTGAAGGCAGTTAAATTGAATTTCAGTCAGTCAGTTAATGACTCAGAAATCATGAACTGCACCAGGGCAATTGTATGATTTATCGATGTACAGTTAACATTGTCTTATGTTATGGGATTACCATCACAGTTAAGGTAAAACAGGGTAGATATTTTTGCTCCGAAGTAATGCACCGAGTATTAAATAGCCTGGTTTCCAAATTAATATTATCATTGGATGCACCAGGCATAAATTAAGAAGCTTAAATAAAACTGCAACCTTAAAGATAAATATCCACATGAGCTGTGCAATGTTCCATTTGTTGGAGTCTAATATTTGGGCCTAACTGGAGGAGACTGATGTCATCAATTGACTCAGAAATGCTTTAGGGCAATTGTATATTGTTCAACATGCCTTGGATGAGAAACAGTCAATTCTTTAAAGCGTTTAAAACATTATTATTGGATCAGAAAATGCTGAGAGGAGATCTACATATTCAAATACCTGGAATTTATTTCATTGGAGTCTATTTAAGAGCTGTTAAAACATGGATTAAAATCTACGAAAGTGAAGTGCATTATTGAACATATTTGGGCCTAAGTGAGGAGTGATATCATTTAAAATTACTGGAAATGCCGAAATATTGTTCAACATGCCTTATGAAAGAGATTTTTTAAGAGATTTTCAAAACATTTTTCAAGATTTTTAAAAATTGATAGATCTTGTAAAACATTATGTGTTAAATTGTTTCAGCTTGAAAAATTGTAAGCATAAATGATCGAAGTCGATCATTTAAAATTACTGAAAATTTGTTTATGAAAGAGATTTTAAGATTTTCAAGTAGACTAATTGTTAAATTGTTTAGCTTGAAAATTGTAAGCATAAATGATCGAGTCGATCATTATTACTAATTGTAATGATTTTTATATGGACCTTATATTTTAAGTATGTGTATTTGTAGCAACTGCAATGTGAATTGTGTATTGCATGTGAATTTTAGTTTCGTGTTATGTAACCCGATACTTATTGTGGAGGGGTGAGCACTCAAAAGAGACTTGCAGTGCACGTGAAAGGAACGTGCATGTGTTTTACTATTACAGATATGTTCTTGTACTATTTATAGTCTGAATCGGTTTTATAGTAAAAGCAAGCTCTCCTCATCCGCTCCCTCGTATAAAAGACGAACCCGAAGCTCAAGAAGTCACTCTTTTTGGGTCACTCAGTCGGGCAACTAGTGCCTGCTGAGTTTAGTGCAGATAGCTTAAATCTTTTTGTTTGAAGTTAGGCAGATGAGCGGATTATATTATGTTTGCTGGCTGCAGGACGGCCAATACTAGAAGAATTGCAAAAGAGTCAAATTTCACTTTTTCCTTAACAATGAAATCTATCTGGTTCCAGTTTCTGTCCAATGTCAAGTATATGGTATAACCCTATCACCAATATTATTTCAATATGTATTGTATAACCCTATCACCTATTTCCTGTCTACCTTTATATAAATAAAGAATTCCTTAAGAAAACTATAACCGAATGGCTTTATAAGAATAATATCATTGGTATGGGTATATGACACAATATATAACTTATAGCCTACGACATATAGTAAATAATAAGCGAGTACTAATACATCACCCAAACGATTCCCTCCCTATTAGAAGATTTTGATTAGGGAAAACAACGTTACATTGCTATTCTTTAATGTGCAATTCCAGTTATGTGTGTGTTGTCCCACTGTGAGCAGACTCGCCTCTATATTCTGCGTCTATTCAGTCTCCGTCGAACGATAATTCCTCCGATTCCGTTTTCAACCACAGACAAAAATATCAGTCTTATTGCCTATTTTACCCGTAGATAAATATTCTCAGCTTGTCCAATTCTCTATAGTTGTGTATAATATTATTACTTCCCAATTCAAATCAACACTCGTATTAATTCTGAGACTTCTCGGAGCAAGAAAATTACCAGATTTACTCAAAATGTGCCAACCCAAATAGAGATGGTCACAACTACGTAGGTAAATTCATTCAATCTGATATCTGCTATAAATAAATACATATTACATGTTCATAAACGTAATTTGTGAAAGTAAAATTAATCAGCGCATAGTCGTATTTATTAACAAAAATCAGTTTGAACAAATTAATTCATGCAATTTCCCACGGCGGGCGAGGGCTATTAGATTGTCAAGAGATATTGTAATATTGTGGTAGCAAAGAAATAGCATTGTTTCATATAGCGTGAAGTCATAATATTTGTTAAGGAACGTAAAACTAATATCATTCTATTGTCATACTTTTGTAAGTAGGCAATAGACTTATAATACCATCAATAATTATAAATCCTCAAAGTGCAGAATCGACACTAATGAGTTTTGCACCTTTTATAGGTACTATTGGGACAATAAAAAAATTGTAAAAAAAATAATTATAAACCTCTTTAAAAGATAAAAAAGACAGTTTATAGTGGTTAATTTTTGGGTACCAATAATTAATAGCTAATAATAAATAAAATAAATATTTTTTAGAGAAAATGAAATTAATATTTCTATTGACTGATGAATACTAGTGGGAGTGACCGTGCGAGGAGCAGTGGACACGGTGACAGGGACAGGACTGCGTTGGATTTTATAGAAAAAATCGTATTTTGAGGTTTGAGGGGCGATACGCCCCTCACACCCACTCTGGATACTTGCCTGGCAGATGTGTCAACTTCGGTAGTCTTTCTATTTCTCTCAATTACTGGGAAAATGTTTTATAAGGAAATTTGAAAGACATCTTAAACTGACAGTTATGTGATAACTACAGAATCGCTATACAATAGGCTACGACAACGTCAACTTCTTACTATATAGGAATTTTACCTAGAGTGACTGACGTAACATAAACGCTGCATGGATAACATGTACTATCGTTGTCATGAATATAAACAAATCATAATATGCACATTGACAGAATCAGATGTTATCAAGTTTTATGAACCGGGCAAACACTTATATACGGCCGTCCAGCCGCGCCTGATACATTTCAGCCCTTATGTTTAAGCACAAAACAATATACAGATTTAAACATACTTGACATGTAACAGTAATGAAAACACAAAAATATTTGCATTTCTCAGTAGTTCATGCAAATGATGTAATAAATTAGATGAGCACCTGGGCAGTCCAATCCTTAATCAAATTAACATCAGTGAGGAATAAAAACTTAATAGATGTGAAAAGAAAAGTGTTGTCGGTTGTCAGTAGTCCCCGAGATTCTTCTATAGCTGGCGAAGGACCACCCCAGTTGACAATTAAACTGAGGAAATTTATTTCTGCACTACTCTGCACTACTCAATTAGTCACAATTTCGAAACAGTATTTATGTCGAACGGAACTTGTATGGTTTTATTAAACGTAATACGAAGCCAATTACAACACAAAATAGATATTCACTGTGCGTTTATCCACTAGCGGTCAGCCGTTCCTCCTTTCCTTTATTTCACTCCTCTTGCTAGTGGATCAACCGAATACCTGCAAGTTACAATCCCTACTCGATGTTCACAATACAAACAATTTCAATGGGTTTCAATAGAATGAAAAGGTTCAATTACAATAGAATTACAAAGAGAGCCACGATGTTACAAAGTTAGAGGGAGAAACACACTAGGTACTATTTAGCTACCTACTCGAAGATTACATTCCTAAATCCGTAAACGGGAAATTCTCTCAACTCATTACGGCCACATGCCGACAATGTTACGGGAGAGAAAATCAACTAGACACAATTCACCACAATCAACTTTGGCTGTCCGCCGTGTAAATGCCCGACTTGAGTCCCTTATCGCAATAAGGCAAATCTCAAGCCTACCTGACTTTATTCAGTAGGCAAATACTTGGCGAACAGACCACTCAAATGAGGTCTGTTCTCTCTTTTTACTAAATAGGCTCCTCCTATACTCTCTCAAGATTTTGAGATTCTCAATCTTTCCAACTTCTGGACAAATAACATACAAATTTGACCACTGCGCTTATTGTTTGCCTAAGTTTAAACACAGTGTGTATTAATCCTACTTATCCTCTCCACTCTAATACAAAGGCTCAATTTTCTCATTGTCAACTTGCGTAATACAATTTTCATTTCATTGGATAAACGAAGATGAGCTGAGATTTTCTCTGACCAATGCCCACTTACGCGTGTAAGCTATTTACACGTGTCACAATTAATTTCCCCCAGAAATCAATACAATTCCACTCTCAACTCATCTTGTCTATATAAATTTCTAGACATCCCTATACAATTCCAGACATTTTTTCCAGACATAGGCAATTAAGTATATCATACTACATGACTCACACAAATACATTCACATTCTACTTCACACTACAATACAATACTAACATGAATAGAATTGAAACTGACCCTTATCCATTGTTACAATTTAAAAGAGCCTGATCCCTTCGTTTACCACTACAAAAAGCATTTTTTAGTAGTGAATGACAGCTTTTTTAGAGAAACGAATTTTTTTCTTTCTTTTGCATTTACAAAAATTATAACAACCAAACTTAGTTTGCAATCTTTCTTGAGACACATCACACATCCGTATTGAAGAGGGCATTGGATAGCGGGGTAATTGCTGACCCAAATCCAAGGAGAAGGAAAGTAAAATGTTTCCGTAAACTTTCCAGCACTTTGTCGCTTTATACAACGATTTGTGATTTCTAAGCAAATGTTGACTTATTTTTGAGAAAAGTGTAAAAGTATTTCGCGCTGCTCGCGAATATGTTTACTATCACATCAGAGTATCAAACTTAGGCATCAGCTTTTCCTATAACTAATAGGACGCAATCGAATAGATTTTTACAAAATAAATACGAGTTGAATCTAATAGTTATTGAGATATTGAATGCTTTTGATAATAATCCATTCCAATTTGATTTAAACTATTGTTGGAGAATTGGAAATAATAAAAATGCTTTAAATTTCAGTTTTACAAATTTGCAGAAGAAATTAGAAGCGATGTAGTAATGTTAAGACCGACATCAAAACAGTCCAACGTGTGTTTGTGCTTCACCACTTGAAAGACGCCATATCTAACACCAAATGCTGTCGTGCTCACAAGCATTTGTTTGCAATATTTCTTACTATTAATGACGACTGTTAATTCCTTCCGTAATGCATTCAGAGTGTCCAAAGAACTTTGATAACAAATGGAATAAGAGAATAATATTGTAATGACACCAATTACAACCGTCACAAATAAAATGACCAAAAAAGCAATATTTCCAACTTTTTCCGCATTTTGTCTCATAAGAGCAAACAGAGCTATTGATACTGTGATCACAAACATGTATATAACAGATGGTACAAATGAACTGACAAGAGAGTCGTTAAATAATATATTTAAAATACGCAATCCATTAAAAGTCCGGATTTTTTCCTCTAGAGTTGCTTCACTTTTTCTGAAAACAATATAAATTACACTGCAACAATATAAAACGCAGTACAATGTTAAATGTTAGCAGAAATTAAAAATTCCAAAACATAATAATATTCGTCATAAATTATCAAAATTTTATTTATATTATGCATTTAAGCAAAACTCTCATTATAGAAAATATATTGGTATACATTTAAAAGATATCGCAATTACCTTATCATGTAAAGATACAAGCATGTTCTCGTTGAATATAGAAAAGTCAAAGTAAGAAGGACAGTCAATAAAAGGAGTCCTGGGGCTGCTGCCAGCCAACACTGTATGAACGTTAACAAACATTCTACTAAATTGTTGTGTGGAAATAAATTCCAATGTTTAACACTTTCGGCAACAATATGTTTTCCCGGAAGGACATAGTACAATAAATACACCATTAACGAAACGGGTAAAATGTAGCATCCGATAAACCATTTCGATAACAGCACTTCCAAATAAACAAAATTTTTGATTCCTGCTGTCTTCCAACCTTTAAATGTCCAAAAAGTAATAATTGAATTACTCGCATCACTTTAAATAAAATGTCGATGATATAATATTTTTATTTACCTTCATTTAAAATCGGGTAACCTTTTAAATTGATTTGGTTTAATATATGTACAATTTCAGATGGTTTTGTTAGAAAATTAGACAAAGTATTTCCAATTAATATGGTGGCTAACACGCAAAGGAAAATAAGCACGGCTTCGAAATTGATATTCTCGCCGGAGCGGAGGAATAGAACAAATAGTATCACTTCATAAGCTATTAAAGCCCGTATAAGATTCCTTTGCACTCTTAACAGATTCGACGGTGAAATAGTATAAAATGTCTTTGTAGATTTATTATATTTTATTGGGATGCATCCCAATGAGATATTGAAATAAAAGCCAATCCAATCTAAATTTTCAATTCCCGAATAGATTTTTATATTTGGAATAATGTTTGAGACGATCTTCAAACTGGACGCAATACTGACGATGTTTTTCATAATGCAACCATGTAGTACTATAAAATCTACAAAAAATTAATTCCTGTCAAATTTAAGACGTACTAGAAATTTTTAAACTTAAATCTGCTATATTCTGATTGCAATGCAGAAGTTCATGATGATGAAGATCTGGCAGCTCAGTTATTCACTTCAAGAGGTAAACCATTTGATTAAAAGCAGAAATATAATAATATAAATGTGGAACTCCACGTGTCATACTTTTTCTTTGCTCATAATAAATTTAGTCATAAATAAATCAATAAATCATTATGCTTTTTAGAAATGTTGCCATCACTCACTACTGATAATATTGTTGAATGACAAGCATAATATTATATGATATGAAAATCACAATCTAGACAATCAATTTTCACGTTGGTCAACGGTTTCCGGTACCTGGTATTCCTGACAATCCTGATGATACTAAACAAACAAAATTCCATAACTTCTAAAGGGGTTTCTTTCTAACTTTTAACTGTCACATTAGCCATCACAGTCAAACTGTCAGGCTGTTATCTTTATTTTGTCAGACTCTGTCTTGTGCATGACTTCTAGAATCTATAATTTTTAATCTATTGTTGGTAGTTGCATTTTACAAGGGTATTTACGAGAATTTACAGCCAGTCATTTTAGTACAGCCATGATATTGTGAAACAAAGTGATGCTTTTGGTTTATTTGTCAGCAAGAGAGTGTAATTTACTTTTACTATTGTAAGAGTGAACCACACTACCGCTCACTCTTTAAAGACTTACTTACTTGCAGTAACTACCAATCTTAATGACGTCAATAACATCCTGAATGGATGATTGCTGAACTACATTATATAGAAATGAGAGTGATTATCGTCACTTGGTCAATGACAAGCAAATATTCAGTTTATAGTATTTACGGTAAGCTGAAAAAACAATACACATACAAAAAATATATCGCAAACATGACTGAATATATTTTATCGGTTTCAGTGCAATAACTAGTCTAATAGCGAAAGCAATTAGACAAGAATAATGACAGAATTAGAAATATCAATGTACAAATATTCCAAATATATGATTATATATAATTTGGTTGTTTGGAAAACATTGTGAAAAAAATCATGACGATCTGTTCTGAACCTGAGTACCTTGATTTTTGAAATAGAATGGCATGCAGTTTTTGTGGATGTACACTACGGCGACCATCGCAACCTCACAGTCACCGTGGCCATGAATGAATATTTAAATTTTCAGTAATTCCGTCCTACCACCCGCAAGCCCGCTTTTATTTAGAAAGACAAAAAATGAAATTTTCAGATAACGTGATTTGCATTATCATGAAGCTGTCACTTCAATGGTAGCATTCCATGGGGTATAATATACGCATGAAGTCGCTAGTACTAAGTTTCTACGAATACTTTGTTCTGCTGAGTGCAATAAAAATTATACGTCCTATATAAATTCATTTCAGAATAAGGAGTTGATTCTTATTAAGAAAATATTAGGTGGCAGTAGTAAGTAGTAACACATTATGTATTAATGATTACATACAGAAAGTTTTGTGTTGTCGTCAATTATATAACGTCATAGGCGACATAATAAAATGATTTCAGATTAACCATTCCTATATTCTAAATATTATAGAATATGGCTTACGTAGTATATTTTAGCCAGGGATACTTATGATTATCAGAATTGCGAATTTGTATTGATATAATTATAATATTGTAACCATTGCAGTATAAACATAATATTATGATACATTACCCGTTATAGTTATTTACTCTATTTATACTCGTTGAAGATTACTTCACATTCATGTTGGGAAAAAAGTAATGATTTCTTGGAATCGCTTTACATGTACACATTACTCGAGGAAGATTAATACTTAAAAATGTCATAAAACTCGATCTGCGTCGTTACAAGGTTACACGTCCTTCAGTTTAACTGACCCAAAGTCTACTAAATGGAGAGCTCTTGAATATAACCAACTTCATCTTCCTAAACTTAGACGGCCTCTTTTGCTCCGAAATTTTCAATTCATTGTGCTGAGGTGGACACTATACTTCCTCATCGAAAGGTAATACAATTTTAAAACTTTTATATTTATAATAATTACTTTTGATGTAAAACAATGCAATTAACTATGTAATATAATGTCTGCACACTTTCAGATTTTTTAGTTAATTGCGGCAGATTCATCTCTTAAAAGATGAATAAGAAAATATTTTTGATATTAATTCAAGTTTTTTGCGTCCGAACTTGGGTTTTGGATGAAAATCAAGAAACTTGTGGAACTTTGTACACTGAAGAAAATCACAATGGATCAGCCTTGGCTATGGGAAATGCTGAGATCTTTCAAGATTTATCTTCTGTCTCAATAACAAACGTTGACATACCCCAAGACCAGGACGATCGAAAAAGTGCCCATTGGAAAAACAAAGCTATGTCTGTTCACGTGCATACAAATTGCTCTCTCCGAGTTTGCAAAGAAATTTCATTAGGAGGGGACTGCATGACTTTTACAAATAATATTACAACTCTTCCGAAGGTAGTCACCAAATGAAATAATATTTCTTCAACAATTAAATCAAATTTTCTTAAATTATATAACAAACTATATTGTCACTTACAAATTAATTTACATTTGGTTGTTATATACTAGGTGTTTGCCAAAAAAATCGCTTCTGTTGGATGTCTGTGCGAACAGGTAAAATATTAAATTACCCATTATTTTATTCCTTCTTTTGTATTAAGTATAATATTTTTCTATATGCATACAAAAGTATGAAGACATGTCATTTTAGAACAAAACTAACACTGTGAAGCAATTGAAATGAATTAGTATTACTACTAATCCATTTCATGTGCCTCCAATTTAACGCAGTTCAGGACTAGGTAGTAGGTATATAGGTAGTATTATTTTGTCAACCAAAAATAAATATCATTTTTATTTATAGGCCGAGTGCGGACAACCAAAATGTGGATCAATCCAATTGAAACGCAAAGAATGTGGAAGGCTATTCATTGAGCCCGGATGTACTACCTGCAAAAAGAATACATTTTTAACTTTAAAGAAAGGGGATAATCGCTACCTAGGAGGAACTTTTGGAAAACATATCAAGTCTTTAGTAGTGAAAAGCACTTGCAACTTGACTGTCTACGATGACGTGGATTTTGAAGGAGATGAGACAACTGTTGAACCGGGGTCTCATGAGGTACGTATACAATTGAAATTGAAACATGTGACGACGAACGTTTTAAAATATCTTGTGTAGAACTGGACGAATGCTGTACAATCTTACAAATGCGAGTGTGAAAAAGAAGCAAAGGAGAATAAAACCAGAGAGCAAGGAACTAAAGGAGGAAAGAAATCTGATAGTAAAATATCAATATTATTACCATTCCATTTCTAATTAATTTAATTATTTGCAAAAACGATATTAAAAAATTAACAAATAATATTTTGCACATGAAAAGAGCCTATAAAAATGCTGGACATTCCATTGGCTTCTGACGATGTAATTCAATTGGAGCTAAATCACACGAGACACAAGGGATTGATGGCTTCGCTTCAATCACTTCGAAACAAAAGAAGTTCGAGGAATGCATACATTCTCGTCGTCGGTATGACCGGATCTGGAAAATCAGCTACGGTAATATTTTCCCATTGATTGTGGATAAATTGTCAATAACTATTATTAAGTTGGCCGATTTTGTATAACCATAATGATTACCCCTTTCCAGATTAATTTTCTGTTTGACAACATAACTGTGGCAACAGTTGGCCATAAAAAATCAACAACGAAACTCATCCATGAATATCACATTCCAATTCCAGTTGAGGAGTTAGGAATAAAAAATTCAGAACTAGTTATCATAGATACTCCTGGACTGGGCGACACAGAGGGATTAGAAAGCGATGCGAAATTTCTGGCTACTCTGGAAGACTTTTTAATTAAACATAAAGACCTTCACAATAAAATTCCAAATATTGTTTTGGTTTTTGGAAAATTCTCCGATAACCGACAAAATGGAAAAGCGTCTAATTTCGTCAAAACTCTTCGAGGAATAGATTTACTAAAGGAAAAACTTTTTGATGGCCGTTTTTCAAATGCCATTTTTGTATTGACACATTTCATGAGCGTGAAGAAAAGTGTAACGAGGAACCCATGGTCCAAAATTAAAGATTTCCGTGAAACTATCGAAGAGTACACTCTTCTTCCCAAACCGATATCGATTTGCGTTGCAGAGAACGAACCTATTGATCAAGAGCTGCCAATGGTCAACGGTTACTATCTTCTACCAAATGGAGATTATTACCCCCAAAATCTGTTCAAACAAATTCAAGAAGTGACCAATGGCGGTGGAGATCCTATAGGAGAAGCAATAATTCGGAATGCTTTTAAACATCCTGAGGATATGAAAATCCACGAACAAGTGACTCAACTTGTCAGCACAAATTCCAGTCGCGTTGATTATTATTTCAACATTTTGAGCTCCGCAGAAGTTGACAGTTCCACAACGGAAGTTTCAAACTTGACTAAAATGGCGTATCAGTCTTTTTCTGAGGAATTTAAGAAAACAGACTTAAAACATTCTTTAAGTCTGCTCCAGAGAAGTTTAAATGTAAGAAATATCTTCACTCTGAGTGACGTCCCTAAATCTACCGTAGAGATCTTGAAACTGTTAAAAGGAGTACGGAATACAAATGTTACAATGACCATAATGGAAGACGCATTAGGAATCACAGTGCCAGAAATAGCAACGCCCATCCTTGTCGGAAATTGCTACGACTTAGTAAAAGACATTGTCCTTGACGTCTCTCCATTTGAACAAGGCTTAAAGAAACCTTCAGATATCGGTTATCTCTTACCAAATATTGTATCTTTGAAAATGGTCAACAAACGCAGACAAATATTTTTCTTATACGACAACAAAAATGATTATCTTCAATCAAGACTACAAAATTTGGGAATTGGAGGTGATCCTATTAAACCTGATATGTTGTATGGCTCCCTACGTCCAGGATTTAACACTTTGCCCGACAATTCTACCGAAGAGTTTAAAATGACTGCACTTCGAGAGCACAGACTTTTCAAAGTGGTTTTAGACGACCGTCCACCTCTGAGAAAAGAATTTCTGGATGAAATTCGTCAAATTAACAGTTTCAATCAAACGGATCACGAAAATGTTGCCGCATGGCATTCTTTCTTCTCCAAGTACGGAACTCATGTTGTTCAATCTGCATTTGGAGGCGGTGCCATTGAAGTTCAGTTTCAAAATGTGAGGAAACAAAATGAAACTGTAGACGGAGACAAAATTCGGGAATCCATGGGGAAAATGCTCAAATATTTATTCCGTTTCGTCAACGATTTGTATATTGGTAAAGCTGGTGATGCTAGCATGTTAACATCGGAGGAAAATATCAAGTACAAATTAATGTTTGTTGGTGGAGATTACAATCTTGCAGCTCAGGATTTTTCTAAATTTGACGTTGTCGAAATTATGGATCGGTTAAAAAATTGGGATGATTCTTTGCGTTACCAACCCAAAATGTTGCAGTCGCACATGACTTTGATTCCTTTGAGTCAAGTTTTAAAAAAACAACATTCCGATCTGTCGAACAAGATTGCAAATGCCGCGACGGCATTTTACAATGCAAGTTTAACATATGTTCCACCCCCACGCCCTCCCCCACCCCCACCAAGGGAGAATACGCAAAAACTAACAGAGCTGACAAATTCCTTCAACGAACAAATTGCAAAGCTTACTAAAACTATCGACAATGAACGTAACAACTTCACCGAGTTATTTACTAAACTCAGAACCCAACTAGCAGAGGAGAGATTGCAATTTCTTAAGGAAATTGAGAAAGAAAGGGAAGACACTTTGAAAGATGTCGCACTGACTTGCTTTTATGAACTCAAAAATCTGAAAGGTATTTTAAAGGATATTATTTTATTTATTCAAATGGTAAGATTAGATTCATTTTCAGCGTGGTGGTACTTCAATGACAATAATAATATGCAATTTTTACTTATGCCACTAAATACCCAATATCTGATCTTAAGCCAAACAAATCAAGGTGATTGTTTTTTTCAGGTAATAAAGTTTGCGGTGCCCTGGCACATAGCTGTGTAAATTACAAGATGGCAAGTGGTGCGAAGTCAATCAATACACACAATGCCTGTGTCGAAATATTTAATAGAAAAGGATGCACCGGAACTAAATATGAAGTTATTTCCAATGCCTCTAATAATACTGACTTCCCATTTGTAACCACCAACAACACTGAATTTTCTGGTCAAATTTGCGGATTTGTGGTAAAGGAAAACAAATTCATGAGATTTTAAAAATTATATATCTTAGAATGAAAACATTAGCATTCTAATTCTATTTGAGGTATGCCTTTTTTGGTGTTTAATTCCCTCAGTGCCCATAATAATGATAATTTATGATTGTATGTTTTGAAATTTCAGAACCCTAATCCATGTTACCAACCTTCAGACCTGATCGTCATTTTGGATTCTTCTGGAAGTATTGGCATCACTGATTACTCCACAGCAAAAACTTTTGTCTCAAAACTTGTTGCTGCCTTAAGTACACATCCAAGCAGTCGTGTTGGATTCATCATTTATGGAACTCAAGTTTCAACAATATTTCGTCTAGACAGCAATTTGAATCCAGTTCAGATTGAAAGAGCGATTGTATCTGCAACACACATGCGAAGTGGAACAAACACGGCGCTAGCAATCAGAGAAGCCGTTTCTCAATTCACTACTCTGAGCCTGGCTGGTGTTCCGAAGAATTTAGTGCTCCTAACTGATGGATACTCTAACAATTATGCAGAAACAATAAAGGAAGCCAATATCTCCAAATCAAAAGGAATTAGAGCATTTTCTGTTGGCATCGGCAATATCAATGATGCAGAGTTGTTGGCTATTGCTGGAGGAATTCGGAAACATGTTTTCAATGCAAAGACATTTAATGATTTAGTTACCATAATGACTCCTCTGAGCAATTCAGTCTGCTCCAGTATGGAAATATAATAAAAGTAAAAGGTTTATTGATTCTGGAGGATTATCCATATTTGAAGTTGCAAGATTATTAATACTTAGGTAGTACATTGCAAACATAAAATATCTTGTTGTATTTCTAACTATCAAAATTAATTGGCGAGCACAGTAACGTAGACAATAATGATTAACCCTAATTAACGAAGTATGATTAAATATTCGATTGTGTCCCTGACAAATTTGAGTTATTTAGTTTGAACAAAGCAGATTTGGAGTTAATTGTGAATTATCTCTTTATTTAATGGAATCAAGTATAAATGTTTTATATAATAATAATATTATATTGTAAGTTGAATAAATGAACTAGAGTTATTCTTAGTCATCCTAAAGTGTGAGACATTTCTATTACCGCATTTGGTAGAGAGCAGCTATATGTACATCATTCTCAAATTAGGAAACCGTAGGTCATGCATAGACTAATAGTATTCTGCTGTTTCAGGCTTAATCTTTAGTATAATAATATTATGTAGATCTTGAAGCATATTTTTTAAAATTTATTTTGTGATATTAGGGTATATTATGATGACATTATTTTCCAAGAAATCATTAATAGATATTATTTGATTTAAATTATGCACAGTCATATTTTGCAGCTCTGAAAATGAATGGGTTGACTGACTATTATACTATTGTATAATAATGTTATGTATTTTATAAGCCTTAAAGCTCGTGGTTGACTATTTGTGTTCTCATTATCGAGGGTGTACCACTACAATAATTATTATATAGTGATGCACACTCATAAATAAGAGCACACAGAGGAATGCGAACTTTAAGGTTCATAAATTCATTGGTCATAATATTATGTGATCATGCACTGTCGCTAGAGATTATAAGCGTATGTGTGCAGCTAATTTGGTAAATCACCAGTTTCCTGCATTTTTATTGCCCTATATTTTAAATTAGCATAGGCATTTCTCGGCTATACCGTTTTTATCATCACATTATAAGGCCGTAAATTGAGAAATAGGGCCCTCTCGTTTTTCAGCTTCTGGCTTTGGTATTATTTAGGCTTTAAGTTATTGTTATCTAACCTTGTTCAATTGAGACTTGAAATGAATTCTATTGGTGATGTGTCAAATTGTACTGATTCAATTGAAGATAAAAACCTATCATAACTGGAATAATCCATTACATTTTTAATGACATGATTAAATCGATAGAGAAATCAGCTACGAACCCAAAATATACCAAAGTTAATCCACGTTCGAAATATGTGAAGGTGCCGGCTCTGATGTAAATTCCTTTCATCGATTTGGCAGATCTTCTGATGGATGCTATTGAGTGGGATTGATACTTCCTAATGCATCGGTCTGATTCTATTTGAAGTTTTGCTGCAATTGGAATCGCAAAGCTACATCCGAGATAGAATGATACTGAAACCAATGGCATCACAAGGAAACCTGGCATCGGGATGACGTTGTACATTTTCACCGTAGCGAAATTGCAGACGATGGCGGTGAGCGCGCAGATTCCGAATTCAATTGGCAGTGTGTACATGCCAACGCTTTTATTATACTCGGAATTTATGATCATGAGACTCTGATAGACCGAGAGAGCTTTCCTTGGATTTTGATCCAGGTATTCTTCAATTTTGGAAATATACTCGTCGGAATTCTTCCCGTTTAGAACGGTGAGCCAATATTCGGTGATGTTGAGATACATTATGCCATTGTAGCATACGAACTGAATGGCTCCCCAGATTAAAGATCCGCAATAAAATATTATGACAAAGACGCCAACTTTTATTGGGACTCGGTAATCTTCATACAACCATGGCAGATGGTCAATGATGAATCTTTGCAACGGATCCAGAGGCGAAGCGACTGACAAAGCAGCAGCGCAGAATGTTGCAAACATTATCGCAGGCAGCATGTACTTTAGCATTTTCTCGTACTTGCGTGGTATCTGCTTCGTTGTGCACTTCCCGTTGAGATTACCAACCAAATCTACCAAAAGTGATTTAAAGGGGATTAAATTACTAGTAATCATGACTCTTCAAGAGGTACCATGAAGCAAACAATGGGTCGACAGCCGTCATCCATCCTGGTATAACCAACAAGCCAATTAATCGCCACTACTGTCGACTCATTGCTTGTTTCACCCTACCCCTTGATTTGCCGTGATTTTAATTCATTAAATTATATTAAATTATATTGGAAAAGCCTCGGCCTACATTATTTGACAATTAAGCTATCTTTTTTTAGAAATATAAATGATTTGGAATTAGACTATACCGTACTTTATACTAATGCTTATGTTTATCTGAGAAGAAGATAGAAGTAGTACTAAATACCCAATAAATCAATAACTAACCTCTCAATGCTTGGTCATTGGCAGTAATCATCCTTTGAGTACTCGCAAGTTGCTCCAAATCCACAAGGACAACCAAAGTAAGCAAAGTGCTATTCATAATAACGAGATAGTAAAATATGTACATGATGATTTGAAAATTTTGGAAATTTTCACTGGGGTAAAAGAGTTCAGCCAAAAGTCTGCCTGACATATAAAAAAGGCAGAGGAACTCAACAATTTCGATGAAGACACAATGAACGAACGCTAATTTATCAGTATTCTTGTAGTAATAATGAGAAGATTTGTCGTAATGCAATGGAAACACCCTCAAAATCTTCTCATAAAGATAGAAGTAGTCTTCCACTGCTTTATATGCTTCGGCTGTAGCCATTGTGGAGGACACTTCAGAACTGTGATAATATTATGTGAGTAGAGTTTGAGCAAATGAATATTTTTTAAAAATAGACTACCTTAAACGTTACCATGAAATTCTTTATATTGAATATATCGATTTCAGCAATTTAATTTTAAAAAGTTTTTGGTCTTAAAATAATTAAGTTACGCCTACCACGTGTATGAATAAATACATAATTCTAGGAATATTTTACTGATTCAACACCATTACTATGAAAGCTGCTACTTACAGGAACCAGAGGGGATGAAATATTTAACTATGATACGAATATACCATTTAGATAATTAATGTGACTTCTTTTGAAAAGCTATATCTACTTAATCTACTTATATATAGGAACCGATAGGAAGTATATTAGTATATTGGAATGGTTTGACAACTTATCATAAGACATAATAGGGAATTATAGTTAGTAAATGCTTCGATTGACTTCGATTGCAACTAATGAATGAGCTTAACTTAATATAAGAAGGCAAGCAATTTTTGCATAGGTTAGTTAATAATAGGCTATCAGGCAATTCTTATATACATTTTTATAACATACGTACGGTTTAAACTTTTAAACCTCTTTTAAACCCTTCAGTATCACGGTATCAGTATCCAAATACATCGGCAAACTGTTATCAATTACTTTAAGTAACAAAATAGAGATAAATTTATTATCGGGTGTTCCACTAGAAACTGTAAAGACTTTTTTGTTGTGTCTGTTTCACTCAGATTGCTTGCGAAATCTGAAAAGAATAATTTTGTTATTCAACCACATTTTTATTTAATATAGAATCATTATTATCCATCTTGTACCTAAACATGTAAATTAAGAATCCTAAATTCTGAAAAGAAATAATGGCCCAAGTGAAAATTGGAGACGTCGTCGCAGAAAGTTTGAGAGATTTGGCAGAGAATTAAAATTTGTGTTATATTCCTAGTGTTTTTTGAATCTTTTGATACAAAAAGATTTATTGTCATTTAATGAAAGGGATGAAATTGTAAGTACCAATTCTAACTCAAGTGCACTGATTTAAATAGTCTTATGTATAAGTAAACTACTTGTTTCGCAAAACAAACTGGTCCTACCGCAAAAGTAAACTGATCATCTAGGAGTAAAATAAAGGAAGGGAGTAGCAAGTTGAACACATCGGTTCACCGGAGAAAATTTTGACCCTTGTTTCAGCTAGAACTAAACCAGAAAGAACGGCTCGGCTAACTTGCCATTGGAGAGGATATGGAGCTTAACGAATTTAGCTTAATGAACCCGGTTTTTTATGCTAATGATTTCCAAAACACAGTCGAAGACATTTCTTCCGAGAGCCATCCAAAAAGCTTACTTAACTTTAACGATATCAATATGATTAGGGAGGGATCCTTTGGAAAGGTTTTCAAAGCTAAAAGTAGATCATCAGGGAAGATCTTTGCCATTAAAATTGCCAGGTAAAGATTGAATTTGCGTAGCATAATACAAATGATGACTGTAAATATATTTGTTATGTATTTTATTTATATTCCTAATTGTGTGCCCATCTTCTTCGGGTATATTTTATTAGTATATTTTTATGAAACGGTTTTTGATATTGGTTGTTAATTTTACTTCATAGGAAAGTCGAATGCCACAGAGAACGACAAAATCTGGCCAAAGTGAATCATCAAAATCTAATTACTTATATTGATTCTTGGGACGAGGTTGTCAACGATGAAATAAAGAGCATGGACTGGTTTAAAGGATATCGTACTCTCTACTGCATCCAAACGGAATGGTGTGATGGAGGCGATTTATATGACTGGATAAAGTTAGGCAAAGATGAAAAGTCTTTGCCAGACACAAAACGTATTTGCTATCAAATCTCCTGTGGGGTTGATTATTTGCATAATCACAAAGACTTGCTCCTTCACAGAGACTTAAAACCGGCAAATATTTTTCTCTTGCATGCTTATGCGAAAAACAATTTGAATTTAAAAGTTAAAATAGGAGACTTGGGACTATGTCGAGGAACTTTACAGAGGTCCAAAGGAAGTAGAGCTCATAAGATGACGATCAAAGTTGGAGATATGAATTACAGAGCTCCGGAGATGGTAAGTAGGATAAAATATCTGTTCAGTGATGTATTATCCTTGATGAATAATACAGTGATGGAGTAAAGCTTATCAAGTTTTAACATAATTTAAATATTTGTAGTTAAGCCATTATTAGTAATTATAAAACAAATAACTTTATTTTGAAGTAGTAATAGTTTTAAAATCACGAAATCACTGCAACTACACTAAATCAATTTCAGAGAGGTGGGAAGAGCGAGTACACAATGGCAGTCGACATATTTGCAATTAGCCTAATTTTCTATGAATTGATAATTTCCACCACGGACCATAAACCTGAATTTGACAATGATGTAATTGCGTCAAAATGGTTCATCGACACATTCCCTAAAGAAGTAAGCGTTTACAACAATTTTTAGCAATGAACATATAACCCAACATTTATATTGGCTTTTTTCCAGAGCTACTATTTACAAAAGATGTTGTCAGAAGATGCTGCTAAACGCCCAATTGCGGGGCAAGTCCGTTTATTCCTATTTAAAGAATGGCAAATGGAGAATTTTTATTAAGGTGCGTCAGCGTTACCACTAAATAATAGCCGCATTGCATCAGCTACGAATTATTCCAATTTACATTTTGAATTGAGTACAATAAAATTACAATTTTCATGCATCAAATTGAACATAGATGAAGAATAGCTCAACTGAAAAAGGTTTTTTCCCAAAGGTTCTACTCATATTCAAGGTCGCAAATTTTTGTATTTCCATCATTTACATTTATTTGTTCAGTCATACATTAGACCTTCCAGGATATTGTACTTTTATTTTAAGACATTTTCTTTCGTTGTCCTCAATTCAACGGCACTGGAATACATAACAAAGCAACCTGGTCTGACAGAAGTCAGAAGCTGTTGAGATGTAAAATTTAATGAACTCAACCTTACTATGCCCTTATGCCCTGCAACAATTATCGTAGTTATTAAAATATTTTCTGAAAAATATAATTTTAATACAGTGAAAACCTGACTACTAAACAATTTGACCAAAACTGTTGTTTATCTTATTTATAATTTCACAATGGTATTAATCACATTCATTGAAAGGCAATCCACTTCCACTCTTCATGTTGATTAGAAAGAAACGAAAGTTATGTAGTTGTTTGCTATTTACCAATCCCCAACACGACTTCAAGGTGGTGAATAATATATGGGTGGTAATTATAGTGAATATGGACTGGACACATTTCTAAAGTAAATGGACAATTAAGGTTTTCCAGAAGGGATTTACAAGAAAAATGAGTTAATATGGAACACTAATCGTCCAAAAGGAATGAAAAGTCATCCAAATATTTTAATTTGGCCATCTGCTATTACTATCGTCTATCTACCCAGTCTATATCTGTCTGGGTAGATAGACGATAGTAATAGCAGATGGCCAAAATAAAATATTTGTTCCCATAAGCTTATACCTTATAGTGAACCCAGCTAAGGGGCAAATCTACTCAAGAGAAATTCAGCAGGCCACGCATCACAGTAATAAAAACAATTTTGAAATTCAAAAACATCCCATTAGGTTATTATATTAACTTTGTAACTACAAACTATATTTAAATTAATATACTTTTATTTTCTACAGTGGTAGGCAAAATTAGCTGCAGCCCCAAATTCCTGATAAAAAGGACTGTAGATTGTAGCATCAAATAAACAGAACAATGAAAGACTCTATTTTCGAAAAAGCTCCCACAAAGTTACCAAAAAGCTCCCTTTGAAAATCAAAAAAATTCGATTCCCCGTGGGATTTTGGAAAAACATACAAAATCCATGAGTACAACTTACGAATAAAATATTTTTAAAGAATAAATAGTGGTACCCAGTACTGATATTTAATTCTACAAAAAGATGTCGCAACTGGCACAAAGGAATCAAGAGGGTAGTAAAAAGTAACCCCAGCTCTACTAAATAATGTTGAATAAGTTTGTCCATGTAGCAGAACCAATTTGGATTAGAAGTTTTGAAATGCTATTTAATACGCACATTACTGTCATTACGAAATGTTCCCTTTCGCTAATCATTTCCATTCGATCACCCCTCACCATTCAGCCTATGTTTTCTATTATTATTTTGATTGCTATAATAATAATAATAATATGAAACGACTCATTTCGATGGTTTAGAGGAATTGGGCTTGCGCATTTTGCTTTTTAGCTTTTAAGGAACGTGCATATATTACGTGTGCAGTTGATGGGAGGAGGAGGTACTCAAAAGTGTTGCAGTCAGCAGTTGCGTTACATATGTGGGAGTGGGTTTTTGTGTTACGTAATATATGCAGGTTTCCTAGGTTCTCCCTACCACACGTACATATATATATATAGACAGGTAAATTTATTGCTTTATCAAGTCTGCGATTATATATAGAGATTACATATTTTATTCATTATTTGCATTAAATAAATACGTTCAAAAATAATAACTTTATTGAGAAAATAATTAACAATCAAAGTATCTTCGAAAAATTTGGAAAAAAGTGAATGATTTTGGCAGGCATATATAGTATACAAATTGGCTTTTATTATTAGCAATATAATATTCTATATAATATTATGTTATATGGTAATATTTAAAACCTACAATAAATCAATAACTAACCTTTAATTGCTTTGTAGTTGGCAGTAACCATTCTTTGGGTATCCACAATGAGTTCCATATTCAACAAGCCGACCAAATTGAGCAAGGCGCCAACTATGACAATGAGATAGTAAAAGATGTACATTATGATTTCAAAATTTTGGGCGTTAGAATAATAGAGTTCCAGCAAGAGTCTTCCAAACAACGAGACAGATTACAAAAATTTGGTTGAAGAGACGCAATGAACGAATGACAATTTATCTGTAGTTTTGTAGTAATAATGAGACGATTGATTGCATTGTATTATTTAAATCTTTTCATAAAGATTTTTTTTAGTCTTCCGCACAGCTTTATGTGCTTCGTTTGTAGCCGTCGAAGATAAATCTACTCCACAACGCGACGCTGCAAAGATGACATAGCTGGATGGTGTAATTTTGCTTAAGTCTTTTATATAAATATTGTACATAAAATGTCATCAAATGTGTAAATTTTAAACTATTACAAATAAAACTTAATTTTGAACTTTACTCAACACTTTCATGATAAGCTGTGAGATGTGTTACAATTACAATACTTGTCCGCTAAAATTTCGAAAAGTTTGCATCATATTGTACAAGGTTTAGGTGGCGATAGATCCCATCCCATGCTAACCTTCGGTAGAAAAGGTACCTGTATCAATTTAGAAAAACAGTTTTCTGGTTTTGCATGTCCATGAGTTCGATTATAATATAAGTAGTATACCAACTTTTATGGCACGCTTTTAGAAGAGTATTTATACTATGCAGTTCCCACACAGTATAATTACACCACACAACCTATGCAAAAACAATGGACATTTATACTATCGCCCGAAGACAAGTGGAAGTATACCAAACGTGCGATTATTTTCATATTTAGATGTGCCATTAATATTATAAGCTTTACTGAAATAACTTTTCTCCAATTGCTGGTAAAAAAGGTCCTTGAATTATGACATGGCAGAATTATAAGATACCCAGTTGAGTAAGGGGCATTATAGTGTGCATTACCTCAATTTTAAACAGCATTATGTTTGTACTAGTGAACCCAGCTAAGGGGGCAAATCTAGCACTCAAGAGAAATTCAGCAGGCCACCCATCACAGTAATAAAAACAATTTCGAAAACATCCCATTAGGTTGTTAACTTTGTAAATACAAAGTACATTTAAATTAATACACCTTTATTTTCTACAGTGGTTGGAAAAATTAGCTGCAGCCCCAACTTCCTGATAAAAAGGAATTCCCTACACCAAAATAATAACTGTAGATAGTAGCATCAAATACAGGGAACAATGAAAGACTATTTCCGAAAAAAACTCCCAAAAAGTTACCAAAACTTTTAAAATCGAAAAAATAATTTCCCTCTAGGATTTTGGAAAAACGTTCAAATCCCATGAGTACAACTTACGAATAAATATTTTTAAAGAATAGTTAATTACCCAGTGCTGTTATTTAATTCTACAAAAAGATATCCCAAATGGCACAAAGGAATTAAGAGGGTAGTAAAAAGTAAACCTAGCTCTATTAAAAAATGTTGAATAAGTTTTTCGATATTATAGCAGAACCAATTTGGGTTAGAAGTTTTGAAATGCTATTTAATACGCACATTACGATCATTACGAAATGTTCCCTTTCGCTAATCATTTCCATTCGATCCCCAGTCACCATTCAACCTTCTTATGTAAACTATTATTATTTAGATGTTATAACAATAATATGTAACGACTCATTTCGTTGGTTTAGAGGAATTGGGCTTGCGCATTTTACTTTTTTTGCTTTTAAGGAGCCTGCATATATTCCGTGTGCAGTTGATGGGAGGAGGGGATACCCAAAAGTGTTGCAGTCAGCACTTGCGTTGCACATGTTGTGGGAGGGGGTTTTGCTTTACGTAATATATGCAGGTTTCCTAGGTTCTCCCTACCACACGTACATATATTCTATTTTATAACCACCGTTTTAGATAGAGCAATAAATTTACCTGCCTATATATCTATGTATGTAACTATGTGTGGTAGGGTATTTGCATGTCCAATACGCATGATCATTGCATACCTTTCGAAATTGAGTTCTGCTCAGGGGGCTACTAGTATATATATAGACAGGTAAATTTATCAAGTCTGCGATCTGCGATTATATATAGAGATTCTAGTACTAAAACAGCAGTATTTGTCAACGCCTGTGACAACCTAATAAAACTATTCCGCCGATGCAAATTTGCTTGATCTAACTTTTTCAAACATACTAATTAAAGCAATCTTACGGTGTTAAGCATAATAGTTTTTACCTAATTAGAGCATGAAAAAGGTTGCCTTTTTGCTAGCAATATAGCAAATCGGCATCTTTTTGTACCTTTTTGTGGCTTTTTGCCCTTTTGGTTTAGCATTCGCTACATGTGAAAGCTGTATTATAATTGAATTTGAGGTTGTTGCAATTTTCCTTTAACATTAGGCATTAATATAGCCATTTTCTATATATTTTATAACACATAGTGCCTTTTTGCCTTTTTCATACCCTGTACTAAATTGTTCAATGACTATAATTGCAGCAGCAATCATTTCAACATTCTAACCGTAAGTTTGTTTTGGCTTAACGAATAGCATATTTAAAAGTCCAATTTAGTTAGGAAAAGTGCTTATATAATATATTGGAAAGGACTCTTACTCCTATACATATTTTATAAAAAAAGAGAAAGATATATTTCAAAAAGCGATGTTTTCTTTATTCAGTATAAACTTTCGGCTCGACTAGATAAAATGTTTCGACAAACATGACTGTCCGTTTGAGTGAAGGAGCTACCTGTAAATTATATGTCAGTATATAATCGAAACTTGGACGCCAGTTAACCAATTACAACTAAATAAATGGTGGGGAAGTAAAATGCAAGAATTGTTCAGTTTAGATAGATTTTCAGAGGTAATTTTAGTGATTTAGACTGAACTGTATTGTAAATTGCCAGTCTCGTGTTTATTACATACTACATTACGATTCTATGCTAAATGCTTCAAATACTATGTAACTTTATCCATTACTGCATCTATTATGGTGCAAAGTGCAAATAAAATACAAGGAATGGGTTGTACTGTTTTTGGGCAATGATTTTTAAAGAAATATTTTAAAGCAATTTTTAGCAATGGGCAGTGATATTATATTCAAATACCATCCGGACAGCAGACTGCTTTCTGTCGACGGTTATAAATTATTACCAAAATATATTGTTGTATTTAATTAATTTAGAACTATCAGGTGAATATTTAGAAACTTCAAGACAAATAGGCTTTCACGTATAAAAACTACCTGAGAAATAATATTAATTATTGAAATTGAAGTAATGAAAAGAAAACTTCAAAATATGACATCAAAATGAGTACGAAACTCACCAGGACGGCTTTAGTGAAATATTTTTCGCTGTGTGATAGACTGAAATTTGGACCGTTCACTTACAACGAGTTAACAATGAGTATAGAAATGGTAAAAAATCGAAATAGAATAATCGTTTGGTATGTAAATAATGCCCTTTTAGTAGTTGCCATTATGTATTTTTCAATATTCTGTTGTGTGCAAATCATGCATTCACCTCCTTTGTACGGAATTACACTGACAATCGTGATGGTCATGCTACTTCTTATGGTATCCATAGTATTTGTATTGAACTTGTTTCCAATCCTTTCTTTCGATGATACTCTCTACATATTAAACGTGTACTTGCTCGTTGACAGAAAATTTACTCGTAAGTTGTCATGCAAATTTATGCATAATTAAATCTTTAATTAATAATATTATACTAAAAAATCCTGCCTAAATAATCACGTTGATAAATAATTTTTATTATAATCTCTGTAAAATTACTTGAACTGCAAAATCAATAATTGAGAAAAAGATTATAATAAAAACAAATAAAAATGTGAATAATTTAAATGTAGTTTTTTAACCAATTATTCTCCATTATAATATTATGCTGATTTTTCAATTCCTATATTCCGGTGGAAATAGTAAACGGTGCTCCATTCTAGCAAAAATCATTTTGGAACATGTCAACATGTCAAACCTCTTAAATATAATATCAGATCTTCTTTGATTTTATTTGATTTGATTTGAAACCAAATAGACCCTTTTTTGTTTTGAAAAATCAACTGGAACCGTGCATGGTTCAAATTGCAAGAAATAGCATATTGGAGAACATCAATGAACATATTATGTTTCTATATTAAATAAAATCTATGTATTATTTTCTTTGTATAATAAAATAAGTGAGAAATTATTTGAAAACAATTAATTTTAGGTATTTTCGGGCTCTACCCAGATGACATTAAATTTGATATAATTGGAATCGTTACAAACTGCATTGCACCAGCTCTACTAACTACCGCCTGTCTTCTTCCATTTTCCATTTTTTTCCTAACAGAACATTTGTTACAACCCTTTATTGATGTATTCTACCCACCTATGAGCAAATGGATCACAGTAAAAATTCTCTGTGCACTATTAATTCTATATATGGGAACATTTGCCGTGCTTTCTGCTCTCTTATACGTAATATTTATGATACTCTATATTACATCATTTAACAAATTGACTGAGCGAATGATTTACCGAAGAAGAAACTCATCCAGAAATAATATTTCCCTCACGTCAGCTCTGCATTTCTACCCTGCACTATATTTGACAAGTGTCATTGGGAATAAGATAATTCGCTTTATTGCGCCATATCTGAAATTAGGTGCAATGGTTGTGCACGTAATTGTCAACTTCGGCACATTTCGTATGTATAACCAATTAGGAATGCCTTTGTATCTCATCATGCCACTCTTTTCAGTTTTATTCATTTCTATGGAAATTATTGTACTCAAAGACGTTTCTCTTTCCAATCAACACTCTGAAGATTGTAAAATCAACTGGTATGATCACCACGATGGAAATTCGCTAACTCAAAGATACATTCGATCATTCAGAACAATACGAATTGAACTTGGACATTTCTACTATTTCAAACGGAACACATTCTCCACATTCATGGAAGCTGTGATTAATCATACTATAACCTTACTTATGTTTCTAAAGTTGTAAATATTTATAATGCCAGATGGTAGAACTGTAGTTGTAATTCTTCTTCGTTAATTAAATTAGAAATAGGCACGTGACGATATAACATTGGAGCAAATTCAATAAATACTATAATCATAATCAAGGATAATTGAAAGCCTGTTAGGAACAACAAGATATCTCGTAACTAAGTTTAGTAACTATGAAAACAAATTTGAAAATTATGAAAAATACATACGGGGGGAGAAAATAATGTGCACCACTCCCCTATTAACACCAGAATTTTACTTATTTATTTTTATTGGAATATGTCAATCCGTAGTTTACCACCACAAGCCATATCAGAAAGCTCGCCCAAATTAGAGTGACGAAGAACTTTAATATTATTTCTACTTTGACTGCCCTAATGAAGACAAATTTACCTTAGGACATAGATGTATTGAGGGATGGGCTTTACGGGCTCGCGCCGCCCGCCCCCGAAATCCAAGATAAAAGGTTTTTCTTCTCAAAATAGCAATTTCTCGCTCTGCGCGATTCTTTGCAATTTTTACCCCATTTTCTCGTTACGGGCGAATATATATTTAAGATACATATATACCACGGAAAAAAGAGGTTGAAAGGTCTTTTTTTCTAGACCCGAAAGTCAAAGTAAAATGTAGCAGAAGGTTGGGGGACATGACGTACAGTTATCAAGGAGTATGTCTCCGGTAGTAATTTTACAATTTTTTAATTCGGTTTTTCATGTCTATTGCCCGTTATGTATTAAACAGGTGACGTATATGTGTAAATCCATTTTTAAATGGGGTCGGCTAAGCCTTCAGAATTTAGTCGCCCTAGCCATGCATGAGTACAGCGACTAAATTCTGTAAGCAAATTGGACCATATATAAATGGTCTTACACATAATATGGTTACCCGCATGTTACCGGAGTCCTACTCCTTGATAACTGTAAACTGTATAATATTATGTCTTCCAACCTTCGGCTACATTTTACTTTGACTTTCGGGTCTAGAAAAAAAGGCCCTTTCATCCTCCGTTTTTCCGTGATTTATATGAAATGTTAGCCCCCCGAAACCCAGTTCTGCATAGGTGTTTGCCTTGTTAGGATTTGTTAGTTTTCAGTATTTCAATGGGGTTTTTCGATGTAGACAGAGGTGAAATACGAATGCAGTCTGAGAAAATGATTTTTGAAGGCTATAAATTCAAAATTGCCATTATTTTCTAAAGACGTTTGGCTGCGTTTATTTCAAAATTATTTGACCTTAGGGCGATTTTTATTTATTTGCACTATTAGGTCAACACAAAGTACTAATATTGTATCATTGCATTTATATCTTTCCTGGATCGAAAAACAGAGGGGGTAGATTATTTTTTCAGGCGTTCCGACAGCCAAACTAAAATCCGATTAGAGTTTTTGGTTTTTAGGTATTTCTCTTACCCGGTAAATTTTCAATGGAACTCAGTTGGCATCCGGGCAACCAAGTATGTCACCTGTAAGACCCGTATAATATTTATCAGGTAAGACAAATACGTAAAAGCCGAAAATTCTAATCATCGGTTTCATTTTAGTTTGGCTGTCGGGACGCCTGACAAAAAAACCTACTCCCTCTGTTTTTCGATGGATCGAATTGCTTATATTAGCCCTTCAGTGAGGTATTGTCTGAAGTCTGAATTGTATTTAGTCAATCAGTAAAATGAAAAGCCAATCGATATGAACAAATATTTATGTAAATTTTTTTGGATATACATCAAGTTTTGTCTGTATTAAAGGTTTTGGCATATGAGCTTCTGAGCCTGAATGTATACAAAACTGGGTTTCGGGGGGAGGCCAAGATTTCATATAGATATCTTAAATTTATGCGAAAATCTTAGCATTTTTGACGAAAATGAGTCTAAAACGGTCTAAAAATTGCGAAGAACCGCAAAATTTTTATTAGGCATACTGCCATTAGTATTTCTCAGTTCATTCAAATTCAATGCGTTTAAAGCGAAAGGACTGACAGACTGCGATTCTATTAGCTCGTCCCGTCGGGTGGCTTGAACTTGAATATGGTTGACTGAACGAAGCAATGGAAATGGCAATGGGTATAATGTTTTTTAATATTTCTCCAAGGGAATGGCAAAACAATTCAAATATAAATGTGGGTAAAATAATATTTTTTCCTACCCTGTACTTAAATTATGCAATTTTTTTGCAAATTTTATTGTTTACGAAAAACTGCTCCGAGATATCTTGTTACTCGTAAAAGGCTTTCAATTATAATATCTGTAGCCAAGAGTCGACTCGATTACTTCAATTATTGTTCACGGCATATTTATTTTTATACTAACTATTGCTGAGTCAGTAAATGCCAACGCAATTAAGCGTCTATCTACTAGCCTTCTTCTGAGAAATATTTACATAGCTTTATTATTTCAAAAATACTGAAAATATAGTTTCAACCTAGAAGTTTACTCACTATAATTGCAGTATTAGTCACTTAATTCCAACTGTGGGTTTACTTTTGGTTGAAGAACAAAAAAGTGTAAAATGTTAAATCGATAGTAATTTAGTCACGAAAGGATGCAAACAGTAGAAATGATAGTTACCATAAAGAACAAAAATGACCTTTTTACTCTAATAAACCTTTTATTTAAAAAAAAGTTTTTTGTAGCAGTCCTTTTTGCTTTATTAGTAGATCTTAAAGAAGTATTAGTTTTGATAATATTTAGAAAGTAAAAGGATTAATAAATTTTGAAAAAGTATAACAATATGACACAATACACACAACAGTGGTGTTAAAATCAACATTTTAAATAATTGATTAAAAAAGACTTGCATGCCGTTACAAAACTTTTTATACCTTTTTTACTCACTGCTTTTTTATTCAATTAGAAGCTTTCTACCAATACAATAAGATAAATAAAATGCATGGATAAACTTAATCGTAAGAATTAAAGAAGTGTAACTAAAAATTATATTGTGTCTAAATACATCCAAAATTACATGTTAATGATCACTAAAATGTGATGGTAAGATACAAACTAAGCGCCTAAATACTAAGAATAAGAACTAATACTAAGAATTTTTCAGCCTTGTATAGAAAGCTTTCGTTATTTAGACAGAACTGTATTGTCGGTGTTTAAACCAACCTAGGTATATATTTATACATCATTTTAGCATTGTTATAGTTGTAAATGTAACTTAAAATGATTGTATAAATGTTGCAGAAACAATCAATAAATACACTACTACTTATACATTATTTTAACACCCAGTTTCACTACTTCAAATACTATGCTATTTATCCGCAATTGCAAATAAAAACAACGAATGGGCGTGCTGTATTGTATTTATACGTTCCATAACTGAAAATGCGTTGTAAATCATTTTCTAGTATTATTTAGATACCATTTGGACAGTCCGCTTCTTTTGCTACCTTCGTCTACTTATCATTTGTAAAACATATAGTTGCTTTAGTTTAATATCAATTGAACAAAAAGCAAAAACAACTCTCACCAAATTAAGTTTACTCCTATAAAAAATACTGAAGAAATAATTAAATTATTGAAGCTGATATAAAACAAGGTAACACACTAAGACATCAAAATGAGTACGAAGCTCACCCGAGAGGCTTTAGTGAAATACTTTTCACTGTGTGATAGACTGAAATTTGGGCCATACTCTTACAACACATATACTATGAAATTCGAAATCGTAAAAAGTCCACATAGAATGGCACTCTGGTATGCGAATAATGCCATTGTAGTCTTAACCATTGTTTACACCTTAATATTTTGTTTAGTGCAACTCATGCATTCACCTCCTCTTTACGGAATGACGCTAACAATCATCTTAGTCATAATTTTTGTTTTGGCTTTCATAATATTTATTCTCAACTTATTTATAATCCTCTATTTGGATGACGCTCTCTACATATTCAACGTGTATTTGTTCGTTGACAGAAAATATATTCGTAAGTTTTATTAATTTTATACGTAAAGAGTAGAATTAAAAATTATTTTGACTAATAGTTTTCCATTATAACCACCAAACATATTGATAAACTTCAAAATCTATTTTCCAGGAAACTATTATAAATATTATTGGTATACTTCAATTTATTCACATGTGAGCAAATTGTTGTAATTCCTTCTATCTATGAGCTTGCTCCATTGTCTCCATATTTGCAATATATTTTGATTCATGTCGATTGCAAATTTCATAAACAATAATTTCATGCAATATCTCTCCTTGCAGAAATGAAAATGGATATTTTGAATAGCTAAGTATTATTATTATTATCTCTATCCCACAGATTAAATTTATAAAATGTTAATTGCAGGTATTTTCGGCCTTCGCCCAGATGATATTAAATTTGATATAATTGGAGTCATTACAAACGGCTTTGTACCAGCTGCACTAACCGTAGCCTCTTTACTTCCGTTTTCTATATTTTTCTTACCTGAGCATTTGGTAGAGCCCCTTGTTGATATATTCTACCCACCCATGAACAAATGGATCATAACGAAAATTCTCTGTGCACTAATAGTTTTCTATGTGGCTATATTTGGTGCACTTTCTGTTGTCTTGTACTTAATTTTATGATACTCTATATTACATCATTTAACATATTGACCAAGAGAATAATTTACGTAAGAAGAAATCCTACAAGAAAAAATATTTCCCTCACGTCAGCTCTGCATATCTACCGTGCACTGTATTTGACAAGTCAAATTGGAAATAAAATGGTTCGTTTTATTGGACCATATCTGAAATTAGCCGGAATGGTCGCGCACATAATTGTCAACTTCGGGACATTCCGTATGTATGATCAATTGGGAATGCCTTTGTATCTCCTCATGCCATTGATTTCAGTCATTATTGTCATTATAGAAATTGTTGTACTCCAAGATATTGCTCTTTCCAACAAACACTCTGAAGATTTCATTATTAATTGGTATGATCATCCCTCTGGCAATCCTCTAACTCGAAGATACATCCGGTCATTCAGAACTATCCGGATTGAAGTTGGACATTTCTACTATTTCAGGCAATCCACGTTTTCCACTTTTATGGTGGCTGTGGTTAATCATAGTATTAACTTACTCTTGTTAGTACACATATAATTGTTTATAATGTCACTAATATAATGTTTATAGGTAATTGTAAACCGTCTATATCAAATAATGATTTTAAAAACTAAATTACACCGTAAATGTTTTTGGATCAAATTCGATCATAAGCAATGGAATAAAAGTGCAAAAATGACAATAATGGGGTAACAATGACTAATATGAATAATCAAAATGGCACGATTTGCTAAACTATGTTCAAATCTCATGTATGTCTTTTTGGATTTTTTCTTTTAAAATTTGAGATATTTATTTCGTAAACGAACCATTAATCCTTTGCAGGTATCAGGTCCGCATTATGACAAATAAGGTGTCGCTATATACTACAACAGAAATTATGTTGTAGTTAAATTTGTTAAACAGATAGGTTGACAAAAAGGTGTTGACAATTAAGGGTTCTTCAGGTAGGACATTTGGCAAAAATGTGTAGCCAAATTGGCTCCATCATCGCTTATACCTATTGAAATTATAAATTTCTACCGAGAGCTGAGTTGCAAAATAAATATTCGTCATAAGAAAATTTTAGATTTACAGTGTATTTATAATAATAATGGGTGAGTTTCTCACTCGATGTAATTTATTTCTACTTACTATTTAGCGGGGTTTTGCAATTTTGTAAAATCCTGATTGTGCGATAAATGTTTGTTTAAACCTTATGATTTCTGTGCCGTCTTCTCCAAACTTTGTCACATTCAATTTCCAAACATGCTAATTTATAGGTCTGACAATAAATTTTGAGCTATGAATTACTTGAAGTAGACAAGTGTAGTATAAATCTACGGTGCTGTAGTAGGTAAGGTAATAGGTAATAAATACTTTTTGAAATTGGACAAAACAATTTTGTTCCCCTTAATTTTGTTCAATGTAATTGTATAGATAGCGGGTTTATACACCTACTATATCTTTCAATGTTTTATTTATGTACCTTTTTTTCTATATGATCAAATCGATGCTTCACCAACATAAAGAATGGTTATCCCCCTGGATAGTATGAAACCCTCATTGTACAAAGGAGCATTTTCCTTAGTAAACCTTCATGTAAATGTAGCGAATATTATCTAAAGATAATACATGAAAAACTTCGATAGACGTATTGCTTGCTTTACTGCATGTTGCTTTTAGATCATAATTACTTGTTACTGGCAGATATTTATGACCTGTTCATTGTAATTGTAAGTTTCAATAAATACTTAAAATAAATAGCAGCCCTGACTGCTTTACTTGAAGCCATGCAGTTGCCATATTTGGGGGAAATTATATTTGCATTCAATTTATTTAATAATGTAATATTATTAACAGACTTTTAATTACATTAAAATGCTAATTCTCCCTTGTAAGTCTTTGCTGGGCAGTTATATTTGGTTGGTCTCGTTTAAGGTCTCCTTATTAAGTGGTAGGTGTATTTCTGTAATTATTTATGACATTTATATATATTCACTCCAACGTATGTAGCTATGTAGGTCAGTATTTTTAAAGGGACGTATTCGCTATTTACCGTTTTAATTACTATTCAGTGACATTTTAAATTATTTCAGTCAGTCAATCCAATTTATTTGGCCTGGATTAGAGTGAGTAATGTTTATTCGATAAAATTAGAAAACTCTCCTTAGAAAAGCATAGCAGTAACACATTTCTCTCGTCTCATCAATCTTACCGGAATGCAACAAGCTTGGGAAAGAGAACAAGTGGTTCTTCTGGGCATGCACTATGCGTAGATATCAACTTACATCGTACCTATTATATAGTACATAGATACATACTACATACCTATATCTGGCTGCACCAGGCAAAGATGCATCCCAAAACCCAAAGAACCATTTTATTGATCTACAATCTCATTTCTGCCTGAGGATCCAAGATACAAGCAAAGCGTTTCACTGCTGTACCTGCTCAGTCCCATATTAAGGAAAAAAATCAATATTATAGACAAGAATTGAGTATAATAGTAGCTGTGTAACAGGAATTTCATTTTCTAAAGTAAAGATTTAAAAAAATTACCAAATGGATACGGATAGTCGTGCAGTGAATACAGACACTGGCCATACTTCCGCAAAATATGTTCAAATGTTTATCAATATAGATATGGTAAGGTTTTTAGATTTCATACAAAAGGGAGCCAATGTGTTGCATTGTAAATAAAACACGTGTTGCTTTTTAGTAGCTCAAATATATTTTGATAGATAAGGTTACATTTATGATTATTTTTAATCATAAAATGGGACGAATTTTTATACGTCACCATCTCTATATATAATCGCAGACTTGATAAATCAATAAATTTACCTGTCTATATATGTATATATGTATGTACGTGTGGTAGGGAGAACCAAGGAAACTTGCATACATTACGTTACGCAAAACCCACTCCCACCATGTGAAACGCAAGTGCTGACTGCAACACTTTTGAATACCTCCTCCTCCCATCAACTACACACGTAATATATGCAGGCTCCTTAAAAGCAAAATGCGCAAGTCCAACAGTCCAATTCCTCTAAACCATCGAAATGAGTCGTTTCATATTATTATGATAACATCAAAATAATAATAGAAATTTACATAAGAAGGTTGAATGGTGAGTGGTGATGGAATGGGAATGATTAGCTAAAGGGGAAATTTCGTAATAATCGTAATGTGCCTTATTAAACAAAATTTCAAAACTTCTAATTCCAATTGGTTTTGCTATATCGACAAACTTATTCAATTTTTTAGTAGAGCTGGGTATACTGTTTACTACCCTGTTGATTCCATTGGGCCAGTTGGACCATCTTTTTGTAGAATGAAATAACAGTACCGGGAGCCAGAGCCACGATTTATTCTATAAAAATATTTATTCGTAAGTTTGTACTCATGGGATTTGTACGGTTTTCCAAAATCCCACGGGGAATCTTATTTATTTGATTTTGAATGGGAAACGTTTTGGTAAATTTTTGGGAGTTTTTTCGAAAATAGAGTTTTTCATTGTTCCCTGTATTTGATGCTACGAACTACAGTTATTAATTTGGTGTAGGAAATTCCTTTTTATCAGGAAGTTGGGGCTGCAGCTAATTTTTCCAACCACTATACAGCACCGTACTTAGAAGAAGTCGATTTTGGAGGGGGCAATGACGTCATACACTTATATGCATTTGGCATATTCGCGCAAAGCGCGAAAAATTTTGGCTTCTTTTGTTTAAAATGAGTCAAAAATAGCCTAAATCGAAATATTTTGGTATTTTGAGAAAAAAATTTCTCTTTTCTTGGATTTTGGGGGGCTGTTCCCTATGCCCCCCTCAATACAGCCTAGCCACTGTAGAAAATAAAAGTATATTAATTAAAATATAATTTGTATTTACAAAATTAACATAATAACCTAATGAGATGTTTTTATTACTGTGATGGGTGGCCTGCTGAATTTCTTTTGAGTGCTAGATTTGCCCCTTAGCTGGGTTCACTAGTTTTATAATAAATACATATTATTTATAAAAGATATTATACTAGTTCTGACTTTTTAAAATCATTATTGGATAAATAAGACAAAAACATGAAATTTAAATATATAATATTTTAGGTCATTGCGGTGGTATTCACAATTGCTGTGTCAATTCCCTCTTGTTTTACACTTGTCAGGTCATATAAAACGAAATTTTCTGAAAAGCTTGCAATGAAATATCCAAATGCTTCACCTGATCAAATAAATGATACAATTTTCACAGCTAGAGGTAATTAAGTGTTTTGCATTCAATTTATTTTGTGGATAATTTCAACATTTTATTATTTGATAATTTGTAAAAATAAAGCCATAGATTGTCATTTGTTTTCAGCTTGGTCGTGGATTGTATTGGCCATCCTAGTTGTTGCATTTCTATTTGACCTGTATCTATTTATTCTCGGTCGTCGGGGATTAAGGAAAGTTAGTGAATGACAAAAAACCGTGTTTACGAATACAATTTTATTTTAATTCAGCTAATTTGAGAAAAATCTAAAATCTTAATTTTCAATTTCAGAGTTGTTACTCAGATTGTCGCAAATGGTTTCGCTACAGAACGGCTCTTTTCATAGGCAGTTGCTTTTACTTTATTCAGTTACTCCGTAAAACAGAAAACGAATTTCTATTGCAGTTTTCAATATTCTTTATTTCGGTCGTGTACCGTATTTTGGAATTGTATATGTCAAAATCTTTCATTAATCATTAATGCTTTGAAAGCAGATGACCCTTCCCACACAAATATCCATCCATGTGCTTCACAGCCACAGAGATGGCAAGCGAAATATTTCGCTAGTAGTAATTAAAGACGCATCATTAATCTAGCCAAGACGGTGAAATATTTCGTTTCCACTTTTGTTGAAATATAGCTTTTAGGTATACCAGGCCCCCAGTACTGCTTCTAAATTTCAAAATATTTCCAAGTCGACATTTTCGTTTCAATTTTGAAACATTCTAACATTAACCCAGCGTGTAGGTGATTGCCTTTCGTACAAAATTACATTGAACATATAGCATTTCGGCTCACACTTAAACATAGATAGATAGGTAAGTTTTTTTGCTTTATTTCTGACGGTCGTTATAGAGATTGAGATTTGTTACATTGTATGGTGATTTCTTGATAAAATGGCTTGCTTGTCACATTTAGCGTTAGTGAGACGGAATGACTTCATTCGCGAAATATTTCACTCCAGCTTTCGTTGATAAGTGTAATTATTGAAATAAATGAAATACCTAAACAGAATACATGACAATTTATTTCAAATAATTTCAATTAATTTCTGTCGAATAGCTCCGAAATATACCTAGTGCCACTATTCTCACACCGCTTTGCGGGTTGCGGACTCAACAGTGCAAATATTCATTTTATCACGCGGTGGTGCTTTCAGCATTAAACTTCTCCATAGAGACGTCACAAGTAGTGACCATTTACTCCATGGTTGGGACTGCTAAAACACTGTATCCATTTTTGTGTTATTTCAATCCGCATGACGTTTGAAGTTTGATATATGCGGATAGCTCTAATATTTTTGTGGGATATTCGATAAAATTGCTGCATTTTGTGGTTCCAGTTAATTCTTCATGTTATTTATTATGCGCTTATAAGTACCAAAGCAAAGCAATATATAGCTTGTTACATTACCAGATAGTATTACAAGTTTGCAAAGCTTTGCCATTTAATCTTGCCAATGTTGTATTCTAATTAAACTAAAAATCATTCCCCTAATGTATGAATATGTATACACCTACTATTAATATTCAATACATGAGTGAGATAAGTTTGCATTTAAACATAATAATAAATACATGGATAGCGTCATCTAATTTCATGTAACTTTAAACGGAATGACTTATTTTGTAGTAGCATTTTCTACTTTATAAACTAGCTTTAATAATATCCAATTAATGCCATGTTCTCAATTTCTCAAGTTAAAGTGGTCTACTAAAAATGGCAGGAAAATTGTTGGTTCTTTTTATTGCATTACATTGTAGTATATAAGTGATGTACGTTCAAGTTACTGAAGTGTCCAAAAGAAGAATTATTGATCGTTCACACGTGTCTTATCCTTACCCAAAAGTAGACATTGCTCATAGGTTTTCTCGTCACGTTGCGTGGGAAGTTGTCACGTCACGTTGCGTTGCACGTAGTCACGCTGCATCGTCAAATGTCTTTGTTATTGAGTTTAAATATAGCTAGCTATAGCTTGTTTTGCGATATTCTAGGAATTTCTCACCGCTTCTTACTGACATGTATTACTTTAGTTGTCCATAAAACTGAGCTTGCTTACACGTGAAATAGACACTAATCCATTTATAGAATCAGCATAATATATTTATTATGGTAGTTAGTTCATGTTAGAAAGCAAAGCTTCAAGATGATAGCATTTCTTCGACTGACTTATCGACTATTTGTAATAAAACTTTCCATGACATGTATATATGTATGTATTTTATTTGGGGTGTACTATGCCTCACTATACGGAGTGATAGTACTGGTCGCAGGCCTCATTTACTGGCCCATTACCAACTCCCTCAACACTAGCATTGTTGATAATCAATGCCCGAGAGGCCGAAGGCTGTCATTACGAGCCACTGTTGTGGAACTGTTTTCGAAAATCTACAAATTCAAAGACCTAGGTAATCCATGATACTATGGTAGTCATTATTCCTATGAATCTTGAATTCATATGATCGCCCGTATAGTTGCGGGTTAGTAATGATTAGTCAGACCACTGCCTGCTTGGTACACCAATCCAATTAGGCTGGATTTTCCAAGATATGAATATCTTATACCTATGGGAATCTCTAGATTTGCGCAAAGATATAAAGAGAGTAGAATTTCAAGGCATGAAAACCCCAAAATAGGTTTTTGGGTAGCAAATAGCAAAAACCCAAAACCTTGGTTTTTCCTCATCAAAAGCAAAAACCCATTGGTTTTTTATGCCTTGTAGAATTTTAATACAGGATGTTAGAGTCGATTATGGGAAATTTATTTGTAACGTACATACAATAAATTTGGACTTCAATATTGTAGATATAGTTAGTAATAATATCAGATAAGTCTTAGAACATTAAGAAGATTGACAGAAGTACCAAAACTTTTGTTTCATTTTGTTGGAAATGAGACATAATTTCTTTAAATTAACTTACAGTTCACTTTTAGCAATTAAAGGCATATAAAATAAAACGTAACTAATCAGATCAAAAAAATTTAATTTCGAGAGATATTCCTCTTATTGATTTCCTTGGGTAAGCATTTTGCTCCATACGGTCTCCTTAATGTAATCTTTAACTTAGACTGAGGGACCTGGATCATAAATTTTACCATGTTTGTATGCTAATCGTTTTGAGAGTTAAAAGTAGTATCATAGTAATTTTCATGAACTTCATAAAGTCTCATTGTTGAATCCTGTGTGAATAATACTACTTGCACTATTTTAACTATGGTCTTTATCTTTATATGCAAAAGGTAATCACTGCGACTATCTTACAATTTGCAAATAAATATAAAAAATACAGTGAAAATATACTTCATAAACTTCATAAAGTAAATATAAAATGAAATTTAAGATTATTATTGCAAAAAACATTGCTCTATCTTTAGTTGTCAGTGAGATGCCCCAGGCTCAATACTATGGATCCGGTAAACTATCCGCCACTAAACTTTAGACTTGGCGAATAAGTAACATCTTAATAGTTTGAAAGTTTGTAGCGTATCTTGTCCTAATAGTCCAAATAAATCCAAACAGTTGTAATAGGAACATGAAGCCAGTTAATACAAATGGCTTTTAAAAGCTTACTGCTTTTAAATATTCAGGAATTCTGAGGATTGAGGATTTACTCAGACATGCACATACAATTTCCAATATTAAAATACATTACTTATTTATGGCTTTTCAGTTTACGGTAGTTTTATATATTCAACACAGCAACTTTCTGTATTCTATAGCTTCCTTAGAGGATATATTATAACGATTTATTCTAGATATTTATAAATAAAAACATTCAAGGGGCTGTGCTGTTTAAAACACATTTTTATATAAAGCATCCGTGTGCAGACATGTGCTTTGTAAAGTACCGTGCATAATAAAATATTTTTCGGGCATTATACCCAAACATCATACCATTGGCAAAGTCAGATTATTTGCTACCAAAACCTATAAATACCGTCGTAGTCACTTCCACATTTTGTAGTGAAGTTTCTTGCAATCCAAGATTCATTGGCCCGAAATATTGCTGCTTTAGAGAAATTAAATTATCTCTAACGAATATTGGCAATAAATATCAAGATGAGTTCGAAACTCACCCGAGAGGCTTTAGTTAAATACTTTTCTCTTTGTGATAGACAGAAATTCGGGCCATATACTTACAACAAATTAACAACTAAATTCGAAGTGATAAAAAGCCCATACCGAATAGCAGTCTGGTACGCCAATAATGCTATTTTAATCTTTTGTATAGTATACATCATAATATTTGGTTTTGTGCAATTGATGCATTCACCACCTCCGTACGGAATCACATTGACAATCTTCATGCTGATGACGTTTCTTTCGTTAATCATAATATTAGCGTGTAACTTATTTTCATTCCTTTCTTTTAATGATGCCATCTACATATTCAACGTGTACGTATTCGTTGACAGAAAATTTACACGTAAGTCACGTAATATTATTTTTATTTTCTATATTCACTTTCAAGTTGCAACCATATAGAAATACTTAATTAAATAACTATAATAATTATATAATATATAATCGGCCATAATGTTAGAATATATTATGAATAGGTTAAATGGATATAATAAATTAATAACTCTAAAAAACTGTGAATATTTTTATTGAGACGATTTTCTGAATTTTTCTGTTAAAAGAATTCCAAACATAACAATTTATTTTGAGACTGATAAATGAGTAAGGATTTCGAAAATAGTTGCTACTTTAAAGATTATTGCTTCAGACTTCAAACTGTTTTACATGAAAATAATTTTTCCCATAGGCGTCTTTGGTCTCTGCCCAGATGACATAAAATTTGATATAGTTGGAATCGTTGCAAACAGCATGGTTCCGATACTATTATTCATTGTCTGTCTTCTCCCATTTTCCACGTTTTTCCTGCGAGAGCATATGCTAGAACCCCTTATTGATGTATTCTACCCACCTATGAGCAAATGGATCATAATAAAAATTCTCTGTGCACTATTCATTCTTTATATTGGAACATTTTGTATTCTTTCTGTTCTCTTCTACGTCGTATTTATGATTCTGTATTTTACATCATTTAACACATTGACTGAGCGAATGGTTTACCTAAGAAGAAATCCAACGAGAAAAAATATTTCCCTCCTGTCAGCTCTGTACATCTACCCTGCACTTTATTTGACAAGTGTCATTGGAAATAAAATGTGTCGCTTTGTTGGGCCATATCTGAAATTAGCAGGAATGGTTTTGCACATAATTGGCAATTTTGGCACATTTAGTATGTATGAACAGTTAGGAGTGCCTGTATATTTCCTTATGCCATCGTTCTCAGTTTTTTGTGTTATTATAGAAATTATTGTTATCAAAAATATAGCTAATTCCAACCAACACTCTAAAGATTTCAAAATCAACTGGTATGATCACCCCTCTGGCAATCCTCTGACTCGAAGATGCATCCGATCATTCAGAACAATACGGATAGAAGTTGGACCTTTCTACTATTTCAAGCAAACTACTTTTACCACATTCATGGTAACTGTAATTAATCATACGATTAACCTATTAATGTGCGTTCAGTTATAATTATTAATGCCAATATTATATTGTAATTCTCAAATAGCAAAACCTAATTCTAAAGTCATTATTTGGGTACATATAGTGCCGCTTCTGCTTCTGGAATGAATAATTGCTTGAAGTTTTTCACCTTATAATTACATAATTACCCTTAGCCTAATAAGTAAACATATTGTAGTTAAAGAGATAACATAAGGAAATAAATAGTTGTTAATGCTAAATGCTATAAGGAACTGAAGAAGAATATACATGCCCGTTAATAATACAATTTCTAATTATGCGTATAATATATACTTACTCAGTATTCAGTATACGGTATAATACAATGTCAGCTTAAAGCTTTTAATACAATAAATTCAAGTAATTTGTAGCTTCCTATATGTAGGAATGATAGTAGATTTATGCAAATTAAAACATCGAAGGGGTTTTGCTACTTTATGACAAAAATATTTTTTAGTAAAGAAATATCGGTGAATATAAATATGTACTTTATAATAAAATCATTTTGGGGCATTATTCACATACCATTTGCACACTCCGATATTGTTCTACCTAAATCAACGTACCTTCTTCGTATAGTCATATAGCCATTTCGCATAGTACTGCATTACTTTCAATCGAAGAAGATTTCAAGGTTTAGTTGTCTATTTAAGCTTTGGCATCATCCAAATACCTATTTATTTGTACAAGTTAGATTTTTTTGCTACTTAATTGTAGTACCTTCTTTGTTACTTCTAAATAGCATCGCATTTTAGTAGTTTCAATTGGAGAATCATTGGTATAGTAAACGAGTTGCCAAGTAGTCTATCCAAGCTACAACTATAAAAAAAGACTATCCAAAGTTAAATTAGAGACTAAAAGTGGATGGAAATAAATGGAGATTAAGAGATAGTAAAAAATCGTTGAAAATAAAAAGTGGAAAAATTTCACCGATTTCAACATTGCTGGGTTTTTCCTGGAGGCAAAATCTGTTATATTGAAATGGAACTTTTACATTCCGTTCTTAGAATTGCATAATAAATTCTTCTACTACTTTTCATCAAAATCGGAGGTGATAAATTTTTCATATTTTTCAATATTATCCAAATTATAGTTAGCGGCACAAAAGTTCTTTTTATTGCATTATTTTAGAGAGCGATGTTCATTACAGTAACTAAAATGCCAAGAAAAGGACTTATCTCTGCCGATTCACATCGTCTTATACCCATATAGTCATATAGATTATATTTACCATGTTTCAAAACAACTATTTTTTGTGTTTACATGTTTTTCATGTCAATTGCATGCTTAATTAGTATCAAAAAGTAGCTTTGCAAAATTACCAAATAGCATAATATTACATGGTTAAAGTGTGCCTTTTATTCTTGCCAATGTAGTAGTATTATTCTTGCATGTACATAAACCACTCCCCAAATGTATGGATAATATGAATCCTATTAATATTTGATTGATATGCCAATGCCATGAGTAAGATAGGTTTGTATGAAACATACCAATATACATAGTCACATTTCATGTGACTTTTGATAACATGACTTATTTGTTAGTAGAATTTTATACTTTGGCTAAAATCTTTAAACGATATCCCATTATTGCAGATCTCAAACTACAGTGGCCTACTCAAATAGCAACTTCTTTTCATTGCATTGGAGCGAGTAATGTCCGTTAAAGTTACTACCTTAACAGTTAAAGTGTCAACAGGAAGTTATTGATCGTTGAGTCACACTTCACGTGTCTTACCCATAAGTACTCTCACAAGTTTTCTGTCACGTTGTAACGTCCTATGTCTTTGTTATTGGGTTTAAATAGCCAGATTGTTTTTGTGATTTCCTAGAAATTTCTCACCGCTTCAAGTCTAATACTGACATGCATTACTTTAGTTGACCATATAAAACCAAGCTTGCATACATGCCATATAGACATCTAGTCATCTAGACACTAAATTATGCATAGAATCATATTATATTATGGATAGAGTTGTTCCTGTTAAAAAACAAAGTTTCAATACCATTTCTTCCAATGTATATAGACTATTATAATACAAGTTTCAGACATAATCAACTATTGCGAATCTAACTTGGCTCTAGGGTTGCGTTTAAGCGGCGTCTTATAGCTTGTCAGATTTCAGTGTATAGTCCTATTAATTTCAAATACTTTAAAGGGGAATAGAGCTAATAGAAATGGCTTTTAAATGTTTACTGCTTTTAGATATTAAGGAATACGGAACTGACGACTGAGAAATAACTCAGACATACATATACACAATTTCCAATACTCAGACTACTTATAATGCATATTCAGTAAATATTATTTTTTAGTATGTCAGTCTAAAGCTTTCATCATAATAACATTCAGTATTCTATAGTTTCCTTTGGTGATATACAACGATTTATTCCAGATTTAAACAAATAAAAACATTGAATGGGCTGTGACATTTTTTGACAAAACATTTATATAAAACATCCGTGTGCAGACATGTGCTTTATAGTGCATAATAAAATATTTTCCGGGCATCATACAAGGACCCTTTCCCACAGTCAGGTTTTTTGCTACCTAAATCTATAAATACTTTCGTGGTCGTAGTCACTTCCACACTTAGTAATGCAGTTCTTTCAATCGAAGAATCATTGGTCCGAAATTTTACTGCTTCGGAGAAATTGAATTACCATTCTCGTCCTGAAATACCTCAAGATATCAATATGAGTACGAAACTTACCAGGGCGGCTTTAGTAAAATACTTTACGCTATGTGATAAACTGAAATTCGGGCCATACACTTACAACAAATTAACAACGAATTTCGAAATGGTAAAAAACCCATACCGAATGGCATTGTGGTATGCAAATAATGCCATTTTAGTAATAAGCATTGGATACTTCATAATATTTGGTTTTGTACAATTGATGAATTCACCTCCTCCGTACGGAATTATCTTAACAATCCTGATGATCATGCTCTTCATGCTAAGCAACATAATATTTGTGTTTAACTTATTTTCAATCTTTTTTTTGATGAGGCTCTCTACATATTCAACGTCTACCTATACGTCGACAAAAAATTTACACGTAAGTCACTCGGATATAAAATTAGAATAGATAATGAATAATGTAATATAATAACAATGAAATAACTGGAGAGACCTTTATTCACACGAATTCCTGTTACTTTCGATACATATTCTCAAACAAGTTCTAATCATGAACAATTTGAGACTGATATGCGAGTGGTATTTTGAAAATAGGTAGTATAAATGTTTATTATTACTTCAGACTTCAAATAATTTTATGTGCAAATAATTTTTGTTATAGGCGTCTTTGGTCTCCGCCCAGATGACATTAAATTTGATATAATTGGAATCGTTACAAACAGCATGGCTCCAACTCTACTAACTGCCGCCTGTCTTCTTCCGTTTTCCATGTTTTTCCTGCGAGAACATTTCCTAGAACCCATTTTTGATGTATTCTACCCACCTATGAGCAAATGGTTCATCACAAAAATACTCAGTGCACTATTAACGCTGTACATGGGAATATTTAGTGTCCTTTCTGCTCTCTTATACGGAATATTTATGATACTCTATGTTAAATCATTTAACGTATTGACTGAGCGAATGGTTTACCTGAGACAACAAAATCGAACGAGAAAAAACATCTCTCTCACGTCAGCTCTACACATTTACCCTGCACTATACTTGACAAGTGCCATTGGGAATAAAATGTGTCGCTTTGTTGCACCACATTTGAAATTATGTGCGATAGTTTCGCACATAATTGTCAACTTCGGCACATTGCGTATGTATGAACAATTAGGAATGCCTTTGTATCTCTTCATGCCTCTGCTTTCAGCTTTATATATCGTTATGGAAATTATTGTCGTCAAAAATATTGCTTATTCAAACCAATATTCAGAGGATTTCAAGATTAACTGGTATGATCATCCTTTTGGGAACTCTCTATCTCGAAGGTACATCCGGTCATTTAGAACTATTCGAATAGAAGTTAGACCTTTCTACTATTGCAAGCAAACCACTTTTACCACATTCATGCTAATTGTAATTAATCACACAATTAACCTACTCATGCTTGTGAACCTATAATGTCAAATAATGTGTAAAGTAGACTTGTGTAATGGAATGACATAAAATTGTTAAACTCCTAAATAAGGATTTCAATATTAGACTTTTTCTCAATAGTACTTGTGTATTTGGTATTGTCGGTAGTATACCTGTAAAATTATATATCGTCAGCTTAACATTACAATGACTGTTTAATACTTTTTCGATGACTGTCAGGCATCAAAAAAAATATTTCCGGAGCGACAAGCTCCGCCTACTTTCTCATTATAGCTCTGCCAAAAGGCACTCCGCTCTGAAGCATGACATGTTATTAGCTCAGAACGCCTAAGCTCTGCCCATTTATAGGGCAGGGATTAATGTGAGCGAGACAATGTTTCCACACGCCAGGTTTTCAAAACTTTTCGATGCCTGTTTACATCAATGTCTAATATAAAACAACAGTCTGAAATAAAGCAATAAATTTACCAACCTCCTATCTACGTATCTATCTATCTATGATGTCTCTATGTATGTCTGGTAGGAGAGCCTAGGGAACCTGCACATATTACGTAACGCAGAACCGCCCCCCCATGTGTAACGGAGGTGCTGACTGTAACACTTTTGGGTGCCTCCTCCTCCCATCAACTGCACACGTAATATATGCACGCTCCTTAAAAGGAAAATGCGCGTAATTATTAATGATGGGTTATCGTAGTTAGGAAATATTTTGTTTCCTTTTTCTTTGCGTTTGGTAGAGGTGCCTCCGTGCCTATATATATGTAAGTGTTCTAGTGCATGGTGAATGTGCGACATCAAAGTTATTACATAATTAATTATTACAAACTATAATTAGAATGCATTTTTAGCTTAGGTCAAGTATAGTTAAATGCTATGGACTAACAGAACAGCAATTATTTCCACACCTTGTAACATATCAACCTACCTTGGCATCAACAGTAGAACCCTCGAAAAACCTCATTTTTGCCAGCTGTCTGATTTACATTTATATGTAAAAAAAAGTACGAATTCTAACATTGTTGATGAAAACTTTGACCCTTTTGATTTAATAGTCAAACATAAATTAATTTGAAATTTACAGAATGATTCTCAAATATTACTTCTTTTTAAACGATTTTCTACCGCCGCCTCCACCATCACCTTTTCCCATCCTCCCAAGCGTCCGGAAAACTTTTTTTCTAATTTTCTTTTGTCTGTGAGACTGCCTCTCTTCAAGTTTTTTCATTATTTTAGCTCTTTCTGCCACCTTCTTTGCATTCTTACAAAAAGCTATTTTGTAAAAATATGTTCGAGTTAAAATAAAAATTTTGAAAATAAATGCCTACAGTCTGGACACTTTGGCAATGAACTCGATGCGACATAAAAGGCCGTCTTAATTACAGTTAGTTTTCTGAGTACTATATTCATTATCTGCATGACTACGGCGACAATGCTAGTGTAGGTGAAAATAAAGTACAGTACTCAGAAAACTAACTGTAAGACCCTAGACGGCCGTTTATGTCACATCGAGTTTATTACCAAAGAGTCTAGACTGTAAATTATTTTATGCCATAAAATCATGACAATAAATAGTCGTCATTATTTTTAAATGGTTAGTATTTTAATTTAAGCTTGCACATAATATTTGATATTTATTTACAAATTGAATTTTTAACCAGTTTTTTTAACACGGGGAGAACCTGCTAGTACGTACACAACGCATGGCCATGTGTGGTTTCACCACAATGTATGTTAATATAATATGCAGTTAAAAACCTTCCACAATCTCTCAACCCCGATCGCTCGAAAACTGGTAATTTTTGCATAAACCAACCATTTGCCTCGCAGCGTAGTGGTGGAAACTTGGAAAGACTGTGCAACAAGTCAAAATCCAAGGTCAAGTCAAAGGGATCGCCACCGTTTTGGTAAAAGTCAGGTTGGCAAAGGATCTATGAACAGTTTGGCAAACGCCTGTGGATAATTTGTCAAAACGGTATGGACAGTATGTACGGTATGAAGTAATTACTTCTTTTTAAACGATTTTCTACCGCCGCCTCCACCATCACCTTTTCCCATCCTCCCAAGCGTCCGGAAAACTTTTTTTCTAAGTTCCTTTTGCCTGTGAGACTGCTTTTCTTCAAGTTTTTTCATTATTTTAGCTCTTTCTGCTACTTTCTTTGCTTTCTCAATTTTTTCTCTAGATTCTTTTTCATCCATCCGAGATTTTAATACTTTCAAAAATTGGGTCATCTACAAATAAAGGCATTAAATTAATTTTGTTTCATTGAAGCAATTAAAATACAAAAATAAAGCCATTTTGTAGTTTGTAAGCCCGTTATTTCATTTCATTGCAACTATAATACCTTTCTTTCATGTGGTTCTTTGATGACAGCAATTCTTTTGAGCTCTTTAGACTTTTCCTGTGTTTTTGGTTTGTCTTTATAAGGAAGTTTTTGGTGTAAGCTTTTTGGAATCTTAAGTGGTTTAAATTGCTTGGCTTGACGCTCAATCGGAGTATAAAGATGATCTGGGTTTGGTTCCATTTGCATTTGTTTCTCTCTTTTCAGCTGACCAAGAGTTTTAATTAGTCGTGGTTGAGCTATAATGTGAGTTGGCAAATGGAGGAAAAATTTAGGAATGTCAACCTTTGCCCAAGTTCGGCAAAAAATTATATCTGTTGAGAAATAAAACATTCAAATAATCAAGAATATAATTAAATTATTAATCATAACTTAAATTATTAATTACACATGTGGTCTAAATCAACTTTTAAATCCCAAAAAGCAGAGCGAAAGCAGAGCTCCCAACCCAAAACTACATTCCACAAAACAAAACTGTCATGACACGCAGGGTTTTAAAAAATATTTTTAATTACAAACAATTACTTAGCATAAGAATTGCTATGTTATTAGAATCAAAATAAAGTCAACTTATGGATAAACAAAAAACATTAATTAACGAACGAGCAAAATTGACGAAATTTAACATTTAAATAAAGTGAAATTGAAATATCCACTAATAATATACATGTGCTATGTAATATAATAATATGAGTCACAAAAACAAAAATAAATTACCACTTGGTAAAATTTTATCTTCAAACGTAGCACGAAATGCTCCTGACGGTTCCCTCAAAGGACGTTTGATTACTCCTCTGACACCAGACACAGTTTTTATTTTAGCTCCAATGAATTTAGCTACTTCCAATTGAGAGGTGAACATTTTATCGACGAAAGCGGATTTCTTGAATATTTTGGACGGGTGACCGATAAGTTTTAATTTCTTAACTAATTCTGTACTTTTATCCATATCCAAAATTGTTCCTGTTAAAACGATTCGGAAGCCACTAAATCCTTGAGGAGCAATGCCAAGAATACCAGTCCCTTGTGGTGTCATTGGTCCGTAAAAATTTGCAATACAATGAAGATGTTCAGGAGTGTATTTAATCATCCTATTGCCCATAAAATGAAACCGAGTTTTGAAATTATTTGGAACATGAAAGTTTAAATTAAATCGACGTTATGATGTTACCTGTTTCTCATATTATGATCGTGTACAGAGTACAAGGAGATAGTCTGGAAGCGCCTCCAGCCAACGGAGAGTATAATAGGATCCCGGGATTTAAGAATTTTTGGAAACCATCTATGTTTCTTGACTCGAGCCTGGACAACTGCTAACGTTTCTTGGTTAGGGGAATCTAGCGAACCAATTACAATGGGACAAGTCTTTTGAGGTTCAAAATTGGCCACAAATTCATATGGAATCCCATTAATTTCAACTCGAACGTAGGTTCCTGGGGTTAAACCTTGAAGATCTTGTAAAAGAAATGGATCATCAACATTTTTAAAAAATGTTCGGTTCACCTACAAAATAAAAGGACCAATAATTATTTTTAAAACAACGGGGATGTGGAGAATTGAGAATCGTAATTTCTAATGACGCAATAATTGTCGAAATCGTAAAAAAGCAATTAGTGTCCTAATTTTTATGAATATTCTCTATTTAAACATAAACAAAAGAGTAATTGTAAAAAATTAATTATTATTATTGGATAGGATAGGATACATAATAGACTAAATCTCAATCTCGTGTAAATTCTCGAAGTACATACATACATGTACATGTATGTACAAGTCTAATCTAATCATTAGACAGAAAACATAAACTAGAATATTAACAGCATAATAATATTCGTTTCTTCTTTATTTTTATGGATCTATTCATCTATTTACTAGATTGGATTAGGTTTAGTTTCTTTGAACAACTTACTTTGGCTTGTTCTTCAACTTGAGACTTCCAATCTTTGTAAAAGCTCTTCTCTCCCCCTTCATCATATTCCATATCAAATTTTTCTTTAAGTTTGCTTTTCATTTTTTCTCTGCTCTCTTTAGAATTTGCTTCTAAGTCGTCATTTTCATTAGTTTCATCTGTGATTTTTTTATTATCACAATTTTTCTTGCTTTCATCCAATTCCTCAAAATCCCCAAATATATCATCATCAGCATCTAACAGATCTTTTGCCGTTTCTGCGTAATCCCCGCCAACAAAACAGTCGGTTAAATCCTCATTTTCCACATTAATATCTTCCTGGATAATGCAATTTGCAAGATCGAAGTCTGTTCGGGAGGTAACATTCATAAAATCGGTCGTGTCGTTATAAACCACTTTTTGCAAAGATCTATTTCTAAATCGTGAGTAAAAGGCTTTTTCGGCCTCTGCATAAAATGTCGCTTTGGTTGTTTTAGATATGCCTTCTTGATGGGCTTCGTCGTCAGAATATTCGTCTGATTCCTCATTTAGATCTCCGTCAGAATCCAAATCTTCGGCGTCGTCATCTCCGTCGGACTGTTCCATCTCTTGATCATTATGCATGTCGAAAATTACTTTTCGGCGAGTGCGTCCATCATTTGTTTTTACTAATTCAACATTTCTTTCTTTCTTGACACCTTTATCTTCTTCGTCATTGCTATCCAAATTATCATCATCGTTCCCATTTTCCTCTTCCCTGCTTTGAACTTTTATTGCATCCGATCCGGCGATTTCTGCTGATGAACTAAAAAGTTGAATTACGGAAGTGCTCATTTTTTCATCCAGTGTTGATTTCAAATCTCGCAGTTCTTCCACCAACGGGTTCAGCTCTTCATTCCCTGCAGATTCTTTGTTATTACCCTGTTTGGAGTGACTGTGGCTACCTCCAAGGTCAATGTAGACGGCATCTTTATCATAGACGACACCACCAACCCCTGAGAAAGGAGCATAGATTAATTTCTCCTTTTCATTAAGAGATCGCTTCAACACTCTTTCTTTCATTGGAAGAGGACATGGATCTTCCAACGCTGTGACCATTGAAGGGGTATAGTCTCCAACTCCTGCATATTAGTAAAAAAAAACTTTATAGTACAAGGCATATAAAAACAAATGTCATTGAAATTATTATGCATTTTAATAGTTATCAATAATATAAATAGTGGATCTGAACAATTATACAATAGTATTACAAATAGCATTTAAAGGTTCATCTACAATATTCAATATCAATTTTAAGTAAATCAGTAAAGGCAAATAATGTGAGTATTTTTATTGTTTGAAAATGATCATTTCATCGACCAAATCTGATAGGTACGTAATACCTGAAGGGTTATTCCTTATTACTGTTATTACAGTCACTTTAATTCTATAACTAATTGTGGGGAAACGTAAATTAATTATTAATGATTACTAAAATTAAGGTAATCAATAAAATTATGATACATAATAATTGAATTAATTAATAATAAGCATACTACAATAAAAATTAGTACTTTGACACTCAAAACTGGTCGACATTTTTACCTGGGATGTGAACAGCCATACTAGGTTTTAAAAAAGTTCCATGAATAAATCCATACAAACAAATAGTGCGGTCAACTTTCGGATTCACTCTAATCAATTCAGGTGAAGTTAAATCTTCCATTCTGTCAGCTATAACATAAGAGTGTTCTGATCTCCAAGCAGTTGGGCGAAACTTCATGACCGAAATAAATCGTGCCAAGTTATGAATCTCATTTTTAGGATATGTATTTGTCATCTGATGATAACCAGACAGGTAGAACAACTTGGAGCCCGGATAAACTTCGGTCCAAAATCTGTGTTTAAGTGTCTTCTTCGTTTTCTTCAGTTGATTCTTGTTTCGGATTAAATCCAAATGTGTTAATACGCCCATTATTTGGGGAAACCCGTGTACCTGGATAAATAATTAATTATTGGGTGACTTCTTTTAAAATATATTCCATCAGAAAAATTACATTATAAGTGATACTTCTGCGGTTATCAATTTAGGAAATAATTTATTTACCTGACAAATGTTTAAAAATTCAAAGATTTCCATCTCAAACCCAAACGACGCATCAATTAAAAGAAGGACTAGATCAGAAATTTTGGCTACATCAATCATGGAGTTAATGTCATTATTGCATTCAATAATTGTTAGTCGCCGTTTCTTCCCCGACACAATAGTAACAGGTCCCTTTATTTCGCTCAAAGTCTGTCTTGTAAAATTCTTGACCAGATTTTGCAGTAATGTAGATTTTCCCACTTTAGGTGGTCCAACTACAGCAATAATAAACGGCGGTGGTTCTATAGGTGTGCGATCTACTAGGGGAATTCTTTCTTTCTTAGTTTCAATATCCTGTGTCCTTCGAAATCTTCTTTCAGCTCTCACAACAGAGTTAATAGCAAATGCCTTGGGGTTTCGGATTTTAGGATCAATATGTGAATCAGATACTGCAGTTTTTGCTTTCTTTTTCTCCGCTTTCCTTCCCGATAGGGATTTCCGGTGATTTTTTTTCTTATCGAATAGCGCTTCACCTTCCATTATGATGTATTTGGTCTTACAAAATATCAAAGTGCCAAAGAAATAGTAAGCCGGTGGCAAAGACTGGAGGTCACTGATTTCTCAGATTATCAATATTGTTTAAACAAACCATCAAAACACTTGACTGTGAGTAGTCTGACTCTGCTCCTGCTATTTTGGTGGCCGGTCACCAAATTAACATAAATAGGTATTGAAAAACTGAAATACCTCCAATGACTGTGTCAGTTATCCTGGAGTCGTGAGAAACGTTTATTGTTTACATAACATTATGGCTTAAAATTCAGAAAAAGATTGAGCGAACGCCAATTATTTGTTTACACGACTGAACACAAATTTTCCAAATACCTTTTGTCTTCTCTTGTGATGTCAATCAGTAGTATGAAACATTAAAAACTGATGAAAAATTTCAAGGTTTAGAAAACAAGAAGTCACTACAACAGCAGTCAACTCAACAACTCTACAGACTGCAGCAGTCTACTACACTGCACGTGTGTATTCAACGATTTTGAACATGGCGGGCACTATTTTCTACAGTTCAAGTTTTAGCTCTCATTGCGGAAGTGTTCTCATTGCATTAGGCTCATCCTAACTACCCGACACCCGACCGCCAACTACCGGACACCGATACCCTCCCACTCGACGCCCGCAACTGGCCAAATACTTCCCGCCCGACACCCGACAGCTATCTACCCAACACCTGATGCCCAACCAACCGACACCCGACGCCTTCCTACCCGACAACTGACGCCCTTCTACCCGACATTTACATTTTTTAAACTTAAAATTTTATCATGTAAATTATTTTGTTTATGAGAGTAGCTATGAAACTATGTCTGCCTAAGTGATTCCCACATTTCTTGGAGGCCTAAATCTAAACTTGAGTTGGGAAATCGGATTGTCAGAAACCTTAGGAAATCGGGTGTAGGGTGGGAAGGCTTTGGCCACTGTCGGGCGTCTGGTGCAGAGATCGGTATCGGTCTTACGGGCCCGGCCCGGCCTTTTGAAGGAATTATTTTGGTCAAATTTCGGCCGGCCGGCCTGTGGCCGGCCATTGAAGTTGTAAAAAAATTTCGGCCGGCCTGCGGCCGGCCAGTAACTACATAGCAGCTAAGTCGGCCGGCCTTCGGCCGGCCAGTAGATACATGGCAGTTGCATCGGCCGGCCAGTAGCTACATGAGACCTATGCCGGCCGGCCTTCGGCCGGCCAGTAGTTACATGCTAGCTATATCGGCCGGCCTGCGGCCGGCCAGTAGGTACATGAGTTATTCCGGCCGGCCTGCGGCCGGCCAGTAACTACTTGACAAGTACTTCGGCCGGCCGAAAATTTGACTTGCCCGACTAATCAATGCATTAACCTTTTGTTGAGTATTTTTAACTAGTTTTAATTCGGTAAGAAATGAATATAAAAATAACTGAATGTAAAAAATAAAAATGATAGCCTGTGATGGTGACATATGACCTAATATTTTAAATAAATAACAACAATAATAATATAAGCACAACTTCCACAACCAAGTGTAGGTTGCTATAATCTGCTCATTGAAATTATGTTTTGACGAGAGGTATTCCATCTATGATCTATAGACAATTCCTGAAATTGATATATCACGAAATTCAAAAGGTCAGCTGAATTTTATTAAAACAAAATAATTTTATTTGTTTGGCTGAAATTGAAATTAATTTTTCTGTTGAATCAAAAAATTACCTGTAATTGTCACTCACTTAACTTAGTGAACAGTCAAACTGTAACGATGAATGAACAAAAGAATGGGCCGGCCTGCTTGCAGCCGGCCAGTAACTATATCATAGTTAGGTCGGCCGGCCTGCGGCCGGCCGGTTACGAACTTTGGAAAAGACCGGCCGGCCAGTAATTACATCATAGCTTCCTCGGCCGGCCTGCGGCCGGCCAGTAATTGCAGTGTAGCTTCGTCGGCCGGCCTATGGCCGGCAAGTAAAGTACATGTGGGCTTTCCGGCCGGCCTTCGGCCGGCCAGTATGGTACATTAGAAACCGCCGGCCGGCCATCAGTGAAAATGCTTAAAACTTTGTGAAATGAAAATATACAATTAGTAGTCTTCGTCAGTCGGCCGGAAGGCGTCCGGCCTTTAACCAAAAATAACAGTGGCTGACGCGGCCCGGCCCGGCCACTATTATTGCCATTTACTGGCCGGCCGGTGCCGATCTCTGGTCTGGTGGGAAGGCATCGGTTGTCGGGTATATAGCTGTCGGGTGTCGGGCGGGAAGTATTTGGCCAGTGTCGGGCGTCGGGTGGGAGGGTATCGTGTGTCCGGTAGTTGGCTGTCGGGTGTCGGGTAGAAAGGATGAGCCTGAGCCATTAATAGAATTATAAAAAAGATAGAAGGGACATGCCCTATCTGCCTGTGTTATAAGCTTTTCCATCATGTACCTTACTTTATCCTTGAAGGCATTTTTTATTCATTGGTCGGTTGCAAAGTAGAGCCCCGAGACGCGGGAATATGAATATCTGCAATGCTTAAGCACCACAAATATTCATATTCCCGCGTCTGCGGGCCCTACTTTAACCTCATGGTTAATTCTTTCAAGGATAAAACAAAGTGTCTCACAAATCAAACGATAAAATTATAAGCTGAGTGTCTCCTCTATTCTTACTATTTACTATCTCTATTGAGCCATTGCATTGTTGGTCTGGTCAACGCCAACGCTAACTAAAAAAGATGTTTATCAAACTCAATATGAGAATAAAACCAGGTGGTATGAAATCTACCGCACATTTTAAATTTTCACCAAAGTAATTTCTAATTCATTTCAATTTCAATCTCATTCATCATTGTCCAAAAAGAAATTTTGATTCAGCTATTCAATTTTAGGACTGTTCGCTATTCTGCTTTACATCCCATGGTAAGTGCAAAAACTGAATCTCTTTCATATTTTAGATTTAAGTAAAGTTAACTTGCGTCACTAAATGTTGAATGTTGATTTTTATTGTGTTTTCAATTTTGAATTTTATATTTAGTAGTGTATAGTATAGACAATAGTCCTTTGTATTAGCCCACTGCTAGCTGCTAGGCTGTTAGATCACAGATCAGATCACACGACATAATATCGTAGTGAAAGAAAACCAAACAAAGAATTTTATTTTAATTTACTCTTACTTATACTTGGTATGGTAAATTTACAGTAATACAAATTTGTTCTACAAAATGTAAAAATTAACTTTTTAATATCAATAGATGTTATTAACGATTAAAATTCCTTATTATTACTTCTTCCTGAACTCCTTTTGTCTTAATTTTGTTGCTTTTATAGTGCTACTTAAAACCTGAGGATGGAAGAAGAGGAAGAAATTGCAGCTCCATCAGAGTCTTCAGGGATGTTCGATAAAATCATGGTTGAGATTAGGGATGACCAGGTTCCAATTATTTACTCCGTTAATTATACAATTAAAAGTTTTGGAATCGAGAAGTGTCATCCGTTTGATGTGTCAAAATGGGGAAAAATACTAAAGGTAGAATTTATTTTATTGTCCATGTATTTCAATATTTTAATTTTTGTCAGTTTTTTTAGTTTTTGATCCAGAAAAAACTACTTCATACTAGTCAAGTCGTAGAACCCAAGCAAGCTGGCCGAGAGGAGCTTTTAGAAATTCATTCTCCGCAGTACCTGACTCAACTAAAGTCTAGTCGTGTTGTTTCTTTGATCTCTGAAGTCTGTGTGCTACAATTCTTTCCGTCCTGTGTCTTGCGTCAAATTTTACTCAAACCATTACAGTAATGACTAATAATGACATAATTATTTCATTTGCATACGTTATTTGCTTAATACATTTTGCGACCCATTAACCTTTAAAAATGGGTTTTCTCAAAATTTCCTTATTTAAAAGTTAAATAGCAGCTGTTCAAAGGTTACTCTAATTACAATTTTTGAGTAAAACATGTTTTAATCTGTCAGAAAAGTATTTTACTGAACTAAATTAACTATATAGTTTACTTTTGAAAGGTGAATGGGATTTTTTTTAAAAACTGTTAAAACTGTCTTGCCAATTATATATTTACTGCACAGGTCTAACTTACCGAAATACTAATAATATTATAATATTCTGGTGCTTAATACAAGAAATATTTGTGCGTTTAAAAGATTGTTTCTGATTTACAGATTTCAAGTTGGCGGTTCCATTTTAGGCGTGAAATTGGCACTAGAAAGAGGGTGGGCAATCAATCTCGGAGGTGGATTTCATCATTGCTCAAGTTCAAAAGGAGGAGGATTTTGTTTTTACGCGGATATTTCTCTTTGCGTAAAATTTGCGTTATCTTCTTATGAGAATGTGCAGCGTATAATGATTGTTGACTTGGATGCTCATCAGGTAATCAACTAGAGTTCAAATATGTCTCGTGGGATAATACATTTTAGGTTTTAATAAAATTTTATATGTTGTGACAAGGGGAATGGGTATGCCCGGGACGTTGGACGAGATAAACGAGTTTATATTCTGGATGCATTTAATCAGAGTATTTACCCTAGAGACTCTGTCGCCCTTAAAAGTGTTCGTTGTCCTATATTTCTCCAATCTCACACTGCCGATGAAGAATATTTAGAGAAAATTCAAAGGTCCGTTTTTGAAAATCGTGTAGATTGAAATACATTATTATTTGTTACCAGGGAATAATTTAAGTCGATTTTTTAGACAACTACTGTTGTCCTTGGAAGATTATCCTCCGCATCTTGTTATTTATAATGCTGGAACGGATTGTTTGGAAGGAGATCCACTAGGACGCCTCTCAATTACTCCTGCTGGCATAATAAGACGGGATGAAATAGTTTTTCAAGCTTGCGTCCAGAGGAAGATTCCTATCTTAATGCTAACGTCCGGAGGTTACCTACCATCAACTGCTCAAATCATTGCCGACTCTATTGCGAATCTTGTTGATAAGAGTATTATTTCTATGAATGGTATTACTTCTAAGACTTCCAAAGATAGTATTAACGATAACGTAATATAACAATTGTGAATATTTTTATACTATGTCCATTATCGGCAGTGGATCACATGCAATTACAAACTCTTCGCAGCTAATCTTTCAAATCGATAGTCATTATGTTATGTTATTTTATGTTATGTTACGAAAATAAGTGTAAACCTGGACACTTTTAGATATTATATAAAATCTCAAATATGCTTAACATTAAATTTATGAAAGTACACACAAAGAGCTAGTCAACAACTTTTATGTAAATTCACGTTTAATAAATGAGTAGTTTTTTAACCTTAAGCATTTCATCTACGTAATCAGATTATTTTTGGATAGCATTTTAAATGTTTCATTTAATCCCCCTATAGCTATGTGCCTAGATATGCCAAAATAAACAAAGTTGTACAAAATATTAGTACAATGGAACAATGTATTTCAGGTGATTACAAGCATGTGGTTTGTTGCTTCTACTGTAAACAATATTTAGCCTTCAACTGTAAGCTTTATAACTTTGGCATTTCATGCCATTCAGTATTGAAAATAGTATCGACAATATATACTAATATTAAACTATTCCCTGAAACAGAGTTGATCGTAATAGTACATAAAAATCAATTTCTAGTCCAATTTAAATTTGAAACTGCTTAGCTAATTATCTGAGAATTTTTTCTAAACTGTACTATATCGACAGTATTCATTACTTAATTAGTATGTATACTGTCTTTTTTTACCAAAAATAGCAGCTCTGCTACTCTGTATAAATACGTTGTCCTATCTAGTAATATATTCTGTATAAAACAGGTTTGTAATATTTATTGATTGGTTAAACCATGTCAAAAGTCACGTTTCAATCCATTTCCCCAACAGTTTGTCTGTAATGGATTTTATTCAAAAATAAATGACTTACTTATTCAGTTTCTTGTAGAACAGACCTAAGAGACGTATGAAAAGTTTCACTACATGACTAGAGTCGCCATAAAAACTTGACGCCATGTAGTTACCTATTAAGCTTAAGCACATGCCTAAGACGATACGAAACAAGAGTCACGTAGAATAACATTTGACTTAGTCAAAACAATTTTTAATATGTACAGGGTGTCAAACTAGGATTCAGGCCCTATGTATCTAAAGAACCGTAAGTAGCACGACAAAACCGTTAATACCAATCGAAAGCCCGTGCAAAGTTACATTGAAACACCGGTTTTCATCAACTTATTCCTACGCATTCGCTTACAGCAGCAGTTCTCCCAAAAAAAGTTGAAAATATGAATAAATTACTAGCTAATTCGTGACCAAATCTCTCGCGGGGGCTGAATTTAGGCAGCGGTACTGTGTTGCCACTGTTGCCGCCGTTGCCGCTGGGAGGTATGGGGATGACCGGCAACAGCATAATAGCGGAGACAGTGGCGACACGCTACAACCACTGGCGGCAACAGTGGCGACACGCTACAACCACGTGCGGCAACAGCGGCGACACGCTACAACCACTTGCGGCAACAGCGGCGACACACTGCAACCACTAGCGGCAACAGAGTCACATTAATCTGATTTCCTCTGTTGCCGCTAAACCTAATATAAGCCAGTGCACTGTTGCTCTGAGCTCAATGCTCTAAGACAAGAGCAACACAGAGGAAACCAGATTAATGTGTCTCTGTTGCCGCTGGTCAGTGTTGCCGCTAGTGGTTGCAGCATGTCGCCGCTGTTGCTGCAAGTGGTTGTAGCGTGTCGCCGCTGTTGCCGCACGTGGTTGTAGCGTGTCGCTACTGTTGCCGCCAGGGGTTCTAGCGTGTCGCCACTGTTGCCGTTGTTGCCACTGTCTCCACTGTCATGCTGTTGCCGCTCACCCCCATACCTCCCAGCGGCAACAGCGGAAACAGTGGCAACACAGTACCGCTGCCTAAATTCATCCCCCGCGAGAGATTTGGTCACGAATTAGGTAGTAATTTATTCATAATTTCAACTTTTTTTGGGAGAACTGCTGGTGTAAGCGAATGCGTAGGAATAAGTTGATGAAAACCGGTGATTCAATGTAACTTTGCACGGGCTTTCGATTGGTATCAACGGTTTTGTCGTGCTACTTACGGTTCTTTAGATACATAGGGCCTGAATCCTAGTTTGACACCCTGTATAATATAGAGAAATAGTAATGAGATAAGTTGGGTTTTCTTTTCTGGATCGAGACAGGACTCTGTTTTCATTTTTGTCATTTACCGGCATCCTGTGTGTAAATAGAGTCAGCACTATATGGTACAATATTACTATTGTAGGTACTTGTGCCAATAAATAAGAACATAGTTAGGGCTGCTCCATTTAAATAAGTTATAAATTCATTTAGAGCAATGTTTAAAGTAAAGACCAATGTCATATTAATGTCCTTCCCCGTGCGCTAGTTCTTTCTTTTTACGTATTATTTCCTTGCAAAATATTTATACTGAGTATCTACTGCGTATTAATATACTGAAGTGTGTCCATCATTTTCAAGCGGGGAACAAAAAGGACCTTTTTTACTCTTTACCTATTTTGGCCTTTTTAAAAAAACGGTTCTTTTTGCCTTTTTCACCTTTTCTGATGTAGCAGAGTACCGCCTTCACACAAGACAAAAAAGGTAAAAATAAGGACTGCTTTTTAAAAAAAATAGTACTTTTTTCTGTAAAAAAGGAGTATCTTCTTTGTTCCCTATTTCCAAGTACCTACTTTCTTTACTTTAGGGGTCCAGGAACAGGAATAGACGGCAGAAAGTCAGAGTAAGGCAAACGAGAAATAACTTGGAAGTCAAAATACAGTCACGCCTAAGGAAGTTGGCCGAACTTACAGGAAAGAAGAGTGAAAAGTCGGTATTAAAACGAATCTTAAATCGTGATTTAGATATGACGGTTTAAGCCGAATAATGGTGTATGTTAGAATAATATCCAGCTCACCCTGATATTTATTATTACAATAGTAACTGTAAACAAACTAAATATCCGATATAACTTCACAACTCACCCGACAACTGAATAATAATGTTAGTAATTGAATGGGATAGTGCAAAAACAATCAAAATTTTATTTGAAAATCTATTGAACGGTTGAAATATTTTCGAAGTAAGTCTCCGACAGTCGACTGGCTAACAAAGAATTTAAACCGTTTTTAAATGCCTTGAAAGCCATTTTAGCCGACCAGCCGGCTGGTCATCGACCGAACTTTATTCCCAAGTCAAGGTAGGGTCCAAGTCCAAAGTGGCTGAATTTAGTCAGCGGGATATTGTTTCCTCCGTTATCTCCTACCCCGTTTCCTCCAAGATGCCACATAACCTATTATCTTAATATGCCTCCCGTAACTATTTTAGCCTCTTTTCTAACGTAATAAAAAATAAACATAGCTAACAAATAAAATTATTTTTTATTACATCTGTTTAGAAAGGAGGCAAAAATAGTGACGGGAGGCAATGTATATTTGGGTATTTTATTAAGTTTGGATGTTCGAGGAAACTGATAATAGGTTATGTGGCACTTTGGAAGAAGCGGAAGGAATGGTATTCCGCTGCCTAAATTCAGCCTCCAAATTTTCCAACGCTTAAAAATTACCCCTCCCACTGAATGTACCAATTGAAAACCACTAACAGCACGTAATAGCGAGAACGTAGGGGTATAAAAATTGAAATTTCAAGTTTCTTGTGCACGTAGCGATTTAAACATTTAAAATTAGTTTCAGTGCACAAAGTGGTCTACAATATAACTGTACACATTTCATTTCTGCCTAAAAACTAAAATTTTGAGTGTTTGTGGACAGTGCGGTGAGAAAACTAAAAATTTGAGTTTCTGTCCATAAAGCAGTGTAAAAATCGAAATTATAATTTTTAGGCCTTAATTTGCACAGAAACTCAAAATTTTAGTTTCCACACCGAAGAAATGGGGACAAATACTTAATTTAACTACAATTTAAATAAATACAAATACAAAATTTTCATGCCGCAGAATGCAAAGAAACTCCAGTTTACAGTTTTAGTTCGTTTGTTCGCAGTAACTCCAAATTTTTGTTTTGGAATTTTAGTTTTTAGAACGCAGTAAGCACTTTCATTTTGCAATTTTCAGACTGCTTTTTGTGCACTGAAATGAAGCTCAATAATAGTGAAAACCAATGCGCCTTTAAATGAAACTTGTTTCAATAAAAGCCAGATTTCAGCTATTTTATTAATAACTATCAAAAGAAGTCAAAATTGTCTCGGTGTCGGATGCATTCTTCCGTGTGTACTGGTCTCCTTCGAGTTGACAACATTTTGTTACTATGGGTGTTAAACAATTTTAGAACTTTGTTCTAACATACACCCTTTATCGGCTTAAACCGTCATATATACTTTATTTCCCTTAGCATAACAACCCTTTTCTACCTTCTTTAATAAATTCCCCCTTGGAATTTCCAAGTTATCCGGTTCCGTCATAAGTATAGTAGTTTACTTGCTATTAAATTGTCTTTATACGTTCCTACAACATTTGCTTGGATCTAAATACATTAATAACATTTAACCTAAAAACTGTGTACCAGCTGAAAGACAGTCGAGTGTCGAGTCATTTTGTAAATGAGTTCGAATCCTTTCTCTACTCCTCTAGTCTCAGTCTTTACCAAATGCATACATATAAGTGTACTTTGCCTAGTATCCTTCAAAACGTTTAAAGTATATTTATTTATTTTACACTGTATAGTCCGAAACAGAGATGCATGAATACGTTTTTTAAATTGTGTGTGTTCCTACTAATCTACGAATTACTTCTAATTCACTATACACATAGGTTCACTAATAGAGATAGTTGGTTCACTGCATGTCATATTATATTTTACTAGTTGAATCCTAGCACACATAAAGTGTGCTAGAAAATGTTGAAATCAGTAAATTTCTAGCGACTGCGCATTGGCCCGAATTTCATAGACCGTTGATTGGACTCAGTATTGATAGCCTAGTCCTTGCTCATTAATTACAAAATATTACCCTTACTCATTAATTACAAAATATTACGGACATAGATACAAACATTTATTCAGGAATAGTGAAAGAATCCCATGCGCATGCCCCACTTTATCTTTATGTAGAGTAAATATTGCAAAATGCTGTAGATAAAAAATAAATTATTAAAGTAATAGAAATAAAACGAAGACATCAAAATGAGTACGAAACTCACCCGAGAGGCTTTAGTGAAATACTTTTCACTGTGTGATAGAATGAAATTTGGGCCGTATACTTACAACGAATTAACAATGCGTATCGAAATGGTAAAAAGCCCATACCAAATAGCATTGTGGTATGTAAATAATGCCATTTTAGGCTTCATCCTTGCATACATCACAATATTTTTTTTGTGCAACTCATGCATTCACCTCCTCCATACGGAATCACACTAACAATCATCTTGATGATGCTCTTTTTTATTTTGACAACAATTTTTTTGGTGAATTTATTTTCAATAATTTCTTTTGAAGATGCTCTCTACATATTCAACGTGTACCTGTACGTCGACAGAAAATCCACTGGTAAGTCATAATATACGTTTGCAATCGAATTAGATAGCAATATTATTTTAATACGAATTACCCATATGTTGCGAAACCTTTTCATGACATGAAAATACTCAAAGAGCATTTATTTAGTTTGTCAAATTTTTTATCCTAACAAGCTTCAAAACAGAGTTTATTTAAATTATAGGTGTTTTCCGTCTCAACCCAGATGGCAGTAAATTTGATGTCATTGGAGTCGTTACAAACAGTATGCTACCATTTGGACTAACCGCTGGCTGCCTTCTCCCGTTTTCTATATTTTTCTTGCCGGAACATTTGCTGCAGCCTCTTATTGATATAATCTACCCGCCCATGGGTAAATGGATCACAGTAAAAATAATCTGCGCACTATCAATTCTCTATATGGGAATACATTGTGTGCTTTCTTTATCCTTATACGTAATTTTTATGATTCTGTATATTACATCATATAACACATTGACTGAGCGAATGATTTACATAAGAAGAAATCCAACGAGAAAAAATATTTCTCTCACGTCTGCTTTAAAAATTTATCCGGCACTATTTTTGACAAGTGTCATTGGGAATAAAATGTGTCGCTTTATTACACCATATATGAAATTAGCTACAATGGTGGTGCACATTATAGTTAATTTTGGAACAATTTGTATGTATGAACAGTTAGGAATGCCTTTGTATCTCCTCATGCCATTAGTTTCAGTTTTTATTGTCATTTTGGAAATTATTGTACTCAAAGATGTTGCCCTTTCCAACCAAAACTCTGAAGACTTCAAAATCAACTGGTATGATCACCCCTCTGGCAATCCTCTGACTCGGATATACATCCGGTCCTTCAGAACAATCCGAATTGAGCTTGGACATTTCTACTATTTCAAACAGAACACATTTTCCACATTTATGGAAGCTGTGGTTAATCATACAATTAATCTACTCATGCTCGTTAAATTGTAGCACAACTCAGTTATTCCATCGATCACGTTGTTTTACTAATAATATAGATTTTTATTGCACCGTGCTTGGTAGTTGTGCTTTGTGCTAGTTTTTGGTAATATTTACATGAATTTTGCTATGACATTTACCACTGCTGATAATTTGTACTAGATATAATATTATGTTAAATGTTCATAGACATATAGACTTGAAAGATAACTCTTGATGCATAAACATAGCTATCATCGTGAGTATAGAATTTTGCGAAAATGTAAACAAGCTCACTAAAATGTATAGGAATGTCATATTATTATATTTTATTGATTGGCTTTTTACCTATGTCAAAAGTGTAGTTTCATTCAACTCATTCCAATAATTGGTTGTAATGGATTTTACCCAGAAAAATACATTTGCAACTTACCTTTTATGTGGAAGTTCTCATTCTACCTGAACAGGGTCGTATTTAAAACATTGATAAGGTTACTTTACAGGTTCGGCTAATAAAAAAAACTTCTATATTCATATCCAAGTTAAAAGTACTAAATTTTCTCTCAAAGTATTAAATATTGTAGTTATTAATTTATTAATATTATTTGTTATTGCGCAATTATATTTTTAAACCATTTCTTGTAAAATTCCCAAAATTTATAAAAACGAATAATAGTTATATTTTTATACTTAGGCGTTTTATCTTGCACCCCCGAAAATGTTCTAAGAACGCTACTGCACCTACTGTCCCAAACAATCTTATGTTCTACTATTCACTCACATCATGACTTTATTTTTTATTTAATGGTTATTAAATGTTGGTATGTGATAATAGAAAGTTAAGGCCAGATAATAAAGTTCACTTGTGTTAATACAATATTCAATATCTGAAGAAATAATAATATTAATATTAATTCTGGTGCTATGCTAGAATAAGCATAATATCAATTTTCCAAGTTTATAAGCAAGTTATTCAGAGTTGTTTATCTTCTCTCTATGTGAATACCATTTCTGTATATATGTCTGTTTGTCTATCTCTGTGCACGATAACTTTCGAACGGTTTCAGATATTCAAATTTTCAGGACAATCAACAGGTAAATAGGAAGGCCAAGTTGAAAGACACAATATATATTATGCGGATCACCAATGGCAACTTATCACTTTCAACTTTCTACAATGTGACCATCAAGTGACCACTAAAACATAATAAATAAATAATGGAATGACTAAGGTTAGCTAATAGTTTTTAAACATTTTTAAACAACTCAATCTAAACATTTAACATTTTCTACTTTCACTTTAACCATTCCATAAACTTTTGAATTCGATCGAGATATATTAGAGTGATAGCGGAGACGATGCAACAGGTAAAACGTAGAATGCAAAAACGTAAAATTAGGCTCCTTTATGTTTTACGTCCTGATGTTAGCGAAGAGACGAGGGTTCAAATGTATAATTTTACCTCTGCGCAGCTTAACTCATATTTTTCCATGACGTAATTTCCCTAAGTTTTACGTTTACGTCATCTGCCCTATCACTCTATTGTCAAGCGTGTCAAACGCACTTAAGAATTAGGAGACCATAAATGCTGACTGATTTTGCAAATAATCAAATAACCCAACATGATTAACTTTGACAGCTGAGTAATAAATTCTTTATATTATACCATTTTAATTGCTTTGGATTCCAATATCATTTATCGCAGTTGTAAACAATATCTAATAATATTTTTAGACCTACATTTACGACACTAATGCCGTAAATTAACAGTAAAAAATGCTAAAATAGTTTTTTAAACAAATGTTGACCTTAAAAAGCAGTTTTTTCCTCCTCAAATCAACACGAATATTACTATAAACAACGTCATCTTTAAGATTCGTTTTTATATTTGACGAGGTATGAAGCAGAAGTTTTAAAAGATGTCCTTTCCATCTTTTTCAGGGCCTGTATTTGGATTGACATTAATTAGTATTCCCTATCTAATAACTTTATACTCTAACCTTCAACGACAGGAGGATTATGTAAACAACGTGGTACCAAGATTATTCCCGAATGACCAAATTTTCGATTTCATAGTCGGTAAGTAATTGGCAATTGGAATTTAAAATTCTTGTATAAAATTACAGATTGCACTCACTGTTTTTTGTTAATTAAGGAATGTTTTGATCACTTTTAACTAATATTTTGATTAATTAATTAAATAGGGTACGTTTCTCATTTGAGCCGGGATCTGCCATATAAATTTTGCATCTATTCTAAAATCATGAATATATTGCCCGGCTCAAATGAGAAATACGTACTCAATACCTTTATCGTCGTACTAACATTACAATGTGACAAGCCATTTCATCAAGAAGTCTACAATTACAATGGGACTTCCATTCATTGTAGTATATTTGATGAAATGGCTTGTCATACACAGTGTTCGATGACCAGCCGGTTAGCCGGCTATAATGGTCAGGTTAAAATGGCTAGCCGGCTGGCAAAATACCCTTGTTAGCCGGCGGATAAAATGGCTAAATTGGTTAAAATGGTCAAAAATAAAATATACGTAAAATGGGGCAAAGTAAAACCCTATTCTGCCTTTCTGCCTATATTAGCCTATCCTTGATCTACACCAAAGTTTAAACTAATTTTGTTTAAGAAGGGCCTACATACTTGCAATATACAAATCAATATTCTGGTCACAATTCTTCCAACTAACCGTTGTGAAGACATATAAGACTACGCTAAACCTTGTCAGTCTTGATTCTTGGCGAATTAGTACGGTCAGGAAGTGTTGCTGAAGCAGGTGCACTAAAACATGACGCGGTTGCAGCAGAGCGTCGTCGTGCCGGCGTTCTTCGTTTTGTTTTTTGCTTTGATGACATTATCTGCGAAAACTGTAAAATCCGATAGAAATGTAACAGTATTTGATATCGTAAATAAAATGTAGTTAAATTTTAAAAATGTATACTTTGAAAAACAAATAAACTTATTGATCAGAGAATAAATTTGCTTGAGAAGAGAGTACACAGAGCAAAATGGCGCCAGTCTATTTTTATTCATTTGTTGGACGCTGCGCTGTGGCTTGAACTCCTGTGCCGCAAAATCAACCTAAGGAGGTTTCAAGGATATGGACATTTTTAGCCATTTTAACCATTTTAGCCATTTTAACCATTTTAGCCGGCTGGTTGGTCAAAAAGCTTTTTAGCCGGATAAAATCGAACACTGGTCATACATATTGTAGACCTCTTGATGGAATGGCTCGTCTCACTGTAGACTTCTTGACGGAATGAATGGCTTGTCCCCCAATGTAAACTTCTCGATGAGATTGCTTTTAAGTCTCATTGTAGCGTTAGTGCGACAATATGTTTATACAATTGAATGTACGTACCTAAATATATGAATAGAACAATAAATGTTTTAACATTTACTATACTGAATTTTGACATAACATTATCTATACAAAAATTATAATATGATACAGTTGGAGGTGGATCGGCTGGATGTGTTATTGCTAATCGTCTTTCTGCTCCGCCCAAGGATTACAAGGTGCTACTATTAGAAGCCGGTGGTGACCCTAGCTGGGTTATGCACATACCCTTCACGTCCCTGTTTGCGTCAAATAATCCTAGCATCGATTGGATGTACCAAACAGTGCCCCAAAGGAATGCGTGTCTTGCTATGAATGATCAGGTACTAAAGACGCAGACAACCAAATGTGAGACCACGACCAAGCACGTATTTAGTAGGGGGGCGGGGGGGGGGGCGCAGCGCCCCCCTAAATCTGAGAAAAAGAGAATTTTTTTCTAAAAAATGGCCTAAAATTTCAAAATTTTTTCGCGCTTCGCGCGAATATGTCTTGTTTTTGGTACAATTTTTGCCTCCGCCCCCCCTTGAACAAATTTCTAGATACGTGCCTGACCACGACTTCATTCATTCTGCAGAAAGTAGTTAGGACCTTACTTACTATTTACCGCTTGCAGACTTTACAGTCTTATTATAACGTTGAGGTGCCCGTAGTAAAAGTAGCAAGTTTTCAAATGGAAATCTGTAATTTCATTTGCTAAGTCAAACTTGAATCCACGAATACCATGACGATCCCATATAGTGCCCTCAGAATGAAGTTGTGATCTCAGAGTCATTGCTACTAGTAAAATTTAGGTTGAAGTAAGACAGTGGTTGAACATTTTAAAAATCGCACCATGAAATACATAGGTTATACCACGACCCGCTTTCGAGGAACTTAACATGGGCCAGTCATAGTTAACATTGTTTAGTAGCCCCCCAATTACTTTCAACATCTTTTTGTCAACACTATAACCTATTCTGATATATCCTAATCTTACCTTTACGATGGGCTGAAGTAAGGCAAAAGGTTTTGACAATTCGGGGTTCTTCCATCGATATCCTTCCGTCATATCTCAGCAGGTAGACAATCTAGAAAAATGATCAATCGATCAACAAACACTTCTCGCAGTTAAATTCTTATCAATTGAAAAATTAATATAAAACCACTATTTATTCCAGAAACAGTTCGCAAACAGAGGGCAAACTTTAGGAGGTATTGTATTGTCTAAACATCTTAATAATTCTAACAAGATTTGCTCTTTGATAAAACAACACATATCTGTACTTTTGTACAGAATTGCATTTTACATTTCTTATTTCCTAACTTTTGTATAAAACAGGGTGTTCTTCCACAAATTTGATGATTTATATGCGTGGAAATCAAGCTGGTTTTGATCAGTGGGGGAATATAACAAACGACTCCAGCTGGAATGCCGATGGTGTACTTCATTATTTCAAAAAGTCAGAAAACTATCATGGAAATTATCCTAATCGTAAGGTTATAAGCAATTGCTATTTATAGTTATAAATGTAGAGAACCGGAAACTAGCGACCTAAAGTAATATGTACATTTATTTCGTGCATTTTATTACCGAAATTGTTCTCTGGCTGTGAGACCTTGTAAATGGTACACTAGGTACTCAATGTAGTTATTGATTTCAATTATACGCAAATCAAAAAGTGCATTTTGAGGCTAAATGGTTCCTTAAGGGATGATTTCATTATTCTATAACCTAACTTAAGCTATATAAAGATGTTTCTGTTTTTATAAATTCCAGCACGTATTCATGGAACAGGAGGTCCATTGGACGTGGATAGAACAAACTATCATCCATCATCTGAGATACTTTTTGAAGCTATTAAAGAACTAGGATATCCAATACGAGATTTGAGTCTAAACCAAACAAATGGTAATGGTAATACACTTATTTGTATATAAAAATATGTAGCTAACTGTAGCCATATATTATTATGTCTTTCATATTTGTATATACAGCGTGGATGAAATTGGATACAACCACTAATAGAGGGGTACGGTGGAGTACGTTTTCAGCATTTATTAATCCTATTCTCGACAGAAGGAACCTTGTAATTAGTCGCTACTCAAAAGTAAATAAGGTATTACTTTATTATTATTATGGTATTATATTTTATTATTATTGTGGTATTATATTTTATTATTATTGTGGTATTATATTTTATTATTATTGTGGTATTATATTTTATTATTATTGTGGTATTATATTTTATTATTATTGTGGTATTATATTTTATTATTATTGTGGTATTATATTTTATTATTATTATGGTATTATTATTATAGTGGTATTATATTTTATTATTATTGTGGTATTAAATTTTAATATTATTGTGGTATCATATTTTATTATTAATATGGTTTTACTTTATTATTATTACGGTATTACTTTATGAAATATCTTGAAATGAATCAGTGTATCCAGTCAAAGACAAGATGTGAAATTTTCAAAAGAAAGCTATAGAATACGTTTGGATGAATCTTTTATAAATTTACTGTATTGGCGTAGAACCAGTAATCTCAGATCCTTTTAAGAATTTTCCAAAAAAGTTAAAGGGAAATATGATAGTCGAGAAATCATTTACATTTCATTTTATGAGCACGTACTTTAAACAACGGCTTTTATAAAGAATTATGAAATATTGCCGATTTGATTAAGATTCCTCCGAATTAAAATTCTAGCTTCTTCAGATCATTTCCTCTTTTTTGATATGCTTACTGGTACTTAAGGTAGAATGTACGACTGACGTTTACATTCAAAGTTCAATATGTGCATGTTTCAATTAACGCGTTTATACTATAGAAATAATAATAGTAAATATTTTTTAAACAATATTTTTTACAGTTTATATTTGATAAAAAGAACCCAAAGAAGGTGATTGGTGTAGAATACGTTCTCCACGACAGTTCAAATTTGAAATTTGCTTATGCAAGGAAAGAAGTAATTTGTAGTGCTGGGACAATAAATTCTCCCCAACTATTACTTTTGTCAGGAATCGGACCAGCGGATGATCTAGCCGCTTTGAGGGTGTTTACTTTTCAAAACTTACCAGATAATCAACATCAATTATTTGGAGAACGTTACAATAATAAAATAAAATTTCTTTTTGTAGATTCCGGTGGTATTGAATAATACCAACGTGGGCAAAAATTTGCAAGACCATGTAGCAACTATATTTCATGTTTTATTTAACGAAACAGAAACTTCAATGGTCATGGAAAGAGATTTTACGGCAGACACTATGAGATTATATGAAAGCGATCGTTCTGGTACCGTTTATATCGATAATATCTATTAGATACATTAAAGACTACTTATAAATTACAAGTACTCATATTATATTGTTATTAATTGTTATTAATCGAGTTGAAGATATTGTAATGAAAGTTAACATTCAATTTAAAGGACCTGCTTCTAGTAACAATATTTTCGCCGTTGGTTACACTTCAAGCTCAGTAAATAATAATTCCAATTGGCCTGATGTACAATTATTCGCATCATACTTGGTTTAAGTAATATGATCACCACCGCTCTGTATACGCTGTTCAACCTTAAGTCAGGGGCCTATGACAGTTATGCACAATCGTTCAGCGATCCAGCGACGGATGGCAACTTAGTCGTTGTCAGTCAAGTTCGTCCAAAAAGTGTTGGAACAGTGAAATTGGCTAGTAAGGATCCCAATGTGCCTCCTTTGATTGATCCAAAATATTTCAGTGATCCTGAAGGATTTGATATCCAAGGAATGGTTGAGGGTGAGGCTTAAATTAAATTTTTAAAAAATTAAAGGAATGTTACCCCCGTAATTCTCTACATGAGAACGTTTTTCCATTTCAAATTTAATTGAACGATGATGAATCGTCTACAATACATGAAAAAGTATATTTGATGTTCTCCAATTTATTTAATATAAGGTACTTAAGTGTGTTTCAAGTATTTTAAATGTATAACCAAATCAAAATAGTATTAATACATAACATGGTCAATATATACGAGAATACAAACGCCTACAAAAAGTACAATGCTTCATTCATGCCTACTCATTTTCCTGGTTGTGAAAAGCACGTCTTCAAAAGCGATTCTTATTTTGAATGTCAAATCAGGCAAATCACAGGAACGCTTTGGCATTTTAGTGGAACTTGTCGAATGGGAAGGAGAGACGATCCAAAGGCAGTTGTAGATCCACAATTGAAGTTAGTTTTCCATTTGCAAATAACATTCATATTTTACTCTTTTATCTGTTAATCCATTTTTTGGCGTTTAACAGAGTAATTGGCATTGATGGCTTGCGCGTTGCAGATGCTTCAATAATGCCAGTAATAACAAATGGAAACACAAATGCTCCTGCCATCATGATTGGAGAGAAGGCTTCGGACATGATTTTGGAAGCATGGGCAGATCACCAACCATCAAGTGGCCAGGTTGACAACAGCCAATCATTTTTAATTGATTCTTTACAAGGAGTTCTTTGGAAACACTTGTAATTTCATTTTGCGAGGAATTATTTTAAAATGCGGTACCTAAAATGTAAATACAAAGCTTGTGTATAGCTATATTATGCTGTTATGTTATTTAAATAAGCACAGACGATCGAATAAAAGGGCCGTAACTAGGAAAATCTTATGCTATGGCTATGATTAATATAAACGTTATTAATTCATACTCAGTGAGGGTTATTGTTATTTATTAAAAACTATGGAATTTTCCATGAAATTCTAAGCAGCGAGCTAAGCTTTCTGGGGAATTATAAATTCGTAGTTCCATGGACTAATAGTACTAACTTTAGAAATATACTTTAGAAACAGCTAATACAATTCCAGTTCATAAAATCTTGAAAATGATAAATAAATTAGGGTATTTTCAAAGACATTATTTCTAGAATTGAATCTAGACTTAGAATAGTATTATGACCATCGAACAGTATGAAGTCGGTATCTTTTCTGTTGGATGGCGTTTATGTACTGTACGTGTACGAATACGGTACCTAAAGCTTGAGAGGAGGGAGACTGAGACACTGGCATGTGAGACAACTGTTTATATTGTTCCATGGAACAAGTTGATGTTGAATACTATATTATTATTATTATGATTATTGCAATGGTAGACACTCTCGGAAAGGAAGTCCGATAGTGATAGTTAGCCGACAATCGGGCAATATAATTCTCGTAGTTAAAGGTATACATGTACATATGGAAGTAAAAATGGGGCAACTCGGTATAAGGGGCAACGATCAATACATACGACGTGAACAAGCTACACTATTACATTAGGTAGTATTTACTTCTCTACATAATTTCTGTAAAAATTTGAAGTTGATTACAAGCTCTGTAAAATATGTAGGATAGTTAAACATATTGAATCCTTTATGCTTTTATTACAATTTCAAGTTTCAATCCATTCCAAATTATCATGATTGTTTGTTTACTATGAATTTTACCCAGAAAAAACCTGCGATTTATTTAGATATTTAATTTGCTGTTTTCAATACCCAGTAAAGCAAATAGGTAATTTTTGGCGACCCGGCGACTTATCTACCCTTGAAACCTATGGCATGACTTGGAGAGAACAGAAATTGGAAGTTTTGACGCTTATTACCCGGAATTTAGAAAATAGGCAGAGTTTGTCTCCCTGTAATTTTAATTTTTCTTACCGAAAACCACACTATGTGCATGGCGTCATGAATTTCAATTTTTATCTATTTGCAATATTTGACAAAGGGAAATACGAAGAAATGGTTTGCTTTTTTGCTGTCTACCTCTGGAATTGAGAAAGAAATGTTTTTACTGTAAAATTATGTTGGTCAAGACGTATATTTTATGCAACTGTGCCCTATACAAATGAGAATATCGCAACGGTAGTCCTAATTTTTGCAATCTCTCTCTGTACACTTATAAAATTACTTTGTTTGGAAATGGATTTAAAGTAAACACCAATCTAAAGCATTATTCCAATACGTGTACTGTACTTAAAATTCTCCTTACAAACACATTAATTTGCTTTCCAAAAATTTATAGTTTACCATCTGCATATTAAGCGATAATAATAATAGCATATTATCATTTCAAATATCTTCAGCGTTTTACAGCCAGAGTCATAATAACGAAGGCCTACAAGGCAAACATATTTTTTTAAGTTCTCGACACTACCAATAAATGCACTTCACTTGACCATCTTTTTATCATTTCTTTGGATATTACTTACATGATGCAGTAGCCTACATGGTCACTTGGCCCATAACAAGGTCCAAAATCATTCTGTAATTCCGTCAGTTAAAGTTTTTGGCTACCGATTTGTTCTTCAAGTTCTCACTGTCCACCCATTATTTCTAAATTATAATAGTGTAGTTTCAATCGGAGATCTTGGCGAAAATTTTAACAAAGAAAAGATTTACTTCAAGAGGCTAACATTACTTTACCGGAAATATATTATCCAAGCCATGATAAAACAATAGAATAAAATATACCTGTGATTAAATAATAGAAAATAAACTACCTAAAATATAAAATGAGTACAAAACTCACCCGAGAGGCTTTATTGAAATACTTTTCACTGTGTGATAGACTGAAATTTGGGCCGTACACTTACAACGAATTAACAATGCGTATCGAAATGGTGAAAAGCCCATACCGAATAGCATTGTGGTATGCAAATAATGCCATTTTAGCCATTTCAATTATTTACGACACAATATTTTGTTTTATGCAACTCATGCATTCACCTCCTTTATACGGAATCACATTAACGATCATTATGCTCATGATTTTTCTTTTGGCGTCCATTGTATTTTTGTTTAATTTATTTTCAATCATTTCTTTTGATGACACTCTCTACATATTCAACGTGTATTTGCTCGTTGACAGAAAATTCACAAGTAAGTGACAACTTTGCATAATAAAGGTTTTAAATAATCAATTTTTGACATACCTAGCTAATAAAAATTATTAAATTTAACATGCTCAACTGGACAATAAATGCTTACCTACTGTTAACGAGTTAAGTTAACAAAATGTCAACTCGGCGTCCTGTGAGCTTATTACATAATAATGTGTATTATTTCACTAAAATACTGTCAAAATAATATTTTACTTTTTACTACCACTGCAAAATATGGCGTCTAAATTTTCTGTCCAAAGATGGAAAATGCGTCTCATTAGCTATGATTTGAATAGGAAAAACTAATTGCGTATGAATGCAAGGATTTAGTAAATACGAAAATATCTATTATGAAATTTTAAACCAATATAACAACTATGAGCATTTATTTAAAACTTATTCAGGTATTTCTAATCCAATAGCAATCTATAGATTTATCTAATAATATCTATAAGTAATTCACAATTCATTTTAATTGTAGGAATTTTCGGCATTAACTCTAATGGAACTAAATTTGATATCATCGGAGTATTTTCAAACTGCTTGTTACCAGTTGGACTAACCGCTGCCTGTCTCCTACCATTTTCTATGTTTTTTCTTCCTGAACATTTGCTAGAACCCTTAATTGATATGTTCTATCCATCCATAAGCAAATGGATCGTTACAAAAATTCTCTGTGCACTAATAGTTTTCTATATAGGAATATTTTGTGCACTTTCAGTTGTCTTGTACCTAATTTTTATGATACTATACTTCACATCATTTAACATATTGACCGAGCGAATGATTTATATCAGACAAAATCTGACAAGAAAAAACATTTCTCTCAATTTAGCTCTCCACATTCACCCTGCTCTATATTTGACAAGCGCTATTGGGAATAAAATGTGTGGCTTTATTGGACCATATCTGAAATTAGCTGTACTTGTGGTACAAGTAATCCTCAATTTCGGGACATTTTGTATGTATGATCAATTAGGTTTGCCTGTATATCTCATCATGCCATTACTTTCAGCTTTATTAATTGTTTTGGAAATTATTGTCGTCAAAGACGTTGCTCTTTCCAACCAACACTCGGAAGACTTCAAAATCAACTGGTATGATCACCCTTCGGGGAATTCTTTATCTCGAAGATACATCCGGTCATTCAGAACCATCCGGATTGAAGTTGGACATTTCTACTATTTCAAACAAAACACATTTTCCACATTCATGGTGGCTGTGATTAACCATACAATTAACTTACTTATGCTCGTACAGTTATAACGCCTAAACACCCATATTATCCTGTTGTTTATCATAATTTTCCGGATCTAAAACTCCTGTGTTAATTGCTGATTGCTTACCAAAATGCGCAAGTTATATTTATTTTTAATTGTTAATATGTTAATACATTTTAGAGACCTTAATTTTTAATGCTGATATGATGTGATGAATGTATTGTTTTAGTGGCAGGTATATAGTATGTATAATCAAAAATACGGAGGTACTAGCTACAGTGCCTACTGCCTATATAGTTATAAATATCGACTGTTGGTCACGTTGTATTACTCACCACACTTAACTTAACTAAATTATATTATGTTGTGGCTGTTGTTAAGTTTGCTAATTGTATTGTTAATAAATGATTTTCATGAAAATTGTCACTTCTTATGTACCACGATATGTCCATTTAGTTGAGTTTGTACTAAACTAAACTTGCAGCAATAATATTATTAACTTCTGTAAAAATATGATGTTGATTACAAGCTATATAAAATATATATGGGATGGTTAAATATATTGGGTTTGAATATTATATTGAATGCTTTATATGCCTTTACTACAGTCTCAATCTCAGACCTCTCCCAATTAGAGAGTTACACGGACAGGCAAAAATTTAGTGCGCGCCATGCCGTGTAGCAAATGAACTCCGCCCGTGAGTATATTTGATTGGCCAGTTCCAGCCTGTGCCCGTTCCCGTCCGTCCTCAAAAAAACTGCAGTATGAGCCCGTGCCCACAAATAGCCATTATTTCTGGCTTTCTTTAATATATACATATTTACAGGTAGTTACCCGCGGGCAGCATGAATTTGCCTATTGCCTGCCCGTACCCAACCGTGAGTATCCTTCATCTGCCCATGCCCATAGATATAGAAAGGGGATTTAGATAACGCATAACAAAATAACAGGATAAGTAACAGGATATTGTAAACAGGCAAAAAGCTTCCATTCTCCACACTTTTTACACACGTTTCCCGGTCTTGTCCTTTCGTACAACAAACGCTTCCATATAAATTAATACATTGTGAGATAGGGAAATGTTTCTTCTAGTAGCGTGTGTTAGTGTGTTTCTAATTCTATGCCCATGCCCTTGCAACTCTCTATTCCAATTACCATGATAGTTTGTTTATTAGGGATTTTCCCCAAAAAAAACCTGCGATTTACATAGGTATTCAGTTTGCCGTTTCAACACCCAGTAAAGCATAGGTAACTTTACGCGGCTACTAGTCTGTTCTAGAAACCGATGGCATGACTTGGAGAGAACAAGACATGCAGAAAAAGACAGAAATTGAAAGTTTTGGCACTTTTTATTGGGAATTTTGCAAATAGGCATAATTTGTTTCCCTGTAATTTTAATTTTCTTTATCATGCATGCCCTAAGTATCGAAAGTAGAGAGTTGCACGGGCAGATCAAAGATACTCACGGGCGTACATGAGCAGGCGCGGGCAAATAGGGAATGCTCAAGGGCAGGAATAGGCTCATTTGCTACGGGCAGACAAATTCATGCTGCCCGCGGAGGTCCGTAAATGCCCGTAAATATATATAGTAAAAAAGCCAGAAATTTTGAATTTTGTGTGTGCCCAACCAGGGCCTGTGCCCTGTAAATTGTCGACGGCATGCACCGCGGGCAAACAAAACATTTTCATGGGTACAAGGCTAATCAAGGATGCTCACTTCAGCATGGGTTCACTTGTTACGGGCACGAGCGGTACGGGCATTTAAATGCCCTGCCCGTGCAAGCAAGGCAGAGAGCTAAGGTTAAGAATAGAATATAACAGTTACTTGTGATAAACCAATTTTCAACATTTGGCAGAGGGAATGAGGGAAATACGAAGAAACTATTTGCTTTTTTTGCTGTCTGCGTCTGGATTAAGAAATAAATGTTTTTGCCGCAATATTATGTTGTTTTAGACGTATATTTTGTGTAACTGTGTCCTATACAAATAAGAACATGGCAATTGTAGCCCTATTCTTGCAATCTCTCTCTATACTTATAAAATTACTTTCTTTAGAAAGCGATTTAAAGTAAACACCAACATAAAACATTATTTCCCGATGTGTACTTAAATTGCTGCTTGCACAATAATTTTCTTGACAAACATTCATATTTTCTACTCTCTGCATTATTCGAAAATAATAATGATGTATTATGTTTCCAAGTACCTTCAGCGTTTTACAGCAAGAATCATAATGTAACTAACATCCTACAGCTCAACAATTTCTCTAAAATTCTCAACCCGATCAAATAAAATATACTTCACTTGACCACCTTTTTATTATTTCTTTAAATATTTCTTACTTGATACTGTAGCCCACGACAAGCACCAAAATCATTTTTTAATTCCGTCGGGTACATTTTTTGGCTATCGATTTGTTCTTCTAAGTTCTAACTTTCCGCGCATTATTTCTAAAATATATTAGTGTAGTTTCAATCGGAGGACCTGGCGAATATTTTAACTAAGAAAATATTTACTTCAAGTGGCTAACATTATTTTGCCGGAAATAAAATATACCTGTGATTAAATAATAGAAAATAAACCAAATAAAATATAAAATGAGTACAAAACTCACCCGAGAGGCTTTATTGAAATACTTTTCACTGTGTGATAGACTGAAATTTGGGCCGTACACTTACAACGAATTAACAATGCGTATCGAAATGGTGAAAAGCCCATACCAAATAGCAGTCTGGTACAGAGTTCAACTGGCCGGTGGGTAGTGGCTAGGTGGCTAGGGGGTAAAAGTGGCTAGTGGGCGGGCAAAATGTCAGGTGGCTAGTGGGCAAAAGGGGCAAAAGGGGCAAAAGTAAAATTAAGGTTTTAAAAATAGCACAAAAAATTTTCAAACTTAACTCACGCAAGTAAACTAACTGTTTGCCATTGAAATTCGGAGTTAATGATATTCTAGTAAGCCTGTTTTTAGGTACGTATAAACGAAGAGACATCGATGCGACATCTATTTTGGTAGATAAACTACGATTTAGACTTTTTGCCCCTTTTACCCCTTTTGCCCCCTTTGCCCCTTTTGCCCGGGTGGGTGGGCAAAATGTAAAAAAGCCGGCTAAAATAGAACTCTGGTCTGGTATGCCAATAATGCCATTTTAGCCATTTCCATTATTTACGTCTCAATATTTTGCTTCGTGCAACTAATGCATTCAACTCCTCCATACGGAATCACATTAACGACCATCATGCTTATGACTTTTCTTTTGGAGTCCATTATATTTTTGTTTAATTTATTTTCAACGAGAAACGCAGCCCGTCCTACGGACGGGGAAATAACTGTTGGTTAGCGATCAGGACTTTAGAAATTAATATCATAAAAGATAAAAGTCTGTGATGTCCTAGGAAGAAATTAAAAAGTTACAGTAGACACATAATATTATACTGCAGGGAGACAAAAAGGGTTGCGCACCACGCTACGGTGTTTGGTAGCAATCAGTACTTTATTTAAAATCTCATAGTATAAAATTCACAATATTTCTTTAAAGCATTTGCTTATCTTCCTCAATTAATGCCATCTCCGCATCACTAACTAAATTAGATTCAGGTAGCAATAAATTCTTTCCTTCCGAAATGGTGGCACCAGTTATAGAAGTGTCGTTATTTGCGGAGCTAAGTAAAGCATTGTCTTCCTCAACAACGTTACCATTAGAATCTTTGGTCCTTTTTTCTACAGGGTGGTCCATCTCCGACGATTTTTGATACTTCAAAAATAGATCATCTTTTTCAGCAAAATGTTTTCGATTAAGATCTTTGTTAGCCTTATAGTAGGCTGTACCAATCGTCGTTGGAGAATTGCACACCAAACAGCGAAAATGACCGAGGCGAATAGGTGCAATTTTGCATGCCTTACACCATTCCCAACCATTGGCTAAAATTGGCAAATCGTGTTTCAATGATTTTTTGCACTGTGCATGGACACATTCATCTGCAATAAACAAAATCCAAAATTACAATTTTTGCATTCTTCTCTGAAACTTATTTAATATTTTAATAAAAAAATATTTAATTTAAACATTTTTTAAAATTTACCCTTACCTTTATCATAATAGTCTCGAATTGTTCTTGAACAGTAGGGGCAAAATCTATCATTAAGTGATAAAGGAAGCTTGCCAAGTTCATGTTTATCCTCAGGAGTTTTGGAAGCTGACCCACTTAGCTGTAAACTGCGTTTAGGAATAACAAATTGGCTCGAAGTGGGTGTGGAGCACTGATTAGGATTACTTCCCCGACGTTTATTACTCATTATTAGGCCTAAAAATACAAAAAAAAATGTTATGAGGCATTTTAAATGCAATGATTGGTGAATGCAGTTCATAGTTGAAGTTAATCCAATATAATTTTAATTACATCATAGAGTTGGTACAGTGTATTATTTTGCGATGATGCTAAAAGTGTTAGTCCGTATTTTCCTATCACATGTCTGTAGTTCAAAGTTCAGTGTTGAAATAAATATTTCCCCTGGGGAGGATTTATGAAAATCATTGGCCAATTTTCCAATATAATTTTAATTACATCATAGAGTTGGTACAGTGTATTATTTTGCGATGATGCTAAAAGTGTTAGTCCGTATTTTCGTATCACATGTCTGTAGTTCAAAGTTCAGTGTTGAAATAAATATTTCCCCTGGGGAGGATTTATGAAATCATTGGCCAATTTTCCAATATAATTTTAATTACATCATAGAGTTGGTACAGTGTATTATTTTGCGATGATGCTAAAAGTGTTAGTCCGTATTTTCGTATCACATGTCTGTAGTTCAAAGTTCAGTGTTGAAATAAATATTTCCCCTTGGGAGGATTTATGAAAATCATTGGTCAATTTTAAAAATGCATCCACCAATCAGAAGCAATTCTCCAATATAATTTTAATTATATCATAGAGTTGGTACAGTGTATTAGTTTGCGATGATGCTAAAAGTTTTAGTCCGTATTTTCCTATCATATCTCATGTCTGTAGTTCAAAGTTCAGTGTTGAAATAAATATTTCCCCTGGGGAGGATTTATGAAAATCATTGGCCAATTTTAAAAATGCATCCACCAATCAGAAGCAATTTTCCAATATAATTTTAATTACATCATAGAGTTGGTACAGTGTATTAGTTTGCGATGATGCTAAAAGTTTTAGTCCGTATTTTCCTATCATATCACATGTCTGTAGTTCAAAGTTCAATGTTGAAATAAATATTTCCCCTGGGAAGGATTTATGAAAATCATTGGCCAATTTTAAAAATGCATCCACCAATCAGAAGCAATTCTCCAATATAATTTTAATTACATCATAGAGTTGGTACGGTGTATTATTTTGCGATGATGCTGAAAGTTTTAGTCCGTATTTTCCTATAACATGTCTGTAGTTCAAAGTTCAGTGTTGAAATAAATATTTCCCCTGGGAAGGATTTATGAAAATCATTGGTCAATTTTAAAAATGCATCCACCAATCAGAAGCAATTTTCACTGCGATTATTATTTGGTAATTCGGTTTCGCGAATTGATAATTCTAACAGTAAAACCTAGGGTATGAGTGTCACTTCCTTCACTTCACGCGCAAAGGAACATTCATAAAGCTAGGTTTTGAGTTTCACTTCCTTTTCACTTCACGCGCAAAGGAATATTAATAAAGCTAGGTTTTGAGTTTCACTTCCTTTTCACTTCACGCGCAAAGAAACATTGACAAATAAAACATTGCCGTTACCCCAGGTGAGGGGATTTGGAATTTTAGGCGAATAAGTAACTGCATGGTCCTTTTTCCGTGTGAAGTGAAAGGGAAACTCAAAACCTAGCTTCAATACGCCCCAGGTGAGGGGATTTGGAATTTTAGGCGAATAAGTAACTGCATGGTCCTTTTTCCGTGTGAAGTGAAAGGGAAACTCAAAACCTAGCTTCAATACGCCCCAGGTGAGGGGATTTGGAATTTTAGGCAGAATAAGTAACTGCATGGTCCTTTTTCCGCGTGAAGTGAAAGGGAAACTGAAAACCCTTAAAATACATTTTGGAAATCATATAGATTTATGTAAATGAAACCTGCAATTTCATCGGCTAATGTCAAAAAATTTGGACCAATCAGAGAGGGGCAAAAATGTAGTCAGCATTTGAATCACTGTCAGAACTAATGGCTACGACAGTATGAAATAATAAGAATAGAATACAGGAAGTCTAACAGGAAGTACAGGAGGTCTGACGTTGGGTGACTTACCACAGTAGACAAAAGACAGCCACAGATGATCAAGACAGCCACAGTAGACAAAGACAGCCACAGATGATCCAGACAGCACAGATGATCAAGACAGCACAGATGACCCAGACAGCACAGATCACCAAGACAGGAAGAGAGATGAGGAGATCCCAAAAAGTGTAGTGACACGATGAAACTATTGGGCAATAAAATAGATGATTCATGATATGACTGCATTGTAGGGTTAAAGTAAGCCAGCCGTTGCATGAGGGTGAGGAGGGTGAGGAGTGGGAGGGTGAGGAGGTTGAGGCGGGTGAGGAGGGTGAGGAGTACATTTTTACATTACGTATTTGAAGAGTTATATTGGGGAGGAGTAAATAAAATGTAGAATCACCAATTTCTTAATCCAAAGTAGACAGCCACAGTAGACAAAAGACAGCCACAGATGATCAAGAATCAATCAAGACAGCACAGATGATCAAGAATCAATCAAGACAGCACAGATGACCAAGACAGGAAGTGAGATGAGGAGATCCCAAAAACTGCAGTGACACGATGAAACTATTGGGCAATAAAATAGATGATTCATGATATGACTGCATTGTAGATTGCAAAAATTCAAAATTGGGTAATATGTTCCCATTAGGGTAATCAGAAGGCTGGATTTCAAAAAAATTCAGCCAATCAGAAGGCTTATCGCCATACCACAGGGCAATGAGAGGTCTGACGTTGGGTAACTTACCACAGTAGACAAATGACAGCCACAGATGATCAAGAATCAATCAAGACAGCACAGATGACCAAGACAGGAAGTGAGATGAGGAGATCCCAACTTCCCAACAGTGCAGTGACGCGATGACAGCCACAGATGATCAAGAATCAAGACAGCACAGAAGACAAAAGACAGCCAAGATGACCAAGACAGGAAGAGATGAGGAGATCCCAACTTCCCAACAGTGCATAGTGACGCGATGAAACATAGATTCAAAATATCGTGGCAGATATATGAATCTGCCGCAAGAAGCAAAAGTTGGTGCAAGGATGGCTTGCACGAACAAAAGAAATGTGAAGGCAAGCAGATTGCTTGTCTTCTCATCTCAGTCCAGCCAGCCAGCCAGCAGCAGCCGAGTGAGTAGAGTAGAGTAGTAGAAGGCAGAAGCACGGCAAGCAGGCATAAGCACTGCACTGCTTATGCCTGGCTCCGCCAAGGGTAAACCGTCTCACATTGTTTTGTACAATGTGTTGCGACACCCCAGGTACATTTTCGTTGACGAAACACCTCACAACTCTCTTTTTCTATGTAATCAATCATTTCTTTTAATGACACTCTCTACATATTCAACGTGTACTTGTTCGTTGACAGAAAGTTTACAAGTAAGTGACAACCTTGCATAATAATAATTTTAAATAACCAATTACCACCTCTAATCTAAAAACATGCTTAACTGGATAATACTACTTTGAATGTTCCCCAAACTACTAACTACGGTAGGACAGTATGTGACGACCTGCTCCGAAATGATATTATTCAATCAGTCTTCCGGAATGAATGTCACAGGAAAGTGGTTAGAAAAACTGGTTGAGAGGAGTTTTATAGGAGCAGGACCAGACATGACCTACTGCTTTGCTATGGGAATATGGGAACATTTAAAGCATTTTGACTTGAGTATAAAAAAACAATCGAACAAAATTCAATTTATCTTTTACCAAAGCCAAATTGGAAATTAAAGTTTAGGTAGATGCGAGACGAGAAGGTATAGAAAGGTTGTATAGAAACATATTGGGCAAATTAACTATGATTTGATTGAATAATAAAAATAAACTGCCGATGGATAGAAGTTTAGAAAATACTAAAATATTTTTAAAATCAAATTTCAAAACAATATAAAAACTATGAGCATAATTATATTAAAAAAATACTCAGATATTTCTAATCTAAAAACAATTTATAGATTTGTTATAATATTTGTTAGTAATTTATTAATCATTTTCATTTTAGGAATTTTCGGCATTAACCATAATGGAACTAAATTTGACATCATCGGAGTAGTTTCAAACTGCTTGGTACCAGTTGGACTCACCGCTGCCTGTCTTCTACCATTTTCTATGTTTTTTCTTTCTGAACATTTGCTAGAACCCTTAATTGATACGTTCTATCCATCCATAAGCAAATGGATCGTTACAAAAATTATCTGTGCACTAATAGTTTTCTATATGGGAATATTTGGTGCACTTTCTACTATCTTGTACCTAATTTTTATTATACTATATTTCACATCATTTAACATATTGACCGAGCGAATGATTTACATCAGACAAAATCTGACAAGAAAAAACATTTCTCTCAATTTAGCTCTCCATATTCACCCTGCTCTATATTTGGCAAGCACCATTGAGAATAAAATGTGTATCTTTATTGGTCCATATGTAAAATTAGCTGCACTTATCGTGCACGTAATCCTCAATTTCGGGACATTTCGTATGTATGAACAGTTAGGAATGCCTGTATATCTCATTATGCTATTACTTTCAGCTGTATTAATTGTTTTGGAAATTACTGTACTCAAAGACGTTGCTCTTTCCAACCAACACTCGCAAGATTTCAAAATAAACTGGTATGATCACCCCTCTGGCAATCGTCTAAGTCGACGATACATCAGGTCATTCAGAACCATCCGGATTGAAGTTGGACATTTCTACTATTTCAAGCAAACCACTTTTACTACATTCATGGAGGCTGTGGTCAATCATACAATTAACATACTTATGCTCCCATAGTTATAATATAATGCCTAAACAACCATACCACAGCTAGCGGTTATTTTGATTTACCTGTCTAAAATTGATGTCTTTCTAAAATGATTTTTATTTCGGGTGAGTATTTGCGGGGTCTTAAAAAACTACTTTTACAGCAAAAAGAATTAAATTATATTTGTGATATAGGTAGTGGATTCAAACCGCAGATTTCAATTTTGATAACTAGTGTTTGAAAGAAGTGGTAGGAACATATCCAGTTGTTTATCACAATTGAGGGACCTTATATAAGAACCTGGTATCTCCATACTAAAATTTTGAAACTAAAGTGGTAGCTATTGGTAACAAACGTGTTTTATATAGGAAGTATTTTAAAATTTTAATTGTTATTTGAGGTCATTTTGAGATACCAGGTTCTTATACACTGCCCCTTAATTTTACGGATCTAAAACTCCTGCATGTGTTAATTACTATAACTTACTTGCTGCTACTATTGTCACTGTATACTATAACTTAACTGTAACTATACTCCGCAAATTATTTTTATTTTTAATTGATAATACATTTTAGAGGCCATAACTTTCAATGCTGCGATGTGATTAATGTATTATTTTAGTGGCATGTAGTAGATATAGACTGTCATTGTAAACTATACGTAGCAAGTAGCTAATAGCCATACAACCTAGGCATTACAGCTATGTAGAATTATCGACCATTAGTCCCGTTGTATTACACATACCGGTCACGAGCTCAACTTGTTTGCCTGTTTTGGAATTGTACTATTTGTACTGTTAATAAATGAGTTTCATAAAAATTGTCATTGCTGAAGTATGTACTTTGCTATGTCCTTAGAGTTGAGTTTGTACTAGGCCAAAAGCCAAACTACTGCAATAATATTATTATCTTCTATAAATATGTTGATTCTAAGCTTCATAATTAAAATGCAGTATTGTTTTGATTTACTGATTAGTCTATTTATCCATACAAAAACGACAATAGTCTCTTTCCGTTCCCATGTTTGTTTGTTTTATGCTTCTAATAAATTTTACTCAAGCACATTTGCGATTTATATATTTTTATGCTGTTTGACGTTTTCGGTATACACAAGTCATTTTTGGCAATCTAGTACTACTGGTCAACTTTAGAAATGCAGTCTAACTATGATTTAGGTGGCGTGGTTTGGGGCATTGCTAGAAAGTTGAAATTGGCAAGTGGAGGAAAAACCTGTAGTGACTAATTAAACTATTACACTAATTAATCTTTAGATTCTCAAATACCAAAAACTCTAGGATTTACGTGGAAGCAATTGTAATTTGATACCAATAAATGGTTATTAAACGCTGGCCTGGTACAAAGGTCGAATAATAATGGTGACTTGTAATTATAAAATATTCATAGTAAAGGAGATAAATACTAGCGATATAAATTGCTTTGCTTTGGTCAGGACTAAACTGTCGGTATGTAGAATTGAGCCTTGTTTTGATTTGTAGCATAGATTTGTCTCCAGAATGTTTCACGATAAGGAACTGGTCGTTCTTTACTCAATCCTATTAAATTCTTTCTGGTAACAGTTTTCCATTGACCGTAGACAATAACCTTCTTTCGGTCCAAGCAAATAGGAAGCCATAATGTAATTAAGTTTCTACAGCACTCGGGCAAGGTATTACCTCTAATCTTTTCGTCCCATCTTCACTTCGTATCTCTTAAATACGTTTTGCTTGGCCTTCTTTTATTATTTCTTCATTAATGATACTGACATTTACCCTTTAACGGTTGTCCGTATAAAACGATAGGTAGCAATACACTTAAATTATATTATATTTGGAACAAGTCCAGCCAAGTTGCTTTTCCAACTATCAACAAACATTTAATACATATTTTTGTAGTGACGATCGAAATAATTGGAGCAAAGGCAAATAGAGCAGTTTATTACTTAAACGTAATTAAGCTACGCAAAAGCTGCAAAGTATTAAAAAACTCAAATATCAAAGTTGAGATACAAACACAGGAGACAAATTAAAATATCACAATGAGCACGGCACTCACCCGGATGGCGTTAGTGAGATACTTTTCAGTGTGTGATAGACTGAAATTTGGGCCGCTAACCTACAACGAAATAGAAAACAGGATCGAAACTGTGAAAAATCCATATCGGATAGCATTTTGGTATTTAAATAATGTATTTATAGTCATTGCCATTATTTACATGACAATATTTTGTTTTGTGCAACTCATGCATTCACCTCCGTTATACGGATTAACTTTAACAATCGTCATGATCATGTGTTTTCTTCTGGAGTCCATTATATTTGTGTTGAACTTGTTTCTAATACTATATATGGATGATGCTGTCTACATATTCAATGTGTATTTATTCGTGGACAGAAAATTCACTCGTAAGCGATATCTAATCTATCTACACTATTGCAATAAGCAGGGCTCGGACATTTATTTATTACAAATTCTGAAGTATTTATTTAAATGTGCCCAAAAGCAGCAAAATATGTGCCCAAAAATGTCACCAAAATTTATAGAAGAAATCTATTTCCTCAAAAAGTTTGTTTTTAACCCTTAAGTTCCAATTTAAAAAATATAATAAAAAACATTTTATTTCTAAATTCAGAAAGAAGTGCCAAAATATGTCCTAACAATGTAAAATACATGTTCTAAAAACTCTAAAAAATGAACAAAACATTTTCTGTTTAAAAACTTATTTAACTATGCATACTTATATTAATAATAAACAAGCACGTATCCACGAATTTGACCAAGGGGGGCCACCAAAATATATTGTGTTTGACAAAAAAATTGCCTTTTTCTGAATACTTAGGGAGCACGGGCCCCCCGGCCCCCCTCTGGATAAGTGCTTGTTAATAAAGATGTTCCTAATGGTCACATATTTGAAATAATTTTTCACATCTTTACTTTACAGGATATAAAAATTGTAAATACGCGTTTCCAAGTAATCATGGGTACCCAGACCTAATTTGTTTTCACATTTAAAGAAATATCCGGGCCTTGACAATAAGTATTTATCCATAACAATAATGTTTTTAAAAAGCAAATATAGAAAAGTTGTTGACTTAAAGTATTCATAAAATTCAGCCAAAATATTCATTTTAATCACTTTTTGACAATAATATTTACATGCAAGTAACTAATTTTAAAATTTTCAATAGATAAATTGACGAGTTTGCAAATTTTTAAAGTCCTCTACTGTGTAAGAGTATTATTAATAATATTTTTATTGTAGGAATTTTTGGTCTCAACCCAGATGAAATTAAATTCGATGCAATAGGATTGATTACAAATTGCATGGGACCTGTGGGACTGATCGGTGCTTGTCTTCTCCCGTTTTCAATGTTTTTCCTACCGGAACATTTGGTTGAGCCTCTTATTGATATAGTCTACCCACCAATGAGCAAATGGATAACAGTAAAAATATTATGTGCTTTAATATCTCTATATATGGCATTGTTGGCCTTGTTTTCTTGTCTGTTATATGTCATTTTTATGATATTTTACTTTACATCATTTAACAAATTGACTGAGCGAATGATTTACATAAGAAGAAATCCAACGAGAAAAAATATTTCCCTCCTGTCAGCTCTGCACATTTACCCAGCGCTTTTCTTGACAAGTGCCATTGGGAATAAAATGGTTCGGTTTGTTGCACCATATTTTAAATTAGGTGGAATAATCGCCCACATAATTGTCAACTTTGGGACATTTCGTATGTATCATCAATTAGGAATGCCTTTTTATCTCCTCATGCCGTTGCTCTCAGCTGTTTATCGCCCTAGAAATAATAGTCCTCAAAGATAGCGCTGTTTCCAATCAACATTCGGAAGATTTTAAGATCAACTGGTATGATCACCCTTCGGGCAATCCTCTAACTCGAAGATACATCCGGTCATTCAGAACCATCCGGATTGAAGTTGGACATTTCTACTATTTCAAACAAAACACATTTTCCACATTCATGGTAGCTGTGGTTAACCATACAATTAATCTACTCATGCTCGTACAATTATAGCAGAACTCAGTCACGTTGTACTCATTATAGGTTTTCATTGCAGCGTTCTGTTTTGGTAGCTGTTTATTTGTGCTAGTGCTAATATCTATATGAATTTTGCCATGACATTTACCATTGCTTATAATATGTACTAGATATAATATAAGTTAAATGTTCATAGACATAGACTTGAAGATAACTCTTGATGTATAAACATAAGCTATCATCTTCAGTATAGAATTCTCGGAAAATGTAAATAAGCTCACTAAAATGTATATGTGCCGATTCCAGCAACTTAGAACCTTAAGGTGAAAACTATGATATTGAGTAAAGAGGAATACAAGGCAACCACATCAATCTAACCTCTCAGTATTTTAGACGTTTATGAAACTGATAGTTATGTAAACGTCCTACACATGATTGTCCGAAGTTTTTCCAACTACTTCCATTGAGTTGGAGACCATTTCCAAGCACTTAGAAAACATTTCTAAACAGGCAAGTGGGTGTGTTTAGTGGGAGGGGTAACCACACCCACTTGGTAAATACAGTTGTATTTTACTACCAATTTGGATTTTGAAGTTTCAAAACTAGCTGATTTCGAATAAATTGGACATTTTAACGAAATTTGAAAACTGGGTGGAGCGACTCCACCCATTTTCTAATATTTACACAATTAAGCTGTCAAATTCTATTTTGACGTTGTGGAACATGCTGATTTCGAATAAATTAGTCAATTAAACCAAATCTGAGAAGTGGGTGGGCCCAGCCTGCCTATTTTCTAATATTTATATAATTAAGTTGTCAAATTTTATTTTAAGCTTTCGAAACATGGAAATTTTGAATAAATTAGTCATTTTAACGACACTTGAAAACTGGGTGGAGCGACTCCACCCATTTTCTAATATCTATACAATTAAGCTGTCAAATTCTAGTTTGACGTTGTGGAACATGCTGATTTCGAATAAATTAGTCAATTTACTCAAATCTGAGAAGTGGGTGGGGCCAGCCTACCTATTTTCTAATATTTATACAATTAAGTTGTAAAATTTTATTTTAAGCTTTCGAAACATGGAAATTTCGAATAAATTAGTCATTTTAACGACACTTGAAAATTGGGTGGAGCGACTCCACCCATTTTCTAATATCTATACAATTAAGCTGTCAAATTCTAGTTTGACGTTGTGGAACATGCTGATTTCGAATAAATTAGTCAATTAAACCAAGTCTGAGAAGTGGGTGGGGCCAGCCTACCTATTTTCTAATATTTATACAATTAAGTTGTCAAATTTTATTTTAAGCTTTCGAAACATGGAAATTTCGAATAAATTGGACATTTTAATGAAATTTGAAAACTGGGTGGAGCGACTCCCCCCATTTTCTTATATTTACACAATTAAGCTGTCAAATTCTATTTTGACGTTGTGGAACATGCTGATTTCGAATAAATTAGTCAATTAAACCAAATCTGAGAAGTGGGTGGGGCCAGCCTACCTATTTTCTAATATTTATACAATTAAGTTGTCAAATTTTATTTTAAGCTTTCGAAACATAGAAATTTCGAATAAATTAGTCATTTTAACGAAATTTGAAACTGGGTGTGCCGAATCCACCCATCTTTTAATATCTATACAATTAAACTGCCAAATTCTATTTTGAGGTTGTGGAACATGCTGATTTCGAATAAATTAGAAAATTTAACAAAATCTGAGAAGTGTGTGGGGCCAGCCTATCTATTTTCTAATATTCATACATTTAAGTTATCAAATTTTATTTTCAGATTTCGAAACATGGAGACACTTCTCAGATTTGGTTAAAATGACTAATTTATTCGAAATCAGCATGTTCCAAAACCTCAAAATAGAATTTGACAGCTCAATTGTGTAGATATTAGAAAATGGGTGGAGTCGCTCCACCCAGTTTTCAAGTGTCGTTAAAATGACTTATTTATTCGAAATTTTCATGTTTCGAAAGCTTAAAATAAAATTTGACAACTTAATTGTATAAATATTAGAAAATAGGTAGGCTGGCCCCACCTACTTCTCAGATTTGGTTAAATTGACTAATTTATTCGAAATCAGCATGTTCCACAACGTCAAACTAGAATTTGACAGCTTAATTGCATAGATATTAGAAAATGGGTGGAGTCGCTCCACCCAGTTTTCAAGTGTCGTTAAAATGACTAATTTATTCAAAATTTCCATGTTTCGAAAGCTTAAAATAAAATTTGACAACTTAATTATATAAATATTAGAAAATAGGCAGGCTGGGCCCACCCACTTCTCAGATTTGGTTTAATTGACTAATTTATTCGAAATCAGCATGTTCCACAACGTCAAAATAGAATTTGACAGCTTAATTGTGTAAATATTAGAAAATGGGTGGAGTCGCTCCACCCAGTTTTCAAATTTCGTTAAAATGTCCAATTTATTCGAAATCAGCTAGTTTTGAAACTTCAAAATCCAAATTGGTAGTAAAATACAACTGTATTTACCAAGTGGGTGTGGTTGCCCCTCCCACTAAACACACCCACTTGGGTGTGTTTAGAAACCTTTCCAAGAAAAAAGTGCTTGGAAATGGTTTACAAGTGTTTGGAAATGGTTTCCAAATGTTCGGAAATGGTTTCCAAATGTTTGCAAATGGTTTCCAAGTATTTGGAAATGATTTCCAAGTGTTTGGAAATGATTTTTATGTGGTTGGATTGGAAATGGTTTCTAAGCTGCATACGAAAGGTGGTACTAAATTTCATAAAAGTTTGAATTGTCGGATGTTCTACAATGCTGGCCTTCGGTTACTTACTGAATTTATTTCTATTTTATTTTATGAAAGCATAAAATAATTGTCTCAGTTTCAATGAATTTTTAAAAATAGTAGGAATGGGTTTAAAATTTTGAGTTTTTTTTTATTTATTAGAGAATTTTCTGCTTTATTTTATTAAATGGAAAACCAAATTTATCAGTCATCACCTGAAAGCTTAAATTTGCTGGAATCGGCACATATAGAAATGGCATGCTATATTGATTGGCTTACCTATGTCAAAATAGTTTCAACCCATTCCAATAATTGTTTGCTATGGATTTTACCCAGAAATAAATACGTTTGCGATTTAAGTTCTCATTCTACTTCAAACAGGGTTGTATTTTAAACATTGATAAGGAATTGGAATAAAGTCATAAACCGAAAAGTTGAGCCATTTATTAACATTTTTCACTAACATTCATCTTCTCAAACAAACAATTTTGTATATTTATATTGTTTATTTCCAGCCTTTAAAACGCATACTGCGCTTTTGCGGTGTCAACTTGACGATGCATTAATGTACATTTGATAGCTGAAGGGACAATGTGCTACAGTTCTAACATAGTGCCAAATCATGTGGTGGTTTAGCGTTTCTCCAGCTGCTTTTTTAAAAACTTACTCCTACTTTTTTATAAAAAAAAGCAAAAAGAGCCCTATTTTGTTCCCTGCCACCATAGTGTACCATATTATACAGTTTATCGATTAAATATAGAAAGCATAATAATATTGTAATATCTATTGTAATTGCGACCGTATATAAAATAAAGTAGGCTCATCCTATATACCCGACACCCGACAGTCAAATACCGGACAACCGACACCCTCCCACCCGACGCCCGACAACGACCAAATACTATCTACCCGACACCCGACGGCGAACTACCAGACACCCGATGCCTTCCCACCCGATGCCCGACAGCCCCCAAATCCTTCCCACCCAACGCCCGACAACTAACTACCGGACACCCGATGCCTAACCAACCGACACCCGCCGCCTTCCCACCCGACAACTGACGCCCTTCTACCCGACATTTAGATTTTTTGGAAATTAAAATTTTTTTGCACGATGCATGTGCAAGTCATAGCATATCCAAAAGTTTGAAAGGATGGGAAAGGATGGAATGTCATAAGCTATCGATTTGAGCTTCCTGTTTGCCAATACCTACACTGGTGTGGTCAATTCTGGAAATAAAAAAGTATATGTGACAGCCGCAGCAAGGGGTCTTTCGTAAGGTGAAGTAAATGACCAATCCAACCTCTTTCTGCGACCAAATTGAAGTCTAGGTGCATTCAATTAACTCGCTTGGAAAATACCTTAGGTCATAAATGCAGCCACTGATTTTACGGTTCTTGCATTACGATAGGGGCATAAAAATAAATCACGTTATTTGTATTTGCACTTTAGAAATACAGAGAAATAATTCAAAAATTGGTTTTGTAGGTGGTTCCATGCATATTAATTTTCTAGTACTAGACCTACTAATTTGCCTTGCAAATAGGTCTAGACAGTTTAGCTTTAAAAAATGGATCCGTTTTGCTCCTAATATAGTAGCAAATTAGTTGATGCACGATGCGGAAATGAGTGGAGGCTGCCAGAATAACCATGGATATTATAATAAATAATAAATCACAAGAGATTATTTCATTTAAAAATTTTATGATTTTCATAAACATTCTCAGGGGGAATATTTATTGCAACATGTGACTTCTGCATTTCAGTAGTTTGATATCAGTATATATTACATACCTTTTAGCATATCATATTACTACCATCATCCTAAGCTACATTTATCATACCATACTATTCCACTCTATGAATAATACAAGTTATAATCATGTTATTGGATTAACTTTCAAACTATGAAAACAACACAATAGAATAGATCATTTTAATTATTTGCTGTAAGGGAGCAACACTACTATTATGTTGACACACAAAATAGACAGTAGGCATACTAAAGGGCTTGTGTCCTTACTTCCTAGGGAAACGTACCTGTGTTTTGGGTGCTTGTATGGTGCGGGCACAGGAACCAGATTTTTCACGGCCACGAGCGGGCACAGGCAGATCAAGGATACTAGGGAGGGTACGGGAACCGGCAGTCGGCAGATCAAGGATACTAGGGCGGGTAGGGGCAATATCATAATTTTCAAGAGCCCACATCTCATAATTTTCACGGGCCAAACAAAGATGCTCACGGGCCAAACAAAGATGCTCACGGGCAGGCAAGGGCAAATCAGAATGTTCTCGAGCGGTTGCGTGCGATCATATGCTTATTTACTACGGGCAAATGACAAATCTCTATAACAAATGCATGACGTGCGCTGCAAAGGTATTTTGAAATGTAGTTGATGTTTAAATTGAGACCTTTCACATGGCAGAATTATATTAGTTTTGCGAATATATATGATGAGTTGCGCTGAGCAAGCTATTTACGTGATCTTCAATACGCAGAACCAGAAATTGTTATACTTTAATCATTTTTGAAGACAAAACTTACAGAAACAACATAGTCAGCGTTTGTTCCCGTTCCCAGGACATCATGAAAGAAATAATACTTTTACTCTTCTTCTGCTTGTTTCAATTTTATATTATATATGTGCTCGGATATTTCAAGATCTTTGTAACTGTCTACATTGTCTTCATTCTCTTTCAAGTAGTTTTAACATCTTTAGTATACGTCCAAGTGTTACTCCACATTCATTTGTAATTTTATTTTTAATCATCAATATTTGTTTACCAAATTAAATCATCTCAAAAGTGTCTTATATTTTGCAAATTTTAACGCTTTTTCTGGTTTAACGACATCAATTAGCATTTCTGATGATCATTATCTTCGCGAGGAGGGTTATGAGGGCGGCCGTTTTATTTCTAATAATATCCACTACCTTTTCCCAGATTTTTGGACCTCCAACACGGTATCCGCTAAAATTCAGGAGGCCTACTAGTGCTACCACAACCATATCAACATCAACCATTGCTGTTACAAACATTTTATTTGCAACCGAGGCTGCCTATATAAGTACTGACTCAGCAATAATTAAAAAAACCATGAAGCATTTGGTCCCTTTTTTGAAACCCGAAATTGTCAAAGACATCGGCAACATAAAACCAAAAGATTTTGATGACAACTTTGTTGCTGTTTTAGTAATTTTGCTAGTAGTATTGGCCATTTTGACAATCATAATGGTGATTAAAAAAAGCACCGAAGTAATGCAGTTGTTTTTTATGCAAACAACATTGGCGAAACGTCTCACCAACAATCTGTATGTCCCAAAGAACCCGACAGAGTTTAGCTTTCTGTCACGTCAGCTTAATATGTTAAAAAAACAAGGTTCTAAATAGATAAAATAGTAGTTAGATTTAATAAAGTTCCTCAATTTTACTGAAATAGATTTAAAATTGATTGCTAGACGATGTACATAAATTATGATTTTATCTTTAATGTGTTTGCATTACAATTATGCTGTGTACCAAATTATATAGTTGTTGTTTATGTATTTAAATCCATACTCCGTATTAAATGTGTCAAATAAAAGAACCATTGGTTCGCCAAAATGTAAAATTTTTAATTGCCATCCTTTATTCTTATTTGCTAGAAGGCAAATACTAATTGAAAAATTCATTTTTATTGAGTATATTTGCATATCTATTAAACAGATTTTAAAAGTTTATTACCTTCGAAAGAAGCGATATCTGTAAATTCTAGGCAAAATTGATAGATAAACACAAAGGCATGCACATTGTTACATAATTACTCTCATAAACAAGATAATTTACACTGCAGTCATAAACAAAATAATTTACATTATAAAAATTTTATATTTCCAAAAATCTAAATGTCGGGTAGAAGGGCGTCAGTTGTCGGGTGGGAAGGCGGCGGGTGTCGGTTGGTTAGGCATCGGGTGTCTGGTAGTTAGTTGTCGGGCGTTGGGTGGGAAGGATTTGGGGGTTCTCGGGCATCGGGTGGGAAGGCATCGGGTGTCTGGTAGTTCGCCGTCGGGTGTCGGGTAGATAGTATTTGGTCGTTGTCGGGCGTCGGGTGGGAGGGTGTCGGTTGTCCGGTATTTGACTGTCGGGTGTCGGGTATATAGGATGAGCCGTACTTAGAGAAGAAAGAATGCCATGCGGCAACATTTTCGTGATCCGTTTGATTGAAACGGTTAATTTGACGAATTTCATCCTGAAATTCTTTTCTCAGAGGTGGACGGTCGTCTAAAACCACTTTGAAAAGTCTGTGTTCTCGAAGTGCAGTCATTTTAAACTCTTCGGTAGAATTGTCGGGCAAAGTATTAAATCCTGGACGTAGTAACATACTGAATCATTTCCATTTCTGTGTACCCTACGATAGCTTGATACTTCTCCAGTTCCAAAAGAAAATCAAATGGGGGTTTAACATCATTGGCTCCGGAATGCTTAGGAATAGTCACATCACTAGTTTTAAGTTGATGAGATCGAGCAACGTTCTGTTGAGTTCAAGTTTCGACGTGCGTTTGGAGTGGTATGATAATTATTGGAACCTCTGTTAGGCAAAGCAGATGAATTATCAGCAGGAAAATTAGCATTGTACTGATGCATATTAGGCAGAACTTGTCCCTGAGACGGAGGAGCAGCATTTAAATTACCTTGGGTCATATTAGGTTGCATAGAATTCATCCTTACTACAGCTGTTTGTAGGTTTTCTAAAACTGAGATCAATTGACCGTTTTGGTAATTCCTGATTATTTACAGGAACATTTCCATCTGGGACATTATTCATTGCTGGTTCTACGTTATGTATATTCTGAACTGGCGCCTGACCTTCTAGCTCATTTGCAACAGAGACATTTGGTGAATTTCGTGGTGGAGAATGTACTACTCTAGCTCGTTGTGCATTTCCTATGCCTGTTGGATTCTCTGCCGGTCCATGACTCCTGTTTCCCTGTCTCCCTTGTCTTTGTGCGCTCATTTTATTTAGAAACAAAAGGAAAATTAAAACAATAAATGATTGATCTTAAACTGTAAGTTACGAATGAATGATGTCTTCAAACAACGGAAAAGTCAGGTAAGCCTTAGTTAAATAATGACCGAACCGGATTTTAAAATAAATCTTTGAACTTTAAAATAGCTTTCTGTTTTAAAAAAAAATGTTCTCACAAACTGTAGCTGAGCAAGGTCGCCATATTAATATGGAGAATTTTGCAATGTATAATGGGGAGATATGAGGTAGAATGATCTTAGATTATTCTTATGCCGTTGGTGCAATATTCTCAATATTCCACTATAATTTCAATGCAGATTCTTAACTACAATGTAGAACAATTATTCGTTACTTGATTAAGATGACATTTTTCGATGGTAATGAAATTGAGTTAGAACTGTAAGTGTAATATTCAAACAAAATGTGAATGAAATTAAGGGGCGAGAATTAGTTAGGAATACCGCAGATTGCACAGATTTGTATTTTGTATTACCAATTTATCTATACACAAGAATTCAGCACACAACAACACAATCAATTGACTTTACTGCAGGCTTTCGTGAACGCTCAGTAAATCAGGATTGATACACATATGAATCTAATTAGTTACCTTCTTATAATTATGTGAGAATGAGTTCTCTCACAGAAAAGCTGAATTAAGCAGCGGAACGAAATATATTCGTAAACCTTAAACACAAATATTATATGAATTAATAATAAGTCAACTTATCAATTAAGAACTTAGTTAAACTTAGCGAGAATCGAATTTAATGAAATATAACTTAAATTATATTAGTTCACTTACTCTACTGATCCGCTTCAGTATTCCCTAGGAATGAACTGAGAGTTCAGTAGGGGACAAGGTCCGACCGAAGTGGATTAAACAAAAGACAAATAGGAAATCGACCCAGAGTCGGAGTTGTGGCTGGTTTTTATAACCTCGGTCTCTTTGTTTTACTAATGCTATAGATGGAATTGTCTCTATAGCTAATAGTATTGCAAGTCATTATAATATTAGTTCGCTAATATAAATGAAATCGCTATCTTTAAGGTTTTAGTTGGACTAGTCCAAAGGTGTACATACAGGCATTTACAAATACAATGTAGCAATCTGGTAAGGAATACATAAATTCCTTACAAACTTCAATACAATAACTTACTAACTTCTTTGGATGTTTGGAACTAGTAAAGGAACTTAATTAAAATTTACGAAATAATATTTCTTTGTATTTGAACTAAACTTTAAACTTTAATTGACGAACTAAAGGAATGTAACTCAACACTGCGGGACAATGTCAACCAGAAGTGAAGTTGCTTCCACAAAAGACAATCAAGAAATCAGCTGCGAAACAAAGGTGGACATCAGTTTTATGAACTAGAAAATTTCTCCCTATTTACATGATAGGATAATGTTGAGATAATAAAGAGTCCAAGTCACATTCTTTAAATTAACCTTTAAAGATTACAATTTACATTTTCATACATTAAGTAAATTTTGTAGAAACATCATTTTAGCTATAGAAAGATGAAACTGTAAAGAATAATTGTTTACAACCTCCGATAATGTACGATTGAAACATTGCGTTTCTATGAAAATGTTTGCGTTTAGCCAAACCTCCTTCTGGAAGTCATTCGTTCACTTTCAAAGTGAGTTGAGATGACATAAATCTGGGCCAACCATTAGAGAGTTGAAGCTTCTATTGTGTCATTAATTGGAACCTTATTCAATGCTAATCCGATACTGTACTATTCCCAAATAGGGTTTCCATGACAATATTTGCGTTTTGACAAATCTCCTTCCCGAAGTCCATCGTTCACCTTCCAAGTAAGTTGAGATGACAATGTTTTGTGCCATCAATTTGATAATTGAAGCTTCTGTTGTGTCTTTAAATAGAAGCGTACTGTGTGCCGATCCGGTACTGCACCACTGAAATATTGCGTTTCCATGTCACTATTTGCATTTAGACAAATATTTTTCCCCAAGTCATTCGTTCACCTTCTAAATGAGTTCAGATGACAAAGTTCTGGGCCACCAATTTGATAGATGAGCAAGAAACAAAAAAGGACCTTTTATTGCTTTTTCCTTTTTTTGCTTTTTTGTAAAAAAGGTAAGTGCAAAATTGTAAAAAAGGTTAACTTTTTGCTTTTTTGCTTTTTTACGTTCCTAAAAGTTGCAATAAAAAATAAATAAAATGTCTTATTTTGTAGTCCGATATTTCTAGATTAGTGTTCTATTGATTTAAAACACTATTTCACACTACAAATGTTTTATATTTGATTGGTTTACGTAGTAGTTTTAGACTACGTCTTTATGCATACGTAAAAAAGCAAAAAGCAAAAAAGGTAAAATAGGTACCTTTTTAAAAAAAAATGTACCTTTTTACCTTTTAAATAAAAAAGGCATTGCTTTTTTGTTCCTTGTAGATGAGGCTTCTATTCTGTCATTAAATGGAACCGTTCTGAGTGTAGATCGGATAATGTACGATTCAAAGATTGCGTTTTCATAATAATGTTTGCGTTTAGCTAAATCTCCGTCCCGAATTCATTCGTTCACTTTCCAAATGAGTTGAGATGACAAAGTTCAGGGCCACCGATTTGATAGTGGAAGCTTCTATTGTGTCACTAAATGCAACCGTACTGAATGCACATCTGATAATGTACGATTCAAAGATTGCGTTTTCATAGTAATGTTTGCGTTTAGCCAAATCTCTTTCCCGAAGTCCTTCGTTTACCTTACAAGTAGGTTGAGATGGCAAAGTTCTGGGCCACCGATTTGATAGTTGAAGCTTCCACTATGTCATTAAATGGAACCGTACTGTGTGCCGATCCGATACTACGTTATTTCCATGACAATATTTGCATTTAGCCAAATCTCCTTCCCGTACTTATTCGCTCACTTTGCAAATGAGTTGAGATGACAAAGCTCTGGGTCACCAATTTGACAGTTCAAGCTCCCATTTATGTCCTTAAATGGAACCGTACTGAGTGCCGATCAGATAATGTACGTTTTAAAGACTTCGTTTTCATGACAATGTTTACTTTCAGCAATATCTGCGTCCAAAAAACATTCGTTCACCTTCCAAGTGAGTTGAGATGACAAAGTTTTGGGCCACCGATTTGATAGTTGACGCTTTTATTGTGTCATTAAGTAGAAGCGTACTGAGTGCAAATATGACACTGTACAATTCAAAGATTGCGTTTCCATGACAATATTTGCGTTTAGCCAAATCTACTTCCCGTAGTCATTCGCTCACTTTCCAAGTGAGTTGAGATAACAAAGTTCTGGGCCATCAATTTGATAGTTGACGCTTTTATTGTCCCATTAAGTAGAAGCGTGCTGTGTGCCGATCCGATACTGTACTATTCAAAAATTGGTTTTCATGACAATATTTGCGTTTTGGTAAATCTCCTTCCCGAAATCCTTCGTTCATCTTACACGTAAGTTGATAGGACAAAGTTCTTGGCCATCTATTTGATAATTAAAGTTTATATTGTTTCTTTAAATAGAAGCGTTCTGAGTGCCGATCCGATACTGCACCAGTGAAATTTTGCGTTTCCATGACAATATTTGCATTAAGCCAAATCTCCTTCCCGTAGTCATTCGCTCAATTTCCAAGTGAAATGAGATGACAAAGTTCTGGGCCATCAATTTGATAGTTTAAGCTCCCATTATGTCAATAAATGGAACCGTACTGAGTTAAGATCCGATAATGTACGTTTTAAAGATAATTATACCATGACAATATTTGCGTTTAGCCAAATCTCCTTCCCAAAGTCATTCGTATATTTTCCAATTGAGTTGAGATGACAAAGTACTGGGCTAACGATTTGGTAGTTGAAATTTCTACTCTGTCATTAAATAGAACTGTACTGAGTGCAGATCCGATAATGTACTATTCAAAGATTGCGTTTCCATGACAATGTTTGCGTTTAGCCAAATATCCTTCCCCAAATCATTCGTTCACTTTTCAATTGAGTTGAGATGACAAAGTTTTGGCCATCAATTTGATAGTTCAATCTCCCATTTATGTCCTTAAATGTAACCGTACTGAGTTGCAGATCAGATAATGTACGTTTTAGTTTCGTTCTCATGACAATGTTTACATTCAGCAATATCTGCGTCCGGATGTCATTCGTTCACCTTACACGTGAGTTGAGATGACAAGGTTCTGGGCCACCGATTTGATAGTTGACGCTTTTATTGTGTCATTAAGTAGAAGCGTACTGTGTTCCGATCCGATACTGAACTATTCTAAAATTGGGTTTCTATGACAATATTTGCGTTTTGCTAAATCACCTTCCCGAAATCCTTCGTTCATCTTCAACGTAAGTTGAGATGACAAAGTTCTGGGCCACCCAAATTTGGTAGTTGAAGCTTCTATTGTGTCATTAAATGGAACCGTACTGAGTGCAGATATGACACTGTCCAATTCAAAGATTGCGTTTCCATGACAATGTTTGCGTTTAGCCAAATCTCCTTCCCGTGGTCATTCGCTCACTTTCCAAGTGAGTTGAGATGACAAAGTTCTGGGCCATCAAATTGATAGTTCAAGCTCCCATTTATGTCCTTAAATGGAACCGTACTGAGTGCAGATCAGATAATGTACGTTTTAAAGATTTCGTTTCCATGACAATGTTTGCGTTTTGCCAAATCTCCTTCCCGTAAGTCCTTCGTTCATTTTCCAAGTGAGTGGAGATGACAAAGTTCTGGCTACCTATTGGGTAGTTGAAGCTTCTATAGTGTCTTTAAATAGAAGCGTACTGTGCGCCGATCCGATATTGCACCAGTGCAGTATCGGCTACTGATTTGATAGTTGATGCTTTTTTTGTGGCATTAAATAGAAGCTTACTGAGTGTCGATCCCATACTGCACCAGTGAAAGATTGCGTTTCCACGACAATGTTTGCGTTTAACCAAACCTTCTTCCCGAAGTCATTCGTTCACTTTTCAAGTGAGTTGAGATGACAAAGTTCTGGGCCACCGATTTGATAGTTCAAGCTCCCATTTATGTCCTTAAATGGAACCGTACTGAGTGCAGATCAGATAATGTACGTTTTGAAGATTTCGTTTCCATGACAATGTTTGCGTTTTGCCAAATCTCCTTCCCGTAAGTCCTTCGTTCATTTTCCAAGTGAGTGGAGATGACAAAGTTCTGGCTACCTATTGGGTAGTTGAAGCTTCTATAGTGTCTTTAAATAGAAGCGTACTGTGCGCCGATCCGATATTGCACCAGTGCAGTATCGGCTACTGATTTGATAGTTGATGCTTTTTTTGTGGCATTAAATAGAAGCTTACTGAGTGCCGATCCCATACTGCACCAGTGAAAGATTGCGTTTCCACGACAATGTTTGCGTTTAACCAAACCTCCTTCCCGAAGTCATTCGTTCACTTTCCAAGTGAGTTGAGATGACAAAGTTCTGGGCCACCAATTTGATAGTTGACGCTTCTATTGTGTCATTAAATGTAACCGTACTAAATGCAAATCCAATAATGTACGATTTAAAAATTGCGTTTCCATGACAATGTTTGCATTTTGCCTAATCTCCTTCCCGAAGTCATTCGTATATTTTCCAAGTGAGTTGAGATGACAAAGTACTGGGTCACCGATTTAATAATTGAAGCTTCTATTGAATGAATGAATGACAGTATTTATTTCAGTGACTGGTAATCAACCGTTACATTGTAGTAGTTACAAGAAACAAGTTATCTCACATACATAGTCACTCTAACTAAAGTGGTAGTTTAAAACTAGTAATATAAATTTGGATATTAAAATTAGATAATTTCGTCAAAAGTTATATATTATTGTTGAGGTAGAGAGTATGCTACACTTTTGTCCTAGTCTGCTCTTAAGCTTAAGAAGTGTTCCCGAATTTTTTTATCAAATTCAGCATATGAGCTTGCTTTTTGTATGGATGTTGGTATAGAGTTCCAGGCTTTTGCGCTTCGGTATGAGAAGGAAGATCGAGCGAAAGATGTAAATACATTTGGTATAATCAGATCTTTGTCCCTTCTCATCGATCTGTCAGATTGAGGCTTTATAAAATAGTATTTACCGTATTAATCGATTTAGTTCCCCAGGGGAACTCCCATTTGGAGACCATTTTTTGGTCAAAAATATTCTTATAGTTCCCCAAATGGGGAATTATTACGATATGGGGAACTATATTTCGAATGGCAAATTAAAAAATTTCAATGTCAAATTTTTGTATTATTTCAAAGCAAAATAAAATTGTAAATATAGTGAATGAGCATATTAGTAGGAATTTAGAATTCAACGTCGTCGTCAGAGAATAGAGGCACGTCTATAGGTGCGGTTAGATCAACATCCATTTCTTCGTCATCACCATCATTCTATACTTTACAAACTTTACCACTTGTAGCCTTTTTTACCATCACAGTGGTAAAAATGCATTTAATGGTAAAAATGGTAAGTTATAGTGAAGCAGAGAGACACAAACGACACATTAAAATATGTTTTCATTCTCTATTTTCTCTAAAATATTTCTAATTAAGATTTATATTTCAATGTTAACTGAAAGTAGTGAAGAGGTAATTTAAAAGACATTGTTCGCTTGGTATACAGCCAACTATCATTTAATTAGAAAAAGTACTCATTCAATTAACATTAATTAGTCAATAAGTTAGTAAGGATGATTTTGTCCCAATTAGTTGACCCTTTTTTGGATTAATTAACACACATTAAGTTAGGCAGTCAATTTAGGACAACAATCGTCAGATGCAACGGTATTTAAGGTATTTTATGCATTAGTGTCAAATTTTATTCAAAACTCCGTACGTAATTTAAATAAGACTATTTTTACCATTTATTACCAATTATATCATTTGCCACCAATGTTTAGGTATTGGTAATAAAATTTCATACCATTAAAAACCACTTACCAATCATAAGTGGTAAATAGTATGTTGTATACTGGTTGGCACTTATATGCACTTACTGGGTACAGATGCACTGATTTGATTTGTATAATAATATGGTTCTTATGCCTTTAATTTAAGATTTTAGGGTGGGGAACTATTTCGATATGGGGAACTAAACATTTGAATAGCCATATTTTCCCAAATTTATTCATTTAGTTTCCCAACTGGGGAATTATTGCGATATGGGGAACTAAATCGATTAATACGGTATCTAATAAGTATGTATTTTGGGGAGAACGTGTGTTAAAGACATGCATGAATACAAATAGTAGTGAGTATACATCTCTACGTTCGGTCATGGTCAGAACATCAGCCTTTTCTAAATATACGTATTTTTTCTGTCTATTAATCTTTCTGCTCCAAAATACTTTTTCACACATCTTATGAATCATCTTATCGATTTTTGTAATTCTAGTTTGTGAAATGTTACCCCATATAGGTAAACAATAGTCTAATTTAGATAAAACTAGAGAATTACATATTATCCATAATTTATCTTTTGAGAAAAATTTTTTATATCGAGTAATTAATTTAATTCTAGAATTCATTTCATTTATCACTTTGTCAGAATGTGAATTCCATTTAAGAGTTTCATCTAGGATTACCCCTAAATATACAAATTGTGTTACCTGTTGTATTAGTTCTCCATTTACGCTGACAGTTATATTTACTTTTTTCATATTCCCAGCACAAAACACCATCACTTTAGTTTTAGACACATTAAGTTCCAGTCCGTTGGTTTTTCCCCATTCGTTGAGGGCGTGAAGGTCAAGTTGTAGAAATGCTTCTGCTTTCTTTAAATCGTTGGAGGAGTAATGCAAACAGTAATCGTCGGCATACAGCACACTTTTGCAGAAAATTGGAATGTCCGGCGCTTCGTTGATGTAGATGGAGAAGAGTAGAGCACTTAGGGTAGACCCCTGGGGGCTACCCCTGAAGAGGGGTTCACCATTGAGTAGAGAATGTGGTCCTGATAAACTTCCGAGAGTATCTCCCACTTTGACTCGGATTGTCCTTTCTGTTAGAAATGACATTAGCCAGGATTGCACATTATCTGTGATTCCAATGTTTTCGAATTTTTCATGAAATTTTTCCCAGAGAGGTGATTCAAAAGCCCGTTTATAATCAATGAACGCAGCGACTGTGTATTTCCTATTTTCACCTGCGTTATAAATGTCGTTGGTGAGCGAAGCAATTGCAGAGAATGTTGAGAATCCAGATCTAAAACCATGTTGGGAAGGTGATAGTTTCATTTCCTTTTCTATATAGGTTTTCAACTTCTTATATACAAGACATTCGAAGATTTTTGAAGTTGCGCAGAGAATTGAAATTGGACGATAGTTTGTTGGTTCAAATTTTTCCCCTTTATTTTTATACACAGGGATTATTATTGCTTGTTTGTAAATTGTGGGAAATATGCCTTGCTCTAACGACATGTTGAAGAGTTTTGTCAGCATTGGTGTTATTTCATTGACAATGATCTTGAGGTAAGTGGCTGAGATCCCATCTATTCCCGTCGGTTTGTTGGTAGGATTTTCCAATATTGCATTTTGAACTTCTTCTTCTGTCAGTTGGATAGAATTCAGTGTAGTTGTAATCGCAGATGTGAGATAATGATTTTTAGTATTATAGGGGGTGACATTTGCAATTTTTGGTAGTACAAAGGATTTACATAAAGTATTAGAAATCATCTCTGGGTCTGTAACTAATTGATCGCCATTTTTAATTTTTTCTATTTTTATTTTTTGACGTATCCTTCCAGTTTCAGAGTTGAAGAGTGTCCATGCCGTTTTAATTGGATTATGACTTCCTACTATGTTTAATTCGATTTCTTTTGCTTTTAGTTGGTCTTTTTCTCTATTAAGCATGTTTCGCATTTTCCTATACATTTTCCAGTGAACAGGGTCATCAGATTTAGTTGCCATTTTTTTTGCTTTGTCTCTCTTTTTGCAGCATTTTATATATTCCTGAGTCATCCATTTAGGTCTATTTGCTTTCACTTGTACTGTTTTCTCTGGCAAAACAATATCTAGTATAAATGTAAGTAGGTAATTGTAATATGCAAATGCACTTTCAATTGTGGGGCAGTTATTTAAGTTCCACCAAGGGGCTGTTTTTACTAAATCACATAACTTTCCTTTATCAACGTTTTTATAGTTCCTTAGTTTTATAATTTTTCTTTCAGGTGTTTCACGTTTCACTTTCCTTATTACATATATAATGGAGTGATCTGCTATCCCTGTTTCCAGTACACCACTAAGAGTAGAATTTTCGGGCTTATTTGTGATGATAATATCAAGTAAGGATTCTGAGTTGGCTGTGATTCTAGTAGGCTTGTTAATTAACTGTTCTAAATTGAGTTGAGTGCATATCGATTTTAATTTCCTAGTGTTACTTTCACATTTTAACTGATCAATGTTTAAATCTCCTATTAGATAGAATTCATTTTTGTGTTTGTTTAATTCTTCTTCTAATTGTAGAAAGAATAAACTATCAGGACTTTTAGGAGTGTAAACTGCTAGGATGGTGATTGGTTTAAGGAAGGGTTTTTTAATGGTAAATATAATTGATTCATTTGGGTTTTTAAAAGAGGAATCATAACAGTTTATTGACCAGTCATTTTTGACATATATAAGTATTCCTCCTCCTGTTGATTTCTTTGGATTTATTCTATCTTTTCTAATTATTTGGTATTCAGGGGCTGTGAGTTCGTTGTCTTTGATACTTTGTTCTAGCCAAGTTTCCGCGATGATTAAGATGTCAAGATTGTGTCAATAAATGTAACCGTACTGAGTGCAGATCCGATAATGTACGTTCAAAGATTGCATTTCCATGACAATATGTGAGTGTGAAATAAAGAACAGACTAATCTTAGTCGTAGCCTCGAAGAATTATAAACGACCAAGAGTCGTGAAAATTACCTGAAGTCTGAGTACTAGTACATCCGACAACTAGAAATGACTATCCAATTCCACCAAATTAAACATGCTGATTTCAAATATGGACCTCATATTTATCACCGGACAACCGATATAGTGGAATGGGGTCCACCCACTATATCGGCAACATAAATTTGGTAATTAAATTCTGTAAACGCCAATTCAGAGGTAATTAGGCATGCTGATTTTAAATATGGATCCCAAATTTATGTATCGACAACCGCTATAGTGGACTGGGGTCCATCCACTATATTGGCATCATACTGCATTGCAATTAAATCCTAAAAACGCCAATTTAGAGGTAATTTAGCACGCTGATTTCAAATATGGATCCCAAATTGATGTATTGACAACCGCTATAGTGGACTGGGGTCCACCCACTATATCGGTATCCTTAAACTTTGCAGCTAAATTCTGTGAAGGCCAATTTAGAGGTTATTAAACATGCTGATATCAAATATGGTTCCCAAATTGATGTATTGACAACCGCTATAGTGGGCTGGGGTCCACCCACTATATCGGCATCATAATACTTTGCAATTAAATTCTGAAAACACATATTTAGAGGTAATTCAGCACGCTGATTTCAAATATGGATCCAATATTGATGTATTGACAACCGCTATAGTGGACTGGGGTCCACCCACTATATCGGCGTCATTATATTCTGCAGCTAAATTCTGTAAACGCCAATTTAGAGGTAATTCAGCACGCTGATTTCAAATATGGATCCCAAATTGATGTATTGACAACCGCTATAGTTGACTGGGGTCCACCCACTATATCGGCATCATAATACTTTGTAATTATATTCTAAAAACGCCAATTTAGAGGTAATTTAGCACGCTGATTTCAAATATGGATCCCAAATTTATGTATCGACAACCGCTATAGTGGACTGGGGTCCACCCACTATATCGGCAGCATACTGCTTTGCAATTAAATTCTAAAAACGCCAATTTAGAGGTAATTTAGCACGTTGATTTCAAATATGGATCCCAAATTGATGTATTAACAACCGCTATAGTGGACTGGGGTCCACCCACTATATCGGCATCATAATACTTTGTAATTAAATTCTGAAAACACATATTTAGAGGTAATTTAGCACGCTGATTTCAAATATGGATCCCAAATTTATGTATCGACAACCGCTATAGTGGACTGTGGTCCACCCACTATATCGGCATCATAATACTTTGTAATTAAATTCTGAAAACACATATTTAGAGGTAATTTAGCACGCTGATTTCAAATATGGATCCCAAATTTATGTATCGACAACCGCTATAGTGGACTGGGGTCCACCCACTATATCGGCATCATACTGCTTTGCAATTAAATTCTAAAAACGCCAATTTAGAGGTAATTTAGCACGTTGATTTCAAATATGGATCCCAAATTGATGTATTAACAACCGCTATAGTGGACTGGGGTCCACCCACTATATCGGCATCATAATACTTTGTAATTAAATTCTGAAAACACATATTTAGAGGTAATTTAGCACGCTGATTTCAAATTTGGATCCCAAATTTATGTATCGACAACCGCTATAGTGGACTGGGGTCCACCCACTATATCGGCATCATAATACTTTGTAATTAAATTCTGAAAACACATATTTAGAGGTAATTTAGCACGCTGATTTCAAATATGGATCCCAAATTTATGTATCAACAACCGCTTTAGTGGACTGGGGTCCACCCACTATATCGGCATCCTTAAACTTTGCAGCTAAATTCGGTAAATGCCAATTTAGAAGATATTCAGCAAGCTGATTTAAAATATGGATCCCAAAGTTATGTATCGACAACCGCTATAGTGGACTGGTGTCCACCAACTATATCGGCATCATTATATTCTTCCGCTAAATTCTGTAAACGCCAATTTAGAGGTAATTCAGCACGCTTCAGTAATTTCTATATTAGCTAATTCAATATTTAATTACAAAGTATAATGATGCCGATATAGTGGGTGGACCCCAGTCCACTATAGCGGTTGTCGATACATAAATTTGGGATCCATATTTGAAATCAGCGTGCTAAATTACCTCTAAATTGGCGTTTTTAGAATATAATTACAAAGTATTATGATGCCGATATAGTGGGTGGACCCCAGTCCACTATAGCGGTTGTCAATACATCAATTTGGGATCCATATTTGAAATCAGCGTGCTGAATTACCTCTAAATTGGCGTTTACAGAATTTAGCTGCATAATATAATAACGCCGATATAGTGGGTGGACCCCAGTCCACTATAGCGGTTGTCATTACATAACTATGGGATCCAAATTTGAAATCAGCTTGCTGAATATCTTCTAAATTGTCGTTTACCAAATTTAGCTGCAGAAAATAATGATGCCGATATAGTGGGTGGACCCCAGTCCACTATAGCGGTTGTCAATACATCAATTTTGGATCCATATTTGAAATCAGCGTGCTGAATTACCTCTAAATATGTGTTTTCAGAATTTAATTGCAAAGTATTATGATGCCGATATAGTGGGTGGACCCCAGCCCACTATAGCGGTTGTCAATACATCAATTTGGGAACCATATTTGATATCAGCATGTTTAATAACCTCTAAATTGGCCTTCACAGAATTTAGCTGCAAAGTTTAAGGATGCCGATATAGTGGGTGGACCCCAGTCCACTATAGCGGTTGTCAATACATCAATTTGGGATCCATATTTGAAATCAGCGTGCAAAATTACCTCTAAATTGGCGTTTTTAGGATTTAATTGCAATGCAGTATGATGCCAATATAGTGGATGGACCCCAGTCCACTATAGCGGTTGTCGATACATAAATTTGGGATCCATATTTGAAATCAGCATGCCTAATTACCTCTGAATTGCCGTTTACAGAATTTAATTACCAAATTTATGTTGCCGATATAGTGGGTGGACCCCAGTCCACTATAGCGGTTGTCGATACATCAATTTTGGATCCATATTTGAAATCAGCGTGCTAAATTACCTCTAAATTGGCGTTTTTAGGATTTAATTGCAATGCAGTATGATGCCAATATAGTGGATGGACCCCAGTCCACTATAGCGGTTGTCGATACATAAATTTGGGATCCATATTTAAAATCAGCATGCCTAATTACCTCTGAATTGGCGTTTACAGAATTTAATTACTAAATTTATGTTGCCGATATAGTGGGTGGACCCCATTCCACTATATCGGTTGTCCGGTGATAAATATGAGGTCCATATTTGAAATCAGCATGTTTAATTTGGTGGAATTGGATAGTCATTACTAGTTGTCGGATGTACTAGTACTCAGACTTCAGGTAATGTTCACGACTCTTGGTCGTTTATAATTCTTCGAGGCTACGACTAAGATTAGTCTGTTCTTTATTTCACACTCACATATTTGCGTTTTGCCAAATCTCCTTCACGTAGTCATTCACTCACTTTCCAAATGTGTTGAGATGAAAAAGTTCGGGGCCACCAACTTGATAGTTCAAGCTCCCATTATGTCATTAAATGGAATCGTACTGAGTGCAGATCAGATAATGTACGTTTTAATGACTTCGTTTCAATGACAATGTTTGCATTCTGCCAATTTGCCATACCGAAGTCCTTCGTTCACCTTCCAAGTAAGTTGAGATGACAACGTTCTAAGCCACAGAATTGATATTTGAAGCTTCAAATGTGTCACTAAATGGAATCGTACTGAATGCAGTTCCGATACTGTACGATTCAAACATTACGTTTCCATGACAATGTTTGCGTTTAACCAAATCTCCGTCCCGAAGTCATTCGTTTATTTTCCAAGTGAGTTGAGATGACAAAGTACTGGGCCACCGATTTAATAATTGAAGCTTCTATTGTGTCACCAAATGGAACAGTACTGTATGCAGTTCCGATACAGTAATATTGAAAAATAAGGTTTCCATGACAATATTTGTGTTTTGCTAAATCTCGTCTCCGAAGATCTTCGTTCACCTTCCAAGTAAGTTGAGATGACAACGTTCTAAGCAACAGAATTGTTATTTGAAGCTTCGATAGTGTCACTAAATGGAATCGTACTGAATGCAGTTCCGATACTGTACGATTCAAAATTTGCGTTTCGATGACAATGTTTGCGTTTCGCTTATTCTCCTTTCCGAAGGCATTCGTTTATTTTCCAAGAGAGTTGAGATGACAAAGTTCTGGGCCACCGATTTGATAATTGAAGCTTCTATTGTGTCACCAAATGGAACCTTACTGAATCCAGTTCCGATACAGTAATATTGAAAGATAAGGTATCCATGACAATATTTGCGTTTTGCCAAATCTCCTTTCAGAAGTCCTTCGTTCACCTTTTAAGTAAGTTGAGATGAAAAAATTCGGGGCCACCAACTTGGTAGTTCAAGCTCCCATTATGTCATTAAATGGGATCGTACTGAGTGCAGATCAGATAATGTACATTTTAATGACTTTGTTTCAATGAAAATGTTAGCGTTTTGCCAAATCTCCTTCCCGAAGTCCTTCGTTCATCTTCCAAGTGAGTGGAGATGAGAAAGTTCTGGGCTACCTATTGGGTAGTTGATGCTTCTTTTGTGTCTTTAAATAGGAGCGTACTGTGTGCCGATCCGATATTGCACCAGTGCATTATCGGCTTCAGATTTGATAGTTCACGCTTTTATTGTGTCATTAAACAGAAGCGTACTGAGTGCGGATCCGATACTGCACCAGTGAAATATTGCGTTTTGATGACAGTATTTGGATTTAGCCAAATCTCATTCCGCTAGTCATTCGGTCACTTTCCAAGTGAGTCGAGATGTGGCCACCGGTTTAAATGTTGAAGCTCCCATTATGGAACCGCACTGAGTGAAGATCCGATAATGCACGGTTTAAAGACTTCGTTTCCATGACAATGTTTGCCTTTACCAAATCTCCTTCCCGAAGGCATTCGTTCACCTTCCAAGTAAGTTGAGATGACAAAGTTCGGGGCCACCGATTTGATGGTTGACGCTTCTATTGTGTCATTAAATGTAACCGTACTAAATGCAATTCCGATAATGTACGATTAATAAATTGCGTTTCCATGACAATGCTAGCGTTTAGCCAAATCTCCTTCCCGAAGTCATTCGTATACAGAGCTGAAAAAGTTCATTCGATTAGTTCGTTCGTTCGTTCATTCGCAGATCAATAAGTTCGTTCGTTCGTTCACTACATTGAACGGCCAAAGAAAAAGATCGTTCCGTTCGCGAACTTAAATTTCGATCAGTCCGTTCAGTACATTCAAGTTCAGTAGGCCGTCCAACACGAATGACAAAACATAGGACTATTTCGTTATCCTTAGCATATACTTGTAGGGGGTAATTTCAAATAAAATGTTTATTTATCGATGAAATAGCTGCGATGGAGCTATAATTGTAGCAATATTCAATTATATATGAATTGAACTGAACTTAATGCTACTTTTTCAGTTCGATCGATCGATCAGTGAAAAAGTTGTACTTCGTTCGTTCGTTCAACTGTCATGGCCGAAATCCCTCAACAGTTCATTCGATCAGTTCAATTGAACGGAACGAACGAACTGATTTTCAGTTCTGAACTTGAACTTTTTCAGCTCTGGGGTCAGTTGTACCATCAACTTTTGCTTTTTACTTTGCACTTTTGTAGGCCATTTTGCAAAATTGTCGTTGCACCAAAATTGGAATAAAAGTAAAAAGTGAAAAGTAAAAGTTGCAAGTAAAAAGCGCTTACTTTGCAATCTCTGTTGCATGGACAACAAAACGCAAAAGTGGAAAAGAAAAAGTTGAACAACTTTGCAGGTTTTTTGCAAGGTGTTCAGAGGCTTGTCAAGTATAATAATACTATATGAGCAATAGGGTACAAATAGGGATTTTCTTAAAATGTTCGAGATTTTACGGAGTTATCGCAGCTACGGAATTAAAATTTTGAATTTGCAAATGTCGATGCATCCCACAGCGCCAGTCCTGCTTACCAAGAGTGGCCCACTTGGCACTCACCATCCATTGTCAGAGCTTCAATCAAGCAAGCCTGACTTCTCACCCATTTAAAGTTTGAGAATAGGTTGAGGTCGTTTCGGCCCCAAGGCCTCTAATCATTCGCTTAAAAATCAAAATGTTGTTTACTTGCTTACGTGAAGGTGGGGCCGTGGGATCGGCAGCAGCCGCGGCAGCAGCAGCATCGTTAAGCGCCTCCGCAGGGGGTTGTGAGACCCCATTATCCTCCAATTTGAACTGTGCCCGAATTAATTTTGTTAATAAGAAATGACCAAGATGGTTGACTGCCATTGTTATGTTGAACCTGAAAGAAAGACAATGTGAATATGTTGTGGTAAGAATATATTAATAAGGTCAGTTAAAGAATGAAAACCTACCCTCAAACCTTATGCCTAAATGAATAATTATACACTAAATTCAAATAGTGATATTATATCTATATAATTCATATTTAATTGCTGGAGATGGACAGATTTTAGGCTCTATTGTGTAGAAATTGTCTCTTGTCAATTTTCTCTGTAAAAAGCAAGAAAAAAAAGCAGCAGCCGTCGATTTTGTTAAAAATGGCTTCATGAATTTGATATTGTAAAATAAGTTAAACGGTAGATACCACATTCTTCTAACGCGAAATTTGAAACTAATCTTACCAAACTAGTAGGCATCAAAGAGCCAGTCTCATCAGTCAGTATACTTAATATTTAGCATAATATCGCATTTATTATTTATTATTTAGCATTAATATGAAAGTCGAAGTCGAGGGCAATGTTGCTAAGAAACAGGGCACAGTTTACATGTTCAACTTTTTTACTTTTCACTTTTTGGTTGCAAAGTGATTAGTGAGGCCAAAATTTTGGTGCAACGATTTTACTTTTTAATTTGCAACTTTCGCAAAATGAAAAGCAAAAGTGACAAGTGAAAAGGGTAGTTATGATGCAATTGGCCCCTGTTCGTATATTTTCCAAGTGAGTTGAGATGACAAAGTTCTGGGCCACCAATTTGATAGTTGACGCTTCTATTGTGTCATTAAATGTAACCGTACTAAATGCAAATCCAATAATGTACGATTTAAAAATTGCGTTTCCATGACAATGTTTGCGTTTGGCCAAATCTCCTTCCCGAAGTCATTCAAATTGCAGCGTTTGCTATCTTTTCCATGGTATTATGATACCCGAGTGATAACAAACACAGCAACAACGGGTAACGTCTTGAAATAAAAGGGCCACGCACTCAAAGGTCTTTTTAGAAATCAGTCTTCTTTATTTGTACTTTGTTTGTGTTATCTTGAGGGGCCGCGCAGCCTTACAATACTTGGCTGGCGGCTATGTACTTATACTAAACCGGACTGACTTTACAATCACTAGTCATCCCGGTGATAGGAACTTAAGGGTACTTATAACTCAACCACTCAGCTTTATAAACAATGGCTGGTGGGAGTACTATGTAAATAGATCTCTATCTAAACCAGTCATGATAATGTCGTGGTAGACTGGCCTTCCCTGGCTTCTGTAGATGGTGCATTCGCCACCTGTACTCACGGTCCGAATATCGTCCCGCTTTCTCTATTGGCTACTATCCATTGGCAGAAGACCAGGGAAGTCTAATAGTTAAGACTGTCTGTCTGTCTGTTTTACCTGGCGAATTGTCTCGCCTTTTATACTAATTTAAGATCATAAAAAGTGTCATTAAATGTCTATTTTTAGAACTAAGATGATGCAATATCATGTGGGATTTTCATCATTCTAAAAGGCTGATGCAATATCCGGTGGATATTGCATTTCGGATTATTCTAGAATATTCTATTACATCTAGAATATTACGGGGCTAATTAAGAACACTTCTTTTACATCAAGATTGTTCTAGAATAGGGACACGCCTAACTATACGTTTCTAAAACGTTGTGTCCTAAAGTGACACGCCTAAATATACGTTCACAGAACGTCGTGTCATAATAAGATTTAACTATTCGGAGATATCATTTAACTAAGAGGAAGGAAACGGTAAGGTACCGTTGGAATTAAAGACACAGCGGTCTACTAGTGAAATAAAAGTAGTTGTCCTTGATGGCATGCATCAAAGCACACATACTTTGCCTGACTTGAAAGTATGCACCTTATAAAGCAAGTACTGCTTGCTTTATATGTGCAGGGAAATATTGATAAATGTCTGTAACTTCACAAACCAGTTTATTCACGGTTGTGTGAGTAGTTACACATTACTTTACTATAGGAGTTATATAGATATTTACGAAGGTGTCCGTAACATACGAAAGAGACGGAGAGCGATAATAATAATTAAACTACATTTCCATTGTAGTGCAGAATCTTGACATTCCGAGTTAAAAACTCGAATGTCAACTTAATATAGATTCTGAATCTCGGAATAACGTAGATTCCGAATATGTAAATATTATGTCATGTTCAATGCCATAAGGGCCTGAAATCGGGGTTTGAAACCTAGACATGACACTCTCCCGGGGACAAACTCGAGGAGTCCCTTCCGAGCAAAAGTAGAATTAATCTAGAAGCTCGAGTCAACACAAGAGCTGTTTATATTATAATATAAGTTTGACCAAATAAGTACACCCGAGGAGGTGAACTTTTACAATGACGGTCAAAATGTTGGGAGAATTGATAATGTAACATAAGTTAAAACTACAGTAGCACAGGAAGGACCAAACGTTGTCACTCAAAAAAAAGGGTCATGATATCTGTCAAGAAAATTTTCGTGAAGTTAGTGATAATTCAACAAGGTGAATTATCACAGTTTTACCTTTGGTGTGAATAGTACCAAATATACCCTGTTTCTCTATTTTACTTTGTTGAAGATTTCATTCAACATACCGCGGATATTTGTACCTCGAAGAATACCTGACAATTGGAGATAGAAATGTTCAACGATTGAATAGGATGCTATAAATTTTCCCTAGTGCGAAGAAATCAGGTAATGTTTATGAATGAATTGCCTAAAAGAATTTAGTTAGCTCTGGTGTATTTTCCTACACTAATGTGAGTGAGTGACTATACATAGGCTCTGCGAAGCCCATGTGGCGTCACAAGCAGGAGATTACACCGTGAAAAGATGCTGGCGGTGGGCCTGTTCAAGGAACTGACTATATCACCACTGTAGAAGTGAGGTGAGCTAAGATCACAACTACAATACGCTTACTGGAAATGACTGCAAAAGTTACTCATTGTGGAAGGAAGAAGAGGAAGAGAAATGAGTAACGACGTGGAAATACCTTTCAATGTTTTAAATTGTAAAATTAAATGTCAAATGTTTTATCTCTCTGATAAAGTTAAATTTTTGTTAGCGATTTGAAAGAAACGTTTTGGGTTATTAAAAGTGGGATGGATTCAAAATTGGAAGAAAGTAATAAATTTTGTTTGAAAATAAATAAAAAGTCGGAAATAAAGTAGAATTTAAGGAATGGTAATAAGGTACCAAGTGGTCAAATTAATATTAAAATAATACTTGGAAAAGTAATTTTGATAGTTCTGATATTCAAGAAACTTAAAAGGAATGGTATTCCAATTAATAGGAAATGTAAAGAATTATATTTCTTAAGGCAGTCGGTAATTAAAATAACTCGAAGTGCAATTGAGATTGCATGTTGACACAGTAAACGCTCTTAATAGCATCCTTTATACATAGAATATTATGTAAGCAATTCTAATAGTTTTATGATTATCTACTGTATGGTAGGTACTATGAAAAGAGACATAGTAGGTGTAGTCGCACGGTTGAATTTAGTGAAAAGAGAATGGTCGAATAAGATCATGATTAACTGTGTATGTGCGTATCAGTACATACTACATAGGTTGCATAAGCATGCAATGACCATGTGTATTCGAGACGGTAGATATATCGCAAGTTATAAATTTTGTCGTCTCAATGCAATAGTATTGAATTAACAATAAAATCTGCTGATTTAAAGGAAATCGAAAGTTGAATAATGAAAATGGAATTGGACTTATTATTGAATTAATTCTTGTTCCTGATTATTCCTAATTGCGTATTGAAAATTCTCTTTAATAATGGTCAACCTTTGGCTCTTAATGCGATTAAAAGCTCTCTTAATGACCACTGTAGAGTATATTCACAATACTAATTTTAATTTGAAAGAATACAATTCTTTAACAGAAAGTAAACTTAATTTCGTTTTAATAATTCATTAAGTTCCAATCCATAGAAAATATATTTCTCTGATTTTATAGTAGGTTTTATAAAGGATATGTCAGTTATAACAGAATGAAAGGATAGTAAAGCATGGTCAGTAGAGCATGATCTTTGCGAACTACAATAAATAGATAACATACAGAGATGTCTAAGGCACTACGTATTACATACGTTTATTATGCATTTATCTGCACTAAGGGAGATTAATTGATCTCTACCTCACTAATATGGTCTTATCTTAATAAGATATTTATTCCTGTTTGATCTCGTTTGTATAGTTACAAATGGAAGCTGTTTTCGTAGTATGAACTCCTGTTATTTTGTATCGTAGAAATTATTTCGTAGAGGGTCAGAATCGCATATTCTTCGGAGATGTATTCATCCATCCGGAAGTATGAATTATCATTCATGGATAACTCATCGTGCCTTTTAAAGTTTTCCTAAGTTTGTGACAATGTGCAACGTTTCTGACGTATTGACATCCGAGAATCTTTCAACTCTATATCGTTCTTTCAATCAGTAACCTGCTATAACACATTACTTGCGAATATGTGTTCTTTCCATTATCCTATAATCTTTTAACTTTACTTTTGGTATGACTAACCTTACTAACCTCGCCATGGCAGATACATATCCATGTATGCCAAATAATTCATATATATATCATGGAAGATATACACTAATAGAACGATTTTTATCAAATGTTCACTGGAGTGAGGAGTAAACATTTATGCTATACATACTGACGTATGTGTTCTAGCTAAAGGAAGGTTGATAGTACGATGGTAATGTACATCTAGTAATTTGGGTCATAAAAGGAGGTTCATGCGATCATTGTTGGGTTGGCCAGATCCACCAAAGTTCACACTACGTTCTCAATTATTTCCACAAATGGCTACTAGATATTGGAACTGGGTCTTCATTATGCAAAGATGGGTAGATTGGTTGGTGATATTTCTCTATGCATATGGCATGTAATGTATACACCTTGGACAGAATAAAAGTAACTGCTTCACCCAAGCAGCCTGTTAGATATTTCCCTATGGGGAGAATTATATAACACTCTTAAAATATCAATCCGTATATGTGTAGTCATAGGGACGGATGATCAACTAAGGATAGGCTAATAAATATATAATAATGTCGACTAAAATCATTATCATTCCCCATATCTAACAGTATCTATGGTCTTTTGTACAGTTCGCAATACGTCGGTTGCTGAAACAGCATAAAATGCACTAAGGGATTATCGACTTATTGCACAAAAGCCAGAATATTAGTTGTCTGTCATTAAAAGTGGTTGTGAAATATTCACAACGTCCAAGTGTCCCCAAAATAGGAATCACGACTCTCATGAACCGGTACTACAATAATTGTAGTGAGTGCATTATAAAAATTCGTCACAATGACGAAAAGCCTATGGAGAGTCAACCTTTGCCTGCGAGTGTTATAACCTATATCAATTATCCAAATCCGATGGGTTCATTATCGGAGAGAAGTATCTGAACTTTTTAAGGCGCCAAGTATCAGTATACTCCAAACAGGCGCGACAGTGTACATTACTAGTTAACAAAATTCTACAAATTTTGACAGAAATCTATACGTTCTATATTACTGTTCTACCCAGTCCAATTATCAAATTCCTGTCTATCATCATTAAAGTCCTTAATTTTCTGTTATTTCCTGAATTTAATTTGGTCTGATTTGTTCATTTTCAACTAATTGTAAAATATTGAATTTTCGAAAAATTTAAATTTTGGAAAAATATAATGTTTTAAATCTGAATTTAGATAAACTGAGGCCTAATGGTGAATTTTTCAATTTTATAAATTTAGTCAATTTTCAATTCCTAATTCTCATATGTATTTTTATTTTTAAGATCCTTTACTTGACTTTCACGTAAGTGAATTGTCAATCACCTATGATGATAGTTTATGGGCGAGCTCGGAGTCAATAGTATTTACAATGGAATCATATGTTCCAAAGTTCGACTGGTATCCTTACCAGTAATCACCAAAATGAGCCTATTCTGGAGAATATTTTATGCTCATAAATAACTTCATCGGAGTTCTACGAGATCAGTGCTTTATCTGTGATCAGTGAGTGGATCGGCATAAAGCACATTTTTAACTCAAAACGAGTTTTCCTGTCTTATTTCCACGTCAAGGTCTAGTAATCGCATTTTAAATTCCTAAACATGACTACTATTCATATCTACACAGGCATGCATTTTCCTGTGGATGCCCGTAGGGATCGGTTAACACAATCGTACTCCGGTCTAGTGACCTAATTTGTATTGCTCTGACGTGATGTATTATAACTAATGTGCTGAGCTTCCAATTCAGCATAATCATAAGACAGTTAATGCGTCGAAATGTGGTTATTTCCATCATTTCGGGATAAGTAGTTCAACTAATTGTTTTATGTGTCTGCCTATTATTGTGGTAAATTTTGTTTCCATGAAATGTTATTTCCTAACAGAAGATGTTATCATAATTTTCCTTCATCATTGTAAAATGTATGAACAGAGATATTTGAATTTGTATGCGCATAACCGAATCTAATTAATCGAATCTGATAATTTTACGACAAGAATCGGGAGTTATCATGATTTGTTGGGAACATTTGCAATTCATGAGAATGGATCCTAACTTTCCTAGCATAGCTTTATTATGCGTTAGATCCTGTATTGCCAATAAAAGTACCTATTTCCTATTTTCTAATAGATGATCAATTAACGGTATTTATGGTACTTTTCTAATGTGCTTGGGCACATCTAGACCTATTTATTTTGGTTTTAACTAGGCAGAGACAATATAGATTGTCAGACTACTATAACCTATACCAATAAAATGGTATTAATTGGTTTTATACGAGAGACAATATTTAAATTGTCAATACTTGTCCTGACTAACCTGACATGTAAAGTCCAATTTGTATTTGTATACTATTGATTCTATATGGACCTCATTTAACGTAGACGTAGAAATGGTTAGTTCTATCCTGAACACTGAGAAGCATAAATATTTATGCTTTTTAATCGAAGAAAGTTAAGCTAATAATTAGCTTTGTCAATAAAATAGATCAATTGTTTCGAAGATATGCCATGGAACATAAGTCTACCTACTTGTTCCGTATAAATGGCATTTGACCCTATTTTATAATGGCCTATAGCAAGATACACTAGGTAGTAGACCGTTACGTAGAATGGTACTATTTCAGTGTATACCTAGAAATACCTTTATTTCTTTGACAGATTCATCTAAGTAAAACTTCTAAATTTGCTACTTTCTCTTTGTCTTACTCAATACTAACTATGTTACAATTTTATGCTCGGAGGGTAATCCCAAAAATTATACTAACTTATTTTGTCTTCATGATGTCTTCTTCTGGCTGGTAGATTTCACGCAGATTGACTTCTTGTAGAATGTTATCCATGATGGTGTCCAGAATCCATGGGTCTTGATTTGTCGCAGTTGTTGTTAATGTAGACAGCGTACGAAATTCTTCGGTTTTCCTTCATCTGGAGACTGAATCTTCGGTGTTTCCAACGACGGACGTTTTGCAAGGGCTTGATGATGGTAACGGAGCCGGACAGCAATGGTGTTGGAGCTCGACGGATGAAGAGGGAAGAGCTTGACGGCGGCGATGTTTTTAAGTAGCTCGGCGGTGTGATGTTGAAGGAGCTTTACAGGAGGCGGCGTCTTGTAGCTCGACGAAGAATAGTGGCATCGATGATGAATTTAGACGATATCCCGGAACCATGTAGGTGGAGTTGTAGGTAATCCGGGTATTCCAAATGGTTGCATTCTCAGCGTAGAGTCAACGGTCGTGCGGGGGTCCTCACGAGAATTGGATCATCTGGGTCCAACGACGAAGATATAAGATGGAAGTTGAGCTCTCCGGGAAGTAAATTTGGTTGATTAAGATCCAAAGACGGAACTCAACGAAGGAGGACGGTTCTTCAAGTGTCTGCCGTAAAAGTCCGTTTGGCAATGGCATTTCTCGTTCCTCATGGTCAGAATCTCATGTTTTGGCCGCTGACGTTTGGATGGGATCCGAAATTCGGATCGTTTCTAATCCAGTGTAGAAGAAATGTCGAAGGCTCAGTACCGGGTTATATCCGAGTAATCTCCAATGTCTGTCGTCTAGATGACCGGTAATTTTGACGGTGGGGAATAGTCGTCCAGTTGTTTTCTTTTGATTTTGTATTTTCTTGTTGATGGTCATCAATGGTATTTCCAGCGAAGTGAGTCCAGTCAATGGGGTTGATATCACCATCTTTATCATGACGGAAGGAGACATCAACAGTTCCCAATAGAGGATATTTGGTTTAAATTTGGAATCCGGGAGGAATTTTGATAGAATTTTGATTCTTGTTCTTGTTTCCAATTGGGGTGTAGTTTGGGGGTTGTTTATTTGTTTTTATATATTTTTTTCTTGAAACTACACATTCTTCGTGACAGCGTCACATTTGAGTCAATTGGAAATTTTGAAGATCCGAATAATGTGGTCTTGACTGGTATCTGGAACGGACGAGTAAGGTTGACACGGAGGGGTGTTGACACGGCGGACGACAATAGCGAAGATTGGGTACTGAACCCTCCCACGGGAAAAGAAACGCCGAGGGGGGAAAATGGCGGTGGGGCAAAGAATAGTGGGGAGCCGGCAAGTAGGTGTGGTGGAGGCGGCAGCTCGAAACAGTGCCCAACTGAGCGTAGATAGAGGGCGGCAAACTCGCGTAGATGCAGGAAGAGATCCGACGAGGACGGTACCGGGCCCAGAGGCGGGGCCAAAATTCCGGAGGGCAGACGGCGGAGCGAAGAAGGAGACAGCCAGGCGCGGCGATAACTATCGCGGCGGCGAAATATACGACGAAGGGGGCCAGACGAATATCCGTAAACTGGGAGGCGGCAATCGTCTGGAGAAGACTCACGAACATCCGAGAGTCGCGGGAAGGGCCAACGCGACTAGAAAAGCCGGTGAAACACACGGCAAAAGTGGCGCGAAGAAGACCTGAGGCGGGCGTGTAAACACAAAGTCCCATGTCGCAAAAGTAGCGAGTCCACGTAGAAGGAAGGGGCCTGCAGCGAAGGGTCGCGTGCGCCGAATGAGACGTGACTAGAATCGGCGGCGGATAGTACGTGGAGAGGGTAAGTGACGGAGGTAGGAGATGCCAATATGCTCACAAACACCAAGTGGCGCAAAGTACTAGATATTTCCCAAATCTTACTAAGAACTTAATCTTTTCGGAAAAGGTAGTGGATCGTTCCACTCGCTTCAAATGGAAATGTGAGTAACTGTAGGCAAGAGGAAGGAGGGATTGTGAGGGAGACGGCGTGACAGAAGACACCGATCGAACTGGTCTGGGTCGCCAGTGTAGCGTTTGCGTTTGTATCTTTTCCATGGTATTATGATACCCGAGTGATAACAAACACAGCAACAACGGGTAACGTCTTGAAATAAAAGGGCCACGCACTCAAAGGTCTTTTTAGAAATCAGTCTTCTTTATTTGTACTTTGTTTGTGTTATCTTGAGGGGCCGCGCAGCCTTACAATACTTGGCTGGCGGCTATGTACTTATACTAAACCGGACTGACTTTACAATCACTAGTCATCCCGGTGATAGGAACTTAAGGGTACTTATAACTCAACCACTCAGCTTTATAAACAATGGCTGGTGGGAGTACTATGTAAATAGTTCTCTATCTAAACCAGTCATGATAATGTCGTGGTAGACTGGCCTTCCCTGGCTTCTGTAGATGGTGCATTCGCCACCTGTACTCACGGTCCGAATATCGTCCCGCTTTCTCTATTGGCTACTATCCATTGGCAGAAGACCAGGGAAGTCTAATAGTTAAGACTGTCTGTCTGTCTGTTTTACCTGGCGAATTGTCTCGCCTTTTATACTAATTTAAGATCATAAAAAGTGTCATTAAATGTCTATTTTTAGAACTAAGATGATGCAATATCATGTGGGATTTTCATCATTCTAAAAGGCTGATGCAATATCCGGTGGATATTGCATTTCGATTATTCTAGAATATTCTATTACATCTAGAATATTACGGGGCTAATTAAGAACACTTCTTTTACATCAAGATTGTTCTAGAATAGGGACACGCCTAACTATACGTTTCTAAAACGTTGTGTCCTAAAGTGACACGCCTAAATATACGTTCACAGAACGTCGTGTCATAATAAGATTTAACTATTCGGAGATATCATTTAACTAAGAGGAAGGAAACGGTAAGGTACCGTTGGAATTAAAGACACAGCGGTCTACTAGTGAAATAAAAGTAGTTGTCCTTGATGGCATGCATCAAAGCACACATACTTTGCCTGACTTGAAAGTATGCACCTTATAAAGCAAGTACTGCTTGCTTTATATGTGCAGGGAAATATTGATAAATGTCTGTAACTTCACAAACCAGTTTATTCACGGTTGTGTGAGTAGTTACACATTACTTTACTATAGGAGTTATATAGATATTTACGAAGGTGTCCGTAACATACGAAAGAGACGGAGAGCGATAATAATAATTAAACTACATTTCCATTGTAGTGCAGAATCTTGACATTCCGAGTTAAAAACTCGAATGTCAACTTAATATAGATTCTGAATCTCGGAATAACGTAGATTCCGAATATGTAAATATTATGTCATGTTCAATGCCATAAGGGCCTGAAATCGGGGTTTGAAACCTAGACATGACAAAATATTTTCCAAGTGAGTTGAGATGACAAAGTACTGGGCCACCGATTTATTAATTGAAGCTTCTATTGTGTCACCAAATGGAACCGTACTGTATGCAGTTCCGATACAGTAATATTGAAAAATAAGGCTTCCATGACAATATTTGTGTGTTGCCAAATCTCGTCTCCGATAATCTTCGTTCACCTTCCAAGTAAGTTGAGATGACAACGTTCTAAGCAACAGAATTGATATTTGAAGCTTCGATTGTGTCACTAAATGGAATCGTACTGAATGCAGTTCCGATACTGTACGATTCAAAAATTGCCTTTCCACAACAATGTTTGTGTTTACCCAAATCTCCGTTCCGAAGTCATTCGTTTATTTTCCAAGAGAGTTGAGATGACAAAGTTCTGGGCCACCGATTTGATAATTGAAGCTTCTATTGTGTCATCAAATGGAACCGTACTGAATGCAGTTCCGAAACAGTAATATTGAAAATCAAGGTTTCCATGACAATATTTGCGTTTTGCCAAATCTCGTCTCCAAAGATCTTCGTTCACCTTTCAAGTAAGTTGAGATGACAACGCTCTAAGCCACAGAATTGATATTTGAAGCTTCTATTGTGTCACTAAATGGAATCGTACTGAATGCAGTTCCGATACTGTACGATTCAAACATTGCGTTTCCATGACAATGTTTGCATTTAACCAAATCTCCGTCCCGAAGTCATTCGTTTATTTTCCAAGTGAGTTGAGATGACAAAGTTCTGGGCCACCGATTTGATAGTTGACGCTTCTATTGTGTCATTAAATGTAACCGTACTAAATGCAGTTCCGATACAGTAATATTGAAAAATAAGGTTTCCATGACAATATTTGCGTTTTGCCAAATCTGGTCTCCGAAGATCTTCGTTCACCTTCCAAGTAAGTTGAGATGACAACGTTCTGGGCCACCGATTTGATATTTGAAGCTTCGATTGTGTCACTAAAGGGAATCGTACTGAATGCAGTTCCGATACTGTCCGATTCAAAAATTGCCTTTCCACAACAATGTTTGTGTTTACCCAAATCTCCGTCCCGAAGTCATTCGTTTATTTTCCAAGAGAGTTGAGATGACAAAGTTCTGGGCCACCGATTTGATAATTGAAGCTTCTATTGTGTCACCAAATGGAACCGTACTGAATGCAGATCCGAAACAGTAATATTGAAAATCAAGGTTTCCATGACAATATTTGCGTTTTGCCAAATCTCGTCTCCAAAGATCTTTGTTCACCTTCCAAGTAAGTGGAGATGACAACGCTCTAAGCCACAGAATTGATGTTTGAAGCTTCCATTGTGTCAATAAATGGAACCATACCGAGTGCATATGCGATAATGTACGATTCAAAGATTGCGTGTCCATAACAATATTTGCGTTTAGCCAAATCTCCTTTCCGAGGTTATTCGTTCACTTTCGAAGTGAGTTGGGATGAGGCAGTTCAGGGCCACCGATTTGATAGTTGACGTTTTTATTGTGTCATTAAATGGAACCTCACTGAGTGCAGATCCGATAAGTTACGATTCAAAGATTGCGTGTCCATAAAAATATTTGCGTTTAGCCTAATCTCTTTCCCGAGGTTATTCATTCACTTTCGAAGTAAGTTGGGATGACGAAGTTATGGGGCACCGATTTGATAGTTGAAGCTTCCATTTTGTCAATAAATGGAACCATACCGAGTGCCTATGCCATAATGTACGATTAAAAGATTGCGTGTCCATAACAATATTTGCGTTTAGCCAAATCTCCTTCCCGAAATATTTCGTTCACTTTCCAACTGAGTTGAGATGACAAAGTTCTGGGCCACCGATTTGATAGTCGACGCTTTTATTGTGTCATTAAATGGAACCTACTGAATGCAGATCAGATACTGTACTATTCAAAAATTGGGTTTCCATGACAATATTTGCATGTTGCCAAATCTCCTTTCCGAAGTCATTCGTTCACTTTCCAAGTTAGTTGAGATGACAAAGTTCTGGGCCACCGATTTGATAGTTGAAGCTTCCATTGTGTCAATAAATGGAACCATACCGAGTGCATATGCGATAATGTACGATTCAAAGATTTCGTGTCCACATAATATTTGCGTTTAGCCAGATCTCCTTTCTAGATTCTTCGTTCACTTTCCTAGTGAGTTGAGATGACGCAGTTTTGGGCCACCGATTTGAAAGTTGAAGCTTCCATTGTGTCAATAAATGGAACCATACCGAGTGCATATGCGATAATGTACGATTCAAAGATTGCGTGTCCATAACAATATTAGGTACGGCGGGAGGTACGGTTGAAAGCATTTCTATTTTGCTCTCAAATAATATTACTTCCTTTTTCGTACAACTTATCCATTTTATAATTACCCATTGGCCACTCGTATAATACAAGTACAAGTCCTTTCTAACTTAATCGAAAACCGTACCTCCGATTCGACCCCTACCTAAAAATCACTAAAAACTGATCGGAATTTTTCGCTTGGAATCTCACCTCAACGAGGAGCGGATCTGACAACTCTGTGCAACCATAGACTATCAGCTAAGTCATTTTACTTCTTATATGTACGCTTTTGGGGCCAAACCGAGTTTCCTCTCCATTCCTTGGACCGTAAGATACTAGCACGTTGGATTGCGTTTCTATCTAGACACCCTTCAACCAGAAGAACTCCTTGATGTCGACAGGTACGAGACATAAACTGAAGGGGAAACAGACGGTGCCAAATCCTTCCTCAGACGACAAAATGAATCCAGCAACCTCAAATCCCGACTGGGCAGCAATATTAAAAAGACTGGATGACACCGTCCAAAGAATAGATAAAAATGTGATACAAATCCAATCATCCCATGGAAAATTAGAAAACCATGTACTACAGTTACAAACCAAAGTCAGTCATCTGGAAAATCGGGTTGAATATCTTGAAACCGAATTATAGAAAAAAAATTTATTGATTATGGGCGTCCCAGACAGCCGAGATGAAACGCCTGAAGAATGCCATACTAAAGTCACTCACCTCATAAACGAAAAGCTAGGTCTACCCCTTGTTGACATTGACACTACGTACCGAATCTCAAGCTATTCCGATGACAAAGTCCGTCCAATAAAAATTAGTCTGGCGAGGCAACGTGACTGTGATACCATTCTAGAAAATGCACATAAACTAAAAAGCGGAAATCAGTTTGAAAAATCACCTTACATTGTCAAGGATCTGCCAGTAAACACCCGAATAGCGCGCAAACTACTCAGAGAAAAATATCAGGAATGCAAAAAGAACAATCAGCAAGCAGACATCAACTTTGCAAACAATGAAATTACCATCGACGGATTGGTCTACAAAGTACTGAACCGGAAGCTAGAGATGAAACCCCCCGCCTCTAATAAAAGAAAATTAAACGGCATCCACAACCCGACAGCATCAAAACGACCTAATGGAATCGCCCGGATGGTCCATCTGAGTCTACTTTTTTAGGAGCAATGGAAACCCTTTAATTGATTTACCAGCCTCCAGAGACAGTAGTTGTAAGTTCCTAAAAATATGTCATCAAAATGCTCAATCTATTCGTAATAAGGTTCCGATAACCACTCACTTTATAACAGAGCATGATTATGACATATTTTGCGTATCAGAAACAAAACTCAAAAATAATAATATGTCACCAATTATTCAAGGCTATAATATTGTTAGGACGGATAGGAATTATAATAGAGGAGGCGGAATAGCTATATTTCTTAAAGAAAAATTTAAACAAACATTATATAATTTTAAAAACAAAGAAATAATTGACACGAATGATAACGTTGAAATTCTTGCACTAAATGTACAATTGAAGTCCAACAAATCATTCGTTGTCATCTGCCTATACAGATGGCCTGACTATAGTAAGCATTGTATAAATAAGGACTTTGAATATTTTCATTTACTTTTGACTGAATTTTGTAATTGTACAAAAATGGTATACATAGTAGGTGACTTCAACCTAAGAGAGGCTTCTCTGTTAGAAGAATTTAATAATTTAGTTCGTAAATTTAACTTTGTTCAACTAATTGACAAACCAACAAGAGGTAATAGTATTCTTGATCTTGTAATAACAAATAACATGTGTACTACAGCTGATGTTATAGAGCCCCATATATCAGATCATTGTGCCGTGGAACTTGTTGCTATCCTAGATAAACCCATTACACAAAAAAAGCAAATAACGTATAGAAACTTTAAAAATTTCGATTTAAGCATTGCTAGCCAAATGCTGGAGAATCTTAATTTTGACTGTAATTTAAACGATAACCTAGATACATTAGTTGATAAGTTAACCGGAAACCTATTATTAGTGTTCAATAAATGTGCCCCAATTAAAACGATTACCATTAAAGATAGGAAAAAATCTATGATAATCTCAAAAAATACCAAAGATCTAATTCGCAAAAGAGACATTTCATATTCAATATGGAAAAATGATCCTTCAAATCTTAATCGAGGTATTTTAAACTCTCTCAACAAAGATGTGAAACGGAGCATAAAAAGCGATGCTAAATGTGAATTAGATCTGGGTATACAAAGGGAAGGTATATTTAAGTCAATAGATAAGCTACTGGAGAAAAATAATAATTCAAGAAGTGATATTGCGATGGGTGCAGAGGATATAAATAACCATTTCGCAGCAATTAGTACCACAAACAACACATCCGTTCACAGTCTTACAAATCCCTATCCAAATGAAACACAAACGACATTCAAATTGAATTACGTAACATTACAAAGTTTTTGCGAAGCTTTCAATGATCTTAAAAAGAAAACATCACATACCAAAGATTCGCTTAATCTCTGTCCAATATTCTTTAACTACGTAATGTTCCTACCAACCGTATTAAGCTACATGCACAGTATAGTCAATTTAAGTATATCTGAAGGTTACGTATGTAAATCATTAAAACTGTGTAAAATAGTTCCTATTCCTAAGATATTCGAACCAATAGAGCCAAACCACCTTAGACCAATATCTATTCAGAATTTTGTTTCTAAATTAATTGAGAAATCGGTCTATAATCAATTGGTAGTACATATTCAGGAAAGCAACATTTTATATAAAAACCAGTTTGGATTCAGGAGAAACCATTCAACAATGCACATGCAAGTAGCTATTACAGACATACTGTATACACAATTGAACCAAGGAAATGTATGTATCCTATTGGCATTAGACATGGCCAAGGCTTTCGATAAAGTTAATCCAAAACTCCTTTTGCAAAAACTTGCTTGGTACAATATCGATACACACTGGTTTAAATCATTCCTTGAGGATAGGTCACACTATACTCATGTTAATGATTCTAATATCTCCACTCCGAAACCCATAAATCTATCAATCGTTCAAGGCAGTATACTTGGTCCTTTGCTATTCACTTTATTTATAAACGATCTGCCCTTCTGTTTAAAACACTCCTTAATGTTTCTATTTTCGGACGATAATACCCTTATTGTCCATGGTAAACCAGAAGACATAAAAGTTCTGATCACTCACTTAGAAACGGATTTTAAAGCCATATCTAAGTGGATGGAGAACAACGAAATGGAATTAAACGTGAGTAAAACGGTAATGGTGGTTGTAGGATCTCAGGAGAATCGTAACAAACTAAATAATGTAAGTCTTAATATCAATGGTACAATAATATCCACTTCTGAATCCGTAAAAGTTGTTGGTCTTATAATTGACTCTAATTTAGCATGGTGTGATCAAACAAAACTTATTCAGTCGAAATGTTATGGTATAATATTGTCTTTGTACCCATATCAATGCATGATGAGTGAAGAGAATAGACTAAAAACAGCCAATGCTGTTTTTGCAATGCCAATGCCAATGCCAATTGTGTCTTATCGGTGGTCCAATACATGTCTATAATATGGGGCACGGCCTCTAAAGAAGAGTTATTAAAAATTGAAAAGGTAATAAGACTGGCTGGAAGATTTGTTCTCGGTAAATCCAAGTATGACTCTGTTAAGGAAGAAATCACTGTAAAATTGAAATGGTTATTTCCCCACTATCTCTATAAGTTCCAACTATTAAGTCATGTGTATGCAATAATCAACAATGAATGTCCACCTTATTTTAGAAATTATCTAGATTTAGATGATACAAACAGCTTATGCACTAGGACACAAACATATATCAAAGGTAATTTGAATTGTAAAAACACTGGTAAATATGGTATTAGAAGTCTCAGCATGCAGGCTCAGAAGTGCTAGTATACGCTCCCAGAATTCATAAGAAACGCCAAATCTCTATTTGTATTTAAAAAAAACCTTAAATTATATTTACTTAATGAACAATTATCAGAGACTAAGCTTCCCAGTGATATAAATATTTGTAACCTATCCTGTATTGATTCTGTGTGTAATAGTAATGACTAGCAATCTTCTTTAATTGAGTTCTTGTGGGCAAAAAAAAACGGCGTATGAATTATAATTACCTCCAATTTCTGTAAAATATAGTTAACATATATAATATATATATATCATATGTATATAATATAGTCAACATACCATTATTTAATTAATAAATGTGTAAAGGATAACGCAACGGTTCCCGGCATTGTAACTACCTCCAGTAAAGAGGAATTTGACCGTGTAAATAAATAATAATAATAAATATTTGCGTTTAGCCAAATCTCCTTTCCGAGGTTATTCGTTCACTTTCGAAGTGAGTTGGGATGAGGCAGTTCAGGGCCACCGATTTGATAGTTGACGCTTTTATTGCGTCATTAAATGGAACCTCACTGAGTGCAGATCCGATAAGGCACGATTCAAAGATTGCTTGTCCATAAAAATATTTGCGTTTAGCCTAATCTCTTTCCCGAGGTTATTCGTTCACTTTCCTAGTGAGTTGAGATGACGCAAATCTGGGCCACCGATTTGAAAGTTGAAACTTCCATTGTGTCAATAAATGGAACCATACCGAGTGCCTATGCCATAATGTACGATTAAAAGATTGCGTGTCCATAACAATATTTGCGTTTAGCCAAATCTCCTTCCCGAAATATTTCGTTCACTTTCCAAGTGAGTTGAGATGACAAAGTTCTGGGCCACCGATTTGATAGTTGCCGCTTTTATTGTGTCATTAAATGGAACCTACTGAATGCAGATCAGATACTGTACTATTCAAAAATTGGGTTTCCATGACAATATTTGCATGTTGCCAAATCTCCTTTCCGAAGTCATTCGTTCACTTTCCAAGTTAGTTGAGATGACAAAGTTCTGGGCCACCGATTTGATAGTTGTAGCTTCCATTGTTTCAATAAATGGAACCATACCGAGTGCATATGCGATAATGTACGATTCAAAGATTTCGTGTCCATATTAATATTTGCGTTTAGCCAGATCTCCTTTCTGGCCTCTTCGTTCACTTTCCTAGTGAGTTGAGATGACGCAGTTTTGGGCCACCGATTTGAAAGTTGAAGCTTCCATTGTGTCAATAAATGGAACCATACCGAGTGCCTATGCCATAATGTACGATTAAAAGATTGCGTGTCCATAACAATATTTGCGTTTAGCCAAATCTCCTTTCCGAGGTTATTCGTTCACTTTCGAAGTGAGTTGGGATGAGGCAGTTCTGGGCCACCGATTTGATAGTTGACGCTTTTATTGTGTCATTAAATGGAACCTCACTGAGTGCAGATCCGATAAGGTACGATTCAAAGATTGCGTGTCCATAAAAATATTTGCGTTTAGCCTAATCTCTTTCCCGAGGTTATTCGTTCACTTTCGAAGTAAGTTGGGATGACGAAGTTCTGGGGCACCGATTTGATAGTTGAAGCTTCCTATTTGTCAATAAATGGAACCATACCGAGTGCCTATGCCATAATGTACGATTAAAAAGATTGCGTGTCCATAACAATATTTGCGTTTAGCCAAATCTCCTTCCCGAAATATTTCGTTCACTTTCCAAGTGAGTTGAGATGACAAAGTTCTGGGCCACCGATTTGATAGTTGCCGCTTTTATCGTGTCATTAAATAGAACCTACTGAATGCAGATCAGATACTGTACTATTCAAAAATTGGGTTTCCATGACAATATTTGCATGTTGCCAAATCTCCTTTCCGAAGTCATTCGTTCACTTTCCAAGTTAGTTGAGATGACAAAGTTCTGGGCCACCGATTTGATAGTTGAAGCTTCCATTGTGTCAATAAATGGAACCATACCGAGTGCATATGCGATAATGTACGATTCAAAGATTTCGTGTCCATATTAATATTTGCGTTTAGCCAAATCTCCTTCCCGAAATATTTCGTTCACTTTCCAAGTGAGTTGAGATGACAAAGTTTTGGGCCACCGATTTGAAAGTTGAAGCTTCCATTGTGTCAATAAATGGAACCATACCGAGTGCCTATGCCATAATGTACGATTAAAAGATTGCGTGTCCATAACAATATTTGCGTTTAGCCAAATCTCCTTCCCGAAATATTTCGTTCACTTTCGAAGTGAGTTGGGATGAGGCAGTTCAGGGCCACCGATTTGATAGTTGCCGCTTTTATTGTGTCATTAAATGGAACCTCACTGAGTGCAGATCCGATAAGGCACGATTCAAAGATTGCTTGTCCATAAAAATATTTGCGTTTAGCCTAATCTCTTTCCCGAGGTTATTCGTTCACTTTCCTAGTGAGTTGAGATGACGCAAATCTGGGCCACCGATTTGAAAGTTGAAGCTTCCATTGTGTCAATAAATGGAACCATACCGAGTGCCTATGCCATAATGTACGATTAAAAGATTGCGTGTCCATAACAATATTTGCGTTTAGCCAAATCTCCTTTCCGAGGTTATTCGTTCACTTTCGAAGTGAGTTGGGATGAGGCAGTTCTGGGCCACCGATTTGATAGTTGCCGCTTTTATTGTGTCATTAAATGGAACCTACTGAATGCAGATCAGATACTGTACTATTCAAAAATTGGGTTTCCATGACAATATTTGCATGTTGCCAAATCTCCTTTCCGAAGTCATTCGTTCACTTTCCAAGTTAGTTGAGATGACAAAGTTCTGGGCCACCGATTTGATAGTTGTAGCTTCCATTGTGTCAATAAATGGAACCATACCGAGTGCATATGCGATAATGTACGATTCAAAGATTTCGTGTCCATATTAATATTTGCGTTTAGCCAGATCTCCTTTCTAGCCTCTTCGTTCACTTTCCTAGTGAGTTGAGATGACGCAGTTTTGGGCCACCGATTTGAAAGTTGAAGCTTCCATTGTGTCAATAAATGGAACCATACCGAGTGCCTATGCCATAATGTACGATTAAAAGATTGCGTGTCCATAACAATATTTGCGTTTAGCCAAATCTCCTTTCCGAGGTTATTCGTTCACTTTCGAAGTGAGTTGGGATGAGGCAGTTCTGGGCCACCGATTTGATAGTTGACGCTTTTATTGTGTCATTAAATGGAACCTCACTGAGTGCAGATCCGATAAGGTACGATTCAAAGATTGCGTGTCCATAAAAATATTTGCGTTTAGCCTAATCTCTTTCCCGAGGTTATTCGTTCACTTTCGAAGTAAGTTGGGATGACGAAGTTCTGGGGCACCGATTTGATAGTTGAAGCTTCCTATTTGTCAATAAATGGAACCATACCGAGTGCCTATGCCATAATGTACGATTAAAAGATTGCGTGTCCATAACAATATTTGCGTTTAGCCAAATCTCCTTCCCGAAATATTTCGTTCACTTTCCAAGTGAGTTGAGATGACAAAGTTCTGGGCCACCGATTTGATAGTTGCCGCTTTTATCGTGTCATTAAATAGAACCTACTGAATGCAGATCAGATACTGTACTATTCAAAAATTGGGTTTCCATGACAATATTTGCATGTTGCCAAATCTCCTTTCCGAAGTCATTCGTTCACTTTCCAAGTTAGTTGAGATGACAAAGTTCTGGGCCACCGATTTGATAGTTGAAGCTTCCATTGTGTCAATAAATGGAACCATACCGAGTGCATATGCGATAATGTACGATTCAAAGATTTCGTGTCCATATTAATATTTGCGTTTAGCCAAATCTCCTTCCCGAAATATTTCGTTCACTTTCCAAGTGAGTTGAGATGACAAAGTTTTGGGCCACCGATTTGAAAGTTGAAGCTTCCATTGTGTCAATAAATGGAACCATACCGAGTGCCTATGCCATAATGTACGATTAAAAGATTGCGTGTCCATAACAATATTTGCGTTTAGCCAAATCTCCTTCCCGAAATATTTCGTTCACTTTCCAAGTGAGTTGAGATGACAAAGTTCTGGGCCACCGATTTGATAGTTGCCGCTTTTATTGTGTCATTAAATGGAACCTACTGAATGCAGATCAGATACTGTACTATTCAAAAATTGGGTTTCCATGACAATATTTGCATGTTGCCAAATCTCCTTTCCGAAGTCATTCGTTCACTTTCCAAGTTAGTTGAGATGACAAAGTTCTGGGCCACCGATTTGATAGTTGAAGCTTCCATTGTGTCAATAAATGGAACCATACCGAGTGCATATGCGATAATGTACGATTCAAAGATTTCGTGTCCATATTAATATTTGCGTTTAGCCAGATCTCCTTTCTAGATTCTTCGTTCACTTTCCTAGTGAGTTGAGATGACGCAGTTTTGGGCCACCGATTTGAAAGTTAAAGCTTCCATTGTGTCAATAAATGGAACCATACCGAGTGCCTATGCCATAATGTACGATTAAAAGATTGCGTGTCCATAACAATATTTGCGTTTAGCCAAATCTCCTTCCCGAAATATTTCGTTCACTTTCCAACTGAGTTGAGATGACAAAGTTCTGGGCCACCGATTTGATAGTTGCCGCTTTTATTGTGTCATTAAATAGAACCTACTGAATGCAGATCAGATACTGTACTATTCAAAAATTGGGTTTCCATGACAATATTTGCATGTTGCCAAATCTCCTTTCCGAAGTCATTCGTTCACTTTCCAAGTTAGTTGAGATGACAAAGTTCTGGGCCATCTATTTGATAATTGAAGCTTCTATTGTGTCAATAAATGGAACCGTACTGAGTGCAGATCCGATAATGTACGATTCAAAAATTGCGCTTCCATGACAGTGTTAGCTTTTTGCCAAACTTCCTTCCTGAATACCTTCGTTCACCTTCTATGTAGGTTGATATAATAAAGTTCTGGGCCACCTATTTGATAATTGAAGCTTCTATTGCGTCTTTAAATAGAAGCATACTGTGTGCCGATCCGATAATGTACCAGTGAAATATTGCGTTTCCATTACTAAATTTGCATTTAGCCAAATCTCCTTTCCGAAGTCATTCGTTCACCTTCCAAGTGAGTTTAGATGACAAAGTTCTGGGCCACTGACTTGAATGATGAAGCTCCCATGATGTCATTAACACTTCCACATCCAAGTGTGGTACAATTGTACCACAACACCTTTATTTGCTTTTATCTCCGTTCTTTTCAACCGAATTACATCCAGCTTTCAGGTACCTGTCAGGAATATTGTTTTACAGTTTTTAAAAATATTTTGAGGTTTTTTTGAAGATTTCTTCAATTTTTTATGATCGAAAAACTAAGGCGAAGTCATCGCTAACATGTCAGTATCCAATGTGATACAATTGTACCACACTTGGATACTGCCATGTAAGCTAGAATAAATGGTAAATAATTAGTAAATTAATACAATTAATGCAACAGTAGAAAGCAAATTCATTTTCTAAAGTCGACATAAGCCGATAATATTCAAATTAAATTTTAATCATCGAATATAAGACGACAGAATTCAAATTAATTTATACCATCGACTATAAGTCGACGGAATGCACATTAAATTGTAATGACCGACTATAAGCCGACGGAATGTAAATTACATTGTAATCATCGACTATTAGCCAAAAGAATGCAAATAAATCTGTATGCATCGCCTATAAGCCGACGGAATGCGTAATCAATAGTAACCACCGACTATAAGCCGACTGTATGCATAATCAATAGTAATCACAAACTATAAGCCGACGGAATGTAAATTAATATGCAAGCATCAACTACAAACCGAAAGAATGTGTATTAATATGCAATAATCGACTATAAGCCGACGGAATGCGTATTAAGTTGTAATCACCCATTATAAGTCGAAGGAATGTAAATAAATTCGTAATCATCGACTATTAGCCGAAATAATGCAAATTAATCTATAATCATCGACTATTAGCCGAAAGAATGCAAATTAATCTGTAAGCATCGACTACTAGCCGAAATAATGCAAATTAATCTGTAGGCATCGACTATTAGCCGAAATAATGCAAATTAATCGGCAAGCATCAACTTTTAGCCGAAATAATGCAAATTAATCTATAAGCATCGACTGTTAGCCGAAATAATGCAAATTAATCTGTAAGCATCGACTATTAGCCGAAATAAAGCAAATTAATCGGTAAGCATCAACTTTTAGCCGAAATAATGCAAATTAATCTATAAGCATCGACTTTTAGCCGAAATAATGCAAATTAATCTGTAATCATCGACTATTAGCCGAAATAATGCAAATTTTTCTATAGGCGTCGACTATTAGCCGAAAGAATGAAAATTAATCTGTAAGCATCGACTATTAGCCGAAATAATGCAAATTAATCTGTAGGCATCGACTACTAGCCGAAATAATGCAAATTAATCTGTAGGCATCGACTATTAGCCGAAATAATAATTAAGATTGGGGTGTCCCTTTAAAAGATTAGACCTTTTAAAGTGAAAGTCTGAATGCAAATAGATGAACTAGATGATCGGCTGAATGCAAATAGATGAACTAGATGATCGGACAATAAACCACAGCAACTCGAGTTTTTCTGCTAGAATACGGATACCATTTATTTGCAACCAGGCTAAATGGTATTTAATAAGAGTACAGTTAATTACTTAATGTATATATAATTACAAATTCAACATTGATTATGCCATTAGTGGAAAAACAAATAATAATTAGCTCAATAAAACTGAGTTAGATATAATCATAAGTAAACAGAACAGATTTTCATAAATAATAAACATACCAAATAATGTCATCGTATACTAAAGGTAGGGTTCCAATAAGTCCAATTTTAATTTTCTAATAAAAATTAGTAATAATTATAAGTATTTCAATCAAAATATAATTTATAGATAAATTTAATTTATCCGAATTTAAAAGTTGCCGAATTTAAGTAAACACACAGAATATATTTTAATACAAGGTGCCAAAAGCAAGGATATATATGTATAGAATTTAACATCAACCCTGGTAATAGTCAGACTACAGGTAAAACAGATTACAACAGCTTAAAAATCAAATTATCCTATTTTGTAAAATCAAGCAGCCTATTCACTTTTTTATAAGAAATTTTAAAGTCAATAGACCCTGTTAGATTTTTATACTTTTCATGTGTACATTTTTCCAATTCTTGTTTAAGATTTTCTATTACAATTTTTCCCATTTTAAAAATAGATTTATAAAATGGTAATACTAAGTATGTAGAATTGGATTTTGGTTTTACACATGGATTAATATCAGCTGAAATATTGTGTTTTAACAAAATATCCTTATTGTGAATAGCTAATGTTTGTAACAGTAATTTACCTTTAGGTACAAGTAAGTTTTGTCTGTTTATGTCTAATAATTTCTTAGCAGCTATAAATAACGTTTTTTCAGGATAACAACGATTTCTAAATTTGTCAAATAAAATTTTCAATTCAGATTTTCTGTCTTCGTGTTCGGCACAAGATTTTTAAAATACGAATACCCTGAGAGTAAGGTAGAGATTCTTTAAGGTGCTTAGGAGTATTTGAAAAATAATGTAAGTATAGATGTTTAGACATCGGCTTACGATACAACTTTGTAACAATATTATTATTTGTTGTGATGCTAATTTCTAGATCTAGGAAAACAATCGAACTTTTTGAATAGGTATATGTGAATTGCAGATAGTTATGTTTACAAAGATTATCTATCCATACATTCATATCTAAAATGTCTGTACTTTTAACAATTAAGAAAATATCATCAAGGAATCGTTTGCGAAAAATGATTTCTTTGCTATCTTGAAACATTTGCTTAAGCTCTTCATATACTGAAATGTTAGCAATACTACAAGAAGCAGAGCCCCCCATTTGGATACCTCTATGTTGATAGTAATAGTTATCATTATATTTAACATAATTATAATCTAAACTAAGATTTAACAAAGTCATAAATTGTTCAGAGGTAAGGTGAAAAGGTACTTCTATTTTATCCTTAAAATTATCAAAATATTTAGTACAGAAAATTTTGCAATTTTTTGTTTTTAGACTAGTGTACAGTGAAACAATATCTATTGTTATAAGAGTATATTGTTCATTTGGATCTAAGTTAAGATTGTTAAGCAATATCAGAAAATGTGTTGTGTTTAATAATAAATCAGGGATATGTAACATTACGGGTTGTAGAAATTGATCAACCAATTGACTTAACGGCTTATTGAATGCCTTAATCGTACCTGAAATTGGTCTACCAATAGGAAAGTTTGTAAATTCTTTGTGTACTTTAACTAAAATATAAAAATTACAAGCCTCATGCATAATAATAATGCAAATTAATCTGTAAGCATCGACTATTAGCCGAAATAATGCAAATTAATCTGTAAGCATCGACTATTAGCCGAAATAATGCAAATTAATCTGTAAGGATCGACTATTAGCCGAAAGAATGCAAATTAATCTGTGGGCATCGACTATTAGCCGAAATAATGCAAATTAATCTGTAAGCATCGACTATTAGCCGAAATAATGCAAATTAATCTATAAGCATCGTCTATTAGCCGAAATAAAGAAAATTAATCTGTAAGCATCGACTATTAGCCGAAATAATGCAAATTAATCGGTAAGCATCAACTTTTAGCCGAAATAATGCAAATTAATCTATAAGCATCGACTGTTAGCCGAAACAATGCAAATTAATCTGGAAGCATCGACTATTAGCCGAAATAATGCAAATTAATATATAAGCATCGTCTATTAGCCGAAATAATGAAAATTAATCTGTAAGCATCGACTATTAGCCGAAACAATGCAAATTAATCGGTAAGCATCAACTTTTAGCCGAAATAATGCAAATTAATCTGTAAGCATCGACTATTAGCCGAAATAATGCAAATTAATCTGTAAGCATCGACTACTAGCCGAAATAATCCAAATTAATCTGTAACCATCGACTACTAGCCGAAATAATGCAAATTAATGGGTAAGCATCAACTTTTAGCCGAAATAATGCAAATTAATCTATAAGCATCGACTTTCAGCCGAAATAATGCAAATTAATCTGTAAGCATCGACTATTACCCGAAATAATGGAAATTAATCTGTAAGCATCGACTACTAGCCGAAATAATGCAAATTAATCTGTAGGCATCGACTATTAACCGAAAAAATGCAAATTAATCTGTAAGCATCGACTATTAGCCGAAATAATGCAAATTAATCTATAAGCATCGTCTATTAGCCGAAATAATGCAAATTAATCTGTAAGCATCGACTATTAGCCGAAATAATGCAAATTAATGGGTAAGCATCAACTTTTAGCCGAAATAATGCAAATTAATCTGTAAGCATCGACTTTCAGCCGAAATAATGCAAATTAATCTATAAGCATCGACTTTTAGCCGGAATAATGCAAATTAATCTGTAGGCATCGACTACTAGCCGAAATAACGCAAATTAATCTGTAGGCATCGACTTTCAGCCGAAATAATGCAAATTAATCTATAAGCATCGACTTTTAGCCGAAACAATGCAAATTAATCTGTAAGCATCGACTATTAGCCGAAATAATGCAAATTAATCTGTAAGCATCGACTATTAGCCGAAATAATGCAAATTAATCTGTAAGCATCGACTACTAGCCGAAATAATGCAAATTAATCTGTAAGCATCGACTATTAGCCGAAATAAGGAAAATTTATCTATAAGCATTGTCTATTAGCCGAAATAATGAAAATTAATATGTAAGCATAGACTATTAGCCGAAATAATGCAAATTAATCGGTAAGCATCAACTTTTAGCCGAAATAATGCGAATTAATCTATAAGCATCGACTGTTAGCCGAAATAATCCAATTTAATCTGTAAACATCGACTATTAGCCGAAATAATGCAAATTAATCGGTAAGCATCAACTTTTAGCCGAAATAATGCAAATAAATCTATAAGCATCGACTTTTAGCCGAAATAATGCAAATTAATCTGTAAGCATCGACTGCTAGCCGAAATAATGCAAAATAATCTGTAAGCATCGACTACTAGGTGTAATAATGCAAATTAATCTGTAGGCATTGACTATTAGCCGAAATAATGCAAATTAATCTATAAGCATCGTCTATTAGCCGAAATAATGAAAATTAATCTGTAAGCATCGACTATTAGCCGAAACAATGCAAATTAATCGGTAAGCATCAACTTTTAGCCGAAATAATGCAAATTAATCAGTAAGCATCGACTATTAGCCGAAATAATGCAAATTAATCTGTAAGCATCGACTACTAGCCGAAATAATCCAAATTAATCTGTAACCATCGACTACTAGCCGAAATAATGCAAATTAATGGGTAAGCATCAACTTTTAGCCGAAATAATGCAAATTAATCTATAAGCATCGACTTTCAGCCGAAATAATGCAAATTAATCTGTAAGCATCGACTATTACCCGAAATAATTGAAATTAATCTGTAAGCATCAACTTTTTAGCCGAAATAATGCAAATTAATCTATAACCATCGACTTTCAGCCGAAATAATGCAAATTAATCTGTAAGCATCGACTATTACCCGAAATAATGGAAATTAATCTGTAAGCATCGACTACTAGCCGAAATAATGCAAATTAATCTGTAGGCATCGACTATTAACCGAAAAAATGCAAATTAATCTGTAAGCATCGACTATTAGCCGAAATAATGCAAATTAATCTATAAGCATCGTCTATTAGCCGAAATAATGGAAATTAATCTGTGAGCATCGACTATTAGCCGAAATAATGCAAATTAATCGGTAAGCATCGACTTTTAGCCGAAATAATGCAAATTAATCAATAAGCATCGACTGTTAGCCGAAATAATGCAAATTAATCTGGAAGCATCGACTATTAGCCGAAATAATGCAAATTAATCTGTAGGCATCGACTATTAGCCGAAATAATGCAAATTAATCTATAATCATCGTCTATTAGCCGAAATAATGGAAATTAATCTGTAAGCATCGACTATTAGCCGAAATAATGCAAATTATTCTGTAGGCATCGACTATTAACCGAAAAAATGCAAATTAATCTGTAAGCATCGACTATTAGCCGAAATAATGCAAATTAATCTATAAGCATCGTCTATTAGCCGAAATAATGGAAATTAATCTGTAAGCATCGACTATTAGCCGAAATAATGCAAATTAATCGGTAAGCATCGACTTTTAGCCGAAATAATGCAAATTAATCAATAAGCATCGACTGTTAGCCGAAATAATGCAAATTAATCTGGAAGCATCGACTATTAGCCGAAATAATGCAAATTAATCTGTAGGCATCGACTATTAGCCGAAATAATGCAAATTAATCTATAATCATCGTCTATTAGCCGAAATATGAAAATTAATCTGTAAGCATCGACTATTAGCCGAAATAATGCAAATTAATCTATAAGCATCGACTACTAACCGAAATAATGCAAATTAATCTGTAAGCATCGACTATTAGCCGAAATAATGCAAATTAATCTATAAGCATAGTCTTTTAGCCGAAATAATGAAAATTAATCTGTAAGCATCGACTATTAGCCGAAATAATGCAAATTAATCGGTAAGCATCAACTTTTAGCAGAAATAATGCAAATTAATCTATAAGCATCGACTGTTAGCCGAAATAATGCAAATTAATCTGGAAGCATCGACTATTAGCCGAAATAATGCAAATTAATCTATAAGCATCGACTTTTAGCCGAAATAATGCAAATTAATCTATAAGCATCGTCTATTAGCCGATATAATGCAAATTAATCTGTAAGCATCGACTATTAGCCGAAATAATGCAAATTAATCGGTAAGCATCGACTTTTAGCCGAAATAATGCAAATTAATCAATAAGCATCGACTGTTAGCCGAAATAATGCAAATTAATCTGGAAGCATCGACTATTAGCCGAAATAATGCAAATTAATCTATAAGCATCGACTTTTAGCCGAAATAATGCAAATTAATCTGTAAGCATCGACTATTAGCCGAAATAATGCAAATTAATCTGTAAGCATCGACTATTAGCCGAAATAATGCAAATTAATCGGTAAGCATCAACTTTTAGCCGAAATAATGCAAATTAATCTATAAGCATCGTCTATTAGCCGAAATAATGAAAATTAATCTGTAAGCATCGACTATTAGCCGGAATAATGCAAATTATTTGGTAAGCATCGACTTTTAGCCGAAATAATGCAAATTAATCAATAAGCATCGACTGTTAGCCGAAACAATGCAAATTAATCTGGAAGCATCGACTATTAGCCGAAATAATGCAAATTAATCTATAAGCATCGACTTTTAGCCGAAATAATGCAAATTAATCTATAAGCATCGTCTATTAGCCGAAATAATGGAAATTAATCTGTAGGCATCGACTACTAGCCGAAATAATGCAAATTAATCTGTAGGCATCGACTATTAGCCGAAATAATAATTAAGATTGGGGTGTCCCTTTAAAAGATTAGACCTTTTAAAGTGAAAGTCTGAATGCAAATAGATGAACTAGATGATCGGCTGAATGCAAATAGATGAACTAGATGATCGGACAATAAACCACAGCAACTCGAGTTTTTCTGCTAGAATACGGATACCATTTATTTGCAACCAGGCTAAATGGTATTTAATAAGAGTACAGTTAATTACTTAATGTATATATAATTACAAATTCAACATTGATTATGCCATTAGTGGAAAAACAAATAATAATTAGCTCAATAAAACTGAGTTAGATATAATCATATGTAAACAGAACAGATTTTTATAAATAATAAACATACCAAAAAATGTCATCGTATACTAAAGGTAGGGTTCCGATAAGTCCAATTTTAATTCTCTAATAAAAATTAGTAATAATTTTAAGTATTTCTATCAAAATATAATTTATAGATAAATTTAATTTATCCGAATTTAAAAGTTGCCGAATTTAAGTAAACACACAGAATATATTTTAATACAAGGTGCCAAAAGCAAGGATATATATGTATAGAATTTAACATCAACCCTGGTAATAGTCAGACTACAGGTAAAACAGATTACAACAGCTTAAAAATCAAATTATCCTATTTTGTAAAATCAAGCAGCCTATTCACTTTTTTATAAGAAATTTTAAAGTCAATAGACCCTGTTAGATTTTTATACTTTTCATGTGTACATTTTTCCAATTCTTGTTTAAGATTTTCTATTACAATTTTTCCCATTTTAAAAATAGATTTATAAAATGGTAATACTAAGTATGTAGAATTGGATTTTGGTTTTACACATGGATTAATATCAGCTGAAATATTGTGTTTTAACAAAATATCCTTATTGTGAATAGCTAATGTTTGTAACAGTAATTTACCTTTAGGTACAAGTAAGTTTTGTCTGTTTATGTCTAATAATTTCTTAGCAGCTATAAATAACGTTTTTTCAGGATAACAACGATTTCTAAATTTGTCAAATAAAATTTTCAATTCAGATTTTCTGTCTTCGTGTTCGGCACAAGATTTTAAAATACGAATACCCTGAGAGTAAGGTAGAGATTCTTTAAGGTGCTTAGGAGTATTTGAAAAATAATGTAAGTATAGATGTTTAGACATCGGCTTACGATACAACTTTGTAACAATATTATTATTTGTTGTGATGCTAATTTCTAGATCTAGGAAAACAATCGAACTTTTTGAATAGGTATATGTGAATTGCAGATAGTTATGTTTACAAAGATTATCTATCCATACATTCATATCTAAAATGTCTGTACTTTTAACAATTAAGAAAATATCATCAAGGAATCGTTTGCGAAAAATGATTTCTTTGCTATCTTGAAACATTTGCTTAAGCTCTTCATATACTGAAATGTTAGCAATACTACAAGAAGCAGAGCCCCCCATTTGGATACCTCTATGTTGATAGTAATAGTTATCATTATATTTAACATAATTATAATCTAAACTAAGATTTAACAAAGTCATAAATTGTTCAGAGGTAAGGTGAAAAGGTACTTCTATTTTATCCTTAAAATTATCAAAATATTTAGTACAGAAAATTTTGCAATTTTTTGTTTTTAGACTAGTGTACAGTGAAACAATATCTATTGTTATAAGAGTATATTGTTCATTTGGATCTAAGTTAAGATTGTTAAGCAATATCAGAAAATGTGTTGTGTTTAATAATAAATCAGGGATATGTAACATTACGGGTTGTAGAAATTGATCAACCAATTGACTTAACGGCTTATTGAATGCCTTAATCGTACCTGAAATAATGGTCTACCAATAGGAAAGTTTGTAAATTCTTTGTGTACTTTAACTAAAATAATAAAAATTAATCTGTAAGCCTCATGCATAGGTGTAATAATGCAAATTAATCTGTAAGCATCGACTATTAGCCGAAATAATGCAAATTAATCTGTAAGCATCGACTATTAGCCGAAATAATGCAAATTAATCTGTAAGGATCGACTATTAGCCGAAAGAATGCAAATTAATCTGTGGGCATCGACTATTAGCCGAAATAATGCAAATTAATCTGTAAGCATCGACTATTAGCCGAAATAATGCAAATTAATCTATAAGCATCGTCTATTAGCCGAAATAAAGAAAATTAATCTGTAAGCATCGACTATTAGCCGAAATAATGCAAATTAATCGGTAAGCATCAACTTTTAGCCGAAATAATGCAAATTAATCTATAAGCATCGACTGTTAGCCGAAACAATGCAAATTAATCTGGAAGCATCGACTATTAGCCGAAATAATGCAAATTAATATATAAGCATCGTCTATTAGCCGAAATAATGAAAATTAATCTGTAAGCATCGACTATTAGCCGAAACAATGCAAATTAATCTGTAAGCATCGACTTTTAGCCGAAATAATGCAAATTAATCTGTAAGCATCGACTATTAGCCGAAATAATGCAAATTAATCTGTAAGCATCGACTACTAGCCGAAATAATCCAAATTAATCTGTAACCATCGACTACTAGCCGAAATAATGCAAATTAATGGGTAAGCATCAACTTTTAGCCGAAATAATGCAAATTAATCTATAAGCATCGACTTTCAGCCGAAATAATGCAAATTAATCTGTAAGCATCGACTATTACCCGAAATAATGGAAATTAATCTGTAAGCATCGACTACTAGCCGAAATAATGCAAATTAATCTGTAGGCATCGACTATTAACCGAAAAAATGCAAATTAATCTGTAAGCATCGACTATTAGCCGAAATAATGCAAATTAATCTATAAGCATCGTCTATTAGCCGAAATAATGCAAATTAATCTGTAAGCATCGACTATTAGCCGAAATAATGCAAATTAATGGGTAAGCATCAACTTTTAGCCGAAATAATGCAAATTAATCTGTAAGCATCGACTTTCAGCCGAAATAATGCAAATTAATCTATAAGCATCGACTTTTAGCCGGAATAATGCAAATTAATCTGTAGGCATCGACTACTAGCCGAAATAACGCAAATTAATCTGTAGGCATCGACTTTCAGCCGAAATAATGCAAATTAATCTATAAGCATCGACTTTTAGCCGAAACAATGCAAATTAATCTGTAAGCATCGACTATTAGCCGAAATAATGCAAATTAATCTGTAAGCATCGACTATTAGCCGAAATAATGCAAATTAATCTGTAAGCATCGACTACTAGCCGAAATAATGCAAATTAATCTGTAAGCATCGACTATTAGCCGAAATAAGGAAAATTTATCTATAAGCATTGTCTATTAGCCGAAATAATGAAAATTAATATGTAAGCATAGACTATTAGCCGAAATAATGCAAATTAATCGGTAAGCATCAACTTTTAGCCGAAATAATGCGAATTAATCTATAAGCATCGACTGTTAGCCGAAATAATCCAATTTAATCTGTAAACATCGACTATTAGCCGAAATAATGCAAATTAATCGGTAAGCATCAACTTTTAGCCGAAATAATGCAAATAAATCTATAAGCATCGACTTTTAGCCGAAATAATGCAAATTAATCTGTAAGCATCGACTGCTAGCCGAAATAATGCAAAATAATCTGTAAGCATCGACTACTAGGTGTAATAATGCAAATTAATCTGTAGGCATTGACTATTAGCCGAAATAATGCAAATTAATCTATAAGCATCGTCTATTAGCCGAAATAATGAAAATTAATCTGTAAGCATCGACTATTAGCCGAAACAATGCAAATTAATCGGTAAGCATCAACTTTTAGCCGAAATAATGCAAATTAATCAGTAAGCATCGACTATTAGCCGAAATAATGCAAATTAATCTGTAAGCATCGACTACTAGCCGAAATAATCCAAATTAATCTGTAACCATCGACTACTAGCCGAAATAATGCAAATTAATGGGTAAGCATCAACTTTTAGCCGAAATAATGCAAATTAATCTATAAGCATCGACTTTCAGCCGAAATAATGCAAATTAATCTGTAAGCATCGACTATTACCCGAAATAATTGAAATTAATCTGTAAGCATCAACTTTTAGCCGAAATAATGCAAATTAATCTATAACCATCGACTTTCAGCCGAAATAATGCAAATTAATCTGTAAGCATCGACTATTACCCGAAATAATGGAAATTAATCTGTAAGCATCGACTACTAGCCGAAATAATGCAAATTAATCTGTAGGCATCGACTATTAACCGAAAAAATGCAAATTAATCTGTAAGCATCGACTATTAGCCGAAATAATGCAAATTAATCTATAAGCATCGTCTATTAGCCGAAATAATGGAAATTAATCTGTGAGCATCGACTATTAGCCGAAATAATGCAAATTAATCGGTAAGCATCGACTTTTAGCCGAAATAATGCAAATTAATCAATAAGCATCGACTGTTAGCCGAAATAATGCAAATTAATCTGGAAGCATCGACTATTAGCCGAAATAATGCAAATTAATCTGTAGGCATCGACTATTAGCCGAAATAATGCAAATTAATCTATAATCATCGTCTATTAGCCGAAATAATGGAAATTAATCTGTAAGCATCGACTATTAGCCGAAATAATGCAAATTATTCTGTAGGCATCGACTATTAACCGAAAAAATGCAAATTAATCTGTAAGCATCGACTATTAGCCGAAATAATGCAAATTAATCTATAAGCATCGTCTATTAGCCGAAATAATGGAAATTAATCTGTAAGCATCGACTATTAGCCGAAATAATGCAAATTAATCGGTAAGCATCGACTTTTAGCCGAAATAATGCAAATTAATCAATAAGCATCGACTGTTAGCCGAAATAATGCAAATTAATCTGGAAGCATCGACTATTAGCCGAAATAATGCAAATTAATCTGTAGGCATCGACTATTAGCCGAAATAATGCAAATTAATCTATAATCATCGTCTATTAGCCGAAATATGAAAATTAATCTGTAAGCATCGACTATTAGCCGAAATAATGCAAATTAATCTATAAGCATCGACTACTAACCGAAATAATGCAAATTAATCTGTAAGCATCGACTATTAGCCGAAATAATGCAAATTAATCTATAAGCATAGTCTTTTAGCCGAAATAATGAAAATTAATCTGTAAGCATCGACTATTAGCCGAAATAATGCAAATTAATCGGTAAGCATCAACTTTTAGCAGAAATAATGCAAATTAATCTATAAGCATCGACTGTTAGCCGAAATAATGCAAATTAATCTGGAAGCATCGACTATTAGCCGAAATAATGCAAATTAATCTATAAGCATCGACTTTTAGCCGAAATAATGCAAATTAATCTATAAGCATCGTCTATTAGCCGATATAATGCAAATTAATCTGTAAGCATCGACTATTAGCCGAAATAATGCAAATTAATCGGTAAGCATCGACTTTTAGCCGAAATAATGCAAATTAATCAATAAGCATCGACTGTTAGCCGAAATAATGCAAATTAATCTGGAAGCATCGACTATTAGCCGAAATAATGCAAATTAATCTATAAGCATCGACTTTTAGCCGAAATAATGCAAATTAATCTGTAAGCATCGACTATTAGCCGAAATAATGCAAATTAATCTGTAAGCATCGACTATTAGCCGAAATAATGCAAATTAATCGGTAAGCATCAACTTTTAGCCGAAATAATGCAAATTAATCTATAAGCATCGTCTATTAGCCGAAATAATGAAAATTAATCTGTAAGCATCGACTATTAGCCGGAATAATGCAAATTAATTGGTAAGCATCGACTTTTAGCCGAAATAATGCAAATTAATCAATAAGCATCGACTGTTAGCCGAAACAATGCAAATTAATCTGGAAGCATCGACTATTAGCCGAAATAATGCAAATTAATCTATAAGCATCGACTTTTAGCCGAAATAATGCAAATTAATCTGTAAGCATCGACTATTAGCCGAAATAATGCAAATTAATCTGTAAGCATCGACTACTAGCCGAAATAATGCAAATTAATCTGTAACCATCGACTACTAGCCGAAATATTGCAAATTAATGGGTAAGCATCAACTTTTAGCCGAAATAATGCAAATTAATCTATAAGCATCGACTTTCAGCCGAAATAATGCAAATTAATCTGTAAGCATCGACTACTAGCCGAAATAATGCAAATTAATCTGTAGGCATCGACTATTAGCCGAAATAATGCAAATTAATCTATAATCATCGTCTATTAGCCGAAATAATGAAAATTAATCTGTAAGCATCGACTATTAGCCGAAATAATGCAAATTAATCTATAAGCATAGTCTTTTAGCCGAAATAATGAAAATTAATCTGTAAGCATCGACTATTAGCCGAAATAATGCAAATTAATCGGTAAGCATCAACTTTTAGCAGAAATAATGCAAATTAATCTATAAGCATCGACTGTTAGCCGAAATAATGCAAATTAATCTGTAAGCATCGACTATTAGCCGAAATAATGCAAATTAATCTATAAGCATCGACTTTCAGCCGAAATAATGCAAATTAATCTATAAGCATCGACTTTTAGCCGAAATAATGCAAATTAATCTGTAGGCATCGACTATTAACCGAAAGAATGCAAATTAATCTGTAAGCATCGACTATTAGCCGAAATAATGCAAATTAATCGGTAAGCATCAACTTTTAGCCGAAATAATTAAAATTAATCTATAAGCATCGACTGTTAGCCGAAATAATGCAAATTAATCTGTAAGCATCGACTATTAGCCGAAATAATGCAAATTAATGGGTAACTATCAACTTTTAGCCGAAATAATGCGAATTAATCTATAAGCATCGACTGTTAGCCGAAATAATGCAATTTAATCTGTAAGCATCGACTATTAGGCGAAATAATGCAAATTAATCGGTAAGCATCAACTTTTAGCCGAAATGATGCAAATTTATCTATAAGCATCGACTTTTAGCCGAAATAATGCAAATTAATCTGTAAGCATCGACTGCTAGCCGAAATAATGCAAATTAATCTGTAAGCATCGACTACTAGGTGTAATAATGCAAATTAATCTGTAGGCATCGACTATTAGCCGAAATAATGCAAATTAATCTATAAGCATCGTCTATTAGCCGAAATAATGAAAATTAATCTGTAAGCATCGACTTTTAGCCGAAACAATGCAAATTAATCGGTAAGCATCAACTTTTAGCCGAAATAATGCAAATTAATCTGTAAGCATCGACTATTAGCCGAAATAATGCAAATTAATCTGTAAGCATCGACTACTAGCCGAAATAATCCAAATTAATCTGTAACCATCGACTACTAGCCGAAATAATGCAAATTAATGGGTAAGCATCAACTTTTAGCCGAAATAATGCAAATTAATCTATAAGCATCGACTTTCAGCCGAAATAATGCAAATTAATCTGTAAGCATCGACTATTACCCGAAATAATGGAAATTAATCTGTAAGCATCGACTACTAGCCGAAATAATGCAAATTAATCTGTAGGCATCGACTATTAACCGAAAAAATGCAAATTAATCTGTAAGCATCGACTATTAGCCGAAATAATGCAAATTAATCTATAAGCATCGTCTATTAGCCGAAATAATGGAAATTAATCTGTAAGCATCGACTATTAGCCGAAATAATGCAAATTAATCTATAAGCATCGACTACTAACCGAAATAATGCAAATTAATCTGTTAGCATCGACTATTAGCCGAAATAATGCAAATTAATCTATAAGCATAGTCTTTTAGCCGAATTAATGAAAATTAATCTGTAAGCATCGACTATTAGCCGAAATAATGCAAATTAATCGGTAAGCATCAACTTTTAGCAGAAATAATGCAAATTAATCTATAAGCATCGACTGTTAGCCGAAATAATGCAAATTAATCTGGAAGCATCGACTATTAGCCGAAATAATGCAAATTAATCTATAAGCATCGACTGTTAGCCGAAATAATGCAAATTAATCTGTAAGCATCGACTACTAGCCGAAATAATGCAAATTATTCTGTAAGCATCGACTATTAGCCGAAATAAGGCAAATTTATCTATAAGCATTGTCTATTAGCCGAAATAATGAAAATTAATATGTAAGCATAGACTATTAGCCGAAATAATGCAAATTAATCGGTAATCATCAACTTTTAGCCGAAATAATGCGAATTAATCTATAAGCATCGACTGTTAGCCGAAATAATGCAATTTAATCTGTAAGCATCGACTATTAGCCGAAATAATGCAAATTAATCGGTTAGCATCAACTTTTAGCCGAAATAATGCAAATTAATCTATAAGCATCGACTTTTAGCCGAAATAATGCAAATTAATCTGTAAGCATCGACTGCTAGCCGAAATAATGCAAATTAATCTGTAAGCATCGACTGCTAGCCGAAATAATGCAAATTAATCGGTAAGCATCAACTTTTAGCCGAAATAATTAAAATTAATCTATAAGCATCGACTGTTAGCCGAAATAATGCAAATTATTCTGTAAGCATCGACTATTAGCCGAAATAATGCAAATTAATGGGTAAGCATCAACTTTTAGCCGAAATAATGCAAATTAATCTATAAGCATCGTCTGTTAGCCGAAATAATGCAAATTAATCTGTAAGCATCGACTATTAGCCGAAATAATGCAAATTAATCGGTAAGCATCGACTTTTAGCCGAAATAATGCAAATTAATCAATAAGCATCGACTGTTAGCCGAAATAATGCAAATTATTCAATAAGCATCGACTGTTAGCCGAAATAATGCAAATTAATCTGGAAGCATCGACTATTAGCCGAAATAATGCAAATTAATCTATAAGCATCGACTTTTAGCCGAAATAATGCAAATTAATCTGTAAGCATCGACTTTTAGCCGAAATAATGCAAATTAATCTGTAAGCATCGACTATTAGCCGAAATAATGCAAATTAATCTGTAAGCATCGACTACTAGCCGAAATAATGCAAATTAATCTGTAAGCATCGACTATTAGCCGAAATAATGCAAATTAGTGGGTAAGCATCACTTTTTAGCCGAAATAATGCAAATTAATCTATAAGCATCGACTTTCAGCCGAAATAATGCAAATTAATCTGTAAGCATCGACTACTAGCCGAAATAATGCAAATTAATCTGTAGGCATCGACTATTAGCCGAAATAATGCAAATTAATCTGTAGGCATCGACTATTAGCCGAAATAATGCAAATTAATCTGTAAGCATCGACTATTAGCCGAAACAATGCAAATTAATCTGTAAGCATCGACTATTAGCCGAAATAATGCAAATTAATCTGTAGGCATCGACTATTAGCCGAAAGAATGCAAATTAGTCTGTAAGCAACGACTATTAGCCGAAATAATGCAAATTAATCTATAAGCATAGTCTTTTAGCCGAAATAATGAAAATTAATCTGTAAGCATCGACTATTAGCCGAAATAATGCAAATTAATCGGTAAGCATCAACTTTTAGCAGAAATAATGCAAATTAATCTATAAGCATCGACTGTTAGCCGAAATAGTGCAAATTAATCTGTAAGCATCAACTATTAGCCGAAATAATGCAAATTAATCGGTAAGCATCGACTTTTAGCCGAAATAATGCAAATTAATCAATAACCATCTACTGTTAGCCGAAATAATGCAAATTAATCTGGAAGCATCGACTATTAGCCGAAATAATGCAAATTAATCTATAAGCATCGACTTTTAGCCGAAATAATGCAAATTAATCTGTAAGCATCGACTTTTAGCCGAAATAATGAAAATTAATCCGTAAGCATCGACTATTAGCCGAAATAATGCAAATTAATCGGTAAGCATCGACTATTAGCCGAAATAATGCAAATTAATCTATAAGCATCGACTACTTGCCGAAATAATGCAAATTAATCTGTAAGCATCGACTATTAGCCGAAATAATGCAAATTAATCTATAAGCATCGACTTTCAGCCGAAATAATGCAAATTATACTATAAGCATCGACTTTTAGCCGAAATAATGCAAATTAATCTATAAGCATCGACTTTTAGCCGAAATAATGCAAATTAATCTGTAGGCATCGACTATTAACCGAAAGAATGTAAATTAATCGGTAAGCATCAACTTTTAACCGAAATAATTAAAATTAATCTATAAGCATCGACTATTAGCCGAAATAATGCAAATTAATCTGTAAGCATCGACTGTTAGCCGAAATAATGCAAATTAATGGGTAAGCATCAACTTTTAGCCGAAATAATGCAAATTAATCTATAAGCATCGTCTATTAGCCGAAATAATGCAAATTAATCTGTAAGCATCGACTATTAGCCGAAATAATGCAAATTAGTGGGTAAGCATCAACTTTTAGCCGAAATAATGCAAATTAATCTATAAGCATCGACTGTTAGCCGAAATAATGCAAATTAATCTGTAAGCATCGACTATTAGCCGAAATAATGCAAATTAATGGGTAAGCATCAACTTTTAGCCGAAATAATGCAAATTAATCTATAAGCATCGTCTATTAGCCGAAATAATGCAAATTAATCTGTAAGCATCGACTATTAGCCGAAATAATGCAAATTAATCGGTAAGCATCGACTTTTAGCCGAAATAATGCAAATTAATCTGTAAGCATCGACTATTAGCCGAAACAATGCAAATTAATCTGTAAGCATTGACTATTAGCCGAAATAATGCAAATTAATCTGTAGGCATCGACTGTTAGCCGAAAGAATGCAAATTAATCTGTAAGCAACGACTATTAGCCGAAATAATGCAAATTAATCTATAAGCATAGTCTTTTAGCCGAATTAATGAAAATTAATCTGTAAGCATCGACTTTTAGCCGAAATAATGCAAATTAATCGGTAAGCATCAACTTTTAGCAGAAATAATGCAAATTAATCTATAAGCATCGTCTATTAGCCGAAATAATGCAAATTAATCTGTAAGCATCGACTATTAGCCGAAATAATGCAAATTAATCTATAAGCATCGACTTTCAGCCGAAATAATGCAAATTAATCTATAAGCATCGACTTTCAGCCGAAATAATGCAAATTAATCTATAAGCATCGTCTATTAGCCGAAATAATGAAAATTAATCTGTAAGCATCGACTATTAGCCGAAATAATGCAAATTAATCTGAAAGCATCGACTATTAGCCGAAATAATGCAAATTAATCTGTAAGTATCGACTATTAGCCGAAATAATGCAAATTAATCGGTAAGCATCGACTTTTAGCCGAAATAATGCAAATTAATCAATAACCATCGACTGTTAGCCGAAATAATGCAAATTAATCTGGAAGCATCGACTATTAGCCGAAATAATGCAAATTAATCTATAAGCGTCGACTTTTAGCCGAAATAATGCAAATTAATCTGTAAGCATCGACTATTAGCCGTAATAATGCAAATTAATCTGTAAGCATCGACTAGTAGCCGAAATAATGCAAATTAATCTGTAAGCAACGACTATTAGCCGAAATAATGCAAATTAATCGGTAAGCATCAACTTTTAGCCGAAATAATTAAAATTAATCTATAAGCATCGACTGTTAGCCGAAATAATGCAAATTAATCTGTAAGCATCGACTATTAGCCGAAATAATGCAAATTAATGGGTAAGCATCAACTTTTAGCCGAAATAATGCAAATTAATCTATAAGCATCGTCTATTAGCCGAAATAATGCAAATTAATCTGTAAGCATCGACTATTAGCCGAAATAATGCAAATTATTCGGTAAGCATCGACTTTTAGCCGAAATAATGCAAATTAATCAATAAGCATCGACTGTTAGCCGAAATAATGCAAATTAATCAATAAGCATCGACTGTTAGCCGAAATAATGCAAATTAATCTGTAAGCATCGACTACTAGCCGAAATAATGCAAATTAATCTGTAAGCATCGACTATTAGCCGAAATAAGGCAAATTTATCTATAAGCATTGTCTATTAGCCGAAATAATGAAAATTAATATGTAAGCATAGACTATTAGCCGAAATAATGCAAATTAATCGGTAAGCATCAACTTTTAGCCGAAATAATGCAAATTAATCTGTAAGCAACGACTGCTAGCCGAAATAATGCAATTTAATCTGTAAGCATCGACTACTAGGTGTAATAATGCAAATTAATCTGTAGGCATCGACTATTAGCCGAAATAATGCAAATTAATCTATAAGCATCGTCTATTAGCCGAAATAATGAAAATTAATCTGTAAGCATCGACTATTAGCCGAAACAATGCAAATTATTCGGTAAGCATCAACTTTTAGCCGAAATAATGCAAATTAATCTGTAGGCATCGACTATTAGCCGAAATAATGCAGATTAATCTGTAAGCATCGACTACTAGCCGAAATAATCCAAATTAATCTGTAACCATCGACTACTAGCCGAAATAATGCAAATTAATGGGTAAGCATCAACTTTTAGCCGAAATAATGCAAATTAATCTATAAGCATCGACTTTCAGCCGAAATAATGCAAATTAATCTGTAGGCATCGACTATTACCCGAAATAATGGAAATTATTCTGTAAGCATCGATTACTAGCCGAAATAATGCAAATTAATCTGTAGGCATCGACTATTAACCGAAAAAATGCAAATTAATCTGTAAGCATCGACTATTAGCCGAAATAATGCAAATTAATCTATAAGCATCGTCTATTAGCCGAAATAATGGAAATTAATCTGTAAGCATCGACTATTAGCCGAAATAATGCAAATTAATCGGTAAGCATCGACTTTTAGCCTAAATAATGCAAATTAATCAATAAGCATCGACTGTTAGCCGAAATAATGCAAATTAATCTGGAAGCATCGACTATTAGCCGAACTAATGCAAATTAATCTGTAGGCATCGACTATTAGCCGAAATAATGCAAATTAATCTATAATCATCGTCTATTAGCCGAAATATGAAAATTAATGGGTAAGCATCAACTTTTAGCCGAAATAATGCAAATTAATCTATAAGCATCGACTTTCAGCCGAAATAATGCAAATTAATCTGTAAGCATCGACTATTACCCGAAATAATGGAAATTAATCTGTAAGCATCGACTACTAGCCGAAATAATGCAAATTAATCTGTAGGCATCGACTATTAACCGAAATAATGCAAATTAATCTGTAAGCATCGACTATTAGCCGAAATAATGCAAATTAATCTATAAGCATCGACTACTAGCCGAAATAATGCAAATTAATCTGTAAGCATCGACTATTAGCCGAAATAATGCAAATTAATCTATAAGGATAGTCTTTTAGCGGAAATAATGAAAATTAATCGGTAAGCATCGACTATTAGCCGAAACAATGCAAATTAATCGGTAAGCATCAACTTTTAGCAGAAATAATGAAAATTAATCTATAAGCATCGACTGTTAGCCGAAATAATGCAAATTAATCTGTAAGCATCGACTATTAGCCGAAATAATGCAAATTAATCTATAAGCATCGACTTTCAGCCGAAATAATGCAAATTATACTATAACCATCGACTTTCAGCCGAAATAATGCAAATTAATCTATAAGCATCGACTTTTAGCCGAAATAATGCAAATTAATCTGTAGGCATCGACTATTAACCGAAAGAATGCAAATTTATCTGTAAGCATCGACTATTAGCCGAAATAATGCAAATTAATCGGTAAGCATCAACTTTTAGCCGAAATAATTAAAATTAATCTATAAGCATCGACTGTTAGCCGAAATAATGCAAATTAATCTGTAAGCATCGACTATTAGCCGAAATAATGCAAATTAATGGGTAAGCATCAACTTTTAGCCGAAATAATGCAAATTAATCTATACGCATCGTCTATTAGCCGAAATAATGCAAATTAATCTGTAAGCATCGACTATTAGCCGAAATAATGCAAATTAATCGGTAAGCATCGACTTTTAGCCGAAATAATGCAAATTAATCAATAAGCATCGACTGTTAGCCGAAATAATGCAAATTAATCAATAACCATCGACTGTTAGCCGAAATAATGCAAATTAATCTGGAAGCATCGACTATTAGCCGAAATAATGCAAATTAATCTATAAGCATCGACTTTTAGCCGAAATAATGCAAATTAATCTGTAAGCATCGACTATTAGCCGAAATAATGCAAATTAATCAATAAGCATCGACTGTTAGCCGAAATAATGCAAATTAATCTGGAAGCATCGACTATTAGCCGAAATAATGCAAATTAATCTATAAGCATCGACTTTTAGCCGAAATAATGCAAATTAATCTGTAAGCATCGACTATTAGCCGAAATAATGCAAATTAATCTGTAAGCATCGACTACTAGCCGAAATAATGCAAATTAATCTGTAAGCATCGACTATTAGCCGAAATAATGCAAATTAGTGGGTAAGCATCAACTTTTAGCCGAAATAATGCAAATTAATCTATAAGCATCGACTTTCAGCCGAAATAATGCAAATTAATCTGTAAGCATCGACTACTAGCCGAAATAATGCAAATTAATCTGTAGGCATCGACTATTAGCCGAAATAATGCAAATTAATCTGTAAGCATCGACTATTAGCCGAAACAATGCAAATTAATCTGTAAGCATCGACTATTAGCCGAAATAATGCAAATTAATCTGTAGGCATCGACTATTAGCCGAAAGAATGCAAATTAATCTGTAACCATCGACTATTAGCCGAAATAATGCAAATTAATCTACAAGCATAGTCTTTTAGCCGAAATAATGAAAATTAATCTGTAAGCATCGACTATTAGCCGAAATAATGCAAATTAATCAGTAAGCATCAACGTTTAGCAGAAATAATGCAAATTAATCTATAAGCATCGACTGTTAGCCGAAATAATGCAAATTAATCTGTAAGCATCGACTATTAGCCGAAATAATGCAAATTAATCTATAAGCATCGACTTTCAGCCGAAATAATGCAAATTGATCTATAAGCATCGACTTTCAGCCGAAATAATGCAAATTAATCTGTAAGCATCGACTATTAGCCGAAATAATGCAAATTAATCTATAAGCATAGTCTTTTAGCCGAAATAATGAAAATTAATAAGTAAGCATCGACTATTAGCCGAAATAATGCAAATTAATCGGTAAGCATCAACTTTTAGCAGAAATAATGCAAATTAATCTATAAGCATCGACTCTTAGCCGAAATAATGCAAATTAATCTGTAAGCATCGACTATTAGCCGAAATAATGCAAATTAATCTATAAGCATCGACTTTTAGCCGAAATAATGCAAATTAATCTGTAAGCATCGACTATTAGCCGAAATAATGCAAATTAATCGGTAAGCATCAACGTTTAGCAGAAATAATGCAAATTAATCTAAAAGCATCGACTGTTAGCCGAAATAATGCAAATTAATCTGTAAGCATCGACTATTAGCCGAAATAATGCAAATTAATCTATAAGGATAGTCTTTTAGCGGAAATAATGAAAATTAATCTGTAAGCATCGACTATTAGCCGAAACAATGCAAATTAATCGGTAAGCATCAACTTTTAGCAGAAATAATGAAAATTAATCTATAAGCATCGACTGTTAGCCGAAATAATGCAAATTATTCTGTAAGCATCGACTATTAGCCGAAATAATGCAAATTAATCTATAAGCATCGACTTTCAGCCGAAATAATGCAAATTATACTATAACCATCGACTTTCAGCCGAAATAATGCAAATTAATCTATAAGCATCGACTTTTAGCCGAAATAATGCAAATTAATCTGTAGGCATCGACTATTAACCGAAAGAATGCAAATTTATCTGTAAGCATCGACTATTAGCCGAAATAATGCAAATTAATCGGTAAGCATCAACTTTTAGCCGAAATAATTAAAATTAATCTATAAGCATCGACTGTTAGCCGAAATAATGCAAATTAATCTGTAAGCATCGACTATTAGCCGAAATAATGCAAATTAATGGGTAAGCATCAACTTTTAGCCGAAATAATGCAAATTAATCTATACGCATCGTCTATTAGCCGAAATAATGCAAATTAATCTGTAAGCATCGACTATTAGCCGAAATAATGCAAATTAATCGGTAAGCATCGACTTTTAGCCGAAATAATGCAAATTAATCAATAAGCATCGACTGTTAGCCGAAATAATGCAAATTAATCAATAACCATCGACTGTTAGCCGAAATAATGCAAATTAATCTGGAAGCATCGACTATTAGCCGAAATAATGCAAATTAATCTATAAGCATCGACTTTTAGCCGAAATAATGCAAATTAATCTGTAAGCATCGACTATTAGCCGAAATAATGCAAATTAATCAATAAGCATCGACTGTTAGCCGAAATAATGCAAATTAATCTGGAAGCATCGACTATTAGCCGAAATAATGCAAATTAATCTATAAGCATCGACTTTTAGCCGAAATAATGCAAATTAATCTGTAAGCATCGACTATTAGCCGAAATAATGCAAATTAATCTGTAAGCATCGACTACTAGCCGAAATAATGCAAATTAATCTGTAAGCATCGACTATTAGCCGAAATAATGCAAATTAGTGGGTAAGCATCAACTTTTAGCCGAAATAATGCAAATTAATCTATAAGCATCGACTTTCAGCCGAAATAATGCAAATTAATCTGTAAGCATCGACTACTAGCCGAAATAATGCAAATTAATCTGTAGGCATCGACTATTAGCCGAAATAATGCAAATTAATCTGTAAGCATCGACTATTAGCCGAAACAATGCAAATTAATCTGTAAGCATCGACTATTAGCCGAAATAATGCAAATTAATCTGTAGGCATCGACTATTAGCCGAAAGAATGCAAATTAATCTGTAACCATCGACTATTAGCCGAAATAATGCAAATTAATCTACAAGCATAGTCTTTTAGCCGAAATAATGAAAATTAATCTGTAAGCATCGACTATTAGCCGAAATAATGCAAATTAATCAGTAAGCATCAACGTTTAGCAGAAATAATGCAAATTAATCTATAAGCATCGACTGTTAGCCGAAATAATGCAAATTAATCTGTAAGCATCGACTATTAGCCGAAATAATGCAAATTAATCTATAAGCATCGACTTTCAGCCGAAATAATGCAAATTGATCTATTAGCATCGACTTTCAGCCGAAATAATGCAAATTAATCTGTAAGCATCGACTATTAGCCGAAATAATGCAAATTAATCTATAAGCATAGTCTTTTAGCCGAAATAATGAAAATTAATAAGTAAGCATCGACTATTAGCCGAAATAATGCAAATTAATCGGTAAGCATCAACTTTTAGCAGAAATAATGCAAATTAATCTATAAGCATCGACTCTTAGCCGAAATAATGCAAATTAATCTGTAAGCATCGACTATTAGCCGAAATAATGCAAATTAATCTATAAGCATCGACTTTTAGCCGAAATAATGCAAATTAATCTGTAAGCATCGACTATTAGCCGAAATAATGCAAATTAATCGGTAAGCATCAACGTTTAGCAGAAATAATGCAAATTAATCTAAAAGCATCGACTGTTAGCCGAAATAATGCAAATTAATCTGTAAGCATCGACTATTAGCCGAAATAATGCAAATTAATCTATAAGCATCGACTTTCAGCCGAAATAATGCAAATTAATCTATAAGCATCGACTTTCAGCCGAAATAATGCAAATTAATCTATAAGCATCGACTACTAGCCGAAATAATGCAAATTAATCTGTAAGCATCGACTATTAGCCGAAATAATGCAAATTAATCTATAAGCATAGTCTTTTAGCCGAAATAATGAAAATTAATAAGTAAGCATCGACTATTAGCCGAAATAATGCAAATTAATCGGTAAGCATCAACTTTTAGCAGAAATAATGCAAATTAATCTATAAGCATCGACTGTTAGCCGAAATAATGCAAGATAATCTGTAAGCATCGACTATTAGCCGAAATAATGCAAATTAATCTATAAGCATCGACTTTCAGCCGAAATAATGCAAATTAATCTATAAGCATCGTCTATTAGCCGAAATAATGAAAATTAATCTGTAAGCATCGACTTTTAGCCGAAATAATGCAAATTAATCGGTAAGCATCAACTTTTAGCCGAAATAATGCAAATTAATCTATAAGCATCGACTGTTAGCCGAAATAATGCAAATTAATCTGTAAGCATCGACTATTAGCCGAAATAATGCCAATTAATGGGTAAGCATCAACTTTTAGAAGAAATAATGCAAATTAATCTATAAGCATCGTCTATTAGCCGAAATAATGCAAATTAATCTGTAAGCATCGACTATTAGCCGAAATAATGCAAATTAATCGGTAAGCATTGACTTTTAGCCGAAATAATGCAAATTAATCAATAACCATCGACTGTTAGCCGAAATAATGCAAATTAATCTGGAAGCATCGACTTTTAGCCGAAATAATGCAAATTAATCTGTAAGCATCGACTATTAGCCGAAATAATGCAAATTAATCTGTAAGCATCGACTACTAGCCGAAATAATGCAAATTAATCTGTAAGCATCGACTATTAGCCGAAATAATGCAAATTAGTGGGTAAGCATCAACTATTAGCCGAAATAATGCAAATTAATCGGTAAGCATCGACTTTTAGCCGAAATAATGCAAATTAATCAATAACCATCGACTGTTAGCCGAAATAATGCAAATTAATCTGGAAGCATCGACTATTAGCCGAAATAATGCAAATCAATCTATAAGCATCGACTTTTAGCCGAAATAATGCAAATTAATCTGTAAGCATCGACTTTTAGCCGAAATAATGCAAATTAATCGGTAAGCATCGACTTTTAGCCGAAATAATGCAAATTAATCAATAAGCATCGACTGTTAGCCGAAATAATGCAAATTAATCAATAAACATCGACTGTTAGCCGAAATAATGCAAATTAATCTGGAAGCATCGACTATTAGCCGAAATAATGTAAATTAATCTATAAGCATCGACTTTTAGCCGAAATAATGCAAATTAATCTGTAAGCATCGACTATTAGCCGAAATAATGCAAATTAATCTGTAAGCATCGACTACTCGCCGAAATAATGCAAATTAATCTGTAAGCATCGACTATTAGCCAAAATAATGCAAATTAGTGAGTAAGCATCAACTTTTAGCCGAAATAATGCAAATTAATCTATAAGCATCGACTGTTAGCCGAAATAATGCAAATTAATCTGTAAGCATCGCCTATTAGCCGAAATAATGCAAATTAATGGGTAAGCATCAACTTTTAGCCGAAATAATGCAAATTAATCTATAAGCATCGTCTATTAGCCGAAATAATGCAAATTAATCTGTAAGCATCGACTATTAGCCGAAATAATGCTAATTAATCGGTAAGCATCGACTTTTAGCCGAAATATTGCAAATTAATCAATAAGCATCGACTGTTAGCCGAAATAATGCAAATTAATCAATAAGCATCGACTGTTAGCCGAAATAATGCAAATTAATCTGGAAGCATCGACTATTAGCCGAAATAATGCAAATTAATCTATAAGCATCGACTTTTAGCCGAAATAATGCAAATTAATCTGTAAGCATCGACTATTAGCCGAAATAATGCAAATTAATCTGTAAGCATCGACTACTAGCCGAAATAATGCAAATTAATCTGTAAGCATCGATTATTAGCCGAAATAATGCAAATTAGTGGGTAAGCATCAACTTTTAGCCGAAATAATGCAAATTAATCTATAAGCATCGACTTTCAGCCGAAATAATGCAAATTAATCAATAACCATCGACTGTTAGCCGAAATAATGCAAATTAATCTGTAGGCATCGACTATTAGCCAAAATAATGCAAATTAATCTGTAAGCATCGACTATTAGCCGAAACAATGCAAAATAATCTGTAAGCATCGACTATTAGCCGAAATAATGCAAATTAATCTGTAGGCATCGACTATTAGCCGAAAGAATGCAAATTAATCTGTAAGCATCGACTATTAGCCGAAATAATGCAAATTAATCTATAAGCATAGTCTTTTAGCCGAAATAATGAAAATTAATCTGTAAGCATCGACTATTAGCCGAAATAATGCAAATTAATCAGTAAGCATCAACGTTTAGCAGAAATAATGCAAATTAATCTAAAAGCATCGACTGTTAGCCGAAATAATGCAAATTAATCTGTAAGCATCGACTATTAGCCGAAATAATACAAATTAATCTATAAGCATCGACTTTCAGCCGAAATAATGCAAATTAATCTATAAGCTTGGACTTTCAGCCGAAATAATGCAAATTAATCTGTAAGCATCGACTATTAGCCGAAATAATACAAATTAATCTATAAGCATCGACTTTCAGCCGAAATAATGCAAATTAATCTATAAGCATCGACTTTCAGCCGAAATAATGCAAATTAATCTGTAAGCATCGACTATTAGCCGAAATTATACAAATTAATCTATAAGCATCGACTTTCAGCCGAAATAATGCAAATTAATCTATAAGCATCGACTTTCAGCCGAAATAATACAAATTAATCTATAAGCATCGACTTTCAGCCGAAATAATGCAAATTAATCTATAAGCATCGACTTTCAGCCGAAATAATGCAAATTAATCTATAAGCATCGACTACTAGCCGAAATAATGCAAATTAATCTGTAAGCATCGACTATTAGCCGAAATAATGCAAATTAATCGGTAAGCATCAACTTTTAGCAGAAATAATGCAAATTAATCTATAAGCATCGACTGTTAGCCGAAATAATGCAAGATAATCTGTAAGCATCGACTATTAGCCGAAATAATGCAAATTAATCTATAAGCATCGACTTTCAGCCGAAATAATGCAAATTAATCTATAAGCATCGTCTATTAGCCGAAATAATGAAAATTAATTTGTAAGCATCGACTATTAGCCGAAATAATGCAAATTAATCTGTAGGCATCGACTATTAACCGAAAAAATGCAAATTAATCTGTAAGCATCGACTATTAGCCGAAATAATGCAAATTAATCTATAAGCATCGTCTATTAGCCGAAATAATGGAAATTAATCTGTAAGCATCGACTATTAGCCGAAATAATGCAAATTAATCGGTAAGCATCGACTTTTAGCCTAAATAATGCAAATTAATCAATAAGCATCGTCTATTAGCCGAAATAATGGAAATTAATCTGTAAGCATCGACTATTAGCCGAAATAATGCAAATTAATCTGTAGGCATCGACTATTAGCCGAAATAATGCAAATTAATCTATAATCATCGTCTATTAGCCGAAATAATGAAAATTAATGGGTAAGCATCAACTTTTAGCCGAAATAATGCAAATTAATCTATAAGCATCGACTATTAGCCGAAAGAATGCAAATTAATCTATAAGCATCGACTATTTGCCGAAAGAATGCAAATTAATCTGTAAGCATCGACTACTAGCCGAAATAATGCAAAGTAATCTGTAGGCATCGACTATTAGCCGAAATAATGCAAATTAATCTGTAAGCATCGACTATTAGCCGAAATAATGCAAATTAATCTATAAGCATCGTCTATTAGCCGAAATAATGCAAATTAATCTGTAAGCATCGACTATTAGCCGAAATAATGCAAATTAATCTATAAGGATAGTCTTTTAGCGGAAATAATGAAAATTAATCTGTAAGCATCGACTATTAGCCGAAACAATGCAAATTAATCGGTAAGCATAGACTTTTAGCCGAAATAATGCAAATTAATCTATAAGCATCGACTGTTAGCCGAAATAATGCAAATTAATCTGTAAGCATCGACTATTAGCCGAAATAATGCAAATTAATCTATAAGCATCGACTTTCAGCCGAAATAATGCAAATTATACTATAACCATCGACTTTCAGCCGAAATAATGCAAATTAATCTATAAGCATCGACTTTTAGCCGAAATAATGCAAATTAATCTGTAGGCATCGACTATTAACCGAAAGAATGCAAATTTATCTGTAAGCATCGACTATTAGCCGAAATAATGCAAATTAATCGGTAAGCATCAACTTTTAGCCGAAATAATTAAAATTAATCTATAAGCATCGACTGTTAGCCGAAATAATGCAAATTAATCTGTAAGCATCGACTATTAGCCGAAATAATGCAAATTAATGGGTAAGCATCAACTTTTAGCCGAAATAATGCAAATTAATCTATACGCATCGTCTATTAGCCGAAATAATGCAAATTAATCTGTAAGCATCGACTATTAGCCGAAATAATGCAAATTAATCGGTAAGCATCGACTTTTTAGCCGAAATAATGCAAATTAATCAATAAGCATCGACTGTTAGCCGAAATAATGCAAATTAATCAATAACCATCGACTGTTAGCCGAAATAATGCAAATTAATCTGGAAGCATCGACTATTAGCCGAAATAATGCAAATTAATCTATAAGCATCGACTTTTAGCCGAAATAATGCAAATTAATCTGTAAGCATCGACTATTAGCCGAAATAATGCAAATTAATCAATAAGCATCGACTGTTAGCCGAAATAATGCAAATTAATCTGGAAGCATCGACTATTAGCCGAAATAATGCAAATTAATCTATAAGCATCGACTTTTAGCCGAAATAATGCAAATTAATCTGTAAGCATCGACTATTAGCCGAAATAATGCAAATTAATCTGTAAGCATCGACTACTAGCCGAAATAATGCAAATTAATCTGTAAGCATCGACTATTAGCCGAAATAATGCAAATTAGTGGGTAAGCATCAACTTTTAGCCGAAATAATGCAAATTAATCTATAAGCATCGACTTTCAGCCGAAATAATGCAAATTAATCTGTAAGCATCGACTACTAGCCGAAATAATGCAAATTAATCTGTAGGCATCGACTATTAGCCGAAATAATGCAAATTAATCTGTAAGCATCGACTATTAGCCGAAACAATGCAAATTAATCTGTAAGCATCGACTATTAGCCGAAATAATGCAAATTAATCTGTAGGCATCGACTATTAGCCGAAAGAATGCAAATTAATCTGTAACCATCGACTATTAGCCGAAATAATGCAAATTAATCTACAAGCATAGTCTTTTAGCCGAAATAATGAAAATTAATCTGTAAGCATCGACTATTAGCCGAAATAATGCAAATTAATCAGTAAGCATCAACGTTTAGCAGAAATAATGCAAATTAATCTATAAGCATCGACTGTTAGCCGAAATAATGCAAATTAATCTGTAAGCATCGACTATTAGCCGAAATAATGCAAATTAATCTATAAGCATCGACTTTCAGCCGAAATAATGCAAATTAATCTATAAGCATCGACTTTCAGCCGAAATAATGCAAATTAATCTGTAAGCATCGACTATTAGCCGAAATAATGCAAATTAATCTATAAGCATCGACTTTTAGCCGAAATAATGCAAATTAATCTGTAAGCATCGACTATTAGCCGAAATAATGCAAATTAATCGGTAAGCATCAACTTTTAGCAGAAATAATGCAAATTAATCTATAAGCATCGACTCTTAGCCGAAATAATGCAAATTAATCTGTAAGCATCGACTATTAGCCGAAATAATGCAAATTAATCTATAAGCATCGACTTTTAGCCGAAATAATGCAAATTAATCTGTAAGCATCGACTATTAGCCGAAATAATGCAAATTAATCGGTAAGCATAGACTTTTAGCCGAAATAATGCAAATTAATCTGTAAGCATCGACTATTAGCCGAAATAATGCAAATTAATCTGTAAGCATCGACTATTAGCCGAAATAATGCAAATTAATCTATAAGGATAGTCTTTTAGCGGAAATAATGAAAATTAATCTGTAAGCATCGACTATTAGCCGAAACAATGCAAATTAATCGGTAAGCATCAACTTTTAGCAGAAATAATGAAAATTAATCTATAAGCATCGACTGTTAGCCGAAATAATGCAAATTATTCTGTAAGCATCGACTATTAGCCGAAATAATGCAAATTAATCTATAAGCATCGACTTTCAGCCGAAATAATGCAAATTAATCTATAAGCATCGACTTTTAGCCGAAATAATGCAAATTAATCTGTAAGCATCGACTATTAACCGAAAGAATGCAAATTTATCTGTAAGCATCGACTATTAGCCGAAATAATGCAAATTAATCGGTAAGCATCAACTTTTAGCCGAAATAATTAAAATTAATCTATAAGCATCGACTGTTAGCCGAAATAATGCAAATTAATCTGTAAGCATCGACTATTAGCCGAAATAATGCAAATTAATGGGTAAGCATCAACTTTTAGCCGAAATAATGCAAATTAATCTATACGCATCGTCTATTAGCCGAAATAATGCAAATTAATCTGTAAGCATCGACTATTAGCCGAAATAATGCAAATTAATCGGTAAGCATCGACTTTTAGCCGAAATAATGCAAATTAATCAATAAGCATCGACTGTTAGCCGAAATAATGCAAATTAATCAATAACCATCGACTGTTAGCCGAAATAATGCAAATTAATCTGGAAGCATCGACTATTAGCCGAAATAATGCAAATTAATCTGTAAGCATCGACTTTTAGCCGAAATAATGCAAATTAATCTGTAAGCATCGACTATTAGCCGAAATAATGCAAATTAATCAATAAGCATCGACTGTTAGCCGAAATAATGCAAATTAATCTGGAAGCATCGACTATTAGCCGAAATAATGCAAATTAATCTATAAGCATCGACTTTTAGCCGAAATAATGCAAATTAATCTGTAAGCATCGACTATTAGCCGAAATAATGCAAATTAATCTGTAAGCATCGACTACTAGCCGAAATAATGCAAATTAATCTGTAAGCATCGACTATTAGCCGAAATAATGCAAATTAGTGGGTAAGCATCAACTTTTAGCCGAAATAATGCAAATTAATCTATAAGCATCGACTTTCAGCCGAAATAATGCAAATTAATCTGTAAGCATCGACTACTAGCCGAAATAATGCAAATTAATCTGTAGGCATCGACTATTAGCCGAAATAATGCAAATTAATCTGTAAGCATCGACTACTAGCCGAAACAATGCAAATTATTCTGTAAGCATCGACTATTAGCCGAAATAATGCAAATTAATCTGTAGGCATCGACTATCAGCCGAAAGAATGCAAATTAATCTATAAGCATCGACCTTTAGCCGAAATAATGCAAATTAATCTGTAAGCATCGACTATTAGCCGAAATAATGCAAATTAATCTGTAAGCATCGACTATTAGCCGAAATAATGCAAATTAATCTGTAAGCATCGACTACTAGCCGAAATAATGCAAATTAATCTGTAAGCATCGACTATTAGCCGAAATAATGCAAATTAGTGGGTAAGCATCAACTTTTAGCCGAAATAATGCAAATTAATCTATAAGCATCGACTTTTAGCCGAAATAATGCAAATTAATCTGTAAGCATCGACTACTAGCCGAAATAATGCAAATTAATCTGTAGGCATCGACTATTAGCCGAAATAATGCAAATTAATCTGTAGGAATCGACTATTAGCCGAAATAATGCAAATTAATCTGTAAGCATCGACTATTAGCCGAAACAATGCAAATTAATCTGTAAGCATCGACTATTAGCCGAAATAATGCAAATTAATCTCTAGGCATTGACTATCAGCCGAAAGAATGCAAATTAATCTGTAAGCATCGACTATTAGCCGAAAGAATGCAAATTAATCTGTAAGCATCGACTATTAGCCGAAATAATGCAAATTAATCTGTAAGCATCGACTACTAGCCGAAATAATGCAAATTAATCTGTAAGCATCGACTATTAGCCGAAATAATGCAAATTAGTGGGTAAGCATCAACTTTTAGCCGAAATAATGCAAATTAATCTATAAGCATCGACTTTCAGCCGAAATAATGCAAATTAATCTGTAAGCAGCGACTACTAGCCGTAATAATGCAAATTAATCTGTAGGCATCGACTATTAGCCGAAATAATGCAAATTAATCTGTAGGCATCGACTATTAGCCGAAATAATGCAAATTAATCTGTAAGCATCGACTATTAGCCGAAACAATGCAAATTAATCTGTAAGCATCGACTATTAGCCGAAATAATGCAAATTAATCTGTAGGCATCGACTATTAGCCGAAAGAATGCAAATTAATCTGTAAGCATCGACTATTAGCCGAAATAATGCAAATTAATCTATAAGCATAGTCTTTTAGCCGAAATAATGCAAATTAATCTGTAAGCATCGACTATTAGCCGAAATAATGCAAATTAATCTATAAGCATCGACTTTCAGCCGAAATAATGCAAATTAATCTATAAGCATCGACTTTCAGCCGAAATAATGCAAATTAATCTATAAGCATCGACTACTAGCCGAAATAATGAAAATTAATCTGTAAGCATCGACTATTAGCCGAAATAATGCAAATTAATCTATAAGCATAGTCTTTTAGCCGAAATAATGAAAATTAATAAGTAAGCATCGACTATTAGCCGAAATAATACAAATTAATCGGTAAGCATCAACTTTTAGCAGAAATAATGCAAATTAATCTATAAGCATCGACTGTTAGCCGAAATAGTGCAAATTAATCTGTAAGCATCGACTATTAGCCGAAATAATGCAAATTAATCTATAAGCATCGACTTTCAGCCGAAATAATGCAAATTAATCTATAAGCATCGTCTATTAGCCGAAATAATGAAAATTAATCTGTAAGCATCGACTATTAGCCGAAATAATGCAAATTAATCGGTAAGCATCAACTTTTAGCCGAAATAATGCAAATTAATCTATAAGCATCGACTGTTAGCCGAAATAATGCAAATTAATCTGTAAGCATCGACTATTAGCCGAAATAATGCAAATTAATCTATAAGCATCGACTTTCAGCCGAAATAATGCAAATTAATCTATAAGCATCGACTTTCAGCCGAAATAATGCAAATTAATCTATAAGCATCGACTACTAGCCGAAATAATGAAAATTAATCTGTAAGCATCGACTATTAGCCGAAATAATGCAAATTAATCTATAAGCATAGTCTTTTAGCCGAAATAATGAAAATTAATAAGTAAGCATCGACTATTAGCCGAAATAATACAAATTAATCGGTAAGCATCAACTTTTAGCAGAAATAATGCAAATTAATCTATAAGCATCGACTGTTAGCCGAAATAGTGCAAATTAATCTGTAAGCATCGACTATTAGCCGAAATAATGCAAATTAATCTATAAGCATCGACTTTCAGCCGAAATAATGCAAATTAATCTATAAGCATCGTCTATTAGCCGAAATAATGAAAATTAATCTGTAAGCATCGACTATTAGCCGAAATAATGCAAATTAATCGGTAAGCATCAACTTTTAGCCGAAATAATGCAAATTAATCTATAAGCATCGACTGTTAGCCGAAATAATGCAAATTAATCTGTAAGCATCGACTATTAGCCGAAATAATGCAAATTAATGGGTAAGCATCAACTTTTAGAAGAAATAATGCAAATTAATCTATAAGCATCGACTATCAGCCGAAAGAATGCAAATTAATCTATAAGCATCGACCTTTAGCCGAAATAATGCAAATTAATCTGTAAGCATCGACTATTAGCCGAAATAATGCAAATTAATCTGTAAGCATCGACTATTAGCCGAAATAATGCAAATTAATCTGTAAGCATCGACTACTAGCCGAAATAATGAAAATTAATCTGTAAGCATCGACTATTAGCCGAAATAATGCAAATTAATCGGTAAGCATCAACTTTTAGCCGAAATAATGCAAATTAATCTATAAGCATCGACTGTTAGCCGAAATAATGCAAATTAATCTGTAAGCATCGACTATTAGCCGAAATAATGCAAATTAATCTATAAGCATCGACTTTCAGCCGAAATAATGCAAATTAATCTATAAGCATCGACTTTCAGCCGAAATAATGCAAATTAATCTATAAGCATCGACTACTAGCCGAAATAATGAAAATTAATCTGTAAGCATCGACTATTAGCCGAAATAATGCAAATTAATCTATAAGCATAGTCTTTTAGCCGAAATAATGAAAATTAATAAGTAAGCATCGACTATTAGCCGAAATAATACAAATTAATCGGTAAGCATCAACTTTTAGCAGAAATAATGCAAATTAATCTATAAGCATCGACTGTTAGCCGAAATAATGCAAATTAATCTGTAAGCATCGACTATTAGCCGAAATAATGCAAATTAATCTATAAGCATCGACTTTCAGCCGAAATAATGCAAATTAATCTATAAGCATCGTCTATTAGCCGAAATAATGAAAATTAATCTGTAAGCATCGACTATTAGCCGAAATAATGCAAATTAATCGGTAAGCATCAACTTTTAGCCGAAATAATGCAAATTAATCTATAAGCATCGACTGTTAGCCGAAATAATGCAAATTAATCTGTAAGCATCGACTATTAGCCGAAATAATGCAAATTAATGGGTAAGCATCAACTTTTAGAAGAAATAATGCAAATTAATCTATAAGCATCGACTATCAGCCGAAAGAATGCAAATTAATCTATAAGCATCGACCTTTAGCCGAAATAATGCAAATTAATCTGTAAGCATCGACTATTAGCCGAAATAATGCAAATTAATCTGTAAGCATCGACTATTAGCCGAAATAATGCAAATTAATCTGTAAGCATCGACTACTAGCCGAAATAATGCAAATTAATCTGTAAGCATCGACTATTAGCCGAAATAATGCAAATTAGTGGGTAAGCATCAACTTTTAGCCGAAATAATGCAAATTAATCTATAAGCATCGACTTTTAGCCGAAATAATGCAAATTAATCTGTAAGCATCGACTACTAGCCGAAATAATGCAAATTAATCTGTAGGCATCGACTATTAGCCGAAATAATGCAAATTAATCTGTAGGAATCGACTATTAGCCGAAATAATGCAAATTAATCTGTAAGCATCGACTATTAGCCGAAACAATGCAAATTAATCTGTAAGCATCGACTATTAGCCGAAATAATGCAAATTAATCTGTAGGCATTGACTATCAGCCGAAAGAATGCAAATTAATCTGTAAGCATCGACTATTAGCCGAAAGAATGCAAATTAATCTGTAAGCATCGACTATTAGCCGAAATAATGCAAATTAATCTGTAAGCATCGACTACTAGCCGAAATAATGCAAATTAATCTGTAAGCATCGACTATTAGCCGAAATAATGCAAATTAGTGGGTAAGCATCAACTTTTAGCCGAAATAATGCAAATTAATCTATAAGCATCGACTTTCAGCCGAAATAATGCAAATTAATCTGTAAGCAGCGACTACTAGCCGTAATAATGCAAATTAATCTGTAGGCATCGACTATTAGCCGAAATAATGCAAATTAATCTGTAGGCATCGACTATTAGCCGAAATAATGCAAATTAATCTGTAAGCATCGACTATTAGCCGAAACAATGCAAATTAATCTGTAAGCATCGACTATTAGCCGAAACAATGCAAATTAATCTGTAAGCATCGACTATTAGCCGAAATAATGCAAATTAATCTGTAGGCATCGACTATTAGCCGAAAGAATGCAAATTAATCTGTAAGCATCGACTATTAGCCGAAATAATGCAAATTAATCTATAAGCATAGTCTTTTAGCCGAAATAATGCAAATTAATCTGTAAGCATCGACTATTAGCCGAAATAATGCAAATTAATCTATAAGCATCGACTTTCAGCCGAAATAATGCAAATTAATCTATAAGCATCGACTTTCAGCCGAAATAATGCAAATTAATCTATAAGCATCGACTACTAGCCGAAATAATGAAAATTAATCTGTAAGCATCGACTATTAGCCGAAATAATGCAAATTAATCTATAAGCATAGTCTTTTAGCCGAAATAATGAAAATTAATAAGTAAGCATCGACTATTAGCCGAAATAATACAAATTAATCGGTAAGCATCAACTTTTAGCAGAAATAATGCAAATTAATCTATAAGCATCGACTGTTAGCCGAAATAGTGCAAATTAATCTGTAAGCATCGACTATTAGCCGAAATAATGCAAATTAATCTATAAGCATCGACTTTCAGCCGAAATAATGCAAATTAATCTATAAGCATCGTCTATTAGCCGAAATAATGAAAATTAATCTGTAAGCATCGACTATTAGCCGAAATAATGCAAATTAATCGGTAAGCATCAACTTTTAGCCGAAATAATGCAAATTAATCTATAAGCATCGACTGTTAGCCGAAATAATGCAAATTAATCTGTAAGCATCGACTATTAGCCGAAATAATGCAAATTAATCTATAAGCATCGACTTTCAGCCGAAATAATGCAAATTAATCTATAAGCATCGACTTTCAGCCGAAATAATGCAAATTAATCTATAAGCATCGACTACTAGCCGAAATAATGAAAATTAATCTGTAAGCATCGACTATTAGCCGAAATAATGCAAATTAATCTATAAGCATAGTCTTTTAGCCGAAATAATGAAAATTAATAAGTAAGCATCGACTATTAGCCGAAATAATACAAATTAATCGGTAAGCATCAACTTTTAGCAGAAATAATGCAAATTAATCTATAAGCATCGACTGTTAGCCGAAATAGTGCAAATTAATCTGTAAGCATCGACTATTAGCCGAAATAATGCAAATTAATCTATAAGCATCGACTTTCAGCCGAAATAATGCAAATTAATCTATAAGCATCGTCTATTAGCCGAAATAATGAAAATTAATCTGTAAGCATCGACTATTAGCCGAAATAATGCAAATTAATCGGTAAGCATCAACTTTTAGCCGAAATAATGCAAATTAATCTATAAGCATCGACTGTTAGCCGAAATAATGCAAATTAATCTGTAAGCATCGACTATTAGCCGAAATAATGCAAATTAATGGGTAAGCATCAACTTTTAGAAGAAATAATGCAAATTAATCTATAAGCATCGTCTATTAGCCGAAAGAATGCAAATTAATCTGTAAACATCGACTATTAGCCGAAATAATGCAAATTAATCTATAAGCATAGTCTTTTAGCCGAAATAATGCAAATTAATCTGTAAGCATCGACTATTAGCCGAAATAATGCAAATTAATCTATAAGCATCGACTTTCAGCCGAAATAATGCAAATTAATCTATAAGCATCGACTTTCAGCCGAAATAATGCAAATTAATCTATAAGCATCGACTACTAGCCGAAATAATGAAAATTAATCTGTAAGCATCGACTATTAGCCGAAATAATGCAAATTAATCTATAAGCATAGTCTTTTAGCCGAAATAATGAAAATTAATAAGTAAGCATCGACTATTAGCCGAAATAATGCAAATTAATCTGTAAGCATCGACTATTAGCCGAAATAATGCAAATTAGTGGGTAAGCATCAACTTTTAGCCGAAATAATGCAAATTAATCTATAAGCATCGACTTTTAGCCGAAATAATGCAAATTAATCTGTAAGCATCGACTACTAGCCGAAATAATGCAAATTAATCTGTAGGCATCGACTATTAGCCGAAATAATGCAAATTAATCTGTAGGCATCGACTATTAGCCGAAATAATGCAAATTAATCTGTAAGCATCGACTATTAGCCGAAACAATGCAAATTAATCTGTAAGCATCGACTATTAGCCGAAATAATGCAAATTAATCTGTAGGCATTGACTATCAGCCGAAAGAATGCAAATTAATCTGTAAGCATCGACTATTAGCCGAAAGAATGCAAATTAATCTGTAAGCATCGACTATTAGCCGAAATAATGCAAATTAATCTGTAAGCATCGACTACTAGCCGAAATAATGCAAATTAATCTGTAAGCATCGACTATTAGCCGAAATAATGCAAATTAGTGGGTAAGCATCAACTTTTAGCCGAAATAATGCAAATTAATCTACAAGCATCGACTTTCAGCCGAAATAATGCAAATTAATCTGTAAGCAGCGACTACTAGCCGTAATAATGCAAATTAATCTGTAGGCATCGACTATTAGCCGAAATAATGCAAATTAATCTGTAGGCATCGACTATTAGCCGAAATAATGCAAATTAATCTGTAAGCATCGACTATTAGCCGAAACAATGCAAATTAATCTGTAAGCATCGACTATTAGCCGAAATAATGCAAATTAATCTGTAGGCATCGACTATTAGCCGAAAGAATGCAAATTAATCTGTAAGCATCGACTATTAGCCGAAATAATGCAAATTAATCTATAAGCATAGTCTTTTAGCCGAAATAATGCAAATTAATCTGTAAGCATCGACTATTAGCCGAAATAATGCAAATTAATCTATAAGCATCGACTTTCAGCCGAAATAATGCAAATTAATCTATAAGCATCGACTTTCAGCCGAAATAATGCAAATTAATCTATAAGCATCGACTACTAGCCGAAATAATGAAAATTAATCTGTAAGCATCGACTATTAGCCGAAATAATGCAAATTAATCTATAAGCATAGTCTTTTAGCCGAAATAATGAAAATTAATAAGTAAGCATCGACTATTAGCCGAAATAATACAAATTAATCGGTAAGCATCAACTTTTAGCAGAAATAATGCAAATTAATCTATAAGCATCGACTGTTAGCCGAAATAGTGCAAATTAATCTGTAAGCATCGACTATTAGCCGAAATAATGCAAATTAATCTATAAGCATCGACTTTCAGCCGAAATAATGCAAATTAATCTATAAGCATCGTCTATTAGCCGAAATAATGAAAATTAATCTGTAAGCATCGACTATTAGCCGAAATAATGCAAATTAATCGGTAAGCATCAACTTTTAGCCGAAATAATGCAAATTAATCTATAAGCATCGACTGTTAGCCGAAATAATGCAAATTAATCTGTAAGCATCGACTATTAGCCGAAATAATGCAAATTAATCTATAAGCATCGACTTTCAGCCGAAATAATGCAAATTAATCTATAAGCATCGACTTTCAGCCGAAATAATGCAAATTAATCTATAAGCATCGACTACTAGCCGAAATAATGAAAATTAATCTGTAAGCATCGACTATTAGCCGAAATAATGCAAATTAATCTATAAGCATAGTCTTTTAGCCGAAATAATGAAAATTAATAAGTAAGCATCGACTATTAGCCGAAATAATACAAATTAATCGGTAAGCATCAACTTTTAGCAGAAATAATGCAAATTAATCTATAAGCATCGACTGTTAGCCGAAATAGTGCAAATTAATCTGTAAGCATCGACTATTAGCCGAAATAATGCAAATTAATCTATAAGCATCGACTTTCAGCCGAAATAATGCAAATTAATCTATAAGCATCGTCTATTAGCCGAAATAATGAAAATTAATCTGTAAGCATCGACTATTAGCCGAAATAATGCAAATTAATCGGTAAGCATCAACTTTTAGCCGAAATAATGCAAATTAATCTATAAGCATCGACTGTTAGCCGAAATAATGCAAATTAATCTGTAAGCATCGACTATTAGCCGAAATAATGCAAATTAATGGGTAAGCATCAACTTTTAGAAGAAATAATGCAAATTAATCTATAAGCATCGTCTATTAGCCGAAAGAATGCAAATTAATCTGTAAGCATCAACTATTAGCCGAAATAATGCAAATTAATCTATAAGCATAGTCTTTTAGCCGAAATAATGCAAATTAATCTGTAAGCATCGACTATTAGCCGAAATAATGCAAATTAATCTATAAGCATCGACTTTCAGCCGAAATAATGCAAATTAATCTATAAGCATCGACTACTAGCCGAAATAATGAAAATTAATCTGTAAGCATCGACTATTAGCCGAAATAATGCAAATTAATCTATAAGCATAGTCTTTTAGCCGAAATAATGAAAATTAATAAGTAAGCATCGACTATTAGCCGAAATAATACAAATTAATCGGTAAGCATCAACTATTAGCCGAAATAATGCAAATTAATCGGTAAGCATCAACTTTTAGCAGAAATAATGCAAATTAATCTTTAAGCATCGACTGTTAGCCGAAATAGTGCAAATTAATCTGTAAGCATCGACTATTAGCCGAAATAATGCAAATTAATCTATAAGCATCAACTTTTAGCCGAAATAATGCAAATTATTCTATAAGCATCGACTGTTAGCCGAAATAATGCAAATTAATCTGTAAGCATCGACTATTAGCGAAATAATGCAAATTAATGGGTAAGCATCGAGTTTTAATCGAAATAATGCAAATTAATCAATAACCATCGACTGTTAGCCGAAATAATGCAAATTAATCTGGAAGCATCGACTATTAGCCGAAATAATGCAAATTAATCTATAAGCATCGACTTTTAGCCGAAATAATGCAAATTAATCTGTAAGCATCGACTATTAGCCGAAATAATGCAAATTAATCTGTAAGCATCGACTACTAGCCGAAATAATGCAAATTAATCTGTAAGCATCGACTATTAGCCGAAATAATGCAAATTAGTGGGTAAGCATCAACTATTAGCCGAAATAATGCAAATTAATCTGTAAGCATCGACTATTAGCCGAAATAATGCAAATTAATCTGTAAGCATCGACTACTAGCCGAAATAATGCAAATTAATCTGTAAGCATCAAATATTAGCCGAAATAATGCAAATTAGTGGGTAAGCATCAACTATTAGCCGAAATAATGCAAATTAATCGGTAAGCATCGACTTTTAGCCGAAATAATGCAAATTAATCAATAACCATCGACTGTTAGCCGAAATAATGCAAATTAATCTGGAAGCATCGACTATTAGCCGAAATAATGCAAATTAATCTATAAGCATCGACTTTTAGCCGAAATAATGCAAATTAATCTGTAAGCATCGACTTTTAGCCGAAATAATGCAAATTAATCTGTAAGCATCGACTATTAGCCGAAATAATGCAAATTAATCTGTAAGCATCGACTACTAGCCGAAATAATGCAAATTAATCTGTAAGCATCGACTACTAGCCGAAATAATGCAAATTAATCTGTAAGCTTCGACTATTAGCCGAAATAATGCAAATTAGTGGGTAAGCATCAACTTTTAGCCGAAATAATGCAAATTAATCTGTAAGCATCGACTATTAGCCGAAATAATGCAAATTAATCGGTAAGCATCAACTTTTAGCCGAAATAATGCAAATTAATCTATAAGCATCAACTGTTAGCCGAAATAATGCAAATTAATCTGTAAGCATCGACTATTAGCCGAAATAATGCAAATTAATGGGTAAGCATCAACTTTTAGAAGAAATAATGCAAATTAATCTATAAGCATCGTCTATTAGCCGAAATAATGCAAATTAATCTGTAAGCATCGACTATTAGCCGAAATAATGCAAATTAATCGGTAAGCATCGACTTTTAATCGAAATAATGCAAATTAATCAATAACCATCGACTGTTAGACGAAATAATGCAAATTAATCTGGAAGCATCGACTCTTAGCCGAAATAATGCAAATTAATCTAAAAGCATCGACTTTTAGCCGAAATAATGCAAATTAATCTGTAAGCATCGACTATTAGCCGAAATAATGCAAGTTAATCTGTAAGCATCGACTACTAGCCGAAATAATGCAAATTAATCTATAAGCATAGTCTTTTAGCCGAAATAATGAAAATTAATAAGTAAGCATCGACTATTAGCCGAAATAATGCAAATTAATCGGTAAGCATCAACTTTTAGCAGAAATAATGCAAATTAATCTTTAAGCATCGACTGTTAGCCGAAATAGTGCAAATTAATCTGTAAGCATCGACTATTAGCCGAAATAATGCAAATTAATCTATAAGCATCAACTTTTAGCCGAAATAATGCAAATTATTCTATAAGCATCGACTGTTAGCCGAAATAATGCAAATTAATCTGTAAGCATCGACTATTAGCGAAATAATGCAAATTAATGGGTAAGCATCGAGTTTTAATCGAAATAATGCAAATTAATCAATAACCATCGACTGTTAGCCGAAATAATGCAAATTAATCTGGAAGCATCGACTATTAGCCGAAATAATGCAAATTAATCCATAAGCATCGACTTTTAGCCGAAATAATGCAAATTAATCTGTAAGCATCGACTATTAGCCGAAATAATGCAAATTAATCTGTAAGCATCGACTACTAGCCGAAATAATGCAAATTAATCTGTAAGCATCAAATATTAGCCGAAATAATGCAAATTAGTGGGTAAGCATCAACTATTAGCCGAAATAATGCAATCTAATCGGTAAGCATCGACTTTTAGCCGAAATAATGCAAATTAATCAATAACCATCGACTGTTAGCCGAAATAATGCAAATTAATCTGGAAGCATCGACTATTAGCCGAAATAATGCAAATTAATCTATAAGCATCGACTTTTAGCCGAAATAATGCAAATTAATCTGTAAGCATCGACTTTTAGCCGAAATAATGCAAATTAATCTGTAAGCATCGACTATTAGCCGAAATAATGCAAATTAATCTGTAAGCATCGACTACTAGCCGAAATAATGCAAATTAATCTGTAAGCATCGACTACTAGCCGAAATAATGCAAATTAATCTGTAAGCTTCGACTATTAGCCGAAATAATGCAAATTAGTGGGTAAGCATCAACTTTTAGCCGAAATAATGCAAATTAATCTGTAAGCATCGACTATTAGCCGAAATAATGCAAATTAATCTATAAGCATCGACTTTCAGCCGAAATAATGCAAATTAATCTATAAGCATCGTCTATTAGCCGAAATAATGAAAATTAATCTGTAAGCATCGACTATTAGCCGAAATAATGCAAATTAATCGGTAAGCATCAACTTTTAGCCGAAATAATGCAAATTAATCTATAAGCATCGACTGTTAGCCGAAATAATGCAAATTAATCTGTAAGCATCGACTATTAGCCGAAATAATGCAAATTAATGGGTAAGCATCAACTTTTAGAAGATATAATGCAAATTAATCTATAAGCATCGTCTATTAGCCGAAATAATGCAAATTAATCTGTAAGCATCGACTATTAGCCGAAATAATTCAAATTAATCGGTAAGCATCGACTTTTAGCCGAAATAATGCAAATTAATCAATAACCATCGACTGTTAGCCGAAATAATGCAAATTAATCTGGAAGCATCGACTATTAGCCGAAATAATGCAAATTAATCTATAAGCATCGACTTTTAGCCGAAATAATGCAAATTAATCTGTAAGCATCGACTATTAGCCGAAATAATGCAAATTAATCTGTAAGCATCGACTACTAGCCGAAATAATGCAAATTAATCTGTAAGCATCGACTATTAGCCGAAATAATGCAAATTAGTGGGTAAGCATCAACTATTAGCCGAAATAATGCAAATTAATCGGTAAGCATCGACTTTTAGCCGAAATAATGCAAATTAATCAATAACCATCGACTGTTAGCCGAAATAATGCAAATTGATCTGGAAGCATCGACTATTAGCCGAAATAATGCAAATTAATCTATAAGCATCGACTATTAGCCGAAATAATGCAAATTAATCTGTAAGCATCGACTTTCAGCCGAAATAATGCAAATTAATCTGTAAGCATCGACTACTAGCCGAAATAATGCAAATTAATCTATAAGCATAGTCTTTTAGCCGAAATAATGCAAATTAATAAGTAAGCATCGACTATTAGCCGAAATAATGCAAATTAATCGGTAAGCATCAACTTTTAGCAGAAATAATGCAAATTAATCTATAAGCATCGACTGTTAGCCGAAATAGTGCAAATTAATCTGTAAGCATCGACTATTAGCCGAAATAATGCAAATTAATCTATAAGCATCAACTTTTAGCCGAAATAATGCAAATTAATCTATAAGCATCGACTGTTAGCCGAAATAATGCAAATTAATCTGTAAGCATCGACTATTAGCGAAATAATGCAAATTAATGGGTAAGCATCGACTTTTAATCGAAATAATGCATATTAATCAATAACCATCGACTGTTAGCCGAAATAATGCAAATTAATCTGGAAGCATCGACTATTAGCCGAAATAATGCAAATTAATCTATAAGCATCGACTTTTAGCCGAAATAATGCAAATTAATCTGTAAGCATCGACTATTAGCCGAAATAATGCAAATTAATCTGTAAGCATCGACTACTAGCCGAAATAATGCAAATTAATCTGTAAGCATCGACTATTAGCCGAAATAATGCAAATTAGTGGGTAAGCATCAACTATTAGCCGAAATAATGCAAATTAATCGGTAAGCATCGACTTTTAGCCGAACTAATGCAAATTAATCTGTAAGCATCGACTATTAGCCGAAATAATGCAAATTAATCGGTAAGCATCGACTTTTAGCCGAAATAATGCAAATTAATCAATAACCATTGACTGTTAGCCGAAATAATGCAAATTAATCTGGAAACATCGACTATTAGCCGAAATAATGCAAATTAATCCATAAGCATCGACTTTTAGCCGAAATAATGCAAAATAATCTGTAAGCATCGACTATTAGCCGAAATAATGCAAATTAATCTGTAAGCATCGACTACTAGCCGAAATAATGCAAATTAATCTGTAAGCATCGACTATTAGCCGAAATAATGCAAATTAGTGGGTAAGCATCAACTATTAGCCGAAATAATGCAAATTAATCGGTAAGCATCGACTTTTAGCCAAAATAATGCAAATTAATCAATAACCATCGACTGTTAGCCGAAATAATGCAAATTAATCTGGAAGCATCGACTATTAGCCGAAATAATGCAAATAAATCTATAAGCATCGACTTTTAGCCGAAATAATGCAAATTAATCTGTAAGCATCGACTTTTAGCCGAAATAATGCAAATTAATCTGTAAGCATCGACTATTAGCCGAAATTATGCAAATTAATCTGTAAGCATCGACTACTAGCCGAAATAATGCAAATTAATCTGTAGGCATCGACTATTAGCCGAAATAATGCAAATTAATCTGTAAGCATCGACTATTAGCCGAAACAATGCAAATTAATCTGTAAGCATCGACTATTAGCCGAAATAATGCAAATTAATCTGTAAGCATCGACTATTAGCCGAAATAATGCAAATTAGTGGGTAAGCATCAACTTTTAGCCGAAATAATGCAAATTAATCTATAAGCATCGACTTTCAGCCGAAATAATGCAAATTAATCTGAAAGCATCGACTACTAGCCGAAATATTGCAAATTAATCTGTAGGCATCGACTATTAGCCGAAATAATGCAAATTAATCTGTAGGCATCGACTATTAGCCGAAATAATGCAAATTAATCTGTAAGCATCGACTATTAGCCGAAACAATGCAAATTAATCTGTAAGCATCGACTATTAGCCGAAATAATGCAAATTAATCTGTAGGCATCGACTATTAGCCGAAAGAATGCAAATTAATCTGTAAGCATCGACTATTAGCCGAAAGAATGCAAATTAATCTGTAAGCATCGACTATTAGCCGAAATAATGCAAATTAATCTATAAGCATAGTCTTTTAGCAGAAATAATGAACATTAATCTGTAAGCATCGAATATTAGCCGAAATAATGCAAATTAATCGGTAAGCATCAATTTTTAGCAGAAATAATGCAAATTAATCTATAAGCATCGACTGTTAGCCGAAATAATGCAAATTAATCTGTAAGCATCGACTTTTAGCCGAAATAATGCAAATTAATCTGTAAGCATCGACTACTAGCCGAAATAATGCAAATCAATCTGTAAGCATCGACTATTAGCCGAAATAATGCAAATTAGTGGGTAAGCATCAACTTTTAGCCGAAATAATGTAAATTAATCTATAAGCATCGACTTTCAGCCGAAATAATGCAAATTAATCTGTAACCATCGACTACTAGCCGTAATAATGCAAATTAATCTGTAGGCATCGACTATTTGCCGAAATAATGCAAATTAATCTGTAGGCATCGACTATTAGCCGAAATAATGCAAATTAATCTGTAAGCATCGACTATTAGCCGAAACAATGCAAATTAATCTGTAAGCATCGACTATTAGCCGAAATAATGCAAATTAATCTGTAGGCATCGACTATTAGCCGAAAGAATGCAAATTAATCTGTAAGCATCGACTATTAGCCGAAATAATGCAAATTAATCTATAAGCATAGTCTTTTAGCCGAAATAATGAACATTAATCTGTAAGCATCGACTATTAGCCGAAATAATGCAAATTAATCGGTAAGCATCAACTTTTAGCAGAAATAATGCAAAATAATCTATAAGCATCGACTGTTAGCCGAAATAATGCAAATTAATCTGTAAGCATCGACTATTAGCCGAAATAATGCAAATTAATCTATAAGCATCGACTTTCAGCCGAAATAATGCAAATTAATCTATAAGCATCGACTTTCAGCCGAAATAATGCAAATTAATCTATAGGCATCGACTACTAGCCGAAATAATGCAAATTAATCTATAAGCATCGTCTATTAGCCGAAATAATGAAAATTAATCTGTAGGCATCGACTATTAGCCGAAATAATGCAAATTAATCGGTAAGCATCAACTTTTAGCCGAAATAATGCAAATTAATCTATAAGCATCGACTGTTAGCCGAAATAATGCAAATTAATTTGTAAGCATCGACTATTATACGAAATAATGCAAATTAATGGGTAAGCATCAACTTTTAGAAGAAATAATGCAAATTAATCTATAAGCATCGTCTATTAGCCGAAATAATGCAAATTAATCTGTAAGCATCGACTATTAGCCGAAATAATGCAAATTAATCGGTAAGCATCGACTTTTAATCGAAATAATGCAAATTAATCAATAACCATCGACTGTTAGCCGAAATAATGCAAATTAATCTGGAAGCATCGACTATTAGCCGAAATAATGCAAATTAAACTATAAGCATCGACTTTTAGCCGAAATAATGCAAATTAATCTGGAAGCATCGACTATTAGCCGAAATAATGCAAATTAATCTGTAAGCATCGACTACTAGCCGAAATAATGCAAATTAATCTGTAAGCATCGACAATTAGCCGAAATAATGCAAATTAGTGGGTAAGCATCAACTATTAGCCGAAATAATGCAAATTAATCGGTAAGCATCAACTTTTAGCAGAAATAATGCAAAATAATCTATAAGCATCGACTGTTAGCCGAACTAATGCAAATTAATCTGTAAGCATCGACTATTAGCCGAAATAATGCAAATTAATCTATAAGCATCGACTTTCAGCCGAAATAATGCAAATTAATCTATAAGCATCGACTTTCAGCCGAAATAATGCAAATTAATCTATAAGCATCGACTACTAGCCGAAATAATGCAAATTAATCTGTAAGCATCGACTATTAGCCGAAATAATGCAAATTAATCTATAAGCATAGTCTTTTAGCCGAAATAATGAAAATTAATAAGTAAGCATCGACTATTAGCCGAAATAATGCAAATTAATCGGTAAGCATCAACTTTTAGCAGAAATAATGCAAATTAATCTATAAGCATCGACTGTTAGCCGAAATAATGCAAATTAATCTGTAAGCATCGAGTATTAGCCGAAAAAATGCAAATTATTCTATAAGCATCGACTTTCAGCCGAAATAATGCAAATTAATCTATAAGCATCAACTTTTAGCCGAAATAATGCAAATTAATCTATAAGCATCGACTGTTAGCCGAAATAATGCAAATTAATCTGTAAGCATCGACTATTAGCGAAATAATGCAAATTAATGGGTAAGCATCGACTTTTAATCGAAATAATGCAAATTAATCAATAACCATCGACTGTTAGCCGAAATAATGCAAATTAATCTGGAAGCATCGACTATTAGCCGAAATAATGCAAATTAATCTATAAGCATCGACTTTTAGCCGAAATAATGCAAATTAATCTGTAAGCATCGACTACTAGCCGAAATAATGCAAATTAATCTGTAAGCATCGACAATTAGCCGAAATAATGCAAATTAGTGGGTAAGCATCAACTATTAGCCGAAATAATGCAAATTAATCGGTAAGCATCAACTTTTAGCAGAAATAATGCAAAATAATCTATAAGCATCGACTGTTAGCCGAACTAATGCAAATTAATCTGTAAGCATCGACTATTAGCCGAAATAATGCAAATTAATCTATAAGCATCGACTGTTAGCCGAAATAATGCAAATTAATCTGTAAGCATCGACTTTTAGCCGAAATAATGCAAATTAATCTGTAAGCATCGACTACTAGCCGAAATAATGCAAATCAATCTGTAAGCATCGACTATTAGCCGAAATAATGCAAATTAGTGGGTAAGCATCAACTTTTAGCCGAAATAATGTAAATTAATCTATAAGCATCGACTTTCAGCCGAAATAATGCAAATTAATCTGTAACCATCGACTACTAGCCGTAATAATGCAAATTAATCTGTAGGCATCGACTATTTGCCGAAATAATGCAAATTAATCTGTAGGCATCGACTATTAGCCGAAATAATGCAAATTAATCTGTAAGCATCGACTATTAGCCGAAACAATGCAAATTAATCTGTAAGCATCGACTATTAGCCGAAATAATGCAAATTAATCTGTAGGCATCGACTATTAGCCGAAAGAATGCAAATTAATCTGTAAGCATCGACTATTAGCCGAAATAATGCAAATTAATCTATAAGCATAGTCTTTTAGCCGAAATAATGAACATTAATCTGTAAGCATCGACTATTAGCCGAAATAATGCAAATTAATCGGTAAGCATCAACTTTTAGCAGAAATAATGCAAAATAATCTATAAGCATCGACTGTTAGCCGAAATAATGCAAATTAATCTGTAAGCATCGACTATTAGCCGAAATAATGCAAATTAATCTATAAGCATCGACTTTCAGCCGAAATAATGCAAATTAATCTATAAGCATCGACTTTCAGCCGAAATAATGCAAATTAATCTATAGGCATCGACTACTAGCCGAAATAATGCAAATTAATCTATAAGCATCGTCTATTAGCCGAAATAATGAAAATTAATCTGTAGGCATCGACTATTAGCCGAAATAATGCAAATTAATCGGTAAGCATCAACTTTTAGCCGAAATAATGCAAATTAATCTATAAGCATCGACTGTTAGCCGAAATAATGCAAATTAATTTGTAAGCATCGACTATTATACGAAATAATGCAAATTAATGGGTAAGCATCAACTTTTAGAAGAAATAATGCAAATTAATCTATAAGCATCGTCTATTAGCCGAAATAATGCAAATTAATCTGTAAGCATCGACTATTAGCCGAAATAATGCAAATTAATCGGTAAGCATCGACTTTTAATCGAAATAATGCAAATTAATCAATAACCATCGACTGTTAGCCGAAATAATGCAAATTAATCTGGAAGCATCGACTATTAGCCGAAATAATGCAAATTAAACTATAAGCATCGACTTTTAGCCGAAATAATGCAAATTAATCTGGAAGCATCGACTATTAGCCGAAATAATGCAAATTAATCTGTAAGCATCGACTACTAGCCGAAATAATGCAAATTAATCTGTAAGCATCGACAATTAGCCGAAATAATGCAAATTAGTGGGTAAGCATCAACTATTAGCCGAAATAATGCAAATTAATCGGTAAGCATCAACTTTTAGCAGAAATAATGCAAAATAATCTATAAGCATCGACTGTTAGCCGAACTAATGCAAATTAATCTGTAAGCATCGACTATTAGCCGAAATAATGCAAATTAATCTATAAGCATCGACTTTCAGCCGAAATAATGCAAATTAATCTATAAGCATCGACTTTCAGCCGAAATAATGCAAATTAATCTATAAGCATCGACTACTAGCCGAAATAATGCAAATTAATCTGTAAGCATCGACTATTAGCCGAAATAATGCAAATTAATCTATAAGCATAGTCTTTTAGCCGAAATAATGAAAATTAATAAGTAAGCATCGACTATTAGCCGAAATAATGCAAATTAATCGGTAAGCATCAACTTTTAGCAGAAATAATGCAAATTAATCTATAAGCATCGACTGTTAGCCGAAATAATGCAAATTAATCTGTAAGCATCGAGTATTAGCCGAAAAAATGCAAATTATTCTATAAGCATCGACTTTCAGCCGAAATAATGCAAATTAATCTATAAGCATCAACTTTTAGCCGAAATAATGCAAATTAATCTATAAGCATCGACTGTTAGCCGAAATAATGCAAATTAATCTGTAAGCATCGACTATTAGCGAAATAATGCAAATTAATGGGTAAGCATCGACTTTTAATCGAAATAATGCAAATTAATCAATAACCATCGACTGTTAGCCGAAATAATGCAAATTAATCTGGAAGCATCGACTATTAGCCGAAATAATGCAAATTAATCTATAAGCATCGACTTTTAGCCGAAATAATGCAAATTAATCTGTAAGCATCGACTATTAGCCGAAATAATGCAAATTAATCTGTAAGCATCGACTACTAGCCGAAATAATGCAAATTAATCTGTAAGCATCGACTATTAGCCGAAATAATGCAAATTAGTGGGTAAGCATCAACTTTTAGCCGAAATAATGCAAATTAATCGGTAAGCATCGACTTTTAGCCGAAATAATGCAAATTAATCTATAAGCATCGACTGTTAGCCGAAATAATGTAAATTAATCTGTAAGCATCGACTATTAGCCGAAATAATGCAAATTAATCTATAAGCATCGACTTTCAGCCGAAATAATGCAAATTAATCTATAAGCATCGACTTTCAGCCGAAATAATGCAAATTAATCTATAAGCATCGACTACTAGCCGAAATAATGCAAATTAATCTGTAAGCATCGACTATTAGCCGAAATAATGCAAATTAATCTATAAGCATAGTCTTTTAGCCGAAATAATGAAAATTAATAAGTAAGCATCGACTATTAGCCGAAATAATGCAAATTAATCGGTAAGCATCAACTTTTAGCAGAAATAATGCAAATTAATCTATAAGCATCGACTGTTAGCCGAAATAATGCAAATTAATCTGTAAGCATCGAGTATTAGCCGAAAAAATGCAAATTATTCTATAAGCATCGACTTTCAGCCGAAATAATGCAAATTAATCTATAATCATCGTCTATTAGCCGAAATAATGAAAATTAATCTGTAAGCATCGACTATTAGCCGAAATAATGCAAATTAATCGGTAAGCATCAACTTTTAGCCGAAATAATGCAAATTAATCTATAAGCATCGACTGTTAGCCGAAATAATGCAAATTAATCTGTAAGCATCGACTATTAGCCGAAATAATGCAAATTAATGGGTAAGCATCAACTTTTAGAAGAAATAATGCAAATTAATCTATAAGCATCGTCTACTAGCCGAAATAATGCAAATTAATCTGTAAGCATCGACTTTTAGCCGAAATAATGCAAATTAATCGGTAAGCATCGACTTTTAGCCGAAATAATGCAAATTAATCAATAACCATCGACTGTTAGCCGAAATAATGCAAATTAATCTGGAAGCATCAACTATTAGCCGAAATAATGCAAATTAATCTATAAGCATCGACTATTAGCCGAAATAATGCAAATTAATCTATAAGCATCAACTTTTAGCCGAAATAATGCAAATTAATCTGTAAGCATCGACTACTAGCCGAAATAATGCAAATTAATCTGTAAGCATCGACTATTAGCCGAAATAATGCAAATTAGTGGGTAAGCATCAACTATTAGCCGAAATAATGCAAATTAATCGGTAAGCATCGACTTTTAGCCGAAATAATGCAAATTAATCAATAACCATCGACTGTTAGCCGAAATAATGCAAATTAATCTGGAAGCATCGACTATTAGCCGAAATAATGCAAATCAATCTATAAGCTCCGACTTTTAGCCGAAATAATGCAAATTAATCTGTAAGCATCGACTTTTAGCCGAAATAATGCAAATTAATCGGTAAGCATCGACTTTTAGCCGAAATAATGCAAATTAATTAATAAGCATCGACTGTTAGCCGAAATAATGCAAATTAATCTGGAAGCATCGACTGTTAGCCGAAATAATGCAAATTAATCTATAAGCATCGACTTTTAGCCGAAATAATCCAAATTAATCTGTAAGCATCGACTATTAGCCGAAATAATTCAAATTAATCTGTAAGCATCGACTACTAGCCGAAATAATCCAAATTAATCTGTAACCATCGACTACTAGCCGAAATAATGCAAATTAATGGGTAAGCATCAACTTTTAGCCGAAATAATGCAAATTAATCTATAAGCATCGACTTTCAGCCGAAATAATGCAAATTAATCTGTAAGCATCGACTACTAGCCGAAATAATGCAAATTAATCTATAAGCATCGTCTATTAGCCGAAATAATGAAAATTAATCTGTAAGCATCGACTATTAGCCGAAATAATGCAAATTAATCGGTAAGCATCAACTTTTAGCAGAAATAATGCAAATTAATCTATAAGCATCGACTGTTAGCCGAAATAATGTAAATTTATCTGTAAGCATCGACTATTAGCCGAAATAATGCAAATTAATGGGTAAGCTTCAACTTTTAGCCGAAATAATGCAAATTAATCTATAAGCATCGACTTTCAGCCGAAATAAAGCAAATTAATCTATAAGCATCGACTTTCAGCCGAAATAATGCAAATTAATCTGTAGGCATCTACTACTAGCCGAAATAATGCAAATTAATCCGTAGGCATCGACTATTAACCGAAATAATGCAAATTAATCTGTATGCATCGACTATTAGCCGAAATAGTGCAAATTAATCGGTAAGCGTCAACTTTTAGCCGAAATAATGCAAATTAATCTATAAGCATCGACTTTTAGCCGAAATAATGCAAATTAATCTGTAAGCATCGACTATTAGCCGAAATAATGCAAAGTAATCGATAAGCATCGACTATTAGCCGAAATAATGCAAATTAATCTGTAGGCATCGACTATTAGCCGAAATAATGCAAATTAATCTGTAAGCATCGACTATTAGCCGAAATAATGCAAATTAATCTATAAGCATCGTCTATTAGCCGAAATAATGAAAATTAATCTGTAAGCATCAACTTTTAGCAGAAATAATGCAAATTAATCTATAAGCATCGACTGTTAGCCGAAATAATGTAAATTTATCTGTAAGCAACGACTATTAGCCGAAATAATGCAAATTAATGGGTAAGCATCAACTTTTAGCCGAAATAATGCAAATTAATCTATAAGCATCGACTTTCAGCCGAAATAATGCAAATTAATCTATAAGCATCGACTTTCAGCCGAAATAATGCTAATTAATCTGTAGGCATCTACTACTAGCCGAAATAATGCTAATTACTCCGTAGGCATCGACTATTAGCCGAAATAATGCAAATTAATCTGTAGGCATCGACTATTAGCCGAAATAATGCAAATTAATCTGTAAGCATCGACTATTACCTGAAATAATGCAAATTAATCTGTAAGCATCGACTACTAGCCGAAATAATGCAAATTAATCTGTAGGCATCGACTAATAGCCGAAATAATGCAAATTAATCTGTAGGCATCGACTATTAGCCGAAATAATGCAAATTAATCTATAAGCATCGTCTATTAGCCGAAATAATGAAAATTAATCTGTAAGCATCGACTATTAGCCGAAATAATGCAAATTAATCGGTAAGCATCAACTTTTAGCCGAAATAATGCAAATTAATCTACAAGCATTGACTGTTAGCCGAAATAATGCAAATTAATCTGTAAGCATCGACTATTAGCCGAAATAATGCAAATTAATCGGTAAGCATCAACTTTTAGCCGAAATAATGCAAATTAATCTATAAGCATAGTCTTTTAGCCGAAATAATGAAAATTAATAAGTAAGCATAGACTTTTAGCCGAAATAATGCAAATTAATCTGTAAGCATCGACTATTAGCCGAAATAATGCAAAGTAATCGATAAGCATCGACTATTAGCCGAAATAATGCAAATTAATCTGTAGGCATCGACTATTAGCCGAAATAATGCAAATTAATCTGTAAGCATCGACTATTAGCCGAAATAATGCAAATTAATCTATAAGCATCGTCTATTAGCCGAAATAATGAAAATTAATCTGTAAGCATCAACTTTTAGCAGAAATAATGCAAATTAATCTATAAGCATCGACTGTTAGCCGAAATAATGTAAATTTATCTGTAAGCAACGACTATTAGCCGAAATAATGCAAATTAATGGGTAAGCATCAACTTTTAGCCGAAATAATGCAAATTAATCTATAAGCATCGACTTTCAGCCGAAATAATGCAAATTAATCTATAAGCATCGACTTTCAGCCGAAATAATGCTAATTAATCTGTAGGCATCTACTACTAGCCGAAATAATGCTAATTACTCCGTAGGCATCGACTATTAGCCGAAATAATGCAAATTAATCTGTAGGCATCGACTATTAGCCGAAATAATGCAAATTAATCTGTAAGCATCGACTATTACCTGAAATAATGCAAATTAATCTGTAAGCATCGACTACTAGCCGAAATAATGCAAATTAATCTGTAGGCATCGACTAATAGCCGAAATAATGCAAATTAATCTGTAGGCATCGACTATTAGCCGAAATAATGCAAATTAATCTATAAGCATCGTCTATTAGCCGAAATAATGAAAATTAATCTGTAAGCATCGACTATTAGCCGAAATAATGCAAATTAATCGGTAAGCATCAACTTTTAGCCGAAATAATGCAAATTAATCTACAAGCATTGACTGTTAGCCGAAATAATGCAAATTAATCTGTAAGCATCGACTATTAGCCGAAATAATGCAAATTAATCGGTAAGCATCAACTTTTAGCAGAAATATTGCAAATTAATCTATAAGCATCGACTTTTAGCCGAAATAATGCAAATTAATCTGTAAGCATCGACTATTAGCCGAAATAATGCAAATGTATCTGTAAGCATCGACTATTAGCCGAAATAATGCAAATTAATCTATAAGCATCGTCTATTAGCCGAAATAATGAAAATTAATCTGTAAGCATCGACTATTAGCCGAAATAATGCAAATTAATCGGTAAGCATCAACTTTTAGCCGAAATAATGCAAATTAATCTACAAGCATCGACTGTTAGCCGAAATAATGCAAATTAATCTGTAAGCATCGACTATTAGCCGAAATAATGCAAATTAATCGGTAAGCATCAACTTTTAGCCGAAATAATGCAAATTAATCGGTAAGCATCGACTATTAGCCGAAATACCGCAAATTTATCTGTAATCGACTACTAGCCGAAATAATGCAAATTAATCTGTAAGCATCGACTACTAGCCGAAATAATGCAAATTAATCTGTAGGCATCGACTATTAGCCGAAATAATGCAAATTAATCTATTAGCATCGACTACTAGCCGAAATAATGAAAATTAATCTGTAGGCAT